>JAOTQM010000305.1:6630000-7240000 GCA_026939265.1 Oreonectes daqikongensis
CAACACTATATGCAGAGTAGCGAGATCAAAAATATGCCGTATAATGACAAAAATGCTGCATTCTACAGTGAAATGTTTAAATGTAAAAATGTCAAATTAAAATTGAATTATATTAAAATATATTTTAAAACTAAACATTCATGTTTCATATACATGTTTCTTGGAAAAGAAAGCATTGTTAAAATTGAACAATCTGAATGTGACCATGTAAATGTTTTTTTACTGATGCAGTACATAAAACAAATCTGACAATGTTATTGCACACCATAGCAATATGCATACTGCGATATCCATATTTGCGATATTTCAATAATTTTGCTATATTGTGCACAGCCCTACAGCCCAACCAACAACACAACACTATCAATCCACCTAATCCACCTCAAACTATTTATTGGAAAACTTTGGCCCTATTCACATTGCACAGAAATCCACTTTTCAAATTTCATCTCCATGACTGACTGTCTGCACTGTCTATTTGCAAATGATAACATTAGATCCGTTTATTCAGCCACTGTAGTCATTATCTGATATATCTGCATAAATTGGCATACAAATGATTTAAGCGTCAAGAGACTTTCTCTCTCCTGCTGCAACTGAGAGAATATTTCATTATTGAAAGAAAAGACAAAAAAACAAAAAATATTCCTGAAAGTGAGTAAATCAGGACACAGCTGCAGACACAAGCTGACATACACACTGAATCCCAGATGACAAAATAAAGTGAAATCTGATCTGCCCATTCAGACTGAAATGCATTTCCAAAAATCCAATTTTAATTGTATTTCGGAGTACCTAGGAGTATGATTTGGATCGGGTTTGTAAAGTCAGATCATGTGGTGATTCTGTAAAGTCCTGGTTTGAGCGAGGTCATTTCTCAGAGAAAATGCATAATCACAACACATAGTTTAAAAAGAAACTTGAATTAAATAAATACATATTTTAATAAATAATAATAATAACAATAATAATCATTGTTGTTGTTATTATTATTAAATTTAAACATTAAAATGAATCAAAACAATAAAACTACCATATAAAGCCAATAGCCCTAGTCACATTCAAAGCCGGTCATGGTCAAATAGCCAACACACATAACCTGTGACTGCACGTATATATATATTAATGTGTCAAGATGCAGTGTTGCTTGGCAACCATAAGCAATTAAACTTGGTGTTGTGTGCAACAAACACCCCATAAAAAAGCACATATTGACATGATGTCATATTAAGGGTGTTGGGCTTTCTAAAGTTCAATTTCAATCAATTTAGTTCAAGACTAAAGCAATAATTTGACTTTTTAAAATGTCATGTACAATGTCAGTCGGACTAGATCGTTTACTAGTCCGGTTTTGTGAATTTGGTATAAAAGATCTTGCCTGCCCACCGAAAACCGGCCAGGTAAAACAACAAAAGGTAAAACAAACAAAATCTCTCCTAGATGACACACAAGGCATGATTCATTGGATCAGGAATATCCTTTAAATCAGGTTTATTTCTTGAGTTGACTTATCTGGAACATTTCAAACTGCATTTCTATCAGCCCAATCCAGATCAAATGTGAACACAAACCGTTTTAAGTGATGTAGAGCCGTGTCAGTAGCTCTCCGCTGCAAACACAGAGAAAATGTAGCAGTAGCAGTTTGGGACAAGCTTCATAAATCGAGCAGGTCTAGAGGAGTGCTGGTCAAAACAGAACACGGTAATTCACTGCATCCCCATATCGCACACATTCTGTCTATCTGCTTTTAAGAATCAGTAGGGGCTGTCAGATCTCTGGCAGGCTGTCGGGAGCAGATTAAGGACACTATCTTGGCATCGAGCCGGTTCTACAAGCACAGCTTTTGGAAATGGATTGCACATGGCAACATTATAGCCACAGAACACACTGCAGGTGATGGTTTCCAGGATGTGGCTATGTCCAAAACCATGTGTCTATTCATGGAAGAGACTAGCCTATTCTTAGGGGATGTGCCGCAACATTGAGAATGATTAATTTATGACAAATATTATAATCCTGGAATGAAGAGGATTTTATTAGTGAAGAAAGAATTTTACAGTGATCTCTGCTTCACTCAACACAGAAGTACACAGAGAATACAGACAAAAATAATGTTTTTAAACATATCTCATCTGCCATTTGCTTAAAAATGTATGTATATGGATAGTGACAAATACACTGTACATGTGTCCTATACAGTGTGACAGCAAACATTTAGAAAAAAAACTAATCTATTAATAATAAAAAATAATTAACACTTTGTTTTCAATGTATTTGCTGTCACACCACAGGACGCCTTTATGCTTTATTTGTCAACTACACAAATGTTTTATAAAAAATAAATATTATTCTGAAAATGATGGATTTCTGGAGGAATGCTGCTTGGACGGTAACATTTGTTTATGTTGTTGCTTTGAAAGTCTATACAAATTAACTTCCTACAGGTACATCATCCAGCATGTCAAAGCCACAGTGCCCAGTGAATTAAAGGATTTAAAGGAACAACGTCACTATCATCAATACATGAAATGATGTAACATCTGATTTTTTTCAGTTTTATTCTAGTTCACTTTAATTAGAAACGAGCAATCAGCTATTGTCTCGTGAATGTGTAAGACACATGGCCCCGAATATAAATATCACAAACACTCCAAATCCCAATGCAGCAATAAGACCGGACTCACTGTGCTGTAATCCACCATATGTTTAACTATTCCGACATTAAAATGTGAAGGACCCTCTAATATAAAGCCTTGTGATTAACTGCCTTAGCAAGCGGATTTAAAACTGTTCTTTTAGCGCAAGTGGATATGGTAGCCAATAAAGCAAGGCATCTGTTTTGTGCGAGCGTCTTTTCCTAATGAAATGTGGAATCTCACACCTGCTACCTGTCTCTTTAAGACCAGAGGGGATTTCCTAAAAATATTACACGCCACTGGATGCGAAACTAACATTGTGTGGCAGCTAAAACATAGTTGCTCTCCATTTTGTAGGTCACTTTGGCTGTGCATTGTTTTGTTGTTGTGTACAGTATGCCCAAAGCGCAGAAAGGTCTGAATATTTCCAATTATTGGGAAAGCGTAAGGCAGAGCTGCTGTAATTAAAAGCCGGTTGACACTGAAGATAGTAGTCAGCGCTCTCATAGGTCACAGCACACGTGCCACAGGCCTTATCCTGCTCAGTAATTGCCACCCGATTTAATTATGTCTTTAAATCTTGATAGAGAACCATGTGACAAATACCTGTTTGAGACAATGCGAACGCTGTTTCTTCATCTATTATGATACATGTGGTTTACAGTCATGTTGTTGTTGTGATTTCCTTACATTTTTAATGTATTGCAAAGGAGGAACGCCGTTTATAAATACATCAAGTTTTAACAAGCTCTGCCTCCGTGGTGCGCTCAGAGGAATATCTGACAGTTCTGTCAGCCCAGCTGAGGAATACGGCTGGAGATTTTCAGCATAGCAAAATTTATTAAAATCCCTTCTGGTTTAATAGTTCATGACATGAATGACTGATCTGTTACAAGGTTGCAGTCACAGGGTGATGAGAGGAATTCATATACATACAAATGCTCAATGGTCCACAGTCACGTCTGTGAATATACTGGGGCACTTAGTCTGAAAATGTACATGAACGCAACAATAATTTTTTCATGAGTCATTGCAGATTTTAATCACATTCTGCAGCACGACTCAATACATTATTCATATCAAGCTTATGAACCAGGTGACCTGCTATGCCCTTAATATGCTGATCTAGTGCCAGTTTTCTCTATGCCATGACCTTATCCAATACCAAAACAAACAAAATTTCCAGGCTGGCAATACGACTTCATGGACGTTCCCATATAAACTTAGTCTCACTAATTAAAGTCTTGGCTCAAAGTGACAGTTTTAATAAAGCGCTAAAGATGATCAATCAATCACTGATAATGACTCATAATAAGAGGACAATGCATTCCCTTTAGCCAAAACTATTACAAATACAATAGCTGTTAAACATATTAAAACACAACCAAAGTAAAGGATGTATGTATTGCAAAATCAAAACACAAAACCCCGCTGTCCCACTGCATCGCCATCGTGTAGTCCTCAATGTATCATTTACAGGAGTGACTAATCACAAGGAAAAACAAATCCTGGATAGTTAGCCATTTATTTATTTTTTTATGTAGAAGTGATAAGTGGCTGTATGCATTGCAGTATTTTATTCAATTGGATAGTGTGGAATTAAGTAAGAATAGCACAACATTTCTCTTAATTTTTTTCAACAAATAAGCGCGACCCTAGAGGCTATCTATACCTTTTGCTCTATGGCTAAGTGCAAAAACTCATTTGGGTCTGACAGATGTGACTCTCAGATACGTTAAATCACACTACCAAGTCTCTCCACAGAGGTTCAGATAAACAAATTCAATCATAAAGTAAGTAAAAATCTTCACTCAAATGCCATCTACTCTCAGTTTCTTTTTAAACACAAAAATAAATTATAACTTATAAATAAATGAAAAAAAACTTAACTTAAAGGGACAGTTCACCCCACAAATGAAATTCTCTCCTCATGAACTAACCCTCGAGTTGTTCCAAATCTGTGTAATTTTTTGTTCTGATGAACACAGAGAAAGATATTTGAAAGAATGCTTTTTACCACCATTGACTACCATAGTAGGAAAAATGACAATGGTAGTTAAAAGTGCCCCAGAACTGTTTGCTTTCCTATATTCTTCAAAATATCTTCTTTTTTGGTTAACAGAACAACAACATGTTTCCTACTATGGTAGTCAATGGTGGCCAAAAACGGTATGGTTACAAGCATGAGGAATATGCGTAATGCTTATTAAATTCTACTAAAAAAAATTTCATCTTCCTACAAAGTAACTTCCAGCATAAAGAAAAATAAGAGGTGTGTTGAAATGTTATTATTTATTATAAATTCACAATTTCTGTAAATATAAAATAAACATAACTACTTCACAAACTTTGTTTTAAAACAAAAATGTTTTAAACATACAATTTTAAAGTTTAACTTTAAAACTTTTATAGTTACTTTTAAAGTTAAGCTATCATTGCACTATAAGAACGTACTCTTTTACTTTTTACAACTTAGTCCACTTATGACTATCGTGAGCACTGTACAACCTTTAAATGAATATTAATATTATAAATGAATATCTACTTTACACCTCCCCTTAGATGTATACTGGCTGTAAGGGTCAGCACACCATGATGCTCAGGTCCAGAGAGTGCACCTGGTTGTGTAACACCCTAGCGCTTCTCCACGGGGGCCATGCATTATGCAGCGATTGCATTTCCATGCTGCTTCCTCCTGCACGGCAGTAAAAATAGAAACGCAGACCTCTGTGCTCCTGCTCCGTTGTTTACGACTGTTCCGTCCTCCCTCGCTCCCTCGCACCAGCAGTTATTACTCAAGCACATACGCAGCAACACCACCTTACTGGAGATATTAAGACCAGAAGGGGTCAGGCTACACAAGGAGACAGTGTCCTGAGATGTCAAAGATCCCAAAACACAAAGCTTTTTATGATGTATTCATTGTAGTAACACACCCGTGCATGAATGATAAACGCAAACAACTCTCATACACAATAATTTACCCGCTGCTTAATACAGTACATTTTGTTATACATCGCTAAATAACATGTTTTGAATGGTAACTTGATGTAGATTTACAAATTCCATATTCAATTTGATGTTTCCATGGGAGTGACAACTTCGCTTTAGCACCACCAACTTTGCGTATATTTTAAACGACAAAGAAGTCCAATGAGATTTCCTTCGGGTATACAATATCTCTGTCTGTTTACTGTTGTCACCATTGCAGACCTAGTGCCTATTATAAGGAACAGCACAGTATAAAAAGCTAGCGCAACTTCTCTGACAGCTACACTGAAGCAGCCTTTGAGCCCACGCATCAATAAAAACTCCGGCTCTTACTTTTTCTTTAAGTCTACCGATTTTAAGACAAGCAGACACACAAACAAGAGAAAGAGAGAGACAAGACAGATACATACCTACTGGATGAAAGTGACAGTGTTTGAAACAAGGAAAGAAATGGAAATGATCATTCTTAATTGAGAAATCACATCACATTGCATCTTTTCATTACTGTTATATAATGATAAATCTGTATCTGTGTGCATCTGAGAAATCAGATTTGTGATGCTCCTTGTGTATTCAGAGCTAATCTTGTTTCAGAGCACCATCTCGTTTTCTTAATTGTTTGGGTTGCATAAATTAGTTTGGAATATAAATCAGTGACTACAATACACATCTGCAATCCCAACTATTGGCCATTAAAGGGATAGTTCAACCAAAAAAAATGAAAATTCTGTCATCATTTATTTTTTTTAAACCTGTATGTCTTTCTTTCTTCTGCACAACACAAAAGAAGATATTTTGAAGAAAGTTGGTGAGCGAACTACAGCATTAGTTCAAATCTTTTCTTCTGTGTTTTGCAGAAGAAAGTCATACAGGTTTGAAATGACAAACGGGTGGGGGGGGGGTGTCTGGGGGTAAACGATGACAGAATTTTCATTTTTGGGTGAACGTAAACTAGCATTTTTCTTTTTATTCAAATATGTGGAACAGAATATTTTATATGATCCAAAGGAATTACTGATAATTTGTTCATAATCCATCAGGACAAGATTACACATTACAGACAGAGTAGTTGACTTTGAATCACTGTACCTTGCATTACAAACACAGCTCCGCTAGCTACAGTACCAGCATGAAATACATGAACTAAGCAGCTCTCTCCTTCCTCTGACAACGTTTGATAAATTTTCATTTGGTGATGTGCAGGGTTTGCAGTATTGAAAAGGCTTTAATGTATCCCAGTATATTCTTTTCATCCTCTCTCTACCCTCCCTCCCTTGCTCTTTTTACCTTAAGCATCCTCACTGCACCATCCACCATCAATGGACCAGTTTCCCCTAACTCATGCACAGGAAGTCCTGCGTATCCTAATGGGTCCTCTTAAGCTGAGAGGGAAATACAACCACGCCAGACTCAAACAAGACACTGCGAGGGAAGGAGCATTTTCTCGAGGGATGATGCGCCGCAGGAGCTCGAAGACGAGAGAAACGTGGAGGAGGGGGTGAGGAGCACAAGGAGGAGAGAGTCTCTATGGCCAACTCTGAATCTAGTTCCCTCTCAAGGTCAACCTCAGCGTTGGGTACATACACAAAAAACTGTTATACAAAAACAGAATAAGAGCATGCATATTCACATATCACAAGAAAGTGAGAAAAGATTCATTCTTCTGGATTTATGCTTTCAATAACAACTGCTATTGCCTCTGTCTGTATCATACAAGCCAAGTGTCTTGCACAACGTGGGTAATTTTAACGTGATGGCCTTGTGATAACCGAGCAAATTCTTTTATTGATTTTGCCGTATATCATAACAGCTTCCCCCTATCATCGCTCCATAGGTCTACTGTCAGCCCACGCACCATCGTAAAGATAATTTCACATATTGCGCAGATTTGTCACTATTTCCCTGAAGACATCCACCAAGCACAAATTCATGGCTGTTCATTAACAAGACGGTCAATTCCCCAAACAATGTGCTTCGTGTCACAATAAAAAGCAGGTTTTATGGCTTGTAGCAGTAAAGCGCTATTAAACAGATAAAGCACACCAAACGGGCATCTGGAGGATTATAAAAAGGGCTGCCACACGAATAAACTCACACACCCAAAACACATAGCCATTCAGAGAGAGGGGTTATTGAGTACATGCTGTAAAAACTGCATAAATGCTGCCCCCGTGAGGGCGATCTCACTGTAAACGTGCACCTCCGCATCACCATTTCAGATTTTTGCATCCTCTCCCGAAACAGGATTACCGCTGCCCCCATGTGTTAGGTGCGCAGAAGTGTGGCTTTATGTAACCTTCAAATTTAAACATTGTATATAGACATTTCAGCTTTGCTGAGCATTATATTTTGTGTAGAGATATGAAAAGACTGACAACATGCCAAGTCTATCAAACGTAAAATATAATGTAAATCTTAATGCCAGTAAGAGTGAAGATATAATTGTTGATATTCTGCTTTGGCCTGGTCCTCTCTTCCTAAAGACTAATATCCTCTCAAAGAATGTGATAATGGAAGATCACAAAATTCATGTCTCCTTTTTTTCCCTCTAACTACATATGACTATTTAACACATGGTGCTAATAATAGGGATGATTTGCCTTTCCTGTCTTGATCATTTATCTTAAATTAATTAATAATTATGAGCATTACCTAAATGAATATTTTGCATTTGATGAATTACTATTATAGATACAGTATTAAAGGTTTCTGTCTAAATATAACATAGGATGTCAGATATCTATTTGCAAAGCAATACTTGTAAATAGCGTGCCTGCTCGTTCGTCCTTACTAAATGTGTGCTAGGCACGAATTCGTTATTTAATATCCCAAAACGTAATAGAGAAACCATATTTACATGAATACAGCAATAGGGGACTCTCTACTTTGAGAGACAAATGCCGTAAGTATGGTAATGTACAAATTCTTTTCGATCCCCAGCCCCGTCCAGACGGAGCAGGAACTGTCTGTTCTTGTCTTACATAGCAAAATCAATAAATGTAACGTATAACATAATGCAAGTGTTCATCATAACGTTTTGTAAACTGTTGGGACTCAAACAGAAATCACGCAATGATTTGTACTGATTTTTAGTAAAGCATTTACAACCAAATAAACAACTAGAATGATGAAGGGGTGGTTTATTTTTTCATATTTTAGATTAACTAAATTCAGCCACTTTGTTTTGCCATTTTGGCATCTAACTGAAGAACTCCATCCATGCTATACCAGGGGTTTTCAAACTTCTTCATGCCAAGGACCCCCAAATATGACAAGACTTTTGTGAGGGACCCCCTTTGTAAAATGCATAGGCCTATCCATTTTTTGTATAAAGAAGCACTTAAACTGTTAGACAAACAGTAGTAATATTGTAAAGACAACATGTTGTTTGTAGAATGTAATAAACTTCTGTATAAATTTACATTTCTCAAATATTTTCTGGGGACCCCTTAGAACATTCTGAAGGCCCCCTGGGCTAGGCTACCAATGTCAAAGTTTCTTTCTGCTCATATACACAAAAGCACAAAAGGCTACAAGCAATCATGCTCCCAGAGTCTGTAAACACTACAATTTGTTGCTCACTATTGTTGACATAACATACACATTACACATAAAAATACAAATAATAAACCTTATATAGCCTCTCTCATTACAATTAACATACAGAATGAGTTTTCGTTTCCCACCTATTTTAATGTCTACTATGGAGTAGCCTAATACAAAAATAGTAAGTAAGTTAGCAAGTTAATTAAAAAATGGCGAACTCTCACCTAAAGTTTGGCTAAAGTTCTTCAGGGTAATGTGAGCTTCTCAATCGTTAGCATCTTTCTTGTCACTAACACACGTAAATCCACATTAAACTTTAGATTGGCCATTATTTTACCTGGGATCCAGTATTCCTGCTTGATTATAGCAGCGTCGGCAAGGTACCGGCTGCTGCAGCTGGACCGATTAGGCATCCTGCGCGATTACAGCAAATGGAGGCGGGCCGAAGGCTCCGGCAGGCAGGAATATAAACGGAACCGGCTAACTGGGTTATTTGTTCGTGGTTCTGGCAGGCAGTTTAACCAATAGTTAATTGTAAAGGTAAAAATAAGAAATAAAAATCGTGTCGAATTACCTTTTAAATTTTATTAACATTATGTTCCCTGATAGTTACTCATGCCTCAGAACGTGAGATAAAAATAAGAAAAGAACGTGAGATTTTTATGCGTAATGACGTTTAACGTCCCTGACATAAAAAAAACATAGGCCTATTACTTATGTGTTTAATACCGTAGAATAGTTTTTATATCTTAGAAAATATTTTGAGTTTTTGTTAACCACAGACCTTATTTCAGACATTTAACCAAAAGTCATTAAAAAAAACTTTGGATCTTGTGAGAATAAAGGGGTAAAATAATTAACCACATGTTTGACACCCCAAGTCATTAATCCATATCTGTATGCTAAACTATGGTCGCAATGATTCGTTCGGCTTCGGCCATGCTTCGCGTGTATTCGCTACCACTCGTCCTTTTCCGCCACGCTCTCGGCCACTCTCGTTCAGTGCAGTGGGGTTGATGATCGGATTTTCGTCTCGTTCTCTGTGTTGTTGTTCTCGGTGACGCGACGGAGGTGTAGCCTGACGCGGTCTCTTACGTGTCGGCCTGAATAAAAGTGGAGCTCCGAAGGCTCGAGAGTGACGGAGAGAGTCTGTATCGGTAAGAGGAGACAAGTGTCCGGAGGGAAAGGGCTTGTCCTAAATGGCACATATAGGTCTGGTTTGGGTTCGGCCCGTTGGAAACAAAGAGATCATGGCGGCTGTCTCTAGTTGTTGCATGCAGAGGGAGGGGAGGCAAACAGGAGACCAACATAAACCCAGGGTGGGAAATCTTCATGCATGGATGATCATTTAAAATGCATCGGGTGCACAATATGTCCGGTTTTCTATATGCATTTGTTCACATAATCGTTGTGAGGTTTTCCCTCCTTGTTGGCTTTTTTCCACATCCTCGCAAGAATATTGTAGCTATACTGCTGGGTAGATTGATGGTGTAAAACTGTTATACCATTCTGGGAATTGTTTCATCTGATCCAGTGTCCTTGAAGCGTTGTGCAGTTTATTGGATACGCCCTATTTGTATTGCACTTCTGTAACAATGTGCTAACGTTACATTGTTTTATATTTTCATGAAATGCCGTTGTTAGAAAGCTGCTATTACACAACCTCAAGCTAATACACGTGTAACGTTAGGTGTGTGGTCAAGGAAAACTTCTAGACATTGCACATGATGACTAATAAATAAAACAAGTTGTCATGAATATGCATTTTGAGGTTAATAACGCCAACCGCATTGCCATTATTCCTGATCTGTCCACAGTCTACATGTTTTTAATACAGCAAAGTGTTGTATTGCAAAATCAGTTGTTTGTCATAATAATGCATGCTCGTAGCTAGTGACGTGAAGACGTACGAGTGATCTGCCGCTTCTTGTTTCCTAGAAAAATCTGTGTGCCAGAAAATAGCTTTTGAAAAGTAGAGGGAGAACTATGAATGACCAATCAAACCACAGATAGACTCTGAGCGTCATGAGATCACATTACTGCCTGTTCACGCATTCTGCCATGCTGGATCTCTTAGAATTTTTCTTTCAGTTTCAAATGATCAACATCGTTGTATTACATGTATCAAAAACCTAAACACTGATGGTAATAAAGGAAAAATGATCAATATAGACCACTTGTATATAGACCAAGAGGCATTTGTAGTTTTATTAATGACTGCATGGAAGTTCTATAGTCCTATAGCCTTTCTATCTATATAATGTAATTCAATCCAATTCTTACTCTCTAGAGCTTCTTTAATATCTGCCACCAAGGAAGTCGGGGCAACATTTGCTGTATATTCTAATGCACTATCAATAAAAACGATGCTGTGCGATGAATGTCTTTATTACAGTACTTAATTTTTATCACTGACCAGTGCATGAGTAATTTTATACTCTCATATTAGTCATTATTGTACACAAAGGCAGAAATAGAGACTGAAAGAGCATCTGGGGGCTCTGCACTGTTAATGTTATTTAAATGAGAACTTACTTCTTTAAATTCACCCTGGGATTTTGATTTATTTCCATTGTGCACTGTAAGTGCGTTGTTTCTATTACCTTGGCTTACGTAAGCCATGCATATGAAAAAACCTTCCACCATTATTATGGGCTGAAAGCATTGATTGTCCTCTGACCCCATTTTCAGCTCTGTGCACAAACCATGTGTAGTGTGAGCAAGGAGACATTGTTGGTGCATTTCTGTTTGTTTGGAAGTGTTATAATCATTAGTAGAATGACATATTTATGCACCACAACGATTAAGAAAAATATGAAGAAGAGGGAAAACTGCGTTTGTTGAAGTTAAGACTCATTATGTCAGCTGAGTGCTTAAACATTAAGAGAACACTGCATTCCTTTGTTTTCAGGGTAGAAACATAAATTTTACTGTCTAATGTAGCAACTTTTATGGGTTTGTAACAGATTTTCCCAAAACGATGAGTTAGAAGACGGTATAAATATTCTCTCTAGGTGTCCCATTTATAGGTATATAGTGAGAATTCATTTGAATTCTTGGATCCTTTATGATGTCACGTTTTTTGAGGTGCTGGCTCAGGTGAAAATAACATAATGTTCTTTACGTATGTTCCTTGTCCTTTGGAATTTCCTCCTCCAGCTCACTAGTTAACTCGATGACCATGGAGTCAGGAATCGATGCCCAGCAGGGTGCAGACACTGCTGTTTCTGAAACTGAAAGCCAACAGATCACCCAGGCCCAAATTGCCACTCTTGCACAGGTAGACTCATCCTCTTAAAATGAACTACATTTAAAATATGCCCAATGTAATATTTTAAGAGCTGGGGTGGCATATTCGGTATTGACTGACATGAAGTGCAGAAACAGAAAGACTGTATTTAAAGGTCTATCGTGTTGGGGGTAGGTGACAATGGCTGCAGCAGGACACGCAGGCACGGCACCAACTGTTACGCTTGTGCAGCTGCCCAATGGTCAGACAGTGCAGGTCCACGGAGTAATCCAGGCGGCTCAGCCTTCAGTCATTCAGTCACCACAGGTGCAAACTGTCCAGGTAGGACACTGGAAGCATATCTAGCATAAATGTTTTTGACTGATGGTGACAATATATATATATCTATTCTAAAATTAAGTATATCCATGGTTGGTTTCATTTCTAAATAATTTCAATAAGACATTTGTACATCATCTGTAATTTGTGTGTTTACATATTTTTTATGTCTTTTGTTTAGATTTCTACAGTAGCAGAGAGCGAGGACTCACAAGAGTCTGTGGACAGTGTGACCGACTCTCAGAAACGGAGAGAGATCCTTTCTAGACGGCCCTCTTATAGGTATAAATTGTTTAATACGAGTTTTCCGTCATGTAAGAAAATCTTCCAGTCTACAGCTGTCTTTGATCTATAGGAAAATCCTGAACGACCTGTCGTCGGATGCTCCAGGAGTTCCGAGAATCGAAGAGGAGAAATCCGAGGAGGATATTGTGCCTGCCATCACTACAGTGACCGTGCCAACCCCAATTTATCAGACCAGCAGCGGCCAGTACAGTACGTGCATATGTTTTTTTTTTTACATTTTTGTGGGACATTATAGGATTCGACTCTGCAGCTTTCCCCTGAGCATCACAGCTGAACTAACCGCTGCCCAATATACGTGGTTCTTGTATTATGCCATATGCAAACATTGGTACAAATCGCTAACAGCCTCCTTCCTGTTTCTGCCCCAGTCGCTATTACGCAAGGCGGAGCCATTCAACTGGCCAATAACGGCACAGATGGAGTGCAGGGGTTGCAGACCCTCACCATGACAAATGCAGCAGCTGGCCAGCCAGGCACTACCATCCTGCAATACGCCCAGACGAGTGATGGTCAACAGATTCTTGTGCCAAGCAATCAAGTGGTCGTACAAGGTGAGTTGGACTCTGCCTTCTAAATCTGTTTTGGGCGGATGTCTCCTAAAGGCAACAGGAATCAGCATTTGCAATGCATGATGTAAAACAGAATACGATCGTTTTTTTATTCCTCTATTGCCTGTAGTAATATGTTGCTTGTTGGTTCTCACATCTACCTTACAGCTGCCTCTGGAGATGTTCAGACCTATCAAATCCGTACCGCCCCCACCAGCACCATTGCTCCAGGTGTGGTCATGGCGTCGTCCCCCGCCTTGCCAAGCCAAGGAGGTGCCGAGGAGGTCACACGCAAGAGGGAAGTCCGCCTCATGAAGAACAGGTACATTAAATCTGGGTCTATCGATACTCTCTCGCATGAGATTTTCTCATTTTCAGACAGATCATTTCCATTCAGATAAGCAAATCCTTTTTTTTCAGAGAGGCTGCACGCGAGTGTCGTCGGAAGAAGAAGGAATATGTCAAGTGTCTGGAAAACCGTGTGGCTGTTTTGGAGAACCAGAACAAAACCCTCATAGAGGAACTCAAAGCTCTCAAAGACCTGTACTGTCACAAATCGGAGTGACACAGCACACGTTCCCTTCTCATTCTGTCGGATTTAATCGTACAGGGACTAACAGTTGAGTGAGCCACACTCGGACGCATGTTTTCTAAATGTTTTCTTTTTTTATTGCTGCAGACTGCCTGTATGAACACACAACATGAGGGAACAGAACAGAAACCTCCTGGCCAAAAAATCTCTTGAATCATTGGATCATGTCATTAAAGACAAAAAAAAGTGCTGGATAAACTTTACTGTGGACATAAACAAAGTAGAACATTCTCAGCGATCTTTACTCCTGGACTCGAACAGAGACTCAGAGGAGGGTTTTGTGGGAATTGTTAACTTTTTTCAGTGTGCTGGTGTATAAGTGGTTGTCAACTTTTAAAAAGAGATATGAATAATGATAAAGAACAATTTCAGTGACATCTCTGTAGTGCAGTAGAACTCATCTCTTAGCTGAGAAATGCAGTTGACAACATTCCTTCTTGAGATTTAAAAAGTTAACGTGTCTGACTGTTACGCTTATTTCGTGTATAGTGCTCTTGTGTTTTAAGTTCATGTTTTTACCTTTAAATATCATCTAGCTTTCAGAAGTACAGTGTATAAAAGTATAAATATTGCTTTAAAGAATCTATGCCATTTATGAACTGAAATATTAATGTGTACACAGAACAGGATTATAACCCATGTATATTTTGTTTTTCAAAAAAAAAATCATTTTGGTAAAAATTTTAAATTAGTTGTATTGTTTATAATTTTGCCATTGCAGTAGCAACAGATGCAAAAACAAAACCATTGTGTTTTGGATATTTCATCACGTGATACAATAAAATCACATTTACAAATGTAGGAATTTTACACACACACATGGATTTATTTTGTGTAATATTTATCAAGTTGAGATGATACACATTTGGCACATTATGTTATGCTTTGTATATCATAGACCTATTGGATTTAATACTGCATTCTGTCTCTGGCATTATAAGGCTAAAGCATGTTTTATAAAAGTTATGTTATTGACTTTGGTATCATAATATGGTACATTTTCTATTGTATCACTACGAACATGGAGACGTCTTCATGCGATCACTCTTGTAGAAAGTAAAACATTATCAGTCTTTTATGGCATATGCATTTCGGCAGCTATTTCATAACAAAGATGTTTAAAATGTGTTTATGTTTGTCTGCATTAAATAGTATTCTGGTTCTCTTTTTTTCAGAAACACTAGGAATTTTGGTTGCATGTTTGCCTTTATCAGCATTAGTTTTTTACTTTTACAAGTTGCCCTGGCTTTTTGACTGAAGTTCTGGTTGACTGTTTATTTAAAAAGAGAGTTTGAAATGTCTTGCAACCCTTTCTAAATTGAGCCCTGGTAAATATTCTTTTTAAATGAAGTGAAGATTCTTTAAAAGCAAAACAAACATAATTTGGTCATTGAATGAAGTTTTGTGCTGAAGTAAACTTTTTGTCATCTGTTAGTAATGACATCATTGCTCACTCTGACACTGGGTTTAAATTGAGAGCTGTCTGTCTGAAGAGTCATTAACACGCTCAACTCAAGCAGAACAAATGAAACAAGCCAGATCTGCACTCTTACTGAGGTTGTGATCATCATTTCCCCCTAAAAAAACTATTTTCTGACCCAAGAAATCTTCAGTGTGAATTGACTCACAGATCATCTTTAAGATACCAATTTCAACTTGAAGAGAAATCGAAATGTAATCTGTTTTGATGGTCAAATGTTTTTGTGTCTTTCTCTTTTATGAATCTTGTATGTACCGAGGTTGGTCTAATTTATCATGCATATGCATTATAAATGAATTACAAGCAATGTTTGATGTTAAAAACTCATTTTGGATGAACACATCATGCACTTTTTGTATGATATATTTCACGTTTTGGACACTATGTACAGTAATGTTGGGTTTTATAGTGTTTCAAAGGTATAGAGATGTGTATATACTCTGTGTGACATGGCTTACATTTTTAGAAGCTTTTCACTCTGTATACTGTTATAAAATGATTGTGTATACCCATTGTTGTTTCCCCACTTACCTTTTGTACACACAATAATGTAAAGCTTTAATAAAAGACTAATACTAAATAAGGTATTGTGACAGCTGTGCACAAGTGTGCTCACTGAACATTGGATTTATTTCATTCATATACTGTAAAACCTGACAAAACTACGTTTTTTAGTTTATGTAACAATTTTTTGTTTTAATTGTGTAATTATTACCATGTCTTAGTTAAAATCATAGTTAAGCTAATTTGTGCTACAATTTCCTAAACAAAAACCTGGATTTTAAGGTGGGCCAAATTTAAAAAGTTATTCCACATATAAGTTGACTCCATATTTATTGTTAATTCCCTTTCTCGTTGGAAGAATATGAAGTAGGGGGATATCGATACTAAGATTTGTAAACTATATATGTTTAGTCATTTAAAATAAGATTCATAAAACCTAAAAATTTCAACCATTTAAACAGTTCAAAAACAAACTAATAAGTATTAATCTTTGGTTTACCCAAAACGTTTCTATTTTTGTGACGCATTTTAAGCTCTCGCATTATTTTCCGGAAATGCAAATCTGTTTTTCTGGCTTTATTTACTTAAAATAAAGTAGGCCTATACAAGTATGCTTGTGACGTATGCAAATTTTATGTAGCCTATACATTGAAAAAATAAACTGCATTTGTCATATATTTAGTATAAAACCAGAGCACACTATTGAGCACACTAAGGCTATTTCCTTAATAACCTAAAAGCAAAAGAAACAAGCAACCTTTCCTCATTTATTATTTTCTATTTAATACAAAATTGAATGAATAATGCGAAAAAATTATTTAAATTTTCGAGATAACTATAGACACTGCTATGGTATAGCACACATTATACAGTGCATACTTTATTGTCCCGCATTCCTTACAGAAAGCATTCCAAACATTTCCATTCTATTCTTTTCCCATGAAAGGGAAGAGGTGTGTAAATGGGCGGGGTTTAAATGTTCAGTCCTCTGACGTGAGTGACAGCCCTACTCACCAACCCGTGAACACTTGTCTATTTTGTTTTGACGTATTACCCAATCGAAACTAACGGAATGTAAAAAGAGGCGGGCCACCGTTTGCGTCACTCAGAGCAGATGGCGGAGGTGGCGGGGAGTGGATCGCTTCTGCTGCTGCACTGGCCGGCGGGGCGGAGGGAATAACGGGGGAGTCTCCGACGAGACCCTGTGGACGACATTGTATAACTTTACACAATTCTGGAGTTTGATCGAGGCGCATGTGAATGGACAGGACTTTATTCATCCGCTGCGTTAAAACTCTAATTTCCTCCCGTTGGTGGCACTGAGGCCTGAGGATTTGAGTGATCATTGGGATCCAGAGTTTCGACCAACACACAGATCTTCCGGTTAAATGACGGATAAATGCTCGGAAGTTTATTCTTTAACGGTTATTTCATCCGTTCCCGATCTGAACTGTCAGACCGAGTTCATTTAGTAAGAATTCTGTTTTTTAAGTCAGAGTTAAAGGGATGGTTTAGCCCAGTTAGCTCGTCTGCTAAATAACTCACTCATTCACAATGAATCAATACTAGCCATTAGCAGTTAGCATTTATGCTGAATTTAAAAAAGTAAATCGGTATTCCGTGCTCTCGGATCAATATGTTGAATTGATATGTTGTCTGACCCGTGTATTATATCCGGCTGTATTAATTACTTGGATGCTAAAGCCTTACATCCGCTTTTGGCACTGTGTGTGAATGCATGGAGTCACATTATATAGCCTGGCACAGATAGTGAAGTCTCTTGAATCCAGCATACTTGCAGTAAATGCAGTTTCAGTGTATTCATATAAACCCTTTCGCACCTTCGTACAGTGCTGAATTATTTGATCCATTGATTCACATCTGATGACAGCAGTCCAGGCGTGAGTTTACGGGTGTTTGTCATAGGATAACACACCTGAGCAGGTGTTTGAGTTTGTCATCATGGGGAACACGGTATCCTGCTGCGTGTCCCCCAGTGGAAGCCCAAAACTTCCACGGCAGTTGGAACGTCTGGACGACTATCAGAACAGTACGGACCTGAGTGATGATACTGGTCCATATCTACAGCACATCAGTGATCGAGAGGTGCCTGACGGTAAGTTCTGGTGGGTGATGTGGTCTTGTATTTAATCGTCTAGATCATCTACCTTCCTGCAGAGTTCAAGAGTTTGAGCAAGTCAAACTCTTGCTTTATAATTTCAGGTGTGTTTGAGTTGAGTTTGGAATTGAACTTTAAAGGACTAAAGCTGAGCACCTGGATCTAAATCCAGAAAGAGTTGACCTGTGAACTGTCACCACAGTGACCTTGATCATAACCCAAAATGTTATGTTATTCTATTATTTTCTAATCTATTCTTAGGTTTATTAAGTTCTTTGGACAGCATACAGTATGTGCCAGTGTTTCTTGCTGGTGTGATCTGATTCCTTGACCTCCGTGTGTTGCGTGTCAGGTTTCTCCTAAAAGCCGGACACGTTTAGTGCCATTGGTTTTCTTTGAACCGTACAGTCGAAGGCATTTCCACTTAAAAAGTTAGTTTAGACAGTCCGGATTATACATAGGTTCATGAAACTCTTGAGGCATATGTGTTACATTTAGGAGGTGATGCTTCTCTGGGCCTGTTTGCAGGCTTTACTGCTGTTTATTTAGGCTGTGTGTGTCTCACTGAGAGTAAATACCTTTGTGTGATGTTCATTGCTCAGTTTAGAGCTTTGTGTCCTCGTCATTGGTTTGGCAGTGTAAACTGTACCGTTAATCCTTCACGATTAGGATAGTCCATGTCATGGTTTATTTTCATGGACGTGAAAGTGACTTCGATTCTAAGGTTAACTCGCAGAGACGATCAAAAATGTGGCTCATTCATGGCATCTCAATCATGTAGATCTTTGGGACAGCTGCATTCCGGCTCCTTATCTCTCTATCTTTGGGAATCTCCATTAGGCACATTTCTTTCATGGGTGTAGAGGTTTGAAGTCACTTGGATGAATGTTTCTCGTGTTGAACTAATCACTATTATAAAGAACCATTCATCTCTTTTTGGTGTGCTGTGCCACCCAATAGTTGTGTTTGTCATTGAGGACATCTGCCCCACCCCCAGGAGTTATTTTTGACTATGGGGGGAGAATGGGAGTATCAGCTGAGTATACACTGTAGTTCTGGGGAGATCTGGAGGACCTGAAGATACAGAATGAGGGAATCACAGTTTTTACAACATATTGAAAGTGTTCGTTCTTCTGCAAAACTCAATAGAAGATATTTTGATATCCATTGACTTCTATTGTATGTACACAAAACCAATGCAAGTCAATCGAAACCAGCAGTTTTTGATTGCCAACATTTTTCGAAATATCTTCCTTTGTGTTTTGCAGAAGAAAGAAACAAATACAGGTTTAAAATGACAAGGGGGTGAGTAAATGATAACAGAATTTTTCTATTTGGGTGAAATGAAGGACACTGTATTTGCGAACTGTATTTTCAGGTCTGAAATGTGGCCCTAGCTTTGCACTTCAATACTGAGCTAGCAAACAAATTATTGTCTCTAGTCTGCTGTGTCACCAGGCAATCCTGCACCTCCCTGTTAGCCAGCATTCTCTCATAGTCCACACCTCGGATACAACAAAAGTTCACTCAATAAATATGTCTTTAGTCTTGTCTTCAACGTGACTTATCACGTTCACTTTGGAATGCCATTCATTGTTTGATGGTAGATGGATGTGATAAATCTCAAGACTGGCACTGCCAGGTTGTCATTTATTTTAAATGCGCCTACATTTTGGAAATGATTTTTGTTATATAGTAATCATTCTTTTGCGTGATGATAAATTGCAGCCATGTAGTCTTAGATTGGCTGTTTAGTGCAGAAGGATGTTATGCTAGCTTTGCTCCACCATGGGAGAAGTTGCCCTAATGGGATATATGTAACCCTGGACAACAAAACCAGTCTTAAGGGTGAATTTTTCTAAATTAGATTTTTCTGAAAGCTGAATAAATAAGCTTTCTATGATATATGATTTGTTAGGTTAGTGCGATATTTGGCAGAGATCTGAGACACATTGGAAAATATTCAGAAAATTGCCTTTAAAGTTGCTAAAAGGCCGTTGCTAAGAAGAAACAGGTTTGTTTTAATGTTCTCTATTGGCTTACCACTGTAATGATGTTGTTGAGAACAGATGGACCCGAAAACTGAAATTCTAAGCTTAAATAGATCCCAAACTTGATTGTGTAATTTCCAAAGAGCGGCAGCAGCGAGTGAAATTTGTAGATGTGTTTCTGGCACATGCTGCATCCACTTACAAAAACAGAAAAATCTATCATTTTGACCCATACAACATATTTTTGGCTATTACTACAAATGTTCTCGTGCTACTTAAGACCGGTTTTGTGATGTATGGAAAAGATGTATGGAAAGGCCCATTATAGTGCCCATTTTGGCAATCCTTGCATTTAAACATGATGTGCATTCTGACACTTTAAGAATGCAATTGTGCGTGAATGGCTTGTATTACTAGATGTGTTTGTGTTGGCATAGTTGTGTAGGTTGTGTTTCAAGCCATAGACTGCAGGCTTAAATCAACCAAAACTTGGTACCCATAGCTTCATACATAAACTCTGTGCTTTGCACCTGTGCTCCACCTTCTGCCAGCTTTGTAACTCTCATGACATGGTTATGCCTGTCCAAACATCTCCTTGGAGTGTGTTTTCTGTACAACTCACTGGCACAAAACCCTGGACACTGTTTCCATTCAATTCCAATGGAATGCCTCTTTGGCTAATGCCAGACACTTTTCTATGCCATGGTCTTGGACACAATCCTAAGCTTTGGGAGTCAAAATGCCCAACCAAGAGACAAATCAAGACAGTTGATATTTCTTTCAATTTTTCATTGATGGCGACTGACGGATGCTCTTCAGTTTAAATGAATTCTGCAATCTATCATTCTGATGCACTAGCACAGCTCATGTATCACCCGCCGGTGTGGGCGGAGCACAGGGTGTGAAGTCTCTGTGTTCTCCACCAGTGCCCATACAATGACTTCGTTGTGCCTGCTGTGCCCGCCGTTTCTCTCACCCCTGTGGCCAAAGCGGGTTGCCCCTGTCAATCAGTCTGCTTGCTTACGGCGGGCCGACGCACCACCTCCTTTGGGGGTTGTTTTACTATGTTGTGAAAGGAAGCATTGTGGATGTGACAGAATTGAAAGACAGGAAGGTTTGGGAAGAGAGAGGAGGACTGGAAAAATGTTGCAGGCAGGACTATGAAACTCATAGAAGCAACACTGCCTGATATATTTTTAACATAATATGTTAACCACTGTTTAAGTTTTTGTTTACATTTTTATTGTAATACATCACCACTGGTCCTCTAGGTTTATGTGTGTGATATTTGCAGTTGTCCCTGTCTATTGTTGATTGTTAGATTTGTTTTTCTTTTAGATTTGGCTTTTGAGTCCAACCCCTCAGATCACGCCCGAGCCAGCACGATCTTCCTTAGCAAGTCACAGACAGACGGTGAGTTTTTGTATTTCAACAAAATCAAACCTCAGGACTGACATAAAGTCATCCAACAGCAATGGGAAAGACTGTGACAGCATGACAAGACACCTGAAATGAACTAAACACATGTACAAATATTACTGTTGGATTGCTTAAAAATGAATATAAACTTGTTTTCTTTGCAGTATTTGAGGTCTGAAAAAAAATACAGAGCATCTTTTCTATTATTTTGATCTGTTTTTACTGCAAATAAATGCAAATTGAAACAATATTTTTATTTGAAATTTGGGAGAAATATTTTTTGTAGTTTACAGATTGAAAAAAAATGATAATTTTACCTAAACGCATCCCCAAAAATAGTAAATTCAGAAAAACTGAAAATGGTCTTTGAAATGGTCTCTTAATATTTTTCTGCGGCTTTTAAGAAGTAAATTGTTTTTTGAAAAATGTGTTAAATTATTTCCAGTTATATTAAAACCCAAGTAATGCACAAAAAGGGTCACGAGTTGACCAGTGGAACACTGTTCACTTCATCTCCGTGAAACCAGTTACTGACCACTGTTGTTTTTTATGCTGTGACTTCCACGCCACAAGGTGTCTGTGAAGTCTGAGATGCCACATATGCCAAACAAATAAAATACTAAATGTTTGACAGCACATTGCCAATATACTTGATAACAAAACCTTTGCTTTTCTCGTTTTTAGTTCGGGACAGGAGGAAAAGCAATCACATAAACCACGTAAGTACATATGGCTTATAGAGTTGTGTCAAGGTAAATGGAAGTGTATTAATTTTGGTTCTTTCTGAAGGTTTCTCCTGGTCTGCTCTCGAAGAAGTATAGCTCCTGCTCAACAATATTCATTGATGATAGCACTGTTAGTCAACCCAACCTGAAGAGCACAATCAAATGGTCAGTGATGTTTATTGCATATCTTTGAAGTTCTGAATGATGTTCTGAATGTTTATAATAACAATATTTTATCAATATTGTGTCACAAATTAACAATAATGTCAATGCATAGAACAACAAGTGCTGCTTTGTTTATCTTCTTTGTGTTCTCTCTTTGCAGTGTTACATTAGCAATATATTATCACATTAAAAACAGGTATGCTTCACCGTTTTCTCTCGCTAGTAAATCATGCTGTATTTGGGTTTTGTATGTAAAATTTGAATATGTTAAGTGATTTAAAAATGGTCAATAATTTGTTTCAGGGACTCGGATAGGTCATTGGACATCTTTGATGAAAAATTGCACCCCTTGTCTGTAAGTACCTTCACTTGTGTATTCATAACTATATGTTATAGTCCCTGTGTGTTTAAAATGTTTTTTCAGAAGTAATTGATGTTTTTTGCCTTTGTACTGTATTGGCCTTATGTGGGATTTTAAAACCAATTGAAATTCAATTTTGGAAATATAATATTGTGTTTCCGGATATATGATATAACATATACATGTTATTGCTATTGACTACAATGTATGAATAAACAGATCAAATTCCATCACTTGCAAAATAACTGAGTTTCTCTGTGTCATATTTAGTCCAGCACTTCTGTATCTTCAGTGTCGCTAGCGTTACAAGCGTTAATGTCAAGCCCTGCTTTGATATAACAGTCGATCCTGTTGCACTGCGACACCAGAAACCTTCCCATGTCAGATGTATGATGCATATTCATCTTGTCTTTATCAGAGGGAGCAGGTTCCTGATGATTACTGTCGCACAGACCCAGAACACAAACTTATTTATCGGTTTGTTCGGACGCTGTTCAGCGCGGCACAGCTCACGGCCGAGTGTGCAATCGTCACGCTTGTAAGTGTCCAAGCCTTACTCAAAGCCTTACTCTTTTGTATCAAACAACATCTTGAATTGCTATGGAGTTTAAAAGTAGTCTCTTGGCTTATTTTCCTGATGTCCACTAGAGGGCAGCAGAGCTCCAAAATCATTTGACCATTCAACCTCTTTTGGTCCTGAATCAAGTCCAACGTCTCATTTTACATTAAATGAAATTGAAGAGCACTGTTCACACATCCAGTCAGTGAGGCTTATCAAATGGCAAATAATTGTCTACACAAGCACCAGGCTGCTGAGAACAAACATGTTCATGTACACACCGTCTTTGCTCCAGGTATATTTGGAGAGGCTGTTGACGTACGCCGAGCTGGATATTTGCCCGTCTAACTGGAAGAGGATCGTACTGGGGGCCATTCTGCTGGCCTCGAAAGTCTGGGATGATCAGGCGGTGTGGAATGTAGACTACTGTCAGATCCTCAAAGACATCACTGTTGAGGACATGTGAGTGAGAGAGACATGAAATTATACAGGCTTCTACAATCTGCTCTATACATTTGTTCCTGCTCTGCCAGTATTTTTCACTGATACATTTTCTATGATATATTTATTTTGTGAAACTATAAGCTGTAGAAAATGATGCTAGCTTTCGAGTCAAACTGATGCTTCCAAGACTTCGCTGTTTTGTCAACACCTCATCCAATGTTAGATTGTTAAATATGTCAAAGAAAAATGCATGAAGGTGAGTCATGTGGTACTGTATAACTTTACTCTTCTTCCAAGTTATTTCAGTCTCAAACTCCATTTTCAAAAACATAGCGCCACACTTCAAAACCTTGTTTCAGTGTTTGTTCTCTTGTCTCAATATCCATATAAATGACACAGACAGGGTCTGTGTGTACGTGTGTCTGTTTTTGCGGACTTGTACCTGATTGTCTATGTTAAAGGCCACGGCCCTCTTCTCTTCTCTCCTCTCCTGCCCCTCCGCTCTATTTTCATCTCTTTCATTGAAGCCGTCTTTGTGAGCCCGGGCTGGCGGGCTTCAAGTGCTCTCAGAGCTTCTCTACAATGGTCCAGGCTCTCGCCCACTCCATTAGTTGCCCCTAGCAACCTTCCCCTACACACCACCCATACCCACCTCAACCTGATGTCTTGCTTTTCCCAAAACATCCTCGGGTCACTGTCTCCACGGTGACCGTCTCCGTGCCTGCTCTCAGACGCAGTGGAGCATCTCCATTAATGAGATCCAAGTCTGTTTAATATGAAGAGTTTACTACCGTACTATTGCAATAAAGTCGTTGTATATTTTAGGTTCTGTGACTGGTCACAATTGATTATTTTTCCAATGATTTCAATATTCTTAGCTTCTTTCAGTTCTTGTGTATAGTTCGAGATCTAGGAATTTGTAAAAGCATAAAGATCACACATGTCCAATTTATTAATCTCGCATTTCTTTATCAGGAACGAGATGGAGAGACATTTTCTGGAGCTGCTGCAGTTTAACATTAACGTACCGGCCAGCGTTTACGCCAAGTATTACTTCGACCTGCGCTCCCTTGCAGACGACAACAACCTGAGCTTCCCCCTGGAGCCCCTGAGCAACGAACGGGCTCAGAAACTAGAGGTGGGCAGTATAACTGTATAACTCAGTGTATGAGGATAACAACACCGTTTTGTCCTCGAGTTCATTTGATGTGTTTTTTGTTTCATAGGCAATCTCAAGACTATGTGAAGATAAATACAAGGATCTAAGCAGGGCATCCATGAGGAGATCTTTGAGCGCAGATAACCTAATCGGCATTCGCAGATCCAACGCCATTCTTTCATAGAACGATTCTTCAGATAGGTTTCTGCTTGGAGACAGAGCTCAATGGATGAAACCTATTGTCTCTCCCCACCTTTGGCTGCGACAGTATGGCAGCCAACAGATCCACAAACACTTGACTCAACTGTTACAGAACAACATAGAGATGAGAACAGACCGAATGTTTTTTTGTTTGTTTGTTTTTTGCTTACTATGTAGGCCTCTAGCTGTGAACTTTGTCAGTTTTTAATGGAAATCATTTGCAGATGGAGTATTTTAAATAAACACTAATCATGTAATGAATCTGCATTTATGATGGAGTCTCACTTGTTACCTCAAGCAGTTACAACGGTGTTTGGTTTAATTATAGAACAAAAGTCATCTACGGATTTACAGTTTTTATTATTTCCTTTATGTTTTAAAGGGATAGTTCACTCAAAAATGAATATTCTTTTATTGTCACTTCAAACCTGTATGATTTTCTTCTGCAGAACACAAAAGCTATTTTGTTGGTAACCAAACATCATTGGCCCTCATTGACTTCCTTTGTATGAACACAACCACAATGACATTTCTTGTTTTTGGATGAACTACCTTTTTAAATATCAAAAGTGTTTAGGTGCCTGATAATAATAAAGGGCTGAAACAGATACTGTTCATTTGAAGAAAACTCTGGGAAATATGTTTATGGCAGTAAGATGTGTTGAGGGACATCCAGGTAAATGTCTCCTCCTGAAAAGCACTGAAACTATGAAGCGCAATAAATGATTGACCAAACATCTGACGTGCAGATTCACAGATTGCTGCTCACTTTTATTCTCTACCAGTAAGAGAAACATGTAAGACACTTTTCATAAATATCTAAAAATCTCTTTAAAATTGTAGCACTGATATTTTTTACTAAACAATATATGTACAAGTTACAGTCTGGACTCTGGTCTTTTACAAGATATACAAATGAATAGAGCCAAACAATTCTGTACACGCTCACATGCAGACTAGCAACAAAACTGTAAGCGATGCAGAGGAAATGGGCTAGATGTTGAGTTCATAACCTCAAGTGAAAAAGCCATTTCTAAACCAATTGGGACCGCAAAAATAAGTCAAAACAGACATGTACAAAAACCAATAGATCACTTGAGAATTCAATCCAAACAGGCATTTGACATCTTGGATCAAAACAAAGACAATCTATAGTTTTTAAACCCTAATATTTGGCATTTCTTCTCCTTTTGCAACAAAGCTAGCATGTCTGCTGGGTAATAACTAAACCTTGTGTAAAGGTTGAAACAACGGCCACAAGAGGGAAGTCCAGCTCAGATTATAAAACTGCCCTATTGATCTTCAAGATACATCCTATCTTTTAACACTGCCCAACAGATGCTAACCAACAATCCATTACCAGTGAAAAGATAGCTGAACGACATAAACTGTCATGAATTTGAACTACTGAACCTGTCCGACATTTTCCTCCCATTTTCTTACGTATTGTATACACCTGCATGAGAAGCAGTAAAAAGTGTTCTCACTCACAGAGAATCCATACAAGCATCTGCTCTAGTCTTACCTATAGAATTTTTTTGTAAATGATATTTTTTAAATGATGCCATCTAACAAACATCCTGTAAATATGCTGATAAAGTCCCAAACACGACAGAGCAATTGTTAGCTGCATTATCACAACGTTCTTCAAACGCATATTTACAAAAATACACAAATAAATAAAACATCATCATCAACGCCTCAATGGAAAACAGCATTTCATTTAAGAACTTGATTCATATCAAGCATTAACCTCCTCTGATATTTGTTTATAATTCAAGCTCTAAAAGCCACAGAGAAGGACTAATATGAGTGACAACTTTGTTTAGTACAGTATAGACAATTTCAATGCTTTCCAATTAAGATCTACGAACGAGAAGCGTTCGACTACAATGAAAGGCCCGAAAGTCTGTAAAAATCCTTCATAGTGTAACTGTGCTGTCCATCACATCTGTTTCCGAGATGTCTCTGGAAGGTCGAACACACACCTGCTCATTCAGAGTCACGACCTGCACTTCATGCGTCACTTGCTTGCAGGTTTTATAAAGGACGGGGCCAATCCAGCCAATGTTCAAACATGTGATGATGGGGCTGATTTGTGGTAGGTCCCAGTGGGGGGCGTTCCGGCTCGGGCCGTAAGAGCCGTATTGGCCTCGCTGTACATGGATGAGGCCGACACGGGTGGCTTACGGGTTCTACAGGGGACGTAACGTGCCACAAAGCGCCTCCACGATTCCAGAGTCTTCCCTGACCAGATCCACACGCCTGAAGTGATGCCCACCACAAGACACATGAAATACTTCAGCATGAAGACGGCATAGTCCGGGCCCATGCCCAACCGTTGGCGTTCGGACGGGCACGAACAGGCCAGCGCCCGCTCCCAGCCTGGCCTGTAATGTTGCTCGTACACCAGGCAGGCCACTACAATAGTTGCGGGCACGGTGTACAGGACCGTAAACAGCCCAATCCGGATCATTAACTTCTCCAGCTTGTCCGTCTTGGTTCCTCCTTGCTTAATGACGCTACGGATTCGGAAAAGCGAAACGAAGCCAGCGAGCAGGAAGAGCGATCCAGTAAAGAGGTAAACCACAAGAGGGGCCAACACAAAGCCCCGTAGGCTCTCCAGGCTCTGGTTGCCGACATAACAGATGCCCGCTACAGGGTCGCCGTCCACCGAACTTAAGGCTAGTACAGCAATAGACTTGACGCTAGGCACGAGCCAAGCGGCGAGGTGGAAATACTGCGAGTAGCCGGCGATAGCCTCATTTCCCCATTTCATCCCGGCGGCCAGGAACCAAGTAAAAGACAGCACCACCCACCAGATGGAGCTGGCCATTCCAAAAAAATATATGAGAAGGAAGACCAGCGTGCACAGGGCCGGACCTGTGGTGTCGTAGAGGATGTGCTGTTGGTCACCGGAGCCCTCGCAAGCCACCCGCTCATGGCCCGCAAGCAGTCGTACGATATAACCCAGCGACACAAACAGATAACAAGCAGCCAGAAAGATAATGGGTCGCTCGGGATATTTAAAACGCTCCATGTCAATAAGAAAAGTGGCAACGGTGGTGAGTGTGGAGACGAAGCACAGCACCGACCACAGGCCTATCCAGAAGGTCGTGAACGTCCGCTCATCCGGGGAAAAGTAAGGTTGGTGGCACGGCAAAGCACAGTTGGGCACAGAGCCGGTATTCACACGGTTATAAAGAAGATGTGCTTCTTTTTTGATGGGCACTAGGGGGTCTCTGCACCGGCACTCACGGTCACATTTCTGGGGCGATACTGATTTGGCAGTGGCTTTGTGCCTTGGCATTCCTTTAGGGGTGGGTTTGGGAAAGGGGGGCGATAGAGTCGTGGTCTCGCTGCTGTTGCGGTCCATACACAGGCGATCGGTATCGCCCAGCATGGGCAGCTGCTCACAGCTCATCCGCTCTGGCCACTCGAACCCATACTGGATCATGAGAGGAGAACAGCCCCTCTTAGCTCTCTCACACACGGATCGGCACGGAGGCAGGGGCTTTTTGTAGTCCTGGAGACAAATGGGAGTGTACATGCTGCAGAGGAAGAACAGCAAGTCTGGGGAGCAACGGATGCGGACAAGCGGCCAGAACTGGTGCACCTCCAGGCCGACTTCCTCCTGGGTGTCGTGATTGAATTGGTTGGGCATGTACGTGTGGTTGTAACCGATGCCTTTGCACATGGGGACCGTGATGGGCTCGCACACTATATCCTTAGAGGCAGCGTCACACAGCCGAGACAGGAGGAGAAAATGTAGCCAAAATCCAACCAGGTGCATCCATGAGGTCGCCATGGTGAAATGAGGCTTACCTGCAGGTTTCCTCATACTGAACAAAATATGCATTTCAATTCTTGAGTATTTTCTCAGCTCAGCTTTTTTCCCTGCTTCCTTTTTTTCTCTTTTTAATTTATCGCTGCTTTTCGGAAAGAAGAAATCCCAAAAGGAAACCTTAATAGCTCCAGCAGCATGTCCACAGTCCACAAGGTTGTAAATCACGGTGAAGTTTCATTCCAGACCCCGAGCGCACTTTCTTCCAACTGTGCGAGTGCATTTCAAACACGGGCTGAAGAGGAAAAGAGCAGCTTTAGTTAAATGAAACAATAATCCACTTGCTTTGGAATAAATCGAGCAATTTTCCACTCTCCCCCCTTACAGAACAATAAAGTCATGAAAGTAGAAATGAACGTCTAAACGTACCGTGAAAAGCACGCGCATCCGTGGACTGAATGGTCAATCATTCACCGAGCAAACCGTGTAAAGGTCGAAAGTTCATTTCCCGCAGATTCTTTGTAACGAAGTAACATTTTAAGCGTCAGTTTCCCTTCGGCTCTGTTTTACATTCCACATGGCAGGTGAACGCATCCGATGATCCGGCGAAAGGTTACGATTCACAAGCAAAAAGGACAAAACAAGCAACGAAGTCTGAAAAAAGAAAACACGATGCTTGAAAAAGCGAATTCTTTTCAGGTAGGCTATAACAAACGTAGCAAAAATAAAATAAAATCACCTCAAGCATTAGTGTTAACGCAACAGGTTTCAGGTGCTGCCTGCCATTTCCTTCAATGCGTGTCCAAACAGTTCTCTAGAGTTCTTTTACGCACTTTATGATCTATGAAACCCCCAATTCCAGATTAAGCTGTTTTTTCTTTCACTAATTTGTAAATTTTGTTTTATAATTTCAGAGTTGCCGAGCGGTGAGCTCCCTCCTGTGTGCCGCACAGCCAGTAATAATTCACTCCTCAGAGGTTCAGTAGAGTGAAAATACTCCACCCGCAATGACACGCCCACAACTTTACAAGCCACGCCCCTTTCGCCACTGACAGTCCTCCATCCATCGCCTTCAATACGTGCTTGGTATTACTTTCCCATCTGCTGTATTGAGAATTGTACATAGTATCACTTGTATTGTATATCAGACTGTCTCTCTCATATCAAAGAGGGTGTTTGTGCAACAGGTGTCATTGCATTGTATGAAATCGAGCTTTTAAACACATGCAGTCTCAAATGAAACCATGTGAGCATCTAAAATTGAGATGTCTTACATTATTCCTTCAACAGTCATAGGTGCTGTACATTTGAGGGGATGTGAATGCACTGGAGAATGTGTGTGTGTTTGTGTGTGTGTGACTATGAAAAGGCCTTCAATGTCTTGTGCAAGTGTATCCTGTATTACTTTTGTGTTTACCCACTGGGCCCATTCAAGACAGACGGAGCTGTGCAAACATTCACATAATGACTCCTAACGCAAGCTTAATCACTCACGCCTTAACCAGACAAAGAAAGCGAGCAAGAGGAGCAACCTGCCACACGGGTACTCTGTTTGTGCGCTGCTATGATGCATAGAGTTCAGAGGTTATGTGCATTATTGTGATGATGTGAATACACCCCATAAAAAAAATGACATAGGATTTGGAAAAAGCATAAATGGCAATGTATTACAAAACCTCTAGAATTGTTTGTTTGATTTAATGTTAGCTAATGCAATAACATTACAACAGTTTTTAAAATGTGATATATATTACATTATTATATTATATTATATAAACGTTATTATATTTATGATCTATGAATCTATTTTTATGTATTATATATAATGTATTGTTTTATTCTTTATATATTCTTTATTTTATTGTTTATTATTAATAATAAGCTACATTTTTGTTATTTTATTTTATTATATTATTTTATTGTTTGTTTATGAATAATAGTAACCACAATTTTTTGTTATTTATTTTATTGTTTGTTTGTTATGAACAATAATAACCACATTTTTTTATTTTATTTTATTTTATTCTATTTTTGTGAATAATAATAATAATAATATGTTTGTTGTTTTTAATTGAATTGAATTTGATTTGATTTAATTGAATTGCTGTTGGGACCAATACACTTTTTCATCCTGGCACAATTGCATTTCCACTATCTAAAGTCCTCTGCCCAGTTATTCAGACAGGTATTCTCTATGGAGGGTTACCTCTCCCTCTTCTCTCTTTCTCCTTGTCGATTCACATATTTCTAAGGTCCAAAGGTCTCACATGGGTGTGTATTTAAAAGCGTAAGTGAATGATCAGGCAGCTCCATTGGGTATTTCTAATGCTCATTTAACACTCTGGTAACGTTGGCTAATAGCACGTCTGAATAGAACAGACAAGAGTAAACAGAAAGTCTACATGCCAAAGACTCGCTCTGGAATCAATCATCGAGACACGCGCGGCCATAAATGTGCGTACTGTACATGTTTTCCTTGTTACGCTTCAGATGTTTGATTGGGTCTTAAACGCTATGGCAACCAAATCAATCATGCCAGCCATTTGTGCACCTGTTTATTGGTTACCTATGCACATCGGCACACATTAACTCCTAAACCCCACCTTGAGGAGTCACATAATCACCACCGGCTTCCTGTCTATATACCGCATCCATGGAAATGTAAACTAGTCTACATACTAGTAAGTATCCAAAGTAACAATAAATAAAAACGCTTCCCTGTTCGAATGGCAGTAAGATGAATACAGTGTGATTGAAACAGGTCATGCTCTAGATAAGGTGAGCTTGGGTTTGCTCTACTTGAGCGTTGATGTCATTGTGGAGTGATTCAGTTAAATGATGTTGTGTGATGAGGTGTGGTTTTGTAATGTCTCCTGGGCATGAAAACATACCATGGTGGTTGGTTTGCATGCTTGAACACATGTCTGCGCACATGCCTTGATCTGATACCCGACTCTCCGTGTCTGCGTGCGGACGGACAACAATTCATACACAACAATAATGTGTGATGTAATCTGAGTAAATTAACTTTTTATGTTCTTGATTTTCTTTGCTTTTCCTGTCTCGGTCACAGACAGATGACGAGATACGGGATGCTGCTTTTGTGTTTTTGGAGGAGTGCAGATGGGAAAGGGCATGGAGTTGCTTTTGGTGGAATTGATTGAGTCATTTTTGCAATTACTTCTCTTGTACCAAAAGTCATTTTTAGTATGATGTCAGGAGTCCTTTCAGAGTAACCACAGGTGCAGTTCATCTCATGAACAATAAACAAAAAATAATAATAATTTTTGTGCTACCTTGCTTTGACATTTACATGAATGCATTTGGCAGATGATTTTATCCAAAGCGACTTACATTGCATTATACTATACTTTTTTAATTATACTACATGCTTTTAATAAATACATCTATACATTTTAAAGGGACAGTTAACCCAAAAGTTCACCCTCATGTCATTCCAACCTGTCTATGACTCTTTCTTCTGTGGAACACAAAAGAAGATATTTTGAGAAATGGCTCTGTGGTTTGTGTCCATACAATAGAAGTCAATGGGCTCCAACGTTGTTTGCTTACCAACGTTCTTTAAAATATCTTCTTTTGTGTTCCACAGAAGAAAGAAAGTAATATAGGTTTAGAATGACGTGAGGTTGAGTAAATGTGGCATATATACAGTATTTAGGCCAACATACTCTCATAAAGTAACATTCATGAGCCACAAATACACATCAACGCACACATATACTGATGTTGAGGCTAACTTGTCTTTGTGCAGCAGGTGGACGTTAGTAGACCGCTGTTCTTCTGTGTACGTGCATGCGGACTGGGAGGTTGAAACCGACATTCTAACCCCTTTACATGAGAAGCAGACCCTAGCGTTCCATCCCATGTCACTATTGTCTCCGGCGCTCTATTCTGCCATCGTCTTTTTCTCCTTAAACCGCCCTTTTGTTTTCTTTTTTCATGGCATTTCTGGCCCTGTGTTGTCAGAGCCCTAAATGAGTCTTGACTGGCCTGTGGGCCACTGGAGAAGCACAAAGGAGAACGTTCCCTTCGCTACACTGGAGCCATTGTGCCTTTCAACAATGCACTAATTGGCGACGACAATTAAGCCTGACCAACACTCAGGTTCAATTTGCCCACTCCTCAATACAAATCACGGGCAAATGAGTCGGACCGCGCGCACGCAGCTCGCGCATACACCTTCACACGGTCTCACTAAAACAACAGATATCCTCATATGCATAACATAACTAGCAAATATACCCTCCCACTCCTGAGAGTCTGTGTTTGGTGTGAAGAACTGTGACAACACCAGAACGGTGGAATGGATTTGATCATAAGAAACATATTTTAAGGAGGAAGGAAGTTGATTTCTTAAAGGAATAGTTCACCCAAAAATGAAAATTCATGAATTACTTCCTCTCTAAACCTGTATACATTTCTTTGTTTGGTTGAACACAGAGAAAGATATTTGGAAGAATGCATGTAACGAAACAGTTATTTGCCCCCATTGACTACAATAAAAAAAAAAAACAAGTGCCACAGAACTTTTTACTGTCCCACATTCTTCAAAATATCTCATTTTGTAAACAAAAATAAATGTTCTTACTATGGTAGTCAATGGGGGCAAAGAACTGTTTGGTTACAAGCATTCGTCTAAATCGCTTTCTCTGTGTTCATCAGAACAAAGACACGTATACAGATTTGGAACAACTTGAGGGTGAGTAAATGAAGACAGAATTTTTATTTTTGGGTGAACTGTCCCTTTAAGGAAACATTAAATATAATTTATCTTTTGCTCATTGTGTGGAAACAAAAATTACAAAAAAACAACAAAAACAAATCCCACACATTTTCCTAACAAGAAAAAATCTTCACCGTTCCAAACAAGGACCCAGCAAGTCCAGATATGTGTGAAAACACATTTTTAAAGTGATCTTCAACACTGAGCTGTCACACACATTAAGACCATAATGGAGTTTGGGATCAGCAGGACGCCTCGATTTTAAGCTCACGCTTGAAAACCAGCTTTAAGAGTTAGTGAACAAACACATCCGCACAAAAACACACACAAAGAGGAGACTTGGCATGTTCCGGCCCATCAGCAGTGGCTAGATCCTGGTGGATTATTCTCTGTCAGAGAAAGGCTTTAGAGCACACTAAGGCCAGGACAAATTACTGCTCTCTTTCAAGAGAAGAAAATGGGAGGGGAGGAGGAAAAATGAGGGAAGTGTTGAAAAAGTAAACCAGGGAGGAAGCGTCTGGGGTGGCCGGCCATTAGCTTTACCCAGACATCACTCAGTTAAGAATCTGGAAAGGTTTGGCAGAACTAGTCTTTTTTCCTAAAGCTAAAATTGCTGACAAAATGTTTTATGCTCTCCTACTTGTAAGTCGCTTTGGATAAAAGTGTCTGCTAAAGGAATACATGTAAATGTATGTAAAGCTCGGAAGATAGACACGACACGACACATTTATTGATATCAATGCAAGTATGCAAGTAAATCTCAGCTTTTGAACAGAAGAGTAAAAGGGATAGTTCACCCCCCCAAAAAAGAAAGTCTGCAATCCTTTATTTACTCATGTTGTAAATAACCTGTATGACTCTTTCTTCTGTAGAACACAAAAGACGCTATTTTGAGAAATGTCACAAAAATGTGTCCATAAAATAGGCATAAAATCTGATTATCAAAGTGTTTCAAAAGTCATCTTAGTTACAACTATTCATTGTTTTTACTTTTTCAAATGCCAAAACCTTATTTCCAGGCTTTTCAACGTGAACTCCGACTTCAAGGCCACATTGTATGTTGGCCAAATATGTAAAATGCCCTGAAGAAAATACTGCCATGCTAACTGTTCTCAGTAAAACCATGATATCACTCGACAGAATTTCGAATGTTTATATGTGGTGCAGTTAAATCGGTACCACAATGCATCAGCTTAGCAAAAAATTAGAAGCCTCATGCTGTGGTCTCTAACAGGTCCAGTGGTTGTTGGTGTAACTCCAGACAGAACCAGATACAGTATAAGCATGTGGTTTTTGATTTGGGATTAGCTCGTGAGTCAGTGCCTGGACCCGCTCTGCTGCAACGGACCCAAAAGGGACCACAGTCACGGCGTGATGCATTTGTTCCATTTCTGCCAGGTCGTGAAACTCACCTTGGATTCTGATCAGAAAACTAATCTATAGATAAATTCAGATTGTGCTGCAAAATGTTCAGTTTGGATTATTTCATGAGCGATGAAGCATACAACATGTCAGAATGTGTTAAGTAATTATCTTTATTGGCATCAGTGGTAAAAAAAAAAAATCCTGCAGTACTGAAAATACAATTGTCTGTAGTTGCATAACAGGTTGTCTGTAGCGGAGAGTTTACAGGACTTTGTAACCACAGGGAGCAATCCAGAAACCGATAAAGAATATAAATACAATAAATACCAATGAAACAAAAACTGATATGTTACACATATACAACCGAGATCAACATGATGGCAGATAAAAAAATTACATTGCACCTTCAGAAAACACATGAAAAGCAATTTAGTGTACAAAAATGATACAAAATAATACATTAAGTTCAGATCCTTTCGCTCATCCCTCATTGACCTTTCTCCAGTGTTAAGAGTCCCTGATTTAAAGTGTCGGTAGAAACCCTATAATACATCAAACTCTAATACATCAAGCTAACAGATTTCAATACACTGTTACATCCTACAGTATCATTGTTTTCTTTTGAAACTGTGATGCATTTACCAAAGTTCAAGCTTAAATGTGCAATGACAAGATCTCTAGCTGATTCCAGCACCTGCAGTCTGGGGCAATTCCTTTTCTTAGTAAGGGAAGTAAAGGTCTTAGCCTTAAAAACAAAGCAACATGTATGTGATTATATTATGATATCTTCTATAGCCTGATATCCTGATTAGATTAAATACTGAAACATTTTCCTCTAACAGACTGAATGACTATAGCTTGCTAATAGAAGAACATCAACAGGCTTACGCATTGGCTTTCAATTTAAGGCAGGCAAAGAGACACAGACTCAATAAATACGATCAAATGCCGAGCACTTCTGAACAACTACCAATCATCCAACATTATACACTCTCCAAACATACATGAAACATATGTAAACTAAGACTGAATCTTATTTAAACGAAGCATTCTTGGTGCAAATGTCTCAAAGTTACACATAAAGTCTATAACAAAAAACATACAGAGTAACAAATGATATGTATTTTAAAGTTGACCTAGTCCCACTTCCATGAGCTCAGTAATTCACAACTGTTAGTAAGGAACTAAATCTCAGCTGAAGGTTCCTTGTTGATGGAGGAGATGAGATGACAATTTGTCATTATCTTCTACTTTATGCATTTGCAGGGAAAAAGATCTAAAAGTAACAAGGAAAAATGACATATAATAGCAAATTAAAATGTCAGGCAGCTAAATACATTTGGGCGATGGTCAGACAAAATGAAATGATCTATAACCTGTTCACATATTGTTCCTTTGGAGAATAACAGACCCGAACATCCACAACAAGACATCAAATAAGGCAGCAAAAGCAAAACAAGTTCTTATTGCCAATTTTTAGTTCAGTACCAAAGCATAGGAGAGGTCAGCTAGACGATGTGAATTATGAGCTCGTCCATGTCGGGTTTGCTTTACAGTTCTTGTTAAAAAGACCTTACCAATGCTAAACAAAGCCCTAGAACTCTGGACTGTAATTTTGAGGCTTGGTGGCTGAGGATAGTTTGTAGTCATAGTCCAGGCGGTTAACAAAAACAACATGGTTCCGCTGCTCATAGGCAGGGCCATTGAGTGTTGATAAACACTCGCGCAACTCTCCGACTCCAGCTGGACGGGAAAAACTCAACAACCCTACATCCCGCTTCACTGCGATTCCAACCCATCTCTCAAGCTGAACGTGACATCAGTTTAAACATACGGTGACTTGCAGGGACCTAAAGTGCGAAAAACTGATCATAAAAAAACTAAATCTCAAGCGTGACCCCCTCAACACGAGTGGCTGATCTTCCCTTCATAAACATGAAAAGTGCAAAAATGAAATCATGTGAACGTTTAGTTTGTGTAGGAAAGTACATGTACCCATCCCGGGTATTTAAGCAGATGAGATTTCGTTTCTAAGGATGTTTATTTTAATTCACTATTCATACGTCGAGATCAAAACTCATAGGTTAACTCCGACACGGAAGAAACCCAAATGCAACAGCCAGATGTCCATCTCGCAGCGTTCATTTTCTCAGAACCATTAATGGATTAGAAGCTCTATTTGTGTCCAGAAATTGGTTTGAATCATCGCTCTCGGATTGTGAGTCTGCCAGAAAGTGCATTATTTTACGTCTGTCAGTGAGCGTGTTTATGTGCGAGTGTGCGAGCGTACTTTGCCTGTATTTGTCAGTTGGCCCTGGCTGTCATTTGGTAGATGAAAGGAAAGGGTAAATTGGTATCATTATGAAGCGTCTGCTCTTCTGGAGCTGAATTATTGTCTCTGCGTCCATCTCTCACTCAGGTGAGAGAGAAAGTAAAAAAACAAAAACGTTGCTGTGTCTCTGTTTTCAAACACTGAGCACTTCCACCAGGAGACCGCAGAGTCCTTCTTGGATACGCACACAGTGGCACTTTAATGGTGCGGTGAGCTCCTTTGTGCAGCTCGGCTCTTCAGAGCGCTGCAGTGCTCTTCGTGAACCATGTCAGGTGTCCAGCTCAAAGTAGCCCAGCACTTCGTCGTCGGCGCTGTCCTGAGTGCCGTGCCTCCTCCAGAACGACGCCGGTTTCTTATGCAGCTCTCTGCGCACGCAGCGCGGGCACGGCTGGGCTCGCATCCGGCACTCGGCATGGAACACGGCTCCGCAGCCCTCGCACCTGAAAGAAGTAGAGAGAGTATTGGGTATTTAAAAAAAAAAAGGAGTTTTGGAAAGTCTGTTGCCCTTGTGTTTGAGTTTAACAAAGAAAACAAACTTCTAGTTAAACTGTGACCCTAGACCACAAAACATAAGTTGCACGAGTATATTTGTAATAATAGCCAACAATACATGAAATGGGTCAAAATTATATTTTGATCTTTCATGCCAAAAATGATTAGGATATTAAGTAAAGATTATGTTCCATGAAGATATTTGGTCAATTTCCTACCATAAATATATCAAATCACAAACAAAAATGGCAGGAAACACATCTACAAACTTCACTCGCTGCTGCCGCTGTTCGGGAATTGCCCACTCAAATTTGGTATCTATGTAAAGCTTAGAATTTCAGCTTTCAGGTTCATCTATTCTCCATGACATCATTACAGCGGCAAGTCAATTGAGAGCGTTAAAACAAACCTGTTTCTACATAGCAAAGGCCTGCTACAGTGCCTCTAACAAACATCAATGAAAAGCTTATATTGAGTTTCCAAAAAAATGACCCTTGTGATTGGTTTTGTGGTCTATGGTCACAATTGAAAAAGGGTATAAAAGATTATGGGTTTGATCCCCAGGAAGCATGTACAGTTCGGATGCACCGCAAGTCACTTTAAATAAAAGTGTCTGCCAAATGCATAAATAAAAATGAAGCCAGACTGGATTAAAACATCAGATTAAAAAAAGTGAGACAAGAATAAGTAAAGATAAGTAAAGAGTAAAAACAGCACTGGCTGACAGATATAAATATGTAATATGCCGACTCATTCTGTACTAGAACAATTAGACGTTTCTATAAACAGAAATTTCCTCTTTCTGTAAACCAGCATGGGCGGTAGTTTTGGACTGCCAAGCCCAAACTAAATTCACTTTGGGCCAAGAGGTTTGGCTATACTATTCAAAGTTACTCCTGGTGGTCTATCCCTTAAAACACTACACTTACAAGCACATACAATCACTATTAAAAACAAAACTTGTTCCTCAAACTCATCTGTACTGCATATAAACAAACACTACAAGAGAAACTCATCTCGTGCCATAAATACAAACTAAAGCATGCTAACAAGATAATAGTAGCTAAGACCACAGAAAGTCTATTTTAAATCTACCGCCTTCCATTAAATAAATAATACTTTCCAACGGTTGAAGATCCAAAAGCCATACAGTTAAAGTACTTGCTCATCTCAGAGGTGTGGTGGTGGTTTGTGGAATTTATGGATTTACAGTGGGGTGTGGAGACACCTTTAGCTCTTATGACTGCACGATAGTGCACTGTTGAGCATGTGCTGTTACAGATACAACAGCAAATGCACACAAACACACCCATAACATTCTGGATAAGCCCAACAGGCCACAGAAAAGCGGTTAATATAACACCTGGATCCAGCTGGACTAACAGAGTTAAAAGTATGTCAAGCTAGTTTTAGTTTGGATTACCAGTAGAAGAACCGTTACTTGGCTAAACTTAAATGCTACAAAGTTACACGACCCATTCAACAAAATGTTTATTTAATAAAATTATATACAATAAAATTCAACTAAATGTTGATTTAATACAATATTTAAACATTAAAATATTAATATAAAGTAATGTTAATATAATTGAAATAAAATATAAATAGTTATATTATAAGCCACTAGTAAGACCAATCAACAAACACAGACTTAACGTCTGTGTTCGATGAAACCATCTATACATCACAATTTAAGAAAAAAACACAATTACAACTTCTGTTTCATGGCGATTTGCAAAACGCTGATAGTAAATATCATTATTAGATCTCTGGAATACTTGATCCTGTTTGGTCAGCTGCGATATTCTAAGGTTTGTTCTCCCCAAGGATCAAGTATTCCAGACAGCAGTGCAATAATGTTTAAAAAAGATCTCGATCATCCTGTCTGAATTTTTGTGGTAACAACTGTCTAAATGTACATTAACGTACATAAGATAAATGTGTTTTAATGTTTTGACTTAATTTGAGCTCAGAACAACACTAACCAACAGTCACTCACTCTTTATCAGGGTCCCACAGCCCTGAGTGAGGAGCTATGTTTAAATACCTGCATCTGGTCTACTAACAGCCCTTTACTACACTGGTGTGAAGTAGACGGAGGTTTATCAGCTGCTGGCCATAATCGGACGAAGTGCAACATGCTTAAAGAAGCCGAGATGCTGGAGGGATTAACTGTCCCATCACTGCTCCATCATACCTCACACGCCTTCAGTCCACTGTCTGCTGGGTGCGACTAACATTAGACAGAGAAGGAAAATCGGCGATGAGCTGACAGTTTGGCACAGAGCTGAGAGACCACCCTTGATCATCATCATCAGTGATGAAGATGGTACCTATATTTTTTGTGGCATTTTTGACTTTATAGACCTTCGAGGTTAGAGGTGAAACAGTTACAGTATGTCTAACCTTTTGGTGGCGTTCTCCTGGAAGGGATAGATGACCTGACCGTTGTGGCACAGCTCACAGATGAAGCCCTTCTCTCGACACAGACTGCAGCTGTACACGTGAGAGCTGGCAAACTTGATTACCTTAGAGAGGAAGGGAGCAAGCTTTCCATCTATGACCTACAAGAAAAAGATGAAAGTTATGAAAGTTACCTACAGCAGGAATCTCTTTTACACATTTCAACTCAAAATCTGTGTAAGAGATTAAATTATGATAAAATGTGTTAAACAGAATTCAGGGTCTTGTAGCTGGAAAACATACGATGGAAAGCCATGGAGGAGGAACTTTGGGAATTTTCAAACGTGACCCTTGTGAATCAACTATCACAAAATGTGTTCAGCAGGTACGAGACATAAAAAGCAGCTGGATTCTAATAGTCTAAAATAAAAAAAACTCTATTATTCAATGGACGGTAATCCTGTTAACAGTTACATGTCTATCTGAGAGTTTTAGCAACTGGACAAACACTTCAAGCTTTAAATGGGAGCCAAGAACAAAAAAGAAAAAAAAAGATGAGGAATCAGGAATGAACCCTAATGAATGCTTCGAGAGCGGGGGGTTGGCAGCGGCTTGAGGGTGGGACGAGTTTGTCGGGAGACTGTTTGTAAAAAATAATATGTGAATGCCATTTATCGGGCAGAGTAGTTAAAAATCGGCGTGGTCTTTGAAAGCGGGCTGCTGAAGAAGGCGTATTGTAGGCAGCTGAATGAGGCAGGGGAAGGGGCCTGGACCTCCAGTGCATATTCACAGAGGGGGCAGAGACAAGTGGCTACACCTGGCAGCACTGCAGCGCACCAATTAAAGGGCCTGCCAGCATTCTTCAGCCCTTCCACAAGGAGCCGGCCAAAGAATGGTGGAGGAGAAGAGGGGACGGTGAAGGAGAGCTTGCGAGGGTGGGACGGGAGGGCTAGGGGGAAGAGAGAATAAAGGAGGGACCACCACAGTCTCCCGCGCGTGCACGCACACATGCGCAGCGTGAGTAGGGAGAATGGGGTGAAAGTTTGTGTGGGAAAAGGAAGACTTAAACACAAAAGAAGATAATTTGAGAAATGTCTCAGTGGTTTTGTGCCCATACATTGGAAGTCAAAAGGTGGCAATGTTTGGTTCCCAACATTCAAAATATCTTCTTTTGTGTTCTGCGGAAGAAACAAAGTCATACAGGTTTGGAATGACATAAGGGTGGCATAAATGATGACCGATTTGATATTACTTAAAAAACTAAAAAAAAAACTATTCTGTTAAATGTGTTAAACTCCACATACATTCTCAATAAATGTGAACATAACACAGCACATTTTGAGGTGAATTCCATCATAAAGTGATATTATATTTCACATTCCAACAGAGCTCTGAATACGCCAGTAAAACCAAAAAAAGACTCACAATGCTATAAAGCGGTCACTGTCCCTGCCCAATAAACACCAAGGTGATACTGTTGGCAAGCTTTCCCAGCACAGGCAACAGGAGAGCCTTTAACTATCCATCCATCCATCCACCCATCCATCAAAAAGCTTTCAGTTCAGACATCTCTGTTGTTCACCGGCCAGGCTGACAGAACCTGGAGGCAATAACCTGACTTTTCCCATGCGGGAGAGTAATATAGCAAGGCATTAAGGAAACGTTGCAAGCCACCAATCAAAGCGACCGGGCGAGCGCACTCGCCGTCCCCGGGTAAAGATGATATATACCCCGCTTGATCAATGCTGGCAGAGGGAGTAATTAAACGTTTCAATAATTTAGCAGGGGCACTGACGTATAGAGAGTTTACTTACACAAGACTTGACATGGAGGCACTGAGAGAGCTTGAGGGCTCTTAAACGGAGTTTCTGGCAATGAATTAAAAGTGTGAATTTATGTATGAAAAGAAGCTGAAATATTAATATTAAATAAGTTTAAAGTAGCTGTAGTTAACATCAAGCTTGTCATACGCTCTCTGTCTCGGTGTAGGGGCATTTATTCATTCTTTATTTACTATTATTCTAAATATAATATAAGTTTAATTCAATTCAGCTTCATTTGTATTTGTATAGCTTTATATAATTTTGCATTGTTTCAATGTAGCTGTACAGGGGGAAAAAAACACAGAAAGAGGTAGAATACAGAAAAGTACATGGTATTACAGAAAAAAGTAAGACCATACCAGTAAGACGATTTTAATAGAATTGACAGAACTTTAAGCTAATATCAACAGTCTCCCATTGAACAAGTCAACATGGCACAGTGATAAGCAAATCCATGTAAGCTCAGTGGTTGAAGCATAGTGCAAGCAATGCCAAGGTCATGGGTTCGATCCCAGGGATTGCACATACTCAGAAACAAATGTATATTATAATGCAATGTAGGTTGCTTTTGGATAAAATTCATGCCAAATAAATAAATGAATGAATAATTCTATAAAAAATTCCTAAATAAATGTGAACTATGGTATATTTTGGTACAAATATAGTCACCCTTTGCCTCTTTACCAGCTTCTCAAGGTCTTACAGATACTTTTTCAATAGTAATGAATGAGTTTCCATCAATTCTGGCTGCTGTTTGTTTATTATTTGATCCAAGTCATCCCTTCAAAATCATGTTTTAAAACAAAATTTTAGTATTGTAATAAAAAAATATGTTGGAACAAAAGTTCCCCGCAAAACTGTACGCATGAAAGCACAGTCCGTTAAAAATCATGAGACGCAAGTGACCCTAAACATTTAAACGGTAATGTAGATATGTATATACATGTGTTCAGAGAGAGAGAGATAGAAAGAGAGATTCAGTAAGTTAAAATAGTAGAACAATAGAATTTAAAAGTCAAAAACCACATATAAATGGGGTCAAAAATCATGTCAAAATATGGTATTTATATAATCAGATATGTAGATTTGACATAACGTTGGACAGATTTTCCTTCTTAATACATTCTTAAGTCACTTGTATAACATGGATGACAAGTTTTGATTTGTGGAGCCTGAGTGCACATCATTAAAGCAATTTGTGATCATTTTGCTATGTTGGACCAGCATTATTAACTTTATTTACCAGCGTTGTTTATGTCACCCCAAGTGGTCTATATCCCACCATGTTGACTTTCCTAAACTTTATCGCAGTCCTCTATCATTGTTACGAGGGGCACGGGTGATGTCCGCCAAAATCACCACCCCTCAAATCCCCCACCTCTTCCTCCTGTCTTGCATGTGCTTTGTCGTCAGCTGCTTAATCCCCTAAAACCACAGTTTAGCACCTACTTCTTCATTCCCTCCTCAGCCCTGGTCTTAATGTCCTTGCCCGCTCTATTAAACGGCAGAGAAAGGGCCCAGATTAGACAGATAAAAAGAGTGTGAGCTCTGTTTGGATAACACCCTCCCTGCCAAGTCCTCGCAAAACAGGATTAAACCAGCGTGTGTAAAGAAGAGAGAGGGTCTGCCACCATGGTATCGTGTGTGGTGGGCACAAGAGAAATGGTACGAAGATTTATCATGTACGTGGAAACAAGTGGTTTCATATAAAGTAACCACCTAATAAAATAGTTATGAACTGCCATCAGATGGTTTTGCCACGTGCACATTTCCCCAAAACATTTTGTTTTGAAACACGTTGGCGAGACTGGCGCAGTTGCCTTTGATACAATACATACAATACAATTACTGTAGCATCTACGTGTGGGTCATCTTGTGCCACATTGAACATTTTCAACTCTTCTAAAAGCTACATCAAACAAAAGACAGTGGCCAAACAAAGGTGGCTTCTGTGCAAGCCTTACGCAAACAAATATGGTCAATGAGGTCATTTTTTACAAAAGAACAGCCCAAAACCCTGGTTTAATTGTTAAAATTGAATAGCAAAGAGCATTTGGTTTTGGTCTATAGTGTTTGGAGTCTTGCTGGAGATAGTTCAATATTCAGCGACCTCTACACGAAAGCCGAGCATTCCAGAGGCAGAGGACCTGGCATTAAGTAGCAACACTAAAAGAAAATGGCTCCTTAATAAGGTAAGCCAATTAAGAGGCTGAAAGAGACAGCGATGTGACATGAATGGGAAATGCCTCAAATTTGGCCTCACAGAAGCAGTGAAGAAGCGTTTGAAACAGTGGAGGAAAGAATATAAAGGTTTTCCAAAAATGCCATGAATGAAAAGTCCAAGGAGTGGGGCAAGTATAAAACGTAGGAAAAGATGCAAGTAGGAGCCAAAATTTCACAACAAAAGTTGTTCAAATTAAGAGAAGAACATCACAAGCACAAAAAAAAATTTTTTTAAAGAACATTCTACTCTGTCCAAAGACCCAAAGACCAAATACTGAGCAAGGCAGGTCTGAATATTGCCTAAATATCAACTTTTTTATTTATGTTGAATATAATAGTATCACTTTAAACATGAAACTGTGTAGAGATGAAGAGAATGCAGAAATGTAAAGGACAGTGAGGCAGTGTCAGGCGATGGGATGTTGGGGAAGAATAGTAGGGAGCAGAAGCAGAGGGAGGACTGTTACGCTTTGTTCTTCTGCCTGTTGCTCCTGAATGGCAGCAATTAGTTAGCTGGGTGGGGGGGACGCGGGGTGGAGAGAGAGCGAGTAAACGGACTCCAGCCTCTCACCAGGAGACCGAAGGGAGTAGGGTTGTGGGACAGGAGAAAAGATGTTCTGTGAGTAACAGAAAAATAAGGGCAGGGGTCATTTCTAAGAAACAGAAGAGTGACAAAAATTCAGCAGGACAGCAGGGTGTAAGGGGAGGGAGGGAAGAATAAAAGAAGAGTAGAAACAATAATTGAGAAATACAATAATATACTTTTTAGGTCTAACAGCAGTACAAAATTATGTAATATATTCCAGATTTCTAAAGAGGTAAACAAATACTTTTCTATTGCAATAACTACTGCACACAATGTTCTATTGTCAGATTTCATTCATATCAAAAATGTTTGGACAACTGGAAAGACAAATGTTTTATTTTTATCATATCAATATACGCAATTGCAATATAATATGTAAGGGATAATCCATGGCTAGCTGTGCATTAAAGGATTTTAAAGCACAACGTAGAGTCCAAGAACCGCCCGACGCGAAGTGCATTAAAATCCTTTACTAGCCGTGGATTATCCTTCTTATTCCAATTTGCAAAGTTAAAGCTGTTATTGTAATTTTTGAAACGGTTTTAATGCACACCTTCCAGCCAACCAGAATCAAGTATTTAAACAGACCATTGTATAATATCTATAACTGGAAAATCTATTAAACCAATGGTTATCTATCCCTCACTATGCATGTTATTTTGAACCAAATAAATATTATGCCCTGACCTTTCTTTCAACAAGAAAAGTTATTTTATTTAAAAAATGAGTCGACTCACTCGAGTCGCTGGATGGTCTAATTTCATTTCCATGACTGATTTGTGTCACTCGGTGCACAAAGCAGACTAGACCATCTGACCAATCAAAAAAGAGTAGACTCACAGAAAAATGATTAGAAAAATGAATTGCCAAAGTCTAGAAGTAAGGTGATAATAACTGCCTATTATTAGAAAATGCAAGTGTTTTTTACATCTTGTATGTATGTAAACGTGTTGCTGGACACTCCATAAACCAAAGTAGGACCTTAAAAATCACAAAATATTTACTCTTTAAAGAAACATGCTGATGGATTTACACAAGCAAGGTAAATTTGAGGTTCTTTACTCTAAGGCTCTAGGTTTTGTATATATATCTACAGTAACTCTGGATAACACTTCAGCAAAGGATGTGAAAACACACACAGCATATTCTCACAGCCTCTCAACTCCCACTGCCAGATGAGACTGAGCAGACACACAGTCCACATTGTGATGATGTGTGCTACAGGTGTGTGTGTGTGTGTGTGTAAATGTGATGATGTCTTTTAAGTGTAGTCTCAGAATCCGATATGTCCAGGAGGTATGTGTATATATAGTAGCCCATAGGGTATGTCGACACTTACAAACACACTTGTAATACTTTTCACACAGAAACCTTTTGAAATAGATAAAAGTATTTGGACAATTTCTGGTGATGAACTGCATGTGCGTTTTCTCTGCTTGGATACCTGTGTGAACCTGAGGGCAACTGACATCATCCATTAACTAAAAATAACATTGCTTTATAAGAGTAATTGTGAAAAAGCTAAAAAAAAAAAAAAAAAAGGTTAATTTTGACAAAAAGCAATATTTGCTTGCAGTTTTGGCTTACCTTGATATTTTGCTATGCAATGCGATTCATATAATGTTACACGATCAAATACTGTTAAATGCATCTTCTTTACCTCGATTTAGCAAATCTGCACCAGCAGTATTCTGCAGAAAGCTTTGTGAATGAAAGGCATTTGAATTTGGAGTATCTATTAAATAGGTATGTCTTACATTATGCATGTAAATTAGGTCAAATGTAAAAAAAAGCATAAGTTATATGCACAAAAAAACTTACCTGCTGTAAATCTGCCAATGAATAGAGGTGTACATGCTGTAACAGGTATTCCCTTGGAAAGATCCTGCAAAAACAGCAAAAAAAACAAAAAAACACTTGAAACGCATAATAATGTTATGGCATAAAATAACCTGTACATATCTATAAAAAATGACCTGCATTAGGCTACACACAGCAACATACAAAATCCTTCAATGAGGTACACTAGTACACTGTCATTCCGTCTCTGTAACCATGACAACGTGGGTCCAAATTGCTTGGAAATAGGGGTTAATTCAATTGAATTGGAAAAAGGCTGTAAAATAGGCATTTAAAAGCACTACCCCTTATTATAGGTGAAGTGGGGCGGCTCTGTCTCTCTCTCCATCTGGCTGGCTATTATGGCCCTCTTCACCTCTCTCCTCCCATGAGTCTACTCTGGCGCTCTTGCTCTTTCATTCACCCACGCCTGCTCGCATTACAAACTCAAGGGCCCACAGAATCATCCGGAAAAGAGGGGATGGGAGTGGGAAAGCAACAGGCATATTGTGAATGGGGGAGTGAGGGAGGACGGGTGGAGAACAAGAGGAAAGATTGAGAGATATTAAGAGTGAAATAGACAGAAACTTTGAGAGTACCGTGAATGCTCAACATCTCATCTTGTACCACATGACTGGATAATCGAACTAACAAAACAGAAAATATCTAAAATAATTCACTCAGACATGCCAATAGCATAGCCCCACCACAGACAAGCATGATCATATTATAAAGGATCCGACAGGATAATTGGGTCGATTAAATAGTCTGGTATTATAACTTTCAATGCATCTTTACCCCTGAACCACTAATAGTTCCTCCGCTCAGCAGCTTAGCAGCCCACCGGGCATACATTGGGAATTGAGTCTGGCTGGCCAACAACGTAGCTCAGAAACAGCGGAGAGAGATTTCTGTGGCATTGGGCTGTGGAAAAGCTCTTAATAACACAAATGACATAAACGCAAAGCAAAACGGGTAGTAACTAATGGTCCGTTTAGAGATGATACGGAGATGAAGACACATCATTTAAAATGGCAAGCAGATGACACTTAGTGTTGATGCTGTTGCACATGTTAGCACGGTTAAGGTTTTGAGACCTGCGTCTATTGCTTCACGGTTTGTGGTGGAGCTCAGTCGTTCTTCTTCACTCCAGTAATCTCAGCGCTGGCAGAAGGAAAGCATGGCGGCACTCACAGCTCATTCCCCCAGGCCTCATTAGGCCGAGCCATCATTACTGCACTAATCTAAGTCTAAACTGAGGCACGGACGCAGGGGGTGGGATGTTTACTAAGCTAGGGATGAATTCTCTTTTCATTTGTTTATGGAAGGCTTAAGGGTCAATAGACAAGAGTTGCAGCAGGTGTCATTAGTACAAATAAAGCTGCTTTGTTACTATGGGTTTGACGCATGGCATGTCAAAAATGATCGAGAAGACTTATCTGAGGTTAAGGAATGGCTGCTGTAGCACCCATAGAGATGTTGGGAATGTGTTGCGCTGTGCTGTTCTCAGAGGAAGAGAATCTGATGTAATTTCATTACATAATACAACATAAAGGTGTGTAAATGACAAAATAAATTTTATTTTTAGGTGAACTATCCCTTTAAGAATACAGATCACTCTTGACTTGACACATTTAGAGCCTTGGTGAGACACCAGTGCTTAATAAAAGCGTCTGGAAGCCGCAGACCACAAAGCTTTACATACCCACAAATCTGATAGAACAAGTGAGGAATTACTGAACATCTTAGCAAGCATGACAAATAAGAGATACGGCATTGACAGGATTCCACAGTCTAATGGGGTATCTCCTGTATGACAAGAAAAAATCCTAACTTAATCCCTGCAGATGTGTTGTTATGCTGATTTGGTCGTCTAAGTCAAGCTTGTTCAAGTCAGGACGACATGTAAAAAGGAACTTGGATCTTGTTCTCATTTGTTCTCTCTGTTACCTCTGGTCATGGTGAACTTCTATCTCCCTGTACGTAAATTCATCTCTGCTCACGGAAAAGCTCGATCTATGAATCTTTTGTCCTTTCTCAGGGTAAATATATATACCCCTTGGAGAAGTGTTTGCAGTGTTGGTAACCAAGTGATATGGAGCTTGTTGTCAAACAGAGGAACACCGAATGCACCCACCGTTATCAGTGGGTGGAAAGCACACAACCAAGAGGCCAATGTTGATTTTGCTGTCGAGCAGGCTTGCTTTTACAAATGCTTGTGATGAAAGAATCTTACTCTCAAATCAGATTATTTCTGGGAGAATGCAGTTTGGTGTTATGTTACTTGTGCTTGCTTTACAAACAGACAGCCACAGAAACCTTCAAAGAAAAAAAGTTGAAGTGTTATTGTAGGAGTTTTATCTAAATAGAAAAATGTATACATGCATTGTCTCATTTGTATATGTTAGAGGAATAGTTCACAACAAAAAATAATATCTTGTGTTGTGTGCGATTGTTTGCAACATTTAAATTGAACGCAGTACAGCAATAAAGCAGAAATAGGCAATTCCAGCCTTATTGATGTGAGACAAACGTTTAGAGAATTTATTTGTTAGCAGTATACTGACCCATCTGTTTATATTTTACTAAACCCTTGTTGATAGAGTCTAAACATCAAAAACATTTTCTGCTGTGACAAAAAATTAATTTTTGAGAGACAACATACTTTGTAGGAATTTGTTAAATTAAAATGCACAAACCTGAAGCAATAATCCCCCCAACAAATGGAGAAGGGATGGGATATTCTTCATATAGAATAAAAAATAATTACTTTATTTTAAATGTGTCCATTTATGAGGAATATATACCATTATGGATGTGGCAATCCTAAAAGTGGAATTTACCTGACTATCATGCACTAAAAACTTTAAGAGAAACCTCAAATGGGTATTTGAAACACCAAATGTTGACATATGTGCTATCAGTGTAGTAAAAACCTTTGATTTTTTTCATGGTAAGGTTGACATTTGTGTGAAATTGCCCAAATTATGATTTTCAATGGTCTTGCCTTCACTATTTTTAGACTTCAGGACACTTGGAATATAGCGCACATATGGATAACTCTTGTCCGCATTATTTAAAAAAAGCTCTGATAAAAAACATAATGCCGACAGAATTTTCATTTTTAGTAAACTATCCCTTTAAGCCACACGTGTGCGTGTGGAAGCTCATGAAGGTGCACAAGATCAAGCTCAACGGTGTGGGCTGTGACATTTTCCCCCTCCGTCTATGGCTTAGAGTAAACACACTGCTGAGCCGCTCACGAGCGTCCGGGCTGGGCGATGGATGGGTAAGGTAATATTTTAGCGCAACTGCCCTCATCAATCCTGCACTGTTTTGAAAAGCGGAGCATTAGCCGTTGCCTGCTAATAGCCTGATTGTAAACACTAGCGATCTAGCAGAGCCTCCTGTTAGGGTCAGCACTGCTGCACCCCACTGGACCCCGTAAACACAGCGGCCAGATAAAGTCACCGCTCAGCAGGCAGCTGGGAGAGCTCCGAGAAGATGGACCTTGGAGGGGAAATTCAGTTCAAGCTGAGGTTCCCTTTGCTAGAGCCCCTACGTCTGCACTTCAAACGGCCGTCCCGGTTCGACATCACCATGGAGTTCAAAGGACCGAATACATACGAAAGGGTACTGGCCCATTCAATAATTCAGAGATTCAAACAACAAACAGCGTTCTGAATGTGTAGGTAAGAGTGCATTAGCAACACGATTAAGTCAGCATCTGAAGTTCTTTTTATATTTAGTGAATAGCTTTCGGTATGCTGATTACATCAGAAAGAAAGAAAAAGATGGAAACGTACTTATGCCTAAAAGATGCAACAGAATTGTTTTTTTCATGAACATCAACCTACTGAAATGTAAAAACTGGAATAATTCCAAGTTGAAAGAAAATTGTTGGGTTTCACCTGACCTGCAAGATTAATGTAAAGGTACAGTTTTCCAAATGGGTTTTGCGCAATTCCATGGCAATTTTGGTTTTCACTATACTGATGACAATAATATTGTCACATGCATAATGGTCATATATTTTTTTAAATATATTTTAATATATTTTTCTTTTAAAATTGAAAAAGTGTGCATTAGCCTGATGTTTTTCTGATGTCTGGATTCTATCATGGGGGTTTAGTAAAATATAAAGAGATATATATACAGAATTTACTGGTAATAAATACATACTCTAAAAATTGAAATTTCACGTTTTTACTGAAATGTCACAGCCATAACGCTGGAAGTGCCCTTTTATAAACAAAAATATAGAAACCGTACCTAGTAAACTAATAGACCTCACTAATTGACTGCTTGATGGTTGGACAACTAGCCAACCGTACTCTCAACAACGTCCCTGTTTGTTGTACCCAACTGTAGCTTCTCTTTTTAAACTGGCACTTAACCCTGACATCAGTAAACATTTGTCTTTTTTGATGATTAACTGTCAATGGATGCTGTGGTAGCTTTCCATTATGTCATACTTCATCACAGAGCTGTACAGGCTTTCTTCTCTCCTGGTGTGAATGTTTAAGAGGCTTTCCACACATGAGACTGACCCTGGTAAGAGCATGAAGCATTCATCACCTAGACAAGCCTTTTAGTGCCAGGTCCTACACATAAACACAGTTCCTTCACATTCTCACTGAACCTGGCCTTAAGAATCCACCCAAGGAATTTGATTTGCATTCCCAGCGACCAAATGCATTTCTGGTGTTTAAATATTCACTACACGTTACAAAGTGTGTGTGTGTGTGTGTGAAAGTCTTTATTCTAGCTTGCTTTTCAATGAAGAATCTATGATCACACTGTTATAATTGCCAGTTACACACTTCACTACACGTTGGCAGGACGAGAGTTTCCATTTGATGTCAAGTATTACTGTATGTTTTCATTTTCTTCCACTACTAATGTGCCCTGCAAGATTCCACAAATATTTAATATAATAACGTATCCTAAATCAAATGGATAATGCAGCTGTTGCTGTTATAAAAACAGTGCAGCGATTACAAGCAGTTTTTCCTAAGGCACTCATTATTCAATCAACTTGTTATGGGTGATTTCCTGTTTGGAACAAAATCAACAGCTTCACAAATCATTCACTCCCAGTTTACAAATCTGCTGCGCTGAAAAGGAAAAGCTCAGCGTGGACCTGTGCTGGCCAGAATTAAACACTGTAATGGAAATTGCAGGACTACTAACTGGCAAACGTTTACCTGTAATTTGTCACAAAGTTTTACTAAATGTCAACTGCTTTGAGGTCTCTTACATAAAAATGATAATATAATTAAAAGTAAATGATTGCCACATTTTTAACATACAGTATCCATGTATAGGCTGTCACATCTCTACAAACTTACCTGTGAACTTTTTAACTCTATGTGTATTTGTTTCTTTTATAAATCAGTAAAGGTATTTGGTAAAAAAAAAATGTATAGACAGTTTCAAAGCAACAATATAAACAAACGTTACTGCGCATGCACGCTTTTGTGGCCCAAACTTAACTTCCGGTACACATCCGCAAAGAATCCCTGCAGATTATTTCTGATAACAAGCAAAAAAAAATAACAAGTAAATGACATTAGCTAGAAAGTTAAAAGTATGTCTAGTCAGTATTTACCAGGAGAAGAAGTGTTACTTGACATAAAAAAAAATTAAAAAAAAAAAAATTTAATCCAACAAATTGTTTATTTAATACACTTATTACACAATCAATTCTACACTAAATTAAATTAAATTTAAATAGTTATATTATTAGCCACTAGCCAGACTGATCAACAAACATAGACCGGAAGTTAGCTTCATGCCAGGCGTGTGCATCTGATGAAACCGTGTACTATTTGTTAAATCAATGGTCAAGTAAACTATTTTAAATCAGTTTGATCTTCCAGTCAAAAAAATGCTGGAATGTTTCAACCAATTCTTTGGTATGACCAAATATAGACATCATCTAGGTTTATTTAATCCAACCGGAAAGATTTAACCACATTTTACCCGACCATGGGTAGAAACAACCCAGCATCTTTTTAGAGTGTACACATGACCACAGAAATAGGCATGGCTTCTGGACTTTCTTCTTCCTGCTATGACATCACTCACCTGCGACGGAGGTCTTCCGCCACTGTAGCCCGGCAGCTGAAGAGGTAAGCCCTGAGAGACTGAAGCTGCTGTCTCAGTTTGAGAACGGCCGCCAGCGCTTCGCAATGCTCATACAGACATGGATTCAACTGCTGGACGTCTAACAACGGCTCCTCATAAACAAACTCCAGAAACTCCTTAGCCTGCTTCGACACCTGAGCCACATAAACAATGAGCCTGAGCCACATGTGATTCGATCTGGGAAAACCCAACACATGGTGAAATTTACAGATTTCAGATTTTGATACTATATGATAGCAGCCCTTTCCAAAACGGTTTTTACTTTGTTCATACCTTCTATGTAACAAAAGTTATGGTTTTACGATGATCGACTGATCACTATGATTTTCAGAAACTACATTTTTTGAAAAACTGGTTTAAAGTTGGCGATGAAAAGCAATGAACAACAGTCAAGTCTCACAAGTAAAAGTCATACTCTATTAAAAATGTAATGTAAAAACATTCACTTGTGTTGAAATATTAAACATACCGTATGAAAACCGCTTGAATAAAGTGAAAGTAATGCATAGCGTTAATATGAAAATGGTGCTGGGCACACTTAAAGAATGAGAGCACTGCCAGGAGCGCTAAAAGCACCCGCATCACTACACAAGGAGACTAGCTATTTTTAACCTAAAGAGCAACAGCAACTTTTCCATTGTTTATGATGGGCATAGTCTCTGAACTTTTGATCATCCCGTGTATGTCGCGGTCGCGTTCCAGAAGCGGCTCACATGAGCAACAGCCCACCGGGGAAAACTCCCTTCATACGATAACGTTGTATAAAATGCTTTCTATGCTGTAGTTTACACAGGAGAAGCTGAAAATGTGCACTGATACATCTTCATTCTATATGTTATTTGGTAATGTGAACTCTTTTTAACAGTGTTAAGAGAGGGAAAGCTGTGCAACTTATTTCACCTCCGTTGGCATGTCCTAAACATAAGCTTAAAATTATAAATCGCTATGTTTCAGCAATAAACAAACCAATTTTGGCAAGATGTTTTCAAACATGATAGACAAGATGTTATAGAATAATAGTTTAACAAAAAATTGACATTAGACCTATTTTATGATATTCCTGAAAACGTCCCTGCGTGACATCTGATGAGTTTTCCCAGATCGCATCACATATGATTAATCATTTTCATTTATCATCTCTTACTTTTGTGGATTTACCGAATTATTAATTGAAGATATGAACCTTGTATAGAGGTCTACCTTGTGTTTGTTAGTGTCCCAGTTATGAAGCAGACGAGCAGGTATGAGAAAGAGATTGTCCTGGTGACAACTTGGGCAGTAGTACCAGCCGCTGTAAGAGCAAACTTTGGCCTTCCCGCGTGACAGACCCACTGGCCTCTGACATCCTGAAAAACAAACCAACAATAAATGAGGGAGGAACCTCATCTACAAACACACAAATCAAACCTGTGACAGAAAAGATCCAGTCCCTCATTAGCGATTGGCAAACCACAAACAAGCCTGGTGAGGGAAAAAGTTAATGAGCACCTAATCTACTAATGAGGGCATGACCCTTTTCAAAATGAACAATCATTAGCGGAAGGTGAGCAAGTTAACATACATTGTGCCGATGTGTCAAGGTTTACAACATAAGATAAAGCAACTGCTGATTTACGAGGAAAACCCCCCCAAAAATGTCCAGACTTAGGTCCAGATCCAGAAACGTAACAGGCAAAACAGTTAAATACTGATTCCATTTATAACAAAAGATTGGTCCCAAAACTACTTTGCTTTGTCTTTTAACTTTTTATTCAAGTTGTCTTCAAACAGTACCGGCCATCCATAGCAAAGGGCTTATCCCAAAGAAACCCAAACAGGTAATTGTGAACATGGCAGGTGTCTCTTATCCAAACCATCAAGGGCCAGACCCAGGACAGTGTGGAGGTAAAAAGAAGAAAAGAGAAGAAAAGGAACAGGCACAGACGGATATAGACCTGCACAATCTTTTCAGTGGAGCGTAGCGTCAGCTATACACTTCACAGAGAGAGGAAGAAATGTGGACAAGATTGGAGGTATGATAGAGAGGACAAAAACAGCCAGAAAACACAGTCTCCAAAAAATTGAGGCAGAATGTTATCAGTACCAATGTATGTGGAGGGAGACACAGATTAGAGTTTGTACAGACAATGCTGTAGGTCTATTTTTGATGCATTGAGCTTGAAAAGAGTCATAAAGAGCTATGAAATGCATGACTGTAAGCTGAATTTCATCACTTATCAACCAATTTAAAAGGTAAAAAAAACACATCAAGTTTTACTTCTAAAAAAAAAATCAGCTTGGTATATATGTTAGCTCAAACACGTTATCATCCAGTTAGGATTCTCCTAAAGGGTTATAATACAGAACTGCCACATATTTTTAGCTAGCATTCATGCCTGACAAAATAAAAAAAGTCAAATGTTATTCTATGAATAAGACCCTTGACACGCACGAAATGTCGCCAAGGTACATTGCCATATTGGACCAAGAAAAGAACATCCACACCATCCATTTCCAAACCAATACGTAATAGGTTGTTCTAGCTGAGGTTAGGCGCTAGCATCATGCGCTGCGTTTGCTGCCAATGTAAACTTGAGGTTTTAAGGGGCAGGGACCCCAGACTATAAAAAGTCAGAGGTGGTGTCCCCCACGCCACAGCTGATGGGTGCCTGATATTTGGGCTGAACCACAGAACGAGCAGCAGGGTGTCGTGTGTCAGGGCTGCCTTGTAATCAACATACAGGCACAGCGTAAGCCCGCAAATACCACCCTACTCCAAAAATAGAACAGCGCTCTTGCCGGGGACACTGTTATTAAGAGAGATCTAGTTGAGGCAGTGTTTTTCATCCAAAAGGAAAACATAAATTGGGCATAAATTAAAGGAAAAACAGTGAGTCGAAATCTTGACAGCAATGTTTGTCTGAAGTCAACTGACTTTTATTTTATATGACAAATACTTCTACGCTGTAAAAATGGTTCAGGTTAGGTTAACATGCTTTTTCATTATTTTAAATGATCAAAGTAATTGTTTTTAATCATTTTAAAACAAATAGACGGTTTTAAAGCAACAACTTAAACACCATACTGCGCATGCAAGCTTTATTGGGCCAAACTTAACTTCCTGTACACATCCGCAAATATTAGAGTCCCTGCAGATGATTTCTGACAAGCAAAAGAAACAACAAGTAAATGACATTAGCTAGCAAGTTAAAAGTATGACTAGTCAATATTATTTTGGGTTACCAGTAGAAAAATACATTACTTGACTAAACTTAAATGTGACAAAGCTACACGACCCATTCAACAAATTGTTTATTAAATACAATTAATATACAATAAAATATTAAGTGTTTAGGTGAACAATGTTTAAGAGCAAACAGTAAATAACATAATGGAACTGTAAAATTACTGTTTCATTTGACAGAATTTTCACATAATCTTGAATTATGACAAAAATGACAGAAATAGACTGCAAATGTAAATATTTGGTGTAAACTAAGTTAACAAACATGTAAACATTACTATACATGAATGTAACTGAAAAAAATATTCTGGTGCCCAAGCTGAGCTGTGAGAATTTTACCACTATTTTTTTGTAAGATTTTTTTATATTGATACAAGCACACTGCAAAAAAACAAAACAAGGTAATGATAAAGAGTATATGGAATACAATGTGAAAGAGTTAAAACACCAGACATTCATCATTATTTTCAAACACATTCTCTGACAAAGTTTTATCACAATTAAAATATGCAAAAACACATTAGACGAAGAGGATTTGACAACGATTGTAGGTAACTGTCTAATCTATTCCCATTAAACCTATTGGACTAGACAGGTTCTGGTAAGAGGCCAGAGAGTATGTCACTTCTGGGAAGGAGCTGGACGCTCAGAAACCACAGCCTCTGTGTATTGTGGACAATATAGCCCGTGCCAGCAAAGCAGAGCCCAAAGCATGAGTTCATACGTACACACACACAAGGTGCGAGTTTGCACATCCTATCCAGACAGACAGCTCAGAAAATATCCACTGTACTGCGAAGAGAAGACAGTGAACAAACCAATCTGCATTTCAGCCAACTGAACCCTCTGATGTGTCAAAAGAAAAAAACAAATCTAGCAGAGGAAGAACATGTTCCTTGCAAATAGAGCAGGGCCAACCAGGGAGTGTGGGAAAGACAAAAAAACATTGCCAAATAAGTGGCGTTTGATGTGTTCGCTCCCGAACTATCCCCAAGGTTTCTCGCTTTCATTTTCAGCAGCACCCTGTTGCCCTAAAACGGCAACTATTTGCAGGGAAAACGGGGGAACTCTCACAATGGTTTCCTGGCAGAACAGACAAGGTGTTCGGCCTTTAGTGTAAGAAGGTCGCTATGTTTTTCTTGCAGCGAAGGCTTTCAACTGGCCGCCGGGTTCTGTGGGACAAGCACCCCAGGGTGGGCCTTTGTGGCCCCGTAAGCGAAAGACAACAAGACCTTAGTCAGCTTTGATGTTTCCTATTCAAACTAACACTCCACTCCAAAAAAGATGGCGTGAGGGGCAGGCGTGTAAGTGTGCTCTTACGTGCGTGTTTGCTTGAGACAGATGCGCTGCCCATCTTTTTGATGTAAACAGCAGTCCTTTGGTCCCCATTCTCTCCCCCTGACCTAGCTCTGCCCTATCTCAGCTCTTTTGTCCCACCTACAGCTGGATCTTCCTATTTGATCTGCCGTCCTTGTATACTCTACAGGGTACTTTGGTGGTGGTGTGTGAAAAAGAAAGCCCACGCTGTAAGGTAGGGTTTAAGCAAACTATGTGATTGGTTTGAGAAAAGGGGTGTGTGTGTTTGGGAGAGAAAGGTGAAGGAAAGAGACTCTTCATCTTTAAATGAATGACATAAATAGGCCAAACAAAATTTAAAAGTGTAACTGTTCGAGTAAAATGCTCATTACATTTATGCATTTGGCAGATGCTTTTATCCAAAGCGACTTACACTGCATTATACTATACATCTGAATAAAGGAAACGTGCAATCCTTGGGATCGAACTCATGACCTTGGTGTTGCTAACGCCATAACCACTGAGCTACAGGAAAGCAACATTAGCTGTGTTTTGATATGAGATGGGATCTATACAGCTGGGAGGCGGGACTAAGCCAACAGGGTGATGCAATAGTCAAAAGACATCAATCTTAAGCATTTGTATACAGACAAAGAAAAGTAAAAAAAGGGCATACAGGTATGTTTGAAATAATGTTTCTACATTAAAATATAATTGTTCCAACATAGTCATTTCTTTCATTAAAGAAGTCAAGTGTTTTTAAATCTTTTTGAAATGGGTGACTTGCATGACAATGAGAGCTCAGAATAGTAAGAAATTCATTCAATACTGTTTAAAAAGCTTCCCAGGGTGACACATCAAGACGTTGGCTGATAAAATGACAAGAATATGATTGATAAGATTATGATAATTTTGCAAAATAGGAGGAGACGCCAATAAATCAAGGAGTAAACACACTCCCTAAATACTTGAAAATTGACTAGGAAAATCAGGAAAGAAGAGTGAGAGAGAGAGTGGGGGGGCGGGCGGCCTAGAGCCGGGATGTACCCAGCTGTTCTGTTCTTTTAAGACCGACACGTCCCATTCAAAAAATCTCTTTCGTGGCCCCGAATCAAACAATTAGCTTCCGTACCGAACGCAGCATCCAGGGAGCCTTTGATTCTAAAAGGGGATTTTTACCGCTTTACATGGGCCAATTATCGTCAGGTGCCTGCTGTCCTTGTGTGGTGAGGCTTTCAAATATTCTGCATTAAAAAGCTGGTTGTTACAACCGAGGAGGAAAGCGCTTTATTCATACCCACTTAGTGGGTGGAAATTTCACACAAGAGGAAAATATGACTGAGAGATAACACCATAAATGACATAAGTGTAACTCTTTAAATATATACCTGGACTGTGAAGACCAGCATAGCAAAGGCATGGACTCAAAAAGTGTAAACAAACAGCACATGGCATAAAATAGTTTATGTACTTTATAATGTCTCATGGAAAGGTAAACTTCATATAGAAACATTACTGTTTGAGTTTGCAGTATTAGACCTGTCATCTGTGAACTACACATCTGCCACTGTAATGTCTTAGTATAAATTATATTCATTTAGATACTTTTTAACGTTGATTGATACATGCAGTTAATAATATAATTTAAAGAATTTTATTTACCGTTTAATCAATTAATAGCTATATTATAAACACTAAATACAAAAAAAATGGAAGGTGTATTAGTAGAGATATTAGTAGAGATATGTTCACCTGCACATCTGAAGCCCTGAGCAGTGAGGCCCTTCTCTACAGCCAGACAGGTAAGGATGCTAAGAAAGCTTGTGGTGACGGACTGGCGTTTAGCTCTTTGGGCCTCCCGGTGTCGTCGTTCCCTGGCTGGCTTACTCCTCATCAGCACTCCTGTTGGACCCGACTGGGGCCGCTGAGCTGTCACTGCGGTGCGCAGGGCCTCCACCCAATCCTGGGCTTTGAGCTCACTCTCCGCTCGCAAGCGCAGCACATCATCTGGAAAGACAGCCTGGAAACGAAAGTTGGTTACTCCGTCTATCTCATCCCTCTGCACAGCCAGACAGGAAGCCAGTGGGTACCGCAGCACGGGCTCCGACACAGGACCCCTTCCCTCAGTTGGGAAGGCCTGCAGCTCTATGCGGCTCAGCACGAATGTAAAGGCCCTCCAGTTGTTGAGGTCGGTGAGTTGGTGCAGAAGGCCAGCCTTAAGCACATCAGCACAGTGCTGGGTGAACAGTGGTAGGGCCGTGGGACGTATCAACGGGCGAGGGATTGGCACAGACGCTGCGTCGGCATCGGGCTCGTGGGGGGTAGGAGAGGTGGCACGAGCCAGTTCCCCTTTACGATGAGCTGGACGTGCGGCCAAGACGCGCTCCCAGAGAAGTCTGCGCCACTCCAGTGCCTCCCACTGGCAGGGTGCGCGCAACTGCACGCGGGTGCTGTTAAAGAAGACTGCTTGGAGCACTCGTCCGTCTTGCGGTTGGGGTGCGCTCACCCCTTGGCAGTGAGATAGAGAGAGGGCAGCACATAGCTGTTGGTTACCGCTGCTGTCCAGGCTGTAGAGACGTAGCTCGCAGGGTGTAAGCTCAACGTGACAAGCACTCCAGCGTCCCCAAGGACCCTCTCGTTGCTCCAACATTCCCTGCTTCACCAAGCTGGGGCTGCTCTCCTTATGAGCTAGAGAAGAAGTGAGAGGAAGCAACTTTAGATTCAAACACACCACAGTTTGTGCATCAGGCAGATTTTCAGTTAACTGTAAAAAGTAGTATATTAAAAAATCAAATAAAATGCTCTGAAGCCCTGCGTGACGAATGCTATTGTGTTATGTGATAGCAGTCTGTCCAGCCACCGCACAGCAGGAAGACCTATTATTGTATATCAGGCTACTGTTTAAACAAAACGGCAAAATGTAACCGTTAATCTTTGACACTCCTTTTCAGACCTTCCTTTATCCGTCTGTTTCTATCACGCACTCCCTATTTTATCTCCTTTCCTCTCTTGGTTCACAACACCCTCATCTCTACACTTCCTTAGCTGGAAACTGCCCGTTTCCCCCTTAACCCTCTGGAACCTGCTGGGTGCCCGGGAATGCTAAGTCTGGCCTGGGGACCGTGGCTCCAACAGAGACAGACAGAGGCTAAATTACCAGTAAATGCCCATGTATTGTTTTCTTAAGTCTTATCTCTAAGCAACAGTAAAAACGGCACCTTCTTATATCTGTAACTTATAATGGGCAGTCCCCTCCCTCTTCTGTTGATAAACTGTGGGTCTGTGGGTTGGGTTAATTTGGGTCGCTTCAAGGGAAGCCCGCAAACACTCAGGCAGCTTTGGTCGAGGGTAAAGGGTTGTGGATGTTTGGGGCTCCTTGCACTCCGAGGGCTTCAAAGACACATTGCTTGCAGCTATGGAAAGAGTCACTACTAATTTCACGGCAGAGCGAATGTGAGGCGTGCCAACATGACCCAATTAGTGAGCTGGTGCAAGGCCGGTGTGCTTTCGGAGTTTTCAAATGGAGTTTGCTAAAAGACATGGCACATAAAACTAATACTACTGAGTGACAAAACACTAATTAGATTAGATTAGATTCAACTTTATTGTCATTACACATGGGGCAGTTGTGGCCTAATGGTTAGAGAGTCGGACTCGTAACCAGAAGGTTGCCGGTTCGATTCTCAGTACCGGAAAATAACAACTGAGGTGCCCTTGAGCAAGGCACCTTACCCCCGTTTGCACCCCGGGCGCTGCAGTGATAGCTGCCCACTGCTCCCGGTGTATGTGTGTTCACGACTTGAAGTGTGTGTGTTCACTATTCACTGGTTGGGTTAAATGCAGAGGTCATATTTCGGGTATGGGTCACCATATCTGACAAATAGGTCCCTTTCACATGTACAAGTACAAGGCAACAAATACTACTGCTTAATAGTAAGCAGTGAAGACACAATTGTATTCTCTTCCCAAATTTTGTCACACGATGCAGCTGATGATAAAACTATTCAACTAATAATAAAAACATTCTGCTTGAGAGCCAATAAACATTTAGCAGAGTGGGCACTTGTCATTGTGACTGCCTGTATTCAAGGACTGATCTCAGTCTGGCACATGGTGACCTCACAGTGCACAGCTGCAATCAGACTGACATTCTAATAAAACCATCACCACAGCCACATCGCTGCTAAATATCACTCTGTAATAATGAGTCACCAATAGGGCTGTAATAAATACAGAAAGCAGTACTCTCATGGAAGAGCCACATCATGATAAACACCGTTGAAATGTTGAGAGTAATCTCTGCACACGATAAACTTTAAGAAAAGTAACTAATACGTCCTGATGTTCTGACCGACTGACTAAAATAAAACTGAAGACAAACTTGCCCAATACTAGTAACATCATCTAATGATAAGAGGGCCTAATATGGGGTTCGGGGCACTTAGATATTTATTTTCAATAAGGCTGCTTTTTTGAGAAAATGTGTGTAATAAAACACACTATATACCACTTTAGGTGGTCATTCCAGCCCAGTGTCTGTTGTATTACAACAAAATCAAACCTGAGGAGGTTATCACATAAAAAATATTTTTTCCTAAAGACATTTACAAATACAACTGTTTTATTGCTCAAAAGTGAATATGAACTTGTTTTCTTTGCAGTATTTGAGGTATAAAACATTATAATATTTTTACCGTAACATACCTATAAATAGTAAATTTAGTTACTAGTTTAATAATTGTTAACCATTTTGATTCAGTTATAAATGTAATGTGTTCAAACGTTAACAGGAAGTTCTTCTGGCCCAGCGTTGTTTACGTCTTCCGAAGTTGTCTATACAAAAAATGACATGACTTAATACATGTACTTAATGTTTCTAGGAGGCCAGGGTCTTCTCTTTTAAAGGCTTTTTAAAAGACTACAAAACCATCCATCCGTTTTTCAAACCTGAGAGGGCTGGAGCCCACCCTAGCATCTTGAGCCACAGGCAAGGTGGCCAGTCCATCGCAGATAAATTAATAATAACTCCAGTTACCTAATCTGCATGTCTTTTTGCAAGAAACCTTACTGTGATTAACAAAACAGTTAAATGTAAAAGCAACATGTTAAAAATAAAAGGTATAACTAAATTCTAAAATAAATTAGATTCAGACTGAAGCTTGAATTAAAATGCAGCTTAAATTTATGTGGACAAACTGAAAATAAGCTAACATGGCATACCATATTAAAATGGACTGTTTTAATGAACTACAGAGACAAGTCAAGCATAGCACAAACAGTGAGAGCGGTGTGGTGAAGGGTGTGTGGGTTTCTCCAGTTTTAATCAGTAAATCTATCAGCATTAGAATCTGTCTGGATTGCCAATATCTTAATGTCACCCAACATTCAGCTCTGTTCAATCTCATTCAGTTAAGAAACAGTGGGTATTCTAGCATGAAACTTGCTTGTATTTCCATACAATCCCTTTGGCACATTGTGCAGTAATTATAATTTGCTCTATTAGTTTTTAACCGAAGCAAAAAAAGCCAGGAGGATTGGTATCACCTGCTGACATCTAGAAAATCTATTATTTACTTAGTACTAGATGTTGAGGTAAATCCACTCAAACAAGTTAATACAGAATTAAACTAGACTGAAATGGATATAAACATGTTTAAAACAGTGACAATTTGTATTTTTTGAGTATAATGTTATAAAATGACACTGGTGTTAAACTGAAATTGATCATAGTAATAAATTCATCAGTGCTAATGAGACAAGCCATGCTCCCTCTTTGCAATGATTATTACTGTTTCAAGTCTAAATAAACATTTATTTAAAGACTAGACAAATGTTTGAATCTTACCATCCCTGTAGTCATTCAGCGCCATGTTCTTGAGTGTGTTTTTGTCAATAGCCGGCATGCCGTTATCTGTGTAACTGCGGTTGTTGACGTCTGAACGCGAGCGGTTGTGGCCACGTTTGAAGCCCCCACTGGACGTGTTGGTGGTGTTTGCCTCTTTGGCATGAGCTGCCAAATCATTGGTGGATCGTGCCCGGTTTCTTTTTCCGTGTCTTAGGCCCAGCACGTAAAATGACGTCTGCTCGGCCCAGGCCATGTTGCCAGGTGGTACCTCCGGTTGCTTTCCTGTCAGTAGTCCCCACACACCACTGGAGTTCAGTTTATCCAAGGTAGACCCCTCTTTAAGCTTCTGTGGATGTACCTGGCCATCTCCTTGGTTGTCATCGAGGCAATGCAGGTAATCCTCAGTGACCTCGAGAGCGGGGCTAATGTCCTCAACCTCCAGACCCTCCATCACCTCCACAGTTTTGGTGACACGGAGGAGGTGGGACAGAGCGGGCGTAAGGGTTCCTTACGTGCGCAGGCGAAGGCAGAACGGGATCGGCAAGCCTCAAGGCACCGCAAACGGAACATCTGCTGTCTGGACCCAAGAGAAATGGTAGATAAACAGATGGTCCACAAAGGCCTGAACTCCTTCCAGAAGTGTCAGTTCATGAGCCAACACTGTTAATCAAGCACCTAATGAGAACCGATTACTGTGCCAGCTATCAGTATCAGTGCTGGGCAAGGTGAACCAGGCAAAACCCAAGTGCAAATACGGAGCTGTCTCGAACAGGTGTTGCTTTTTATTCAGAGCAGCACCTCAATTCAATCACTGTAGTAAGGCAGTAATCCAGTGACTAACAAATCCAATGTGGCACCAGAACGTCCTTCCCCAGGGCTCAGCATCCTAAATTCAGACAGACAAGAGAGGAAAGTATGACTGTCAGTAAGTACAGTGGTGACATCATTGACAGCTAATGATACTGTGCAATAAGAATATTGCTGCTGTTGTCCTTGTCAAACCTCGTATCTCCATATTTATTTTTGGCTAGAATTCATTATTAGTCACGCTTTATGTTTGCCACTGGGTTTTGCAAATATCTTACCAATAATAAATATTAAAAGTACTTGTGAACTTTGACAACACGGTATGTAATCATGTAAAACGTCAATTTCCTGAAAAACAGCGAATTTGGACATGCGAGGTTTCAGAAGAACAGCGACAATATGGAAAACCTGGAAATCAACAGCCCGAACCAAACGTAGTTTCTTATCGTAATCCCAAGAGCCATAAGACATATTAACATAGTCTTAATAACCCCAAACTCATGTGAGCTCCCTTGCTGTCTATCACAGTCAAACTAAAAAAAGAATCTCATAAGTAACTAACTTATAACACTTTACATAGTGCATGACATGCAATGTTTGCCTAAAATTCGGATAAAACTGTATTTAAGACAGATATAACTTACTGAGTAACTGAACTCCACTTACCTTCAAACTGGCTTCTCAATCACAACATCCTTACAGCAACGCTGTCATTTAACATTACTACCTGCCGTCTTTACTGTTGACCGCACGTTTCTGAACCTTGGGCACACAGACATCCCAACATCATCAGTGGAAGTTTCTAGCCTGGGGCGGGGTTCCCTGTCTCTGTACGTGAGCATGACTTGTTTCTGTTTCATTCTATAAGATTACGCAGCCTCTCCTCATCTTACTCCGACCTACCTCCTCTCACACTAACATCGATTTCCTGTGTATCTTTGTGCTCTGGCTCAGGGTCTTTTACTGTCTTTAAAGCATCAATTATTGAGAGACCATTACATCATCTCAGAGCAGAGACTCACCAGACCCATGGGTAAAAGAAGTGGAATGACAGACAGATACAGAGAACAACAAAAAGACAGTGAATTTGAGAATAGATGTTTTTCCTGTAAGTCTGAACAAAAAATATCTGGCATTACAAAAAAACTTTTTAGATAGATTAACTCTGACCTGGCTGCAACTTTCATATTGCTGCAGTAAAACCTAAAGCACTGATGTTCTTCTCACCTCTGCAAGATGTAAAGGCCCTCCTCTGCCAGACTATTTTTAGCCATCAACAACAAGCATCAGCTCTCAGCACTGACAATGCAAATCTATAGTCTGGAAGAACAAAACACAAATCCTACAGTAAAAGTAGTAGTGAGCAGATGCCAATTTATAAAATGTGTAATATAGGGTAGTACTTTTAATCACATGTTATGATGATGTAAAATTTGCTATATGCTATATTCTGTGTGTTGTGCTAACGTAACAATAAATAATGTTTAATTATTGTTCAAACATACTCAGGGCTCAACGCAAAAAATATTTTCTACTGGCCCCACCAAAAAAACGTATTTCAGTGATACATATTTAAAATAATAATTCAAAAATCAAATATAATTGTATACATATAAATTGTATTCACCATTTGTTAAGACAATTGGCAGTTTTAAATGTAAACTCTAATTCTGAAATTTCACAATACTCTTAACAGGGTCTTTTCCAGGTATTTCAAGATTAACTGCACAAAAATAGAGAATTCATATCAAAGGAATCTTGTTGCAAGAAAGTTAACTAACCCATATTACTAGAACAGTGTTATTAAATATGGTAGTGGCCCAATCGGGCCAGTGACAATACTGTTTACTGGCCCGAGTGTCTCTCACGCTGGCCCCGGGCCACCGGGCAGTCCTTTATGTTGAGCCCTGATACTGTAAAGAACAGAGTATCACTTATTTATCATCATGCTCCAAGTAAGTTACATAAAGTGAGTGACATCATCAAAGATGTGATCATACATCACCATGCCTAACAGTTTAGTCCTTTTAGTTGGAGCAAAAAGGTACGAAACGCAAAACACAAAAGAAAAAACAGCCAAAATTCATTCATTCATCAAGTTATTTGATTTAATAACTTAATGCAGAGTGTAAGTACATCCATGTGTAGCATATGCTAACTGAAACATACCAAACAAACTGCAAGCAATAAAAAGTAAAAGAGCAAGATGAAACAAACTACGAAATCTAGTTTTGCTTCTCTTGGGGAGAAATGGTGATTACATTTTCTTTAACACTCGTTGTTTTATTAAATCATCCGATGACTTCATAACATGATGCTAGTTAGCACACCGCTACATCCTTCCCCAATGACATCACCTGTTTACAACCGAAATACTGGTATACCATACATTTGCTAAACAGCGAGAATTAGATGTGCACTATACTAGAATGTAAGAGCATTAAAAGAGCGAACAGTCCTTTATTTATATGTGAAAATGACTCACCCGATTCTGTTTACCATCTATCAAATTCAGTTCCGTCACACCGAGTGAAACAATTTCCGGAGATAAATGGTTCCGGCTGCTTTAAGCAACGTGATATTGTTCGAAGTACCTCGAAGTATCGTTTTATACAATATATGTATTGTTATAAGGTGACACCTATTGCTTTAGTTTTCAGTTTTTTTTAAGGCAGGTGCATCAACACAGCATTAAATCGGGACATCTGCTGAAGATCGAAGGATGAATGATTTCCTTTTCTATAGGTTATTGTTTGTAATCTTTGGTGATATAGTCTTTAACAAAAGCAATATCCCTTGTAACTAAGGTATTTTTTAAGTATATTTCTCTGCAATTCTGTTCTGTCTTCACTTTTTGTCGTGTATCCTACATTTCTTTCACAAATATTTTCAGCTGTGCTGTGACTGTACTGAAAAAAAAAAAGAATTTGCTCTGTTCTTCATCTGCATTATATGCTTTTCAACATGATGTCTTCAAGTCTCCATTAGGATCCTATAACATAATATATAATTAATAAAATGTGATGTAGGTCAGAGTGTGTAAAATCTGCATTATACCTACTCTGCTCTCTCTTTCTCTATACAGGACATGGACTAAATCTTAACCCTTACACATACCTTATGACACTTTTAGATATTATTAGATTTAGATATTAAGTATGACTTGATAATTTACGAATTTATGTGTTTGTTTGCCTTTTTTACGATCACCTAAAAAGTCATCACAATTACACACTGTATTTAGGATATTTGCTCTTACAATTATACCCAACTTGCAACACAAAACAACATCCCCCAACTGTACATATACAATCATTAGCAACCCACTTAGACTTGGACTAAAATGGCATAGAAATTCTCCCAAAAGAAGTCTAAAAGCATAAAAGAACTATGCATTCTTAATGTGCAAATTGTGGTCGACTTCGTCCCATAATCAAGTTAAGAGGCTCGGTGTGAGTGGCACAGACAAGATTTTGGTTAATAGCCAAAAAGCTTGCCGTACTTCAAGCCGACCCTGTATCTATTGTTCAGGTCCCCACAGAAAAAGAAACATTATTCAAGTCTTTTTCAGGCCACAGACAGAAACACAGTAATTATCGTGGGCTCTGGGCTAAACCTGCGACCTCCCCTCCAGTTCTCCTCTGCTTCCCCTCGCTCCCTGTTTTGAGAGCTCATTGTCTTGGCTTGTTTAAAGAAAGGGTACGTTAATGAAGGAGGAGGGGACATGGGCTAATGGGCTTAAATAAGTTCCTCTCTGCGATATTGTTGTGGGATAATGGCAGTACGAGCCCCAGCTGTAAACTTATGGGCGCCATATTGTGCACGACCTATAGACCCTCATCTGAACCCATGCTGAATGCTTATCTGCTCCAGAAACTCAGCATTCCCCCCCTTCTTCTTTTTTTTGTTTTCTGAGTCAATTAAGAGAGTTGGCAATTGGACAGGACGCCGTAACATGTAGAGAGGGAGGAGATAATGTAAGGGCTCATTTCAAATCACAGTTAAAATGGGAAAATACTAACTTTGTCAAATGGCACCTATAAAATTTAAATTGATCTTCGTTAAAGATAAACATTTTTTAGTATTTAGCCTAAAAAAATGTCAACCTATTTTTTGAAGGTGAAATTTTTTAACAATTAGTTGTCTCTAAAAATACCTGGTAGTGTAGTTTATGTTATAGATAATATGATAACAAGGTTATTTGATAGAATTGTGGAAGTGAACTCCATCGCTCCTATCATGTCAACACAAACAACAGCACAGAGAATTGATCATCACTATGAAAAAAATGTAACTGTTCTTTTTTATTTCTTTGAAATGTATCCTCATGTCAGTCTCTCATCTCTCTTTTGCTCATATCTTGACCTACTCATCTCTCCTTTTTCCTGTTTGTGTTTTCTCCGTCTATTTGGGTTCTGTGCTCCTGCGTTGATGACTAAATTATGATTGGCCATAAGGATAGCAGGGCTTTCATCTGCCCAGCGTTGTTCCATGCTTTCCTCTCCAACACAAAGGGGCTCTCTACCTCTGCTTGGCCTGCTTTTGAAGAGTAGAGTGGCTATGCGTCCCCATGGAAACCACTGCGTTTGCTACATAGATAAGGCACGTCTCAGAAAGACACAGACAGAAACAACAAACATTTGTTTGTTTGTTTGTTCATTTGATCTGATAGTTTAGAAGATTAATGCATTCTGGTGCTCGCATAATGTTCTGAGAAAAATTTAAACTTTTCAAATCTTATAATATTCATTATTTAGGAAAATATCTGTCTAATATCTATAATTATCTATATTTATCATAATTTCATTTTTATAATTCACCATAACAAAGTCAAGTGGGTAGGTGGGCTATCTAAGCAGGTTTGCATTGCATTGGCCATTGCGGTCGTCCAATGATCTCGGCTTGTGCATGTTTGATGTCATTAACATCGGAATCACCAATGTGCCTTAATTTCATATTCATAACGCTTTACTTCCTGTGGCATAATAGTAATCTTTACACTAACAAAGCCGTGAATACATCTCCATTTATACAGGGAGAATCCAATTATCATGGCACAATGGTGGCTGTCTGAGGGATGATCTCCCTCTCTCGCTCTCTCTCTCTCTCCGTCTCATGCCAAATGTCCTCCCCTCCGCTTTTCACTTTTCCTGGAGAAACCATTGTCACAGATATCTAATAAAGTCAAGGGCACTTGCCATAGAATTTAGAGGTATAGCAATATGCCTTCAGTCTAGTTTTTCAGTTGCTCTTCAGAGAGTGTGATGGACAGCAGGTGGAAGTCACATCCTGTATGGGCCATTCTACTTCATATATTCATATTTTATATTTGAATAATTAAACTTTATGTAAAAACAATGTGTCCCGCATTTTCATGTCACTACCGAAAGTTGTTTTAGCCACACTCACATTTTTGATCAAGAATCATTTCTGTGTCCCTCTCTCTAATAGCTACGTGGTGAGTAGATCGGTATCATCAATTTGAAGTAAATGTGTTCAAAAGTCTGAAAATATGTGTGTAACTTTAAGGAACGTCACCACCAAGCATCTTTTTTCTGCAATTAAATTTTTTAAAAATGGTGTTATTCCATAAAATTGAGTTTTTATGTGTGTACGTCTGTTCAGAACTGTGCTTGCTAACCATGTGTTGATTAGCATCTTTGACTCAAAAAATATTAAAAAATGTTCACTACCAAACCTGGGTATCATATACAAAAAGGAAGTATTGGTAGTGACAAAAATGTGTGTCTGCCGTATGTGCTGGCTGCGTATTTGCAAGTTATTTGTATTAACATCAAATGTTGAAAGTTTGATTAAGCTGTTCAATGTATATATAAACTAATGAATCTTTAACTCTAAAATCACTTTGATCAACTTTTACAAAGAAAGATTGCATTCAAAATACAAACAAATCTCATAAATTAGCCTACACTTGAAATATTGTTAAAGTTGTAACTCCTGTGAAAACATTTTTCAAAAAATATATTTAAAAGGTAGATTTAAACAAAGTGTTAATAGGTAAATATAATCCTTCTTATTAAATTATAAATGATTGTGCTCCGGTAGTGACAAATTTGGGGAAAGAAAAAATATTACAAAACTTTCTGAAATTACAACATGAGAATTAACTGCACAATTAGCCTACTAGAAATGTGTACCTTTGATATTATACAATGTACATACATAAAACAAATCTGAAAAAAAATGTTTCCAACTCTGACTTTGTACCAATTCTGTAGAATGGTCTTCTAATGTATGTAAGTTATGTTTGGGGCTTTTTATGCCTTTAATGATGAAATACAGTGGAGAGTAGACAGGGGAGCTGGACCGCGAAGAACGGGAATCGAACCCGGGTCGACGTGTGTCGGCAAACTAACCAAAAGGCTACTAATGCCGACATGGCCTAGGCCTACATATGGCCTATATGAAACTAATTTTTCCATTTGTTTGTAAATAGTTTACTACTCGCTTTAAACACTGACAGTAAGGCCCAAAATCCTTAATAATAAATGCAACATTTCATAATTTCCTTAATTTAAGAAAAAAGCAAATCCCTGCCGTCCTCTCAAGTGGTAAGATGCACATCAGGCTGTCTAGTTCAATGTCATTGTACCGCCATCTGGCGAATAAAGCATGTCAGGTGAAATTAACATTTCCATTTATGCATTTTGCAGACGCTTTAATACAAAGCGACTTACATTGTATTAAACTATACATTGGTTTCTAAGTATGTGCAATCCCTGGGATCGAACCCACATTGGCTTTGCCTGCGCCATGCTAACCACTGAGCTGCAGAAAAGCAAATTCTCAGCTGAACTTTAATAAGTGAGTGTATTCTTCTAAAAATATGCTAATACAGCGAAAATTATTCTTTCTTTTTCTTTTTCTAATTTGATATTTAGTTACAATACATACAGTGATTTAACTTATATACGGCTTGTTCGCCGCAAGAACAGACAGGCGGATAACATCGAAGTACCGCGAGAGCGTTTCGAAAAGCCTTAAGAAGGAGTTTGCTTTCGAATCGCTCTCGCGGTACTTTGACGTCATCTGCCTGTCGGTTCTTGCTGCGCGCATTAAGTCGAAAAAGCCGTATAGGTGCTAGTTGTCACGCTAGTAACAGATAGTCCTAAATGTAGGTTTTTTTAATTTTATCTTTCAGACCAATTTTATTTTGCAATATATATTTGGTAAAACATTGAAGCAACAAAAACCACACTGTATAAGTTTCAACTTTATAAAAGTGGATTTTATCTAGAATGTTTAACTGTGTTCTCAAGACAAAGGTAGCTAGCTATATTTCACAAAAGTTTACCTAATATGTCTGTGTACTGTGCATATTAATTTTGTACTTATAAAAACAAACCCATACATGTATATATTTAAGAAAAATATAAAATATAACAATTAATAAACATTTAAATATAATTTCAATTATTGGTAGGCTATATATAATCTGTCAAGCGATTAATTGCATTCAGAATAAAAGTTTGTGTTTACATAATATATGTCTGTGTAATGTACATATTAATTTTGTATTCATAAAAACATACACATACATGTAGGCCTATTTATATATTTAGAAAATATTTAGATAATTGAAATTGAAGTAATTGAAATTATATTTAAATGTTTATTAATTTTAATATTTAATTTTCTTAAATATATGAATTTATGTATATGTTCTTATGAATACAAAATGAATATGCACAGTACACAGAATATATATTATGTAAACACAAACTTTTATTCTGAATGCGATTAATCTTTTGACAGCCCTAATGTGTATCATGCAACACTTTTATAGTAACACATTTATATTAACATAAACAATTAAACTCAGATTCAGATGATCTCTTAAAAGACTTATTTATTAATGATCTTAATGACACAAGACCTAAACACATGAGCACACAAACCACAATGAAAAGAGGCATAGAACATTATCTATGCTGCTAGATATTCAACCGGTGACAGACAGTGGCATTGAGTGTTTGACCAAAATAGTAAAAAGGAATGTCTACTGATAGTAACTACAGGCATTACAGTTAAATCAGGTATTCACTGCCATGTTAAGACCTAATCTCACTCTTCTCAATACAGACATCTTTCTGAAGACAAGACATTTACACACTAAGACAGATAAGGCAACAGGTGTTCAAGACCATAGATAGAACATAACCACAAACAACATAGTTAAGTATAATGCAAAATAAAAGTTGTAATGTTAAAACAATACATGACATACATATGACACGTCCTTCAGGAATGCAAATGCATATTTGCAATTTGTTTCTAAAAGTGTAATGAAGGAAGCTCCTTCCTTAAAAGGCACTTTCATGTTTCCCAGCTGAAAGTGCACTGCTCCCCCTACTGGTTGTAGTGGTACGGTCCACAACTTTTGTCTTTGGTCACAGTTAGATGGGACTAACAGAGTCTGTGGTTTGCCGTGGGTCGAGGGTTGCGTGTCAGTGTGTGTGCCGTCACGTCAGAAACACCCGGCAGCTTTACAGTTTGGGTTGGCTTGACAGCTTGATCTTCAGATTCTCAGCCAGTTTATCCAGGAACTCAAAAGTGTTAAGGTAGTCTGAGCGTGTGACGCTGTGGAGGAAAAACACACAACTGCTAGTTTGGTTCACTTGTATAACAATAAAAAAACAGGCTACACCTCATTCACACCTTAACATCACTTTAGTAAATAAAAAAAGTTTTAGAGACATTGACTGAGTGTTGAGCAGATAATGAATGTACCTGGACATGCTCTTAATGCAGATGGCCAGATCCTTGGTCATAAAACCGGCTTCGATGGTCTCGACACAAACAGCCTCCAATGCCTCTGCAAATACTCTTAGCTCTGCGTTATTATCCAGCTCCGCCCGGTGCAACAGTCCTCTTGTCCATGCAAAGATGGATGCTGATAGAAAAGGTTAATGAAGCAAACATGAAATTAATACACTGTTCTTCTGCGTGTATGTGTAATAAACAAAACTGCAGGTGTGTTTTTCTCACCGATGGGGTTGGTGGAGGTCTCCTTGCCCTGCTGGTGCATACGATAGTGCCGTGTGACAGTACCGTGGGCAGCCTCGGCTTCTACTGTACGCCCGTCCGGACACACAAGCACGCTGGTCATCATTCCTAATGACCCATATCCTATAGACAGAGACCAGAGGTGTTTCCACGAAAAAATTCGGAATTCTTTACATTCTAAAAAACCATCCACAACATGAAGAATTTTTTATTTGCATTTTTTTACTCACCCTGAGCTACAGAGTCAGATTGCACATCTCCATCGTAGTTCTTGCAAGCCCAGATAAAGCCTCCCTCGGACTTCATGGCCTGAGCCACCATGTCATCAATTAACCGATGCTCATACCAGATGCCTTTGGCCTCATACTGAGTCTTGTACTCTCTGCCACACACAAACGCACACAGTTTGAAACCCACTTGCATTCACCCATATAAAAATGTGTGTGTTGGCGGTTTATTAGTTTGCATGTATCCCTTTAAAATGTGTTTTTAATATTGGGCTGATTTAGACAGCGATATCAACATGTAATTGAGTAATATAGTGAAAAAAAAGTGAAAGTGACCTATTTGTCAGATATGGTGACCCATACCCGAAATGTGACCTCTGCATTTAACGCAACCAGTGAATAGTAACACACATACACCGGGAGCAGTGGGCAGCTATCATTGCAGCGCCCGGGGAGCAAACGGGGGTAAGGTGCCTTGCTCAAGGGCATGTCAGTTGTTACCTGCCGGTACTGAAAATCGAACCGGCAACCTTCTGGTTACGAGTCCGACTCTCTAACCATTAGGCCACAACTGCCCCCTCACATATAGAGTGAAAAACTCTATATAACTGGATTAGGTCTTTAAAAAATGCCTCTTAAAAGTTATTAATAGACAATCATTAGTTTACATGACTCACTTGTCATAGATCTCTTGGAAGATGTCTTTGAAGCGGCCATCATATTTTTTTAAAATTGTGTTTTTGGTGCTGAGATACATCGGCCAGCCCTTGGTCAGCCCCATCTGAAAAGAGCTATGAGCGAAGTCATGGATGGACTTATCTGTGTTGTACATCCCCAGAGCAACTCCGCCAGTACCTACAGCCAGATAAAATACAGTGTAATGCATATTGTTTCAACCCATTATATTTTAAAAAGTAAACTACATTCTGATTCGTTTATTAGTCTCATTAAGTCCAAAAGGTCCAACAAAACCTTCTTGGCAAACACACAATGATATTAAGGATAACTAACACAAAAAGCTATTATAATTAAACCGTTTGGTGCAGAAAAACCAATTTTTGTTTTACAAATTAAATTATATAATGCAAAATAATGGCAAGTTTTTGAGTTGGTGAGTAACTATCTATTTCAAAGCCAAAGGCTTGTCTCACGAACATGTTGAAATGTTAACCCTGTGTGCAAAATCAAACCAAGAAATTTGATAAAAATAGAGCACCCCAACATAAAGCCATTAAGCTGTAAAGCATGATCAAAGGAAATTAAGATGTGTAAAGGAAACAAACTTTGGACAGTGTCCGTCGACCCATGTGGGCTCATACTGGTCCCATACTAAGACACTAACATGGCAAATAAGCTCAATGTTCAGACAGGTGAAAGTCTGTTGCTATGACATCATTATAGGATGACATTAGAACCCTTTGATCTATGAAAGTTTGCTCATGAGGACTGTGCCAGTGCCACAAATATGTGCAAAATATTAAAGGTTATTTCACAGATTTGCTATGTAGGCTACCTTCAAAGTCATGGACAACAAACTTGACTGGCTCTCCTCCATTCTTAGGTGTGTATGTCATCTCCACTTTTCCAGGACCGGGCACAACGAAATCTGTGGCCTTGTACTGTAACAGGGAGACAGACACATTATCACAATATTATGATACTGCATCAATACTGAAAGAGCAAGAAGCCCGCACATGCCATTTTAAGTAGGAAAACACAAACAATTATTCTACCAACTGCAGATACAACCCCTAATAATTCCTTAGCATGCACCACTAACAATGAAATTATGACTAGCTTGAGTTTTTCAACCAGAGATCTGATCTAAGTTGATATTCTAATATGTGTAATGGATGTTCATACTTGGTCTCCATGTGCGTGCCTGCCGATGATAATAGGTTTAATCCAGCCTGGAACTAAGCGAGGAATGTTTTTGCAGATAATAGCTTCTCTAAACACAGTGCCACCAAGGATGTTCCGGATTGTCCCGTTGGGAGAGCGCCACATTTGCTTGAGCTTGAACTCCTCCACGCGCTTCTCATCAGGCGTGATGGTGGCACACTTGATGCCGACGTTGTAGCGTTTCACAGCCTCTGCCGCATCTACAGTCACCTTGTCATCAGTGGCATCACGGTTCTCCATTCCCAGGTCATAGCTGCCATACACAGAAGAAATACAAAAACGTAGTTTACACTTCTAGTTGTACTACAATCTTAAATGTAATATTGATAACTGCACACCTGCATAATACTACAGTAAATCTATGCAACACTTCACACTCAGTCAGACTCATGAGCATCTCATGATGGCATATTCAAAATGGGGTCAATGGGAAACTAGTGCCATGGTAATATAATAAATAAATTAAAGCTGATAAATTATGAATCATGTCCTCTGGTTAAATGATTTCTGTCTTGAGACCTGTTAGACTTTGAGAACACTTTTATGGGTTGCACTGGAAGAACATCTATAATTTGTTTATTAAATAAACCCTTTATCCGAAGGTTTAAACGTTAAAGAATCTTTAACTAGTGTGAAGTAGGCTTGGGCACATGATTTTCAGAAAAAAAGAGAACTAAATGTTACCTTGATTTCTGTAGTCAATGTTTTAAAATAAAAGCAGTTGTCCAATTTTAGCCTTTGGTTTCAGGCTCAGATAAATTGATATTCATATTGAGATACTGTATATCGGCCAATATATCAGTTATCGGCTTCCATTGTTAATGAATTATCAGTTATTGTTATTGGCCAAAATTCACATTTCGGTGCAATGCCCTTAAATCTTGTGAAGTACAGGGACCCTTAAAATAAACGTATCCACACGGTCCACACTGATTTAAATTCCTTAAAGACACATTCAGCCGTGTTCAAGGCAAACAAAAAAGCCTTGTTTGTTTTGTGCATGCGTGACTGAACTGATGACGACATCCTTTCAGAAACTTTACACAACCGAGAAAGCATATCATGACACACTTTTCACACATTAGAGTAGTGTTATTTCCTAGCTATTGTGTTGAGCATACTGTGACCTTTAACCCACTTCTCTTTCCACTCCCAAAAACATAATAGATTCTGAAAAAATGAATCCAGTGTGAATCCAGTACGGTGTTTAAAATGTAAGCATCAGTGTTCTTGTTGGCAGGTGGTGGTGTAATCATATTTTAAGTACCGTGCAACAGTTCAGTGACCTGCTCTAAATGCTGTAAAATGAGATTTGTAGACAACTTCAGTTCAGAAGTTAATAATGTAATGGACATCAGAACATTTTACCCTAAAGTTCAAGAAGTGCCATAAACTTCCACCCAGAAACATGAAAATAACAGTACAAATGAAAACCAACAGATATAATAGGTGCCTATGCACCTTGGATCTTGACCCCTAATAAAAGTGCAGAAACCTTGAACTTGAGCCTTAGCCCAAAATAAGAAGAGTCAAATAATGTTTACATATTCTTTACTCTCTAGCTTTGACTAGTAAAGGAACTGCACTAAACATTGCTTAGATAAACTGTATACCATTGGCTTGAGTATGAATGACTTCAGCACAGCTAGTCAAGGCCAGTGCTGCAACTCTACTATCAATCATCGGGGAGGCAGAGTGAATTCATGGAATGTAAAGAGGATTGGCTGAATGTCACGCTACTCTCAATAAACTGTTATGTGTGTATAACACTTAAACGAAATATGCACTGTAAATGTTACATGCAAAAATAATCTCCAAATGTTTGGAGCAACTAGTAAGCATACTGTAAATATTGCATGGATAACACATAAAGATACACGAGTCAAAGTTCCGAGGAAAGTGACTGAATGCACAGGGGCTAGAGATTCCCCCTTAAGTGACGACACCTTGTTCACTAACATACTGATAACACTTATCAGACGGAAAAAGGCATTAGTTTGCACTATTTTTCAAAACTCTGCTTCAGGTTTATGTTCAACACTACTTACCTTTACAAAAAACAGACATCTAGTTAAAGAGTCAGTCAGATCAACTTGTAGCCATAAGCCCAAAGTTCAGATGTCGAAAATTATTGATGATTAATATGGACATAGACTTTCTCCTGTGGGATGATAATGCTTCTCTTCGGCCTTGAGAATTACGACAGCACAGTATGTCAAAACTAAAATCTATGTTGCCTAACAGGAAACATTGTTTTAGTTAGCAAATCAAGATAAGTGCAATAGACTCTATTCACGATTGCTTCCGCGTTTTATCTCGGCCAGCTCTGTTACATCCGGCGCACAAAGAGTCCATAAGGAAACAATGATGTCTTCCCTAAAGATGTCAAATTATCCAAACACTACATCTTACATTGACAACCAAAAGCCATCTGTTTCAAGCTACATTCACAAATATGATAGTAAACCTTCACACTTGAGGCATGATCACAGAGGCACTCAACAATACCGAGCAGTGTTAGTTAGCTGAAATATGACGTTTTTTTATCTTTTGGTGACAAATTACCTTAGCCCTAAGAGAGCAGAAAGCGGCTTAGCCAGCTGAGATTTTAGCGGACGAACGTCATCACCCTGCGTGCATAGAGATCTAGATCTATTGTCGTAACTGCGGCATTTTGATGGAAACGGGTTACCCCGGTAAAACTATGTAGGGGATTACTAATTGGCTCTAGAGTGACAACAATCGATATTAAACCAGATAATGTGATTCAAGTTAATCACAAGGGAAATCAAATGAAATGAGACAAACGCTCACCTGCTGCGAGTGTCTCTCACACACAGATAATCTCACCTGTGCAGGTCGAGCTCCAGGTAGGGGAAGATGAGTTTCTCTTTAATTAGTTCCCATATAACTCTGGTCATTTCATCTCCTTGCATCTCGACCACAGAACCAGCTTTGATCTTCAGAGACATTTTAGAGCCTGCAGGATAGATGATGGTTAGCATCTACAGTAGTAGTAGTAGTAGTAGTAGTAGCCCCTGATAAATGAATAGACTCCATTGAAAAAATATAGTTGCACAACCAGTGAGTCAGCATTTTCCCCAATAAACCAGTTTTAACGGCCATTTTTGGAACTGGGGTTCCTGATGCAGACCAAAATATGAATAATGTATATGAAATATGAATAATACCATACCATTCTCATAGTACAATAAATGGTACAGGAAATAAAGCAATTCATTAACATGGCATATATCAAAGTACTATGCTATGGTTCAGTTTATGCTTTGTTTAATGACTTGCTTTAAAGTAAGAGGTTAGTTGTTATGTCTGTTGCATGTAATACAACAGCACCTTGTAACATTGTCTAACATGACAGCTGCCTTTCATTCACAATGAGCTATAATTTCGTGACAATGTAACGCCTATAAAGATTTGTATTGTACTACGTCTCATTGTAGTTCCACACACCGGCATGTTACGTAACAAAACATTTAGGACAAAGGTCAAATGCAGCGGGTGTACAAATTTACACCCATAATTAAATATGTGATAAGAAGTTTTACCAACGACGCTTTACAGTGGAATATGGATTATTTTACATGCATATGCACCAATAAGGAAATGAAATAATTTAACATCTTATAGTTTATATAGATATAAACACTTCGTTTAAAAAGCAATTGTTTAACAAAGTTTTTTAACAATAAATGCATTCCTATACAGTATGTGCCTTTATTGTTTATGCTGTGCCTGTGCATACAACCGGTAGCGCTTCGCTGAAAATGTCAAACGACAGCAAATGACTCGGCGGCTATTTTGAACGATTTTAGGCTTACAATTTAATGCACAACGCCTACCTTTTCTGTTGAGATTGTACCGGAGTAAATTGAAAGGTCTTATCGACGGTCGATGTGTCCTGGGAAGACTTGAAGGCTTTTTTTGAGCTGGACTCGGAAGGCGTCGTTTGCTGTCAGCTGAGGGGGCGGCGGCATAGGCTCTTCCCAGCTCTGCTCATACATGTATTGCTCAATCAGACGATCTCCCACCAATCCAAGAAAATACGGAAGTAAACTCGAACTAGTCCCGCCTTCATTATTCAGCTCATTGGGGGATAAATGTTTACTGGCTACTAGTAAAGCAGGCACTTGTTTTTCTCAAGAGGGCTCCTAGCGGCCCAGAAAAACAAATCCTCCTTTGAGGACTCTTACTCCGCAAATGATGCTGTATTGTTGAGAATATGTTTTTTTTTTACAAATAATGTTAGCTGACATTCAAACTGAAACCCGACATTGCCATTTATATTTAAAGGGTTTATAAATAAGTATTGTCCAATCGCAAACCGCAATTGGTGAAGGCGAAACAGCGCAAAAAAGTAACACGTGTGACACGTGTCCACGCCGTCTACGGGCTGTCACACGTCACGGGGATACTTTAATACGAAGACCTGAAGTAAACAGTGAAGAGAGTACATCGGAAAATATGAATATATATACATTTTAATTTAGACCCAAATGGCAACCAATGTCCGGACGCTAAGGTCTGCCCATGCTGTTTATGCAGCAGCAAAGCGGAAGCATGCTTCCAATCAGGTAGTCCTAACGCGTCCAAATTCACATGAAAACCCTATACAACATCATATTGTGTCACTATCTCTTGCGTATTTGATAGGCTATTCTAATAAAAATAAGCGGGCAGCACAGCATTGTTCACAAAACCTTCATGACTTGTAAAAGCTTGCGTGTTATGTGCAGCTGGTAATTGTTACCAATACTATTCTACACAGAAAATGAGGAGGTTTTGGAGATTTAGAGCTCACCAAAGCCATCATCACCAACACTTGCAGAAGATTAAACATATGATGCAGGTAAGACAGTTAGAAAGATGTAAAGAAGAGTGACCCAACCTCCAAAACGAAGTCTGTTTCCTGCGTGTGCCATATCACTTTTGACGCGACTATGTTGGTGTGCAAGGACAGGAGCTGTTTGTGGCTAAATTTACAAAGCGCAAAGAAGAGCTCTGTGCATATCCATATCGCTGTTTTAAAGGCAGGATTCAGTCCTGCAAGTTTTAATAGAGAGCGGTAGATGTCGCAATTTCTTCACTTACTAAGCAGAGCACGACTCCGTTACAACCACGTTTTGTTTGATCTTAGGGTTGTGACCAATGTCCACGATTCGCGATGTGCATACTGGTTTGGCACACCCGAAATATGTCTTACTCCCTAAACGGTTAATAGCAATGCAAGACATGTTTACATCAAGGTCATCTTTATTTATTTCATTAACATGACATTAGGTGCATCGTGCAGTGGAAGGTTAATACATAGCCTACATTTTCGAGGCCAAGAGTAAATGGCCATTAAACACTAAAACTGGATGAGGTAAAGCATTGGCCTACTAATGACTTCTAGGGTATTTTCTTTTGTAAAAGAAGAATTTGGTCATTTATAATGTTGGTCATTTATTTTGGTCATTTATAATATGGGTTCGCTAAATAAAGTGCATCAAAGCTTCGAAGCGTGTTTCACCATAATATCAAACGGAAAAAAATGAGTGCACAATATATTTGAGGGATAGATCTTATTTTTTCATTATCTTGTTTTATTTCAAAACCTGTGTCAAGCGTTTTTACGTTATTTCTGCCTCAGTGTAACACTGTTGCATCTCAGTGGTCCTGTTTTTAAATGTATCTAATACAAAGCGTACTGAACAGTTCTACCCGCCTTCTTTTTGTACATTCTAATGTACGATCATAAATATAGCAGTTTGGTTAGAATTGTATTATTTTATTTTTTTTCGACTACTTAAACTTGTCAGTAGTCTTTCATTATTTTGCATAATAATGTCATGTAATTTAAATCTAACCGACTATTGCTTGAGTTATCCCACTAGTCTGCGCTTACCACGTGATATGACATCTGCTGGTTATAGCAACTAGAGAAAGCCAGTAATATAGATGTGGAGAGAAAGAAAGGATCCTGGTGGCACAGAGGAGTCCACACGGCATCAGTGCGCAGTCGCCTCACCTCAGAGCTCCAGTCTCCAGCGCTGCCGTTACGCACAGGTTCATCTCATCTCCAAACACCTGATTTAGAGAGACACATATTTGGATTTTCGCTCTCTTTGTGACATGGTATAAGGCAGATATGTTGTTTTTCCGTTGAGGGATATGGTCACTGTTGAGCTGCCAAAGTGGAGCCGCGCGTATCACGGATCGGGGCGCTCCTGCAGGGTCTAGGATGCGCGCCCGGAACATCTCGATTCTTACCCGGTTTTGGGGCTGAGCAAGAGTCTGCCCCAGCAGGACGCAGAGGCGGACGCAGGACGCAGTCGACCCGTACCAGAATGCCTGTGATGAGAGGTCTGCTGGCCCCGCAGAACACCTTCCTCGACACCATCGCCACCCGTTTCGATGGCACCCGTAAGTGCGCATAACTTGCCAACTTACTGTTCCTTCACCAAAGTGTCAGATGCAAAGTGTTTTGCGCACATTACAAAATCTTTCAGAAGCTGTTTGCACCAGTGCGTAAATTGCAACAGTTGAAGCTCTTTGTGAGTGCGCGTGGAAATATGAAATTGTTTCCATAATTATAAAGTGCATTTATCAGCAGGCTGAAATCGTATTTGAATGTTACGGTATGTCATTTACAACAGTGACAGCAGTGTTCCTGTAGTTTGGCAAATTAATTTTTATAAAGACCAATATTGTCTCTCAATTAACATTTTGGATTCAAAATGTAATGCATAAAATTATAGGAATGTTGTTTGGTTTTAATATAGTTCATCTTAAACTCAAATTAATTGAGAGCCCACTTTGAATATATCTTCAAAAGATTTGTTACAATACACAAATTAAATTTATAGTGAACAGCCAGATCATCTAAAATATTCATCTTTGCTTTAACATTCATTTAAATGTAACACAGTTGTGTTGTGTACATGTAACACAAAATTTTGTGATCCGATCTGCTCCTTGGCATTTGGAGTACACATTGTCTCTTTTTATTGCTAATATCTCAAATAATGTCAGAATCCAACTAATGTGAGGAATTCTTATATTAAGACATAATTCACTTGATGTCTGAATTGAGTTATATATATATATATCAGAGGCTGGGGATGCAAAAGAGATTAAAAATCTGTTAAATACAAAAACAGGTTATGAAATCCTATACTTAAACTCTTCTTCACACAGTCTCTCATCTCATTATTCTCTCTCTCTCTTTTACTTTCTTTATTATGATTTAGACCATAAAAGTGGGTCTGCAGATCTCTCATGATCTCATGATTAGATTGTGAAGTATTTGGGAACAGAAGGGATGAGTAACTTGTGCTCTCAGGGTGCGCAGTGGCTGTGTGGGTGGATAGAGGGTCGCTAACATGGCACAGCACATCCAAAGTGGCTATAGAGTCAGTCTAATGGAGGGGTAATCCCAACTCTTTTAGAGGGGGTGGTGTAACCTTTTTTTAAGTGAGAAGGATTACACCGCTCAAGGGTTTAACTATCACCATTGTGTCATCATTTAGTTCAACCTAAATGAAATCATTTACTCACTCTCATGGTGTTCCAAACAACACAATCTCAAAGCATTTTGTATTTTACGAGGTGGCTAATTTGTATGAATTCTTACAATCTCATGTTTTAGGATGATTTGCTTTTGCACCCGTGACTGTTAGTTCTAGGGGAGGGGTTTCAGTATTGCTTTTTCGAATAATCATACAGCTGTGGAAATAGACCGTTTCAAAGCAAAAAGGTATGTGTTTAGGTAAAATTATCATTCTTAATTCATTCTTTGAACTATTAACAATATTTTTAGACCAAATATGAAAAAAAATATTGTTTCTATTTGCAGAAAATAAGACCTGGAGAAACAGCTGAAAATAACAGAAAATATTCTCTGTATTTTTCAGACCTCAAATACTGCAAATAAAACAAGTTCATATGAACTTTTAAGCAACAACAGTAATATTTGTACATGTATTTATTTAGGAACAGTTAACAAATATTTTTTTATGTGATACCCTCGATGTTTATCACAGTTTTCATGTGTCTTGTCATGCTGTCAGTCTTTTCACATTGCTGTTGGATGACTTTGTCACTCCTGAGGTTTGATTTTGTTGAAATTCAACAGACGCTGGACTGGAATGACCACAATACATCTAGAAATGCTGGTTTGAAATGAAAAGTTGAAGTGGTCTCTTAATATTTTTGTTCTTGTATGATTCACATTGTACAAATTCATACAAATAAGCAACCACGTAAAATAGTTACGATTCCTGTGAGATCAGGCTTTGTTTCCTTTTCTGAATTGGTATGCATGGCTTTTTTATTGTTTGAACAATAGGAATCTGGGTAAAGCATTATGACTGTGAATAGAAAACAACACAGACTTAATAGTGTAGGAAAACACCTTCTGGAGATCCCTTGTTCTTGTTTAAATGTCCTTGCCTAAAGATTATTCACTCATCAACATAATTACACAGTGTACTAACCAGGAACGGCACAATGACGCAAAATTTCTACAGCTGTGTGCAACAATTTAGACAAACAAGATGTTCTATAAAATATAAAAAAGAACAGGAACCAACATATGATCCTATCGCTCAATGCTTTGTGTAGTCAGGGTTGGTTAAGACAAAAGATTTATTGCTTGTCTCCTGTTTACAATATGATGATTTAAACTCAATGAGATGCATTATCAAAGGTTTTATTCTGCTGTTTGATTCCATAGGAAAAGAGAGAAAAAGCGAGAGGAGAGTTTTGTGTTGCTGCATGGATATATGCCATATATGGAGAAGAGTTCAAAGACAGGCTCAGAGAGATGGGATAGGACTTTATTAATACTGTAGGTTGCCTCAGATTTGCACATTCTGCCAGAAAGTGACGGTTCCAACATCCAGCGGGTCTGTGATATTTTGAGTATGCATTCATAATGTGCACTCTTTCTGCATTGTTCAATTTGACCTTATAGCCATGCAAAAGAGATTTTGCTGTGTGGTGTTTTGATCCCTACACATCACGTCCCGCCGCACATTTTAACCCTTGATCTGGATATGAGTTTGCACTGTGAATAGCTAGAGAGAATGTAAAAGAATGTCATTTCTCTTTTGTCAGTTATATTCAGACAAACAGTCATCCAGAGCGATCAGCACATTTCCCCAGATTAAACGCAGGCCTTTCTATTCACCCAACACACAGCTAATTACACCCCTCCCAGCAAAACGAGTGCAGTCATCATAATTATCTGCCTTCAGTGTCAAGAATTCATCTCAGCCTTTCTGAACGTTGGTAAATTGCAAACGACAAGAAAGCAAAGAAAAACATCAGCATGAGTTATAGACAGACTCAGTTTGCTTCCTGATGGCAATTGATAAAAATGAATCTTGTTGTTTGGCTGTCTGTTTTAAGTAATTTGGCACTAGACATTTCTTAAAAGCGCATTAGCCAACAAAATATTGTAATAGGAATACACTTTATTCAGATACACGTCCATAAGTGTAATACAATGTCACACATGCACAAAATTGTCCTTAATATTCTGAAACCACTGTCTTTAGTACTACCAGTCATGATGTCTCAAAATAGCACAGTTGAGTTCACTTAGATCTCAAGATTATCTTTAAAAGTACTATTGTTTTGTATATCAAGTACAGAGTTAATGTGTGAAAATAGAGCACTTATTGCACATTTACTGTAAGTGTATTTTAGTGCAATTTTTTCACCTGGGCCATCATAACTTAAAGTGATAGTTCACCCAAAGATTCATAATTTACTCACCCTCTTGTCATTTCAAACCTGTATGATTTTCTTTCTACTGCCAAATACAAAAGAAGATATTTTGAAGAATGTTGGTAACCAAACAATGGGGGCACCTATTACATCTTTTGAGAGAGACAAAACCAATGCAAGTCAATTGGTACCTCTGTTGTTCGGTTACCACCATTATATCTTCTTTTGTGTTCTGCAGAAGAAAGAAAGTCATACGGGTTTGAGTAAATAATGACAGTGTGTCAAATTTCCCTTTAGCAACCTTAACATTCACACTTTGTCTTATTGCACACAAACACACACTCAAAACCAAATATTGTGTGTGAGAAAATAAAGCTTTACGATTTTTTGTAAGTCTTTTAGTCAAACCATAGCTCTCATATTGATATTGTTATAGTTGTCCAAGCCTAAATTTCCCTAATCGAGCCTGCAAGCCTTTATATTAGTGAATCGGCTATATTAATTGTGTCCGTCTGTTCTTTGTAATCAGGTTAGAGTTTGTTCACCAGATGGACCCTTTCTTGGCTTGTGTGTGTCACAAGTCACACAAACACACACACATTGCTCCCATTTAAGCTGCAGACCCCGTTCTGTATTGGTTCCAGTCAGCCATTTTGGCCTCTTTTCTTGCACCTGTGTGGAACAGTCAGATGTAATCTAGTTCCTGCATATCTACTGTATCTGTTTGTCTTATTATTTCCATCAAAATTCAATATCTACTCTTGTAAAATCATCGTAAATTATTGTACAATTGTCATGCTGTGTCTTCACTAAATCTTAAAGAAGCTTCAGATTGTTTTTGGTGACAGTAGTGGCTGATGCCAATTTTGCACATTTTTAGTGTAGTAACAATGGTATTTTTAACTGTGGTTACCATGGTGAATTTTTGTAAGGGTTTGCTGTGACTGTATCTGTAGAAGAGTGAATGGTATTTTTGGAAGCAGAGAGGGTAATGATAATCCACAATCTACAACTGTCCATTTGCCATTTTAGAGGTGAATTAACACCGGCCACGGCTGTCTCAGTATGTTAGCATGATAAGTAAGCGGAGATGGTTTTATGCCTGTTTTTTGTATGCCTATGAGTCTGTCTCCAGGGTAGAGTGCTGACTCTATGGTTAGGCACAATCTGGCCCTCATTATAAACAGCAGACAAGAAAACATTGGCCGCTGGAGAGACAACATTTTAGAGAGAGCCAGGCTGTGAATGACCTGAGAGACGTGTCGTGGATAATATTGTGTGCCAACACAATAGCACACAAAGTTGACATTCCTGTCAGGACCCTTTGTGTATTATGGATGTGAGGTCTGGTTTCCAAGCACAAACTAAGAACTCAGCATACCGAATAAGCAGCCGATACTGTGTCCACATATTAAATTCTGCATTAATGCAGCTGGAGAACTGCCTACAGTTAGGCTAGTGATTTATATTACTGGAAAATGTTACTATGTTTTTTTCTTATTATTTGTTATAATAATAATGCACTTATTTATTTCTAATTTTCAGTAGATTACTTTTGGAGGCTTTATATAAAAACAATAAACCAGCAGAATACCATTCACAGACCAGTACCAATGGCTAAATGGCTTTGACGTTGCCAGTGTTGTTTTTATAAAACATCGCAGGGTAAGACTTATCTGTACGCAGTTTATATTATATTATTGTTGTATAATATTTTGTGGCTAATGTTTATATTCATGCACTTGATCTTGACTCAATGACATTGTATTAGATGGAATCTTGAACCTTTGTAAAATAATTTGGTAGGATTGATATACAGATTTTTTTATAATTTACCAGTTTTCTGGTAATTTACCAGTAATTTACTTATAAAGACAAAAAAGGCTAGTGATTTTAAGTGGCTGTGAAAAACAACTGTAGTAAAATCATTGTTATTAAAATGGACTTCAATGGTCTTACTAGTTAGTACTGACTGCTTGTTTTGGAAAGGGATAGTTTACCCAAAATTCTGTCATCATTTACTCACCCTCTTATGATTTCAAACCTGCATTTTTTCTTTTCTTCTTCACAACAGAAAAGAAGATATTTTGAAGAATGTTGGTAACCAAACAACGGCGGCACCCATTGACTTGCATTGGTTTTGTGTCTATACAATAGAAGTAAATGGGTACCGCTGTTGTTTCTTCAAAATATCTTTTTTTGTGTTATGCGTAAGAAAGAAAGTCATACAGATTTGAAATGACAAGAGGGTGAGTAAATAATGACAGAATTGTAGTTTTTGGGTGAATTATCCTTTTAATGCTTTGGTAAAGTTAACCCATGTTTGACATGGTAAATCGCCTAAATACTGTAAATGTTATTTCAGTATCTATTCTTATATCGGTTCATTGAATACTATGCTGAATCTGACTAAATGCATGTTGTCAGTATGTGTATAGAGTCGACAAAGAGGCTGTTAAAGGGAGAGACAGAACATTCAACTGAGAAACACTCAGCATGTTGTGCGGTGTAATCTTCCCAAAATATTCCTTTAACATCACGACAATAGACACTCACACAAGCAGACAGAATTCCTCTGATAGCTAGAATGTCACAGTGACTTTAATTGGTTTGAGTAAATGAACTGCTTTTCATTAGTCTATTGGCTAAGAAATGACAAAACTTTCCGAATAAATCAATAAGGGTTTTTATTTACTGCTGCAATCTAATGCCATAAAATGTAGTTTGTGAAATGGAAGGTCTGCTATGCTTGGTTAATAAAAGCTCAATTCATAGCAAAGTCTATTAAAGTTTTATAGCATTAAAACTGTTAAATAATAACCAACAGGCTTCGAAAGAGAACCATGAGCTGTGAAATAATTATTATACAAATGTTTCATGAGCCTCGGGTGAGAAAGACAAAGAAAAAATCTGCTTATATTTTGTGAAGGTTTTTTATTTTGCTAACAACTGAGTGACCTTGATGGAGTTGTTTATGCTCAAGTTGATCTTTTATCAATTAGATATGCCTAAATTCAACAGTTTTTCAAACAGTTTAAAATCTATGTTAAAGTGATGTTTAAAATACCATTAAGGAATAGTTTACCCAAAACAAACAATCTGTCATCATTTACTCATCTTCTTGACATTTTAAACCTGTATGACTTTCTTTCTTCTGCAGAACACAAAAGAAGACATTCTGAAGAATGTTGGCAACCAAAAACAATTGGTCCCCATTGACAGAATTTTCATTTTTGGATGAACTATCCCTTTAAGTCACAATTTAACACTTGTTTTTTGTGTGTTCTAGGAGAAACAATATCAAAAATGTAAAGGTGCAGAACCCCAAGAGATTTCTCTCTGGGAACAATACTGCTCATTCATAGATGGACAAATGACGTTCATAAGGAAAAGACAAACAAACCAAAGAAGAACCACCTTAGAGCAACTTAAGGGTCTCTGAACACAAGACCTGGTTCTGTTCCAGGCAATGCTTCGATGAATCACAATGAATCCTTGAATGAAAAATTCTGAAGCTCTTTCATGCCAAAGGGCAAAGACTGCTTAGGGAGAGAAAGTATTGCAGGTTATGATTTGTCTCCATAGATTTTTTTTGTAATACCTTGAGTAGGAACTTTATCAGCTCTGAGTTTTTCTTGACTTTGTGAAGCACTATTTCATATGAGGATAGAAAGACCTCCGGTACGAAAGCAGAAATATCAATATCACCATGGTGTGCTCTTTCCACATATGGAACTGTATATAAACATGAGCAGATAGCATTGGACAATGTTTTATTAACTGCTAACTGCTAACTGTTATTGAAAATGATTATTATTTTGACCAAATCGATGAAGTCTATTGTACTTTGCGCCTTTTTATCAAGTGCACATTTTGTTGTCTCCAGTTTTCTAGTCATCTATTAATATTCTGCAAAATATACACATAATTGAAACATACAGTCACATTACATTGACTTTAGATGTTTACACCTCCACGTGTTAAATCTTTAGCCTGCGTCTCGCTGTGATTCAGTTTGCTTCTTCACAGATGGAGGAGGGAGGGATTTGTGAACGAGTTGGAAAGGGGCGTGTGAGGTGACAGGAAAAGTGGCGGCGACAATCGCAGGTTTGTCAACCAGGATCAAAGTCACTGTTGTCAAGCGAGAGCGCGAACGTGTTGTGGTTATGTTTGTGGGGGATCTCTCACATAACCATGAAATGTTTTGTGAAAAGTAGAAGCTGTGTTTACTTGTGTGTGTGATATTTTGTTGCGGTGATGCAGTAAAAATGATACAGAGCCATATTTAGTTGTAATGTACTAACATTGTACATTTTAATTTTAATACAAGATATTTATAGCAAAGGTTGTGAATTGCAACAAAATGACTCACTCCACCCCTCCCTTTCGGAGCACTACAGTGGCTGACACAGGACAAAGATGTCATCACGTTTTCTTGTTTTTGCCTAAGGAGATAACATATTTAGGAAACGCTCTCTGTAGAGCAGTTTGTTCGTTTAGGGCTACTGTAGAAACAACATGTTGAATTCCATGTAAAGGGACCCGTGGTGTATGTAGATAGAAATAACTCATTTTTAGGTAATAATAACATAACGCTTTATTATGTAAGGTCTTTATACACCTCTGAAGACATTATTGTATATGATATTGCATTTTTGTCAATAGATCCTCCTAAATATTTTTGTTCTGCCATGTTTTTAAAATCAGTGCAACTAAACTTGTTGAAAAAACAGATGTGATGGGATGTTGTATTTTCAGGGGGTAATTTTCTTCGCTTTAGTGTGTCATTAAGCTTTTTTAAGTGTTCGCTGGTTGCAGTGGTCTGGTGGTGTGTGTTACTTAACATAATCTGCTGTTGATTTAACTTAGACCCACTGTGACTCCAAATGTCAGCCATCCACTGCCTGCGATACCCACGCTGCCTTGCTTTGCGTCACGCTCAACACGACCCTCTGGGGAGCCATGCGGATGTGTTGTGCAGGATGACATGAGCCATCATGTCAGGCCCTCAAACTGAAGGACTAATTAGCTTTAGCAATGAATTGCTCCTTGAGTGTAATTCCATCCTGCTTCAAGACATCTGTTTTTCTTGGTGTCTCTGCTTGGTGGCTGCTTTTATTTTCCAATGAAATTCGCCTTGAAATAGTTTTCCTCCTTTTGCAATCTACAATAGTCAACGTTTTAAGTCGGCATGAAATGGAAATCGCAACTGACTTTATTTCCGAAAGAAACAAATATGTGGGCTTGGGCTTTGCTAAATTTCAGTGGCTTTATATGACAGGTGCAGGTTTATAACTTATTTGGCCATTGGCTTAGCTGCTGCATGGTCTTGCGCATGTCAGCACAAAAGTAAGGTTGTTTCAGCTGGAGAGCTGTTATTAAATTTTGATTAAAGTTTACAAAGACCAAACCTAATACAATTTCATGTTGACTTTGTAGGGGGTACATTAGTTCCCTCGGACCGAGTAATTCAACCCAGGCTCAGTTAACATCTGTGCTATAAAACATATGTTTGTTACTATAGCATTCGTGTGCCACGTATACTAACCAACACCTGACATACGGTAGCTCTTCAGCAAATTTTCAACGCTTTACGACTTTACGGAGGACTCAGACTTCATAGAATAGAATTAGAAATCACTAAGTGACAAGCAAACAGAACAAAAACCACTAAGCCTCAGTTAAGCGCTCGCCGTTCCCTCTTTACCGCGTTTCTCGCTGCGGCCAGGCCTCGGCGAATCAGCCGGTAATTGGTCCCGCTTCCAATACGAGCAGACGCTTAGCGCAGCAGATGGAATTCTCTTGATTCAATATCCTCTGCTCCATCAGAAGCGAATGCGCCGTGAACCGCTCCTCTTTAATACACACACCGGCATGTTAGTGAGGACGACCCTGCAAAGCCCAAAGGCACTAAAGAGATCATAGTTCAGATTTATGAAGACATATCCAAAACATTTTGCCAACTGCTGTAATGGCGAGTTCTGTTCTGTGCCCGTGGGTCATACAAAGGAAAGAACCGACAGATGATTGGACAAACGTTAATGGGAAAAAGCAGGTGGATGCATTTATTCACAATATTTATATTAGTGTCCGATTTATTTAAACTGTAAGTTTGGTGAACCACAGAATGAACCACAAATTATTTAAAAAAAGTTGGCGGTTTAATGCTGCTGTCCATGGTCCTGAGGAAGAAGCTATTGAGCAAGAATCATTTTTTCTTCCTGTCTATATGAAATGAAAAACATGTTTTGTTATTAATAAACCATAACCCGATGGATAGAGTCAAGTGTACACATTAGCTCTGTTATTAGGCTATAATGCTGCTCAGGTCAGGTCATGTGCTCAATGTGTTTGACTTTCCGCTCGTGAAAGCTTTCCTCTCTTTACTGAAGGTAAAATGACAATGTTCTAACAGCGTTTTGAGAGCACATCAAACAACTGTGCCTTTTTCAAAGAAATTTTTATTGTGCAGCAGTGTTGTCTGTTCATATTAAGAATAAAAAAGTGTGGCCAGCGTTTGTGTATTATGCATGAATGGCACTCTACAGCTGGTTTGTTTGTTTGGATGTGTTCGACCCTACAGCCTGCTTCAGGTTTGTAGCCATTCTGAAAACTGTGTACCAGGGTTGTGTGTATTTAAACTGCACATTTACATTATTTTATCCATTGAAGTCAGACTAGTGATTTCCATAAGGGTTCATATTTTATAGCTATGCCCAGTAGTAGAATTAGGCTCCAGACAGATTTTAATCGACAACATGAATTATTTAATGGTAATAATTTATGAATGCCATGGACTTTTTGAGCTTTTTGTAGGCGAGTGTGCCAGTGTAAACACTGAATTTGTTATTATGCCAAAAATGACAGCTAGTCATTAAACTTTTCATTCATTTTGTTGAATTTGAACAGAGACTTTTCTGTTTATGGTTCTGCCAGATATGAGCTTGATCAGTTTTTTGGATAAGTTTTTAATCACTTTTTGTTTATATAAATATATCGGCTCTTTGGTCTGTTCAGTTGTGACTGTTTTTCTGTTAGGCATTTTAGACTAAATCAGTGTTTCTTTAGGATGTCAAAGGCTTTAGCTATCTTAGTGTGGACTGTATAGATTTATGTTGTCTCTATGTAGACGATTTCATCGGACGCACATGCCTGGCCCTAAGTTAACTTCCGGTTTGTTTTTGTTGATCGATCTGGCTAGTGGCTAACAATATACCTATTTATATATTATTAAATTTATATTAATATTTTATTGTAAAATAAATTAAATAAACAATTTGTTGAATTTTATTGTATATTAATTTATTAAATAAACTATTTGCTGTATTTGTGGTGTAAATTGTTGCCAAGTAACGGTTCTTCTGGTAACCCAAAGAAATACTGGCTAGACATACTTTTTGCTAGCTAATGTAATTTACTTGTTTGCTATCTGCACTGGGACTTTATTCTTTGCGGATGTATACATTTGGGCCACAAACGCAAGCATGCGCAGTAAGTTAACGTTTGTTTGTTGTTGCTTTGAAACCGTCTATACTGGCTATTCATAATGACTGCAGGCTAACTGCAAGTATGTGCAAGTGTAGCAAACTAAACCCACCTAAACAGAGAAATCATTCAGTAGTCTACATGAACCTCAAAGGCATGTTACTAAGGTTTCTGTCTCAGATTTCTGTACCTGCCCGGGTTTACAGATGTGTTTGTTCTTCGTAGCAGTCTTGTATGTGCGTTTGTCAGATGGTAAGGGTTATGTCCTCTTTGGACCTGAATGCAGCAGGCTGTCATCATTAATTGGAAGCTGAAAGACAAGACAGAGTGAGCTGAAAGGACCAGAGAAGAAAAGTGTTTTTCTGTCTATCTCTCACATACATACAGTACTGTGCAGAAGTCTTATAGGCATGGCATGGCATGGTAGATGCAAAATGATAAATTAGGGATTTTTATATGTTAATTTATATCCTGTTTTAGTGTGTCTGTAGGAAATATCAATACAGATTTCCAATACATGGCAGTGATACTGCTGAAATTGTAAATCTTGTAAAAAGACTTCATTTATACAGTGTCAAAACCCACATGAAGAACTCATCACCGCCAAGCACCGACAAACCTTGATAGATAGACCAACAATCTAATAGTTCCCTAGAGGATGTTCTGGAGATTTGAGCAAGGACACCCCTTAATGGACACCAGGGATTTGACCACATTGTGCTGCGTTAAAACAAAAAACCCTTCATCAACAACAAATACAATAGAGTGCCCTGGTGTCTTGGTGTTCTGTATTGAACTGGTTGGTGGGATATGCTTATGTCTGCTACTACAGATTGAAGGGCCGTGCAGACTGTAACACACAGACTAAAATAGCAAGACTGCCTCTTCTTTTCTCTTACATCTCTTTTCCTATCATATCATATCATATCATATACTATTATATCATATTATATTATACTGATTCTTGTTTCTTTGTATATAGACAACTTCGCAAGATGTAAATACTAGTCCACCAGCACTTTTAGTTTCTTTTTTTTTATCTTACAGAGTTAAATTTTTATGATATTTGTTAACATTTCAATTCAGTTATAAATGTTCTGTTCAAATTTTTGTGCAGTATTAAAAACTGAAGCAGGAACAATGCCTTTGAATTGGTGCGCCGCAGAAATAATTATGACTGATTTAATATTCGGATCCGATTTTATAAATCAAAATAAAACATTTTCATGTTATTTTAAATAAATGCAGTAACTTTGTAAAAAGTATACAAAAAACAATTGTTTGTTGTTATGCTGTGTTCACACCAAGAGCGAATTAATCTTTTTGAGTAATTGTCATAGAAAGTCAATGCAAAAACTGGAAGAGCTTATTGTGACATCTGGTTTGACACGTCCCCATCGCGCAATGTTTACCGCGTCACTTATTTTACGCATATTAAACCAAGTGATCTTGCGAATAATATAGAGCTATAGTAATATAGATGATTCACGTTTGGTGTAAACTGAGACATAATATACAGAAGTTGTGATCTCAAGATAACTACAAAGCATCCTTAAGGTAGTCAGCACAACTTGTGCACTATATTCCATGTCCAACCCGAACTCCATGTCCAACTATTTTCATGGGTGGCTTATTCATATGAATTTGTGCGTTGTGATTTGTACAAAAACGTATGATTACTAGAAAAAAGCAATATCGAATCCCCACCCTTTACCCTGCCCCTACCCTATAGCAAATCGTATGTAAAATGTACGAATGAGGTTGTACGAATTCATACGCATTAGCCAAAATTAGCCACATCGTAAAGTCATTTTTTGCTGTAAGATTGGGTTGGCATTTCTCAGCTTTATGTGAGGAACAGATTTATAAATTAATTTTCATAAAATGAAATCTCGCCTCTCACCGTAGCTCTTAAATCTAGTTCATGCTGTCTCAAACGTAATGCCATTTCATTTCTGGGTAAACTATTAAAAATACAAGAAATATCTGTGTGTTTAATGTCTAAATTTGTTTTTACTCATTTGTGTTCTATTATTTTTAGCTACACTATTGAAACTGTCAGCTTGTTTAAAGGTCATATGTCAAGGATAAAGTGAGCACAAGGCTGACATGAGTGATGGAGCGCATATGTTACTGACACCGAATGTGAATCAGAAACTTTTCGGATGTATGTGTGTGTCTTCATTCCCTGAGGCTGTGTGTAGACAGAAGTGTAAAGGCAGACGTCTTGCCTGATGTCCCAGTAGTTAGATGTCCCAGCCAAAGTGCGATCCACCACGAAATCTTTCATTGAGCCGCTGACAGAATCAAGCGATCAGACAGGTCTGATGGATTACAGACAGTCTGAACCTTGAGTTACTGTCTGGGTGGAGATCAGATGTCCACTGTGTATTTACTTTTTGAGTAGTCCAAAGATCTTGGACAGCCAAGGGTTTTATTGTTTGTCATGATGTTCATGATGCTAACCCATATGCTGTATTTTCAGTGGATCCAAAAAAAGAAGATTTTGGTCCAAATGACTTTGAGATTAGTTTTCTAAAGGATTGTTTTGCAGGTTCTATTCTATTCTATTCTATTCTATCAGGGTTAGGTAGGTTAGGTGTTCTATTCAGTCACACTTCCGTCTGCCATTATGCTTGGACCAATTACACAGTGACTTGAATACATAGAATGGTCTTTCATCAGTGACAGTATTACTTCACCTTTCCTTACAATACATTGCTTTATAATAGTAATTTTTTCTGTCATTTTCAGTATAATGACAGCCTGCTCTGTTGGGTGTATATTAATCCAAAGCATGGGTTTTACTCTGTGCTCTATTTACTGCGGGCTATTTGTGCTCCACAGCGGTACCTGTCAAGAAGTGGATGTTCTTTTTGTGCGTGTAATTCTGAAAAATAGGAGTTTGATTATTTAGTATAAAACCTTTTGCTGACAGCATCCGTTTGATAGTAACAGTCTCATTAGCAACATTACCTCAAATAGAACTTGAGTGGTGCTTTCTGTTCTTTATTAGAGAACATGAGCGTAGATGACAAAAGATCTTTGTACCGTGTCCTGTAGCTGAAACATGCTGTCAAGTCTTTGCGAGATTTCTTTAAAGTGCAAATTTTGTCAATTTACCACCCGGTGGGACCCTGATCATAATTTCAGCATGTTTAAATGCCAATTTTAAGAAATAAGGTTTGCTTGTAGATTCATGGTGCTGTCTGTTTGTTATTATCTTAAATTAGAATCTTAGTATTTATACTATGTACAGTATACTATATTATAAACTCATGATTCTCCAGGACAAACCTTTTTTAGCATCTTTTGAAAACCTAGAAAGGCTTTTACCTAGACAGCATTAAAATGCAGGGCTTTATAACATGTTTGCTGGCTGTTAATAGTTTTTAACAGTAGCAAGAATTTGCTAATGAAAGGTTTCTCAGTTCTTCAACTGAACTGAAATTTGGAAGCAGATATTTAAGCAGCATTAAAATTCATTATGCAACGGTAAACAATTAAAGGCATCTTTTCAGGCTCAATAACAAGTCATTACGTAATGCATCACAGCTACATCATTGGTTTACACAAGATACCCTAGTAATTCTTTATCATACCATACTCAGTTCTTTTAAGAAATCTGAAAAGGGGGCTTTGAAAGTAGGGGTTTATTAAATTTGGCCTAATTTCTGCAGAAAATACCACGTGTGAGCAAAGCTGCCACCTGCACTAATCTTATGAGTTACCATGGCAAACCCCACGACCAGAGGGACATGGCCATGCTGAGTTCGTGATGCATGTCAGTCGAACCACAGCGGGAGGATCCAATCAAATCCCTTACTCAAGATCCATTTGCAATCTCGCACCTCTTGACAGCGGCCTCTACTATGGGAATAAAGAAGCTGAGGACGAAAAAAAGACCCAAATTGCAGACACTGAATCCTTTTGGCCTTCACAATGGCTCTTTGTTAGGACTGCCGCTTTTGAAAGACAGGGCATGTCTACAGGAGCTGTACCTCTCTCTATTTTAAGAAAAAAAGTGGCCTCATTAGTAAAATACAACTCACCTTTATACACCTCTCACAACTTCTAAATATTACAGTCACACACATCGCACGTGGTTCATGTGTTTGGAGTTAAATTCACTCGCGTGCAGAAGGCTCATACAGAATCATTTGGGCCCGCCCTCATGCCATTCTTGATGACTGGAAATAAAGAGAGATGTTTGGGGGGGAGGAGGAGGTTAACATATTTGATAAAATTTTATGATGGCACATAAGTCATTTATAAAAAAAAAAAACAGTACAGTATTCCATAAAAAATGAGAGTTGTCAATTTTACGGTGATTTTAAACCCTTTTTTACACTGATCCAACACATATTGATATTCTGTCTTTGAATGAATGAGTTTGTTTGATGTTTGTTGTTGTATGTTAGATCAGTGTGAATTAGCATTAAGAAGAGAGACTCATTTTGTCTTTAAGGGTCTATAGGGAATGAATGTGGTTGAGGAAATACTCTCAGAAGACTTTTCTTTGAAGACTGTGTGACTTAGCAACAACTGAAAGAATCTAAATAGGGTCCAAAATTAACTTTTGCCATCTGACCAACAACGTCACGATACGGCACATACGATGATACAAGGCCTCGATGCTATACATATCACGTTATGGGTGATCTGTCATAAGATGTGCAAGCCGCCAACAGTTCTTTTATTTAGTGAATGGTTTGTATGGCTTTGACTGACATTTCTTACATCATTTACATCAGTAAGGTGCAGAATATGATTATTATTACAATTAAATCATGTAATGTTTTAGGTCTTTTCTGTCTTTCTGTGCTTGTTCAGCTCTTTGGTTTACTCTGATTAGGTCATGTTCAATTGGCTCAGCAGATAAGAGTGTCACAGACTGAGGTTCGAGACATGCTGTGTAATTCCCTCTAATGAGGTTTGGAATGAGCTGGAATTGTACCGAATAGAAGCTCGACCCATTTCACATGATAAAAGAAGTGAAGATAAAGATGAAGAAAGGTAGAGTCTTTAGAGTCTCTAGAGTCTGGTGCAGGTGTCTCTGACTGGCCTCCTGTGAAGGGAATGTTACATGCTGTCTTCTAATGGGCATGATACCCCTCCTGGGATCCTGCTTCACTGTGCCCATCCTCCCCATGACCCCGAGGGGAAGTGTGGGAATAGGGTGGAGATTGAGACAGAAATGCATGTGGTTAGAAAGCAATGATGGAAAGAATCGAGTAGAGCGGATAATGGGGTGATGAAGGGATGGGCTGAGTTCATGTCTGTGGGAGAACAACAAGAATCAGTTTTATGCTGACTTGACATTTTATAATGTTTGTGATGTACAGGATCAAAAATCCCAATTATTTTCAGTTTTTTTACCATAGTGTTACAAAATCATGTACTATGAGATATTAATTCAGAGCCACAAACGCAAAACCCACTAGCGTTGGAAAGTAGTGTTTTTGCAGATGGGTTCTTTTAACTTGTTCGTTTTAAAGAATTGTATTATTTCATTATTAAATAATTTCATTGTTTTAATTATTTTAATATAAAACATATTGTATAATAATAATAATAATTATTATTATACTCATAATAATGATATTTAAATATATATGATATATATTTTTTATTATAAAAAATCATTATGTTTATGTAAAATATAAGCATTCAGAATTGTAACCAAATCTCGAGCAAGCCATTTCAAATGCATGTCATTACAGAAACATTACAACTCAATGAGCTCTTCTTTTGTTTGAAACCTTTTGTTAGTGCGACCAGATGCACCATTCATCCCCTTCCTATCTCAAATCACCAGAACGGTACTCCGATATCCAATATCCCCAATCCTGTTTAACCACTGCAAGTTTTCCCATTTGTGCTTAATCATCCATCTGGTTAAACTAATGATCTGTAACAATAAGCGCACAAAGCCTGCGCTTTCTTAGCAGCCGTGCACCTGGCAGAGCTGGCAGATATTAGCAAATTCCCTGCAGGGATCCGGCTTGTGTTTTTCCACGTCACTCATATGTCTCCAGTCCCCGCACCGGCGCCAGCGAAACGGTCGGTCACGTCACCGCCAATGAAGGGCTAATGCGAGACCGAGAGCAGGCCCTTAGGGAAAAATGTTAGGTCTTAGACCGCAGCCCCAAATCCGGTGAATGCAATGAGATTGAACAGATTGATTCCTGCGGCCATGCTCAATCCTGCTCCCGTTAATGCGCCTCGTAATGGAGGTGCTCCGTTCGGTGCCCTCGGGCAGGTAGATACAAAAGTGCACCATTACGCTAGCGTGCGTTTATTGCTAGTTGCGATTGGCTACTCTGGAGAGAGATGATAACCCTCGTAAACCAATTATGATGAAGCAATGGTGGTCTGAGTCACCATTATTCCACAAAAAAATGAATATCATGAGAAAGTCAATATTTGTGTAACACATTTAGTTTGAAAATGTTATACACAAATACTGCATATTGCTTTTGCCATATTATTGTAAAACTGTGTTTTCAATTTTTTAGCTCATCAATATTTCAGGTATTTATTAAAAAGCTTGGAGTACTATATCATGTTTATGGTACTTATATATGAATATGCCATTTTATTAATACCATGATACATTATTTGGGTAAAGGTATTGGGACGGCCCCTTCTAATGAACAGGTTTGACTTTTCTTTCAGCACAAATCTTAATGACATTATATTCCTATTCTATAGAAATTGTGTGCTTTTATTTTTTTAACAACAGTTAGGGCAGAACACTTTTAAATGTCAACATGACAATACCACTGTTCTCAAAACAAAGTTAAAAAGAAATGATTGATTCAGTCTAATGTGGAAAAACCTGACTGTTCTAAAGCTCAAACCTGAAACCAGCTGAACACCTTTGAGCCAAACACTCATCAACCAAACCCACCAATGACATGGGTACAGATAAAGGCCCTTTCAAAACTGTTGCAGCAAAGATGGAAATATCATTTTTAATATGGTATTGTATGGTATCGCATTAGATAAACATGTTTATTAAAAGGGGGTGTCCCAATACCTGCGTATATAATGTATATTTGAAAGTACCATGCTATTATAATCTGATACGATCACTGTACCATAGTACTGCCATTAATTCTTCTTACATCTTATTTTAGATTCTGCTGTCAATCTCAGCATTTAATACTGTTTGAAAACCCTTGGTTAACATTCTTATTTGCATATTTATAAGGTTAATCCTATTATTTGGACAAATACAAGCATATAACCCATTCTAATTATCCATATGTGGAAATGCCACCTCGTAAATCCGCTCCAGTTGTCTTTTCCAGCACACCATTTCTATCCCTGTTTGACATTTTAGCAGCTTCCCTCCGACTGTGTAACCAAACACAATGTTTGAAAAGTTTTTGCAACTTTATTGAACTCATGAATATTGAATGCAAATCAGCTGCACCACAACAATGTAGCTTTGGCATTGCTCTAAAAGCATAGACAACCCCATTCAAAATTACAAGTATGAAACATTGCTTTACCCAGGGATAAAGACGTCTCAACCTGGGATTTAAGAAGATGTTAACCCAGGGTTAAGCGTAGCGCAAAATACCCATACCTGACATTTAAGGGCCATAATCTTCCCTAACCGTCTTCTGCCCCTCTCTGATCTCATTGTTAGTCTTGCTTTGCATGTCTCACTCCTCTTTCTATCCCTCATTTTATCTGGTCCTCACGTTGCCAGGATTCACAGCTGCAGAGTACATTCTGATGAAGACGGCCCGCTGAGCTGTAAAGAAGCGCTCACGGTTCCTGTTGCTCACACTCAGTTTTAAAGCAAGTGGCGCTCTGGCGTTCCTTCTGTGCACAGATGCCCAAAATACCAGACGAAATGGTGTAAACATTCAAAAACAAAACAGGGCAGAGGAGGGGGATGCTTTACTGCTTTGTGCATTGAGCATTCATTTGCATTTACCATTACGTTATCTCATTGTTTATGAAATATGTTTGTTACAGTCCTAACCCATCTCAGACATGCATAGAAAGATAAACCTGTTTCTTACATAGCAGGTTAGTATATTGTTAAAAAAAGATGGTTTTATGTTTAGTGTTACTTTTTGCATGATAAAGCAGTTGTTCTCTCATACATGTCATGTCTCAAAAGTAAAAAAAGATTAACACTCACTCACAACACACTTTAAAATAGTCCTTGTTTATTTACAAACAGAAATGAATGTGCTGCTGACTGCGCATTATATTCATAGAGCAATCATGTAGTGTGCCATCATTGCTGCTTGCAGCTATATTATTTATTGATATTGTTTGAATAATAGGTAGGTTTGTCCAAAAATAAATATGTCACAAACAATTATAGGCCATTTTCCATTGATTTTCTATTCACTGCTTTTGATATGCAGGGTAGGTTTTAATCCAATTTCAACATAATTTTTTTTTAAAGTTCAGCCATTTCTCTGTTTATTTTCAAGGGGGTTTACTCAGTGCAGAATTGCTGAGAGTAATTTGACATAAGCTGGTTTCATGCTTAGATGAAGTAAAAAAAAAATCATAAAAATGTTAAGTCGAATAAGATAAGAAAGAATGAGGAACATAAAATTGAATGGTTTTGGGATGGGGAGGGCAGTGCATTCATATGTATTTGAAAAAAAGAAATGCAAATTTGCAGCAGAAATTGTTCTTAAAAGCTATGATTTCATGGTTTAATCACATGCTTTTAAGTTCAAGTTGAAATCTGTAGCTCACACATACTAGCTTTTTATCAGCTCATCTGCCAGTTCTTTCCTTCTCTAAATGACATGGGCAACTGACCTGTGGAGACCACACAACAGGTGAACAATCTCTGGCTATTTGACAGGTGACATCACTATTTTTCTTCAAAAGGTCCACATTGATTTGACCCATGTGTGACAGTTTTCCCCAGTTTTACAGGTTTTGCAGGCTATATGAGATAACATAGGCCACTAAATGGTACACATGCTATCTGATGGCTCTACCTGGCTGTTCTTCTGCCTTTTCCAGCCGCTCGTGACAGCTTATCAACAACTATTGAACAAAAGACCTTGTTGCAACATAACCTCAGTGTAATTTTAAGGGTGTACTTACCCAAAAATGACATTTCATTTACCAAACCTGTATGACTTTCTTTCTTCTGCAGAACACAAAAGAAGATATTTTGAGGAATGTTGGCAACCAAACAACATATACCCTCATTAACTTCCCTTGTATGGACACAAAACCACTGAGACATTTCTCAAAATATCTTCTTTTGTGTTCCACAGTAGAAAGCTTCATAGACAGGTTTTGAATGTTAAAAAGATAAATAAATTATGACAGAATACTTGGGGGTGAACTATCACTTAAAATTCAACTTTGGCAGGTTTTTTTGACTTTATTGGTTAAAAAAAATGACACTGTTATAGAGCTATAAAACATATAAAAGCTATGTCACACCTCCAGACATGTAGTTTTACAACAGCCCTTTTGCTTTGTTATATAAGTATGACAGAATATGATGATGAACTAGTATACAATAGTAGGTTGTGATGGGTGCTTGTGATCTTCACTACAGTCTTCAGGATTATTTTAAGGCCTCAGAGAGCCGGAAATGAAAGAGAGCTCTTTCATCTCAAGTTCAAGACATGATGAAAGTCTAGCTCAGCCAAAACACCATTATGAGGATACACACTTACTTCCAGTCTTATGCTGGTATCCAGATGGATCCAACTTTTTAAAATGTTGTCTTTTCCTTTCTTTTCTAACAAAAAAAGTATTGAGGTATATCTATAGATGAACTCTGATATTTTCCTAATATCACATCATGTTGAAGCTTTTCCAAATTACTGTAGCTCAAAGTTTCTTATAAGGGGATTACTTAAATTCAACAGTGAACCTACTTACGATTCTCCCACAAAATGCTGTGGATGGTGACCATAACAGTGTTACAAATAAAGGACAACAGAAGATTTTTCCAGAGGTAGCACTGTTCATTTTGCCTGTTGCTATGGTCACAAGGTGCCCCTCCTCCTCACATGATAACAACACTAGAGCACACATGTTGTCGTGCGTGTAGGGCTTTGGTGTTTTCGTGGTGTGTGTGATAGTAAACATTGACCCAGTGCTCTTCATTTTTTAGGTTATGTAAGACCAGAGGTAAGAGGATGGAAGGGCAGGTGGTCCTGGGATAGCTTAACCCTTTCATGCATGACAACCTCAGTCAGCATTTTTGTTTTTTATTGCTCTTGGGGAATGTAAAACAAGATTTCTGTGTTTTGGGTTTGTTTAAAGAGATACTTTAGCTGTCCACTGTAGTGGCTACACATGAAAGGGTTAACGGTCAGTCGTATGTGACTCGCCATTGCTTGATCTGGAAATCCCATTTTTTGGTTCTTCCAGAAGGTCGAACAGAGGGGATTATCTGCAACTGAACAGGAGATTCTGTCTTTGAGGGTTGAAGCTGTTTCTTCTCAATCTCAAAGCCCATCAGCATCATCCCCTGAGAAATTCTCTGGTTCATTCATTATCTCCTCTGCAAGCTAGCCTAGCGCAGCATGAGCGACTTTTGGGTATAACTGTGTATTCACTGAAAACATCTAGGTATTTCAGTTTTATGTAATGAGGAAACCTTTCGCAACACCTAACTAGTGTAAGAATGAAAGAGTTGACATGCTAACAGAGATTAGCTCCTTCAAACAGTATGCTAAATACTCCACAGCCAGTCACTGCAGTCAGTTCTCATAGGAGCTTAGCGACCTCGCTTTGTTAGCACTAATAGTTGCCTGGAGACAATTAATCGACTGCTTCGCTTTGCAATGTTCTAATCTCTGTTTATGCTGCTGTGGCATGGGGAGGTGCCATTTTATCTATGCTAAAATGAGTGCAAATGTCAAAATGCCTTAGACTTTGTCTGACTAACTCGAAACCCACTTTTTTGCTTTTTGCTTGTAAGTGTCACAATAAATCATGTTAACAAACTGATGAGGACAGGACATTTTCTTTAATTTGTGTTTTTGTGTCATTCCTTATGAAAATTAACCATGCACTGTCAGAAGAAATGTACAAAAGCTGTGACTGGGGCAGGATCCTTGTGCATTTGCATATAAAGAGTGCATACCAAATGTATACATAACTGTACCATTTTTTTAAAGGTTACCACTCCAGTGACAGCTTTGTAGCTTTTTCTGACAGTGTGCTTTAACTATAGTAACCATCCCTTACGAACATTGTGTTCAGTGTAAATGATTTGTAGCAGGGCTGGGTCTATAGGGGGGCTATGGTGCCCCTCCAAAAATGTCCATCTGACAATTAAAAATGTAATATTTATCTTATTTATTATCTATCAAGTAATGATTTGTCAATTTAATCGCAGAAAAATTGTGAGTTGAACTATGTGTACATTGTACACATAATATGTGATTGCCCCCCAGTCCAACCAGCCTAGGTACACGCGTAAAGTAATTGTTCTTCATAACAAAGATGCATAAAGGCAGTAGATTCAGATTTGTATTTTTTTGTCTATCTTGTGCAAATTGACAAAATACATAACAGATAACAATTATTTATTGTTATAGCAATAACAATTATTTATACCAACATATTTCCTAAAAAATGAATCTCTGAATAGGGCTTAATACTTTTGTATTATTGGACTGTATCGCTTTGCTTCTCCATTTATATCGTTCTCATCTTCATCCAGCTATATCAGCCTTGTTTATTTAATGCAACATAATCTGCTGCTTTTTCCCTCCAATAGTTTTCTATCCTGCTCTACTTTCTCAATGACTCATGTCATTTATGTAGAGGAGGCAGAGAAATCTGTGAGTGTGCTTGGCTGCGCTACAGCCTGAATGAAATGACCCTTTATCAGCTGTGCACACTTATCACAGTCTGATGAGATGCAGGCGTGGACCCTCCACCAATCCCCAACCGCTTGGCCTGAAAAATCCTGCACAGATGAATAAACTGATCTATCTTCATCTCCTTGTACAGATGGCACAGGAAATATCAGAAGAAAATGTTTTGAAGTTCTGTTGAGTTATGTTTTACTTCAGGATAAACTTTTGAGGTTTTAAAGGTGCAATGTGTAATATTAATAAGAAGCTATTGACAGAAATGCAATACAATATACATAACTATATTTTCAGAGGTTTATAAAGACCTTACGTAATGAACCATTATGTTTTTATTACCTTAGAATAAGCTTTTTCTACAGACACCACGCGTCCCCATGGAATTCGCCATGTTGTTTCTACAGTGTCCCTAAACGGACAAACAGCTCTACAGTTTTGTAAATATGTTATCACCTTCTGCAAATAAGTGAAAATGTGACAGCAGCTTTGTCCTGTGTCAGCCACCGTAGTGCTTCAAAAGGAAGGGGGGAGGGGAAGGGGGGAGTGAGCTGTTGGTTGCAATTCACAACCTCATCGCTAGATGCCGCTACAATATCCACATTGCTCCTTTAAGCTCCTTTAGTTAAAATTCCTTTTAAGACATCACATAAAAATGACAGATGTTTTCTTCTAGACATCAAAGAGATGAAATGTAGAGCAAATGGAAACGTTTGCTCAAGTCTCCTGTGTTTCAGATATTTCTCCTGGGAAAAATAGCAAATCTCACAGATGTCTTCATTAAAGATGTCAACACGGTCACAAGCTGAGCTTAACTCGGCATTAAAAATGCAAATATTATTGAAGATTTTAAATTATAATTTTTTTCACCAAATTTACCCAAATCTCTTACCTGTACACTCTACATTAATTTTTACACCTCATTCATATATTTGAACAACTGTGCCATTTGTTTCTGTTTTATTTCTCTAAAGCAGTTTTAGGACTACATCAAACCTCTGAGCTATGAAAGAACAAGCATTGAACAAGACATTTTTCCTTTGGGTTGGTCTTTGATGAGATAACTATACCAAAATCTTTAATGTTTGTAGATCTTGGTGTCTTGAAAAATCAGAGCAGAGTATTAGATCTCTTCCAGACATTGAAATTACTAGACCCTTTTTTAGCAACAATATGACAAACCTAAGGCTTGGTTAAAAGTCTCAGTTTGCTGTCACAAAGACACAATGGAGATATTAAAGCGATTTTCAATTTGTGAGTCGTCTTTTCTGTGAGATCACCCCAGCATGGCTTCCGTTGTTCTTTCTGTTGCATCATTTAACCCCCACCCCATTTTCATCTCCTCTGTCTCTGCCTTAAATGTCCTTGTGTCCTCTCTGTTCTGTCCTTAATCACCCGTGTCAGATGTTCTGTCACTGAACTCATTGCAGCATTGATTTTCTTTACCTCAGCCGTTAGTACCAGCCCTGTACACTCTTCTTCACATAAATATTCATGCGCACACTTTCAGCACGGTTCAGGCAGGTTCATCCTCTCAGCCAATTAGAAACAGCTATTGGCAAGATTGAGTGTCTTCAGGAAGAAATGTATATTGAGAGGAATATACAGTATGCGGATGTACAGAATGTAGGTTTGGAGGGATGACAAATTCAAATGAAAAAAAATCATTATACTTCAGTGAATCAGAATGAAGTGGCTTTTTGTGAATTTTTTTGTTGATTGGCACCTTTCTTTTGAGAATTCTGGGAGTGAACGCCCACCGATTCTCTGGAGATTCATATGTTTGTCGTTTTCCTGAGAATGGAGAATGAACATTGTTCGAGGATTAGGCAAGAATTATGCTTAGCTACTAGCTTTGAATGTTTGACACACAAGTATCCCAATTCCCAGTTCAATGACTCATCAAGAGGATGTTTGGTTTCCCATTGACCGAACACCAAGGTCACATTTAAATAAATAAACAAATCAACACAATGACATTAACTAAGTTGTAAAATATGTCCAACTATGGCACCAAACCCTCTTGAATGTTTTTATCCGTATGAACTCTTTACCAGGACAGTGATGTGTCACCTCAATACCCACAATTCCCCTGTGGTGCTCTGTCACCTGAACGATCAACACATTGTCAACCTGCCACATCTTAGCCGTCACTTAAAAACACAAACACAGCATGTTTATGTTTAAACTCAATAAAACACAGAAACTCACCTTCTCCCAACCCAATTACCACTCAGATATTACCACACGCCATGTCTGGGGAGCCGGGGAACGATATTAGTCTGCCAGTTCACTCGACAGGGTTTTAAATTACATTCCACCTGTCACCTGTTCCTGGCAGCTGAGGACCACAATGTGAGGGCAAACAAGCTGGCACGAACCAGCAGGCAGTCAAGAAGACTGCTACAATAGACAAAAAGAGCACTGTCGCAGGGTTTCCAAACCCTGACTCTTCGTGAGCTCTCTTGTGACGTTTTGACAGAACTGCAGGCGTATTATAAGAATCCTTCTCAGATGTCTGCCCCAGTAGTGGCCCACTTCTGAAACTCAGTTTCAGACATCACCTTTATGTGTTAGCAGAATGTGATGTTGATTTTTGATTTACTTCCTTCATGGTCTTTGCTCATTTTCTTTCTTTCTGATCTTTTTTTTCTCCACCAGGCACTTGAGCAAATGTCTGGGAGTGCAGACAGGGCAAGTCCGCTTAGCTGAATTCTTTGATGCGAGACAGTCATGACTCCGTCTCTGTTTCACTCGGCTCTCTCGTCTGTCTTTGTTTCTCTAGCTTTGAGTAACTGAATTGCCCAGCTGCATAGTTCTACACACTTAAAGCTATATCTCTCTGCTTGTTCTTGCATATGTAAAACAGCAAAAATACATATTTAACCCCTTTAGGTTTTAAGGTTGTTTTTTGACTAAAGGGAAAAAATTAAGAGACCACTCCAGTCCAGCATCTGTTGAATTTTAATAGAATCAAACCACACGAAATGACATCAAGGACTCCAAATGCGAACAAAAAGTAAACAAGAGTACATTTTTAAGCATAACTCACGCAGTTTCTGCCAATCTCATGTTAATCTTGAGTACCTATACAGTAGTACTGCATACGTCGTATTTTCGAAGAGTGTTTAGTTTGATCACATTTATAAAAGAGAAATGCAGCTGTACGATTATTTCCGGAATAACGTGATCTGCCGGAGGCAGGCCAGGGGGGAGGGATCTACAGCACGAGCACACAATACCATTACATCATCGCATTAATCCCCTTGTGTTGATAACATTATGCACATGCGTGCCAACTGCCAACAAAACACACACATATGACTTAGTTTCACTTAGCACTGGGACCGCGCCATCAGTTTTAAACGATCTCCAAATCCAGCGTTTTTATAACACCCAGCTCTGAAATGCCGTGAACAAACAAACAACTGACTTCTCTCACTATCGCAAGAGTAACAAACTTCAATGCAGCTCACAGTGCAACCGAGCTTGACACACAGCGCAGACAAGCTTGATGGTAGGCGGGTCTTACTACTGTATGATTGACGGTTGGCGTGCTTTCTTTCGCTTTGCCGAGCTTTTCCGGGAGAATTGCCCAATAAAAGAAAAGGACCTCTGTTTCGAAACAAGGATCCAGATTTATAAAAAGCTTTCCGAAACAGGTTGTAATGCTGGGAGAGTGTATCAAGCACAGAAATACTACGTCATACGTCCAACTCATTTTTTTTAACAAGCGGACCATGTTAAGTATGAGAAGCCAGCAGTTTAACAGTGTAAATAAGTCAGAATGCATGACATAGCATCTTACCTCCACTTTAAATACTTTTACCATTTTCATTTTAGGCAAACTTTTCCAGTTTTGCTATGTTCCTAGATGCTGCTGATCTGTTTGTCCTTTCATGCATGCATTATTACAACCTCAGTAGAGATTTTCACTTTTCAAGAGGTGGAATTATATGATGCACTATGTTGGATGATGCATTAGTCTCCCCTGGACTGGCTGATGTGCAACTTCATACTACTTTTAAATTAAAACCTATATATCCCCTAGAAGTGGCTTTTTGAATAGCTCTCTACTATAGTGACCTATATGGGTGAAAACCTCAAATCCAAAATCACTTCCAATATCACAGAAATGTTGTTTTAACTAAAGATATTTGTGCTTCATGTCTGTGTTGCTGGTGAGCGAGAGGAAGATTTCAGTGAGAGGACATAGATATAAGTAACACATGTTTAGTTCGAGTGTACATGACACGGCACTTGCAGCGCAGCCTCTCCACTAAATCATTTTAATTAAGAACCTTTAGAAAATCAAATGCCTGGTAGAAAGCACTCAGGTCTATCTCTCACACACACACTTATTCCATGAATGACAAGTGCAGGTGTTGAAAAGCTCTCCTGGTCTGACCTCATCATTGTCACTAGAGTTGATTTCCTCTGACGTACACATGAAAGGTCCCACCGCATTCATGCCATTCTGCATTTGTTACCCGTCCTCCCAAGATAAAAAAATTCAGCGGCTGGCCTCTAAGTGACAAGCATTACCTGGAAGTGAATTCAGTTGGATGACACGTCAAGGTTAGATATTTAGGCACTGTGTTTCCCATACAAACCAGATGGTGATGGGATATTTTAAATAAATTTGCATGGATGAGTGACAGGAAACTGACTTACAGCATCTTTTTGGATGATTTATCAAAGGTACTAAATTTGCATTATTACAGTATTAATGTTGGTGTACCAGTGAGCTCAGTGTTTTTTACTCTAGAGACGATTCTCTGATTGGCTCTTTATAACGTTTATGTTTACCTCTCTCTCACCTTCTAACCACTAAAGCGCAATAAGATTCACCCTTTTGTTTCTAATTCATTTAAGCCATATCAAAACAATATGTCAATATGTTCACTATCACATCAGGGATTAAGATCCTCCTATTTATACGCCTGAGTGGAATGATGGAAATCAGAGTCAATAATAATTAAACTGAGCCTTTGAGACTTTGAATCTTGTAACACAATAAAATATGAACTGCTAAAAAGCCAGGTGAGTCAGGATAACAAAATAAAAAGATAATCTAAATATATCATTGAACTGCGTGCTGTTATATTTAATGGTCAATGTGAACGAATGAGTCTATGAAGTAAAGTTGCCATGATTGATAATAATACTTTCATTTTGTTCCAGTTGAAGAGGTCAGATTAAAGGATGACATCTAAAAGTTGACAGTATAATTCTGATACTGACACTCACCACCAACAGAGAAGTGGCTACTGCATGAAACCTTGGTGACCCAAGTGTGTGCACATTGTCTTATCTGACATGATAACAGACAGATTAAAGATGACATTGTTACCCTGGCTACTTCTCGCTGTGCTAACCCAAGTTAATGATCAAGCTAGCTTTACTGCTTTCGGACGTCCTAATGAGCAATTAATGCTGTATTAAAGGGTTTGGAGGGTGTGTTTACTGGACGTCTGTGTGTGTGCAAATGAATATGAGGAAACTATTAAAATCAAACATATAACACCCTTGACTGCGGATCAGCACATAAATTTAGTTTTTTTAATCGGCCTGTTAAATTTCCGCAGAAAAAGCAAAGATGTTTTTACTTCCAGTGTATGGACACAAAACCACTAAGACATTTTTCAAAATATCTTCTTTTTCTCGTCTACAGTCATATAGAGATTCACGATCACATGGAAGTAAATAAATCATGATAGAATTTTTTTTTTGGGTAAACTGTCCCTGTAAAAAATCATAATGTACAGCTCGCAAGTCCAGATATGGACTTCTTACTATTTCCCAGTTCTTCTGTATTAACCTATGCAGTGATTCATTTTTAAATTGCATTGTCATAACCAGTGTTAGAATTCATCATTGACTGCATTTACATACATATAGGCTAGTGTACAGCTTCTGCAATAGCATGTTCTGAATAAACTACATTCTTTTCTGCTCTTGCCATTCATCATGCTGCCTTTTAAGTAATTTAATCATCTCGTTCTCATGAATGACCTTAACATTAACAGACAAGAGGTTGAGGGATGAATAGGAAAGGTCACCTCTGTGAATTTGAGGCTGCTATGGTACTTTTGTCCATCTGCATTTTTACAGCACATATGCATATCTTGTACATGTAAATGATTAATTCAGTCAAATATTTACACTTGTATGAACCAAATCAGCATGGACCAGCATGCAAAATATTGAACTTACACTTATTTTACATTTGCAATTGAGCCGCCTGCAATTATGGAAATAAAGCAAGAAAATATTCACACTCGGAGGGAACGACAAGTATTTTAATAATTGCATTGAACTTGTAGCTTTAAATGGCAATAACCAATTCTCACTGCCACACTTGAATAGCCTTGTGCATTTGTCATTATCCTAAAAAATGTGTACAGCGTCTTTGAAAAAGAGTGCTGAGAGACCATTCATTGTTAACTAATAAAAACAGAACCGGCATCACGAATCGAAAACCTTAGAACAGCTTGAATGAAAGAATGGTCTGTGACACTTCTGAGCTCATCCAGTTTTTAAAGTGCCGTAAAGGCGCATTGTAGCTTTTATTATTGGTCCTTAAATGACTAGCTTTTCTAGAGAGGTAAGGGGATGGATGAGGTTATAAAGAGGTGAAAGAAGCTGAAAGCTAATGAAGGGGAATGGGGTTGTGAAAGTGAATAAAGACAGATGTGAAGGCAACACTGTGACGGTGTCCTTCTTTGTGGCTAGTTTTATAAGGAAACCCATTCTGGTTGACCAGCTTAAAGGCATAGTTCTCCCAAAAAAGATAATTCTTACATCATTTATTTACCTTATTTTTCCAGACCTGTTTGACTTTCTTTCTTCTGTAGAACACAAAAGATGAACATTGGTAAGCAAACAGCACTGGCCCTCATTGACTTCCATTGTATGGACACAAAACCACTGAGACATAATAATATCTTCAGGTCAGAGTGTAGATGCCATGCGGTCTTTAAGTGGAAATAGTTGCCATGAATCATTCTCGAGGCGCTTGCCAGGTTATGTAATTAACACTTTCCCATGTTTTGCTTTCTATCTCAGCTCCATTATCTCAGTTTTCCAGGAAATACCCGCTTAAGGCAATTGTCACCTTTCAGCGGCTGACACTGCACCCTCAACGAAGAAATAGTTCAGCTTTTATCTTTTCGTCTGTTTTGCTGTTTGCCAATAGCTAAGAAAATACCTTGAATGTTATCATGGCAGGGTAGTACTGTGAACAATTACACAGGCTAATACCCAGCAAAGAATATTTATATAATAATGTAAATAATATCCATGTTTGTTAGTCCCCCTCAGGGCTCTTATCTTACCTTTAGTCAGTTCGGAGTAATGTGATATTTATCTAGCTAGAGCTTGATCTGGAAGGAGCTGAAAGCGTTACAATCGTAGCACTATATGGATGCTGTGTTTAAAAATAAGACACGAATTACGTGTTTAGCTCTGTTTTATTGTGTAGTTTCATAATACCACTGCTTGTTAAAACAGCGCCGGATATTGTCCGTAGAAAAGGACCTGGATCAAAATCACAGGCATTATTTGATCTTTTTATAGCACACTATGTCTCGTAAGGCAAAGCGTTTTTATTTTGTTATTTTAAATTATTTTATTAGCATTATACTCAGTTGTAAAACAGCGATGTTATGATGGAACCCTGAGGATTTATAATCAGTATCCGAGAAAAAAGCCAAAATAAGTCATTTATCTTGCTGAATTGTCACTGTTAATGTTAGTTATACCCCCCGTGTGAGGTGTTTGTTTGTATGCGCATATCTGCTGTGTTTGCACACAATTGCACGTGAGAGTTTGTGCCGTCTGAAGAGAGCATCTGTACCTGTTCCACAAGCCCCGCCCTCCTTTCGTCACCATGGCGACCAAGGAAAACAGAAAGGGTACCTGTCGCTTGGCAACATGGCCTGGTATCTCCAAGCCACAAGCTGCTGGAACAGAGAGCAGATTAACAGAGAAAGTGTGATAGCTGCCAACAAGCAGCGACATTAACACTCCATGCATGTGGGAGTCTGTGTGTGAACATGTGGGCATGTAAGATACTCCATCAAAAACACACTGGCACATTTACACACACTGTCAGATATTAACTTTGTAATTAAAGGGCTCCCTTTTGCTCCCTGGAATGGATGTTTAAAGACATTTTTATCTTTATGGGAGCATTTTTCTTCATGCCACTGTTAAAGGAGCAATACATTTTAGCAGCATCTAGCGGTGAGGTTGTGAATTGCGACCAATGGCTCACTCCACCCCTCACCCCTCCCTTTTGAAGCAAACGCTCTGTTGAACAGTTTGTCCGTTTAGGGCTACTGTAGAAACAACGTGGCGAATTCCATGTAAGGGGACCCGCGGTGAAAATAACTCATTTTGAGGTCATAAAAACAGAACGCTTCATTATGTGAGGTCTTTATACACCTCTGAACACACAGTTATGTATATTATATTGTATTTCTGTCAATAGATTCTGCTAAATATTACACACATTTTGACTACCTCACTTGAACCCAGTAGTCTATTCTTAAGCTGCGTTTCAACCGCTATTATCCGATTCATGAATGCATTAGTTCCCATTTCATTCCGTTGCCTTGAGGTGACTGAAGCATGGTACATGGTTAGTGTTTGATTTACAGGCCTCAGGTCTGAGCAGACGGTTTGTGAGATCTGTGCGTGCAGACAGTACGTTTGATTATACCTGCTGGACCTGTGTGGGTGTTTTATGATTGAAATCCACTGTATGAATATGATTGAATAGGGAAAGACAGCTGTATACTTGTGACAGTAAATGTATGCACACATAAAGCCAATTTCCTGTAAGCCTGTTAAGTGTTCTAGGAATGTTAACATAAAGCACTCGCTTTCAACAACTACTCTGTCAGATTATGTATACGATCTTAAAATAGAACTTTTCTTTTGGTTCCTTTGATGAAATATCAACGCCGCAGGTGAAAACAAACCCTCTGAGTTTTACTAACATCAAACCTTCTGCACGTAACTGTATAGTTTCAGTATGACTGATTACTTTCTTCTTTTTTTCTTAATACTCTAAATAATGTGCCATCGCCTCTGGTTCTCTTTTGTTTCATATTTTGTGATTTCATAGTTTTGATTGATGTTATTTCATATTGTTGGTCCTGTAGTGCTGATAAATCAATACTATTGACTTGAGAAGTTTGCTTAATTTTTATTATTATTGTATTACCTTTTGCTACTGCTCGTGTCGTCGGAAGTCAGCAGCTCTCCATTGAAATGAATGGGATCATGTCGCGTTGTCGCTTGTAATGTGAATGGGGCATAAGGTACACTTTATTGGAAACACTTCAGCAAGTTCAAAGTCCTCTGATTGGTTGAATTCCACAGGATTTCCAGGAGACGTACGTGTTGCGTTCTTTAACGGTCCGCCTGGAAACAACGGGAAGCCGTGTAATCGAATAAGTTAGCTGTCGTGTTTACAACAGTTGCAATAAGAATTCATCACGATTGACTACATGCTAAATTCTTATGCGTATGCGAGATTCACGGCATAAACTATTAAACATTGTTGCAGTTAACTTTTGACACATTCATGAATGTACACCAGCACTCTGGTACTGTGGGGACATTTTCACGCCTCTAAACACGGCACAAAACGCGACATATTGGTTGTTTTACCTGTTAGTCATATGGCCTCTTGGCCGGGCTTTTGCCAATTAAAGTGACCAAAGTTCCTGGTCTGTCTATACTAACTTTTTGTTAAGCCTTAGGATCCATATATGTGTTTGTTTAGCTCGCCCTAACTTTTAAATTAAACAATTACCTGAAAAGCTAAATTATACAATGAGGTCTGTAGATAAAAGATCAGCCAAAACAATTGAGCTTATAATAATATGGTGTCTGTATGTTTTGGCATAAAGCTGTCAGATCTGATCTAAAAATATCAAAACAAAACAAAAATTTGTAATGTAAGTTAAAAAAGGGTTTTTGAAGACGGTAAAATGTGCTGTGCGTGCGCGTATGTGTGCACGTGCGTGTGTGAGTGAGAGAGAGATTAAAGAAATGTAAATGAGAGATATGATGTAACCCCCTTGGCCATTTTTTGTCAAACTAGTACGTGTGGGTTTACACGTCTGAATGCGCGGGTCTACGCTTGTCTACGTTACTGCAAATAGAAAACAGTTTTCCACATTCTTGTATGTCATTGAATGGCTTTCATGACTCAGTCATGATGCTTTTTCTTGTAATTGCAGAACAACATCCATGCATATTCACGCACACATAGAATCCTCTCTCAATCTCTCCTTTCATATCCCATCACTTCCTTAATGTTCTGCCAAGTCCTGTCATTTCCATACTGGCTCTCTGTCAGTGCATGTCATTCGTAGTCTTCCCCCACTACACCATCTGCCAGACATAGTTCCCCCTCCTTCAGCAAAACAGGCGTCCTGATCATTGCCTGTCAGGCTTCCCGACTTGTGAGGTTGCGTACCGCCAAACGGCTCAGCCAATCACAAGGCTGTGTTACCCTTAACCCCCACACACATGGAAGAGACCTGTAGTTTATGCTTCCTCTTCATTTAAAGAGATTTGTGTATTTTTTCCGTCTATCACACTTGAATGTGCGACTGTGAGAATACAAGTAATTCATTTGTAGGTTGAGGTTTTGTTTGGAGAAATCAATACATGGGGTGTTTTCCAAACCATATTTTTTCTTTGGTGCCACTAGTGCTTCAGAAATTAGAAATTTCCACGCTTTATATTTGAGCTTTTTTAAGTGACAGACAAATATTTATGCTGTTTCTTTAAGGTGGTGATTTATAATATTTGCAATACTGAGAAATAGACAAATGTACATTAATGCATGGCAGACATTTTCATACATATATTTTTTTGTGTACATGTTGCCTGCACTCTTTAAAAGGATGTGTTTAATGTTTTTTTGTGTGTTATGCTATTAACACATTCTTTTGTGTGAAATAAATGAAAGAGACAACACAAGTTGTGTTAAAAGTAACACAACATGTGTTGTCCCAGAAATAACGCAGAGATGTGTTGAAAACAAAATGTGTTTTTTTATTTATTTTAGAGTGTGTGAATCTTGTGGTGTGAGTGTGTGTTGTCTCACGCTTAATGTGAAGATAAATTGAAAAAAGATTTTTCTCTGAAAAGATTTCCAACTTCTTTGGTCTCTTAAGGCACGATCGTGTTGCAGCAAAAAGAAAAACGCAAACAGAAGGGATGATGGGAGATGAGAATGTTTTGGTGTTGCACGTTTCCTCAGGCAGTCACAGTTTTTTGTGTTTTAAGTATATTTTTGGGCCTTCCCTTATTTCTGTCTTGTTAGGATAACAGCCCAGTATCCCAAAGGAGAGAGAATACATCTGAAATGGGTTCAATTTTCTTATTACATCGAGTAAATTTTACTTTTTAGTTGGTTTAATTGCGCTGTGCTCATGTTAAACAAGCGCTCCAAGGTCTTTGGGTGCTGGCTGGAGTGCTTTTCAGCTTATTTGTTTAAGGAAAAGCAGAATTCTGTCTCTGCTCTTAAGAGTCTTCGTTCCTCTGGTGCTTTTCACACTCTCTCTCTCTCTCTCTCTCTCTCTCTCTCTCTCTCTCTCTCTCTCTCTCTCTCTCTCTCTGTCTCTCTCTCTCTCGATCTCTCTCTCTCTCTCTCTCTCAGTCTCTCTCTCTCTCTCTCTCTCTCTCTATCTCTCTCTCTCTCTCTCTCTCTCTCTCTCTCTCTCTCTCTATCTCTCTCTCTCTCTCTCTCTCTCTCTCTCTCTCTCTCTCTCTCTCAAACACTTCAATTCTCGCTCACACACCCTTGCATGGCTCGGCTCCTTCCAGAAATGAAAACACTCTTCCCATCATGCATTGTGTTTGTTCATGTCCGATTGTAATCATTTTTAGGCCAATAGTGTAACTCGCGTTTATATTACACTGATACTGAACGCCTGATAAAGTGATAGTTCACCCAAAAATGTAAATTCTGTCAACATTTACTGATATTTTAAAGAGCATTTGTATAGACACAAAACCACAGAGACATTTCTCAAAATATTTCATCTCTGTGTATCAAACAACATTGCTAAAGAAAGCCTCATGGTAAGGTTTGATTGTCAGTCGGGTAAAAACATCACGTGACATTTCCTGACAGGTTAAAAAATAAACCAAGCCAGGCCCTAAGAGGCCACTTTTGATGGAAAGTCAATAGAACAATAAGCTGAAACAAATCAATAAGAGCTAATGTGTCACAGTGGGTCTATTTGCCAGCTTATGATGATGGGTTTTGTTGTATTACCTTTGACTTTTGTATTATCTTCGGCTGGTTGTGTTGCTGTGTTTCAATACTTTGTGTCATATTTAAACGGCATATTAAAGAGAGGTGTGGGAGCTCTTTCGTATAATGTTCAGGGGGTAATTCACAAAGAATGAATTGCCATAGCTGATAGCATTGTTTATTTGCACATGTTGAGTTGTTAATGCCCGATTATCTAAATGAATTATGCAAATCAGGTAAAGTCCAAGCATGCTGAATGCAGCACACTTCAATCTGATGTACGTTACTTTGTACAACACTCAGATTTCAATCCAGACACTTAAATCTGCTCTCTAAAATGCAGAAAGTTCTGGATATATGCCTGATTTAATGCTAATAGTCATTTGATTTTTAATAAATTGCCGCTGTCATGAATGATAAATGTAAGCAATGTTATTTGTGGCACGCAAGTGCTGAGCTTGTGAAATTCACACCAAGCCTGTTTTGCATAGAAAAGATGCTTGTTTTTGCTGAAAAGGATGACAGTGGCTTAATTTATATACCTACGGCATGTTTACATACTATGAACAAAACAAAGTGAGTTCGTCCCTAAATATTGTCTGTCACAGAGTTTAGCGCAACACAAGGGCATTCATGAGGAGTGTGAAGTATTTACTGCGTTGTCGCTTTAAGGACTACAGTATTTAGCTCATTTGTATTAAAATATTAGTCAGTCTGATGATAAATGTTCTGTTCTCCTTCTCTCACACAACCCATACTTACACGCTCATCCTTTAACACCATGCTTTTATTCTCTTCTCACATTCGCTCGCTCACAAACTCACAGACTGTTGCTCTCTCTCCGTCATGTGGGTGTGCTGCTTTTTATGTCTGCTGTATCTCTCTCTCCCTTCCTCTCTCTCTCTCTCTTTCTCTCTCTCTCTCTCTCTCTCTCTCTCTCTCTCTCTCACTCTCTCTAGGCTATAATCAGCAGTGTGTGGGGGCCGTCCCCATAGTTCTTCCCGGGCTCTAGGGGCCAGTGACAGAGCTTTGTGTTTTAGAAAGAACTAGAAGGAACGAGAGAGAGAGACCTGGCCAGTCAGCTTGATAATTATGTTGCCAAAGTGCCACGCATCTTGCTGTGGTACAGCACTAATAAATTGCCTGCTGCCTGCGGTTTTGTTCACGCTCCGTTTTTAGAAAGAGGCGAGGTGGAAAAAATTGCAAAACAACAAGTTGTCTGTGTCTTTTTACTTGCGCTGGTGTCATGGCCCATCGGTGTTTGGATATCGTGCAATATACAGAAATGTGCAGCATTTAAGAGAATGTTGGATATGGGGTTGTATGACCACCAAAAAGTCTGTTTATTTCTCAAAATGAGCCGGCCTCCAACCTCAAGGTTCAAACTGCACGGTTAAAAATGTATGTAGAAATTACAGTATTACTGGCAGCAGTTTGCCAGTAACTTACTGTATATTTAAATTGATCTAATTTATTGGCAAAATTTTTTTCAAAGATAATTGAACGAATCTTTTTCTTTACAGAAAACAACTACAAAATAACAGCCTTATGCAAAGCATTTCTGGGAACCAAAATCAGAAAAAAACCAGAAAAAGGTTGATGAGGATTTTTGTATTTTTTTTTTCATTATTTTGTAGTTTTTTTGTCCTGTAAAGAATAAGATAAAGACTTGTTAATGTTTAATGTTAATTTCTCTTTGAACAAACTGATACCAATAAATTAGATAAAAATAAATCTGCAGTACGTTACTGGAAAACTGCTGCCTAACTACAGCAATTCTTTTACAGTTTGCAGTGCACTGCTTCTGCAAAAAGGCAAAACTTGATGGTTCTCTGCATTGTAAAATATTATAATTAAGTATATTTATGTTTATAAATATATATGCTTTAAATTTTTCATGTAATGCATTACTTATATTCTGTCTGCACTGTTTTAAATTACACTAGACAATCAGAGTGTAGCAGTTTTTTACTGTGTTCATTCAAAATTGTCTTGTATCTTGTATAAACAGCCCCTAGTTTGCCAGTCTTGGCTGGTTTAAGCTGGTAAAATACAGTATGTAAATGTATGGCCAGCATGCTGTCCTGCTATACGTTAATAACATGCATTGTTGTTTTACTGTGACAGTAACAAACCACAGTACTCCACCCATGTTTGCCCTTGCGTTTGCAATGTTATGAATTGCATTCTATCGCATTTTCATTTTCAAAACGCAATAATGTGTGAAATTGACCATAGCTATTATATAAGTGTTTGTATTTACATGCTTATGAAGCATACAGAGTATGTTTCAGGCCCTAGGCTTGTTTAAGATGTCTTTTTGCAAACGTTGTGTAAATAAACACTCATATTATTTGTGTACAGAATAACATTACAGTCAGCAGAAAAAGTGTAGGGTTAGGAAATGTTATCCCCTGTCAGCCAGCTAGTGATAGCGAGAACTCCCCTTTCTAGAGCGTAATTCACTGAAAAAACTGATGGCAAAAAAAATGATGGCAGTCTACATGCATGCTGTATGTGTGTAAACACTGACGGTAATTCAGATGTGTGTTTAAATGTGTTATTCTCCTACGCCCGCTATGTGATTATTTGCCATCTACATGCAAATGTCAACATGGTCATGCATGCATGTAATCTGCCTGCTCTGTAATTTACATCAGTACATCAATTCATACTCAACATGTTCGTCTGTTTATATTAATTATGCAATGTCCATATGTAAAGTGCCTCTTATGTCCATTTACAGACTATTATGGTCAATATGTATCACCCTTGAGGGTGTATTCATGTGTGTGCATGCGTGCGTGTGTGTGTTTTGACCTTGTGGCGACATTCTTTGGTCCCCATGAGGAAGACAGCTTATAAATCAAACTAGATGTTTAATTAAAAATGTAAAAATGCAAAAAGGTTTGTGTGATGGTTAGATTTATTGGTATGGGTGAGGGGAAATAATATACAGTTTGACAGTACAAAAATCAATATGTCTATGGAAAGTACAAATACTGTGTGTATTTGTATATAGAGAGAGACAGAGAGAATGATCTCTAATTTTAAGAATATGAAAATACACAATTAATTATGCATGTTTTATGTGTTCTCTATTTTGTCTTTAGATTTGTGGTAAAAAAAAAAACCTGTATGAACTGTATGAATTGTTCCCCACTTTCATATGCTGTGACTAGTGGTGTAAAATGTAGTGAATTTGCACCGGGAGCATTATTTGATGGGGGAGTTTGGTCTATCAAAATATGCTGTTGCTGACCTCTTTAAGGTTCCCCATGAAATCCTAAAGACATTACTGCAGAGTATTTAAACTTGTTCCCCACATTCATACAGTTCATATGCTCTGACTAGTGGTGTAAAATGTAGTGAATTTGCACCGGGAGCATTATTTGATAGGGGAGATTGTTCTATCAAAATATGCTGCCCCTGACCTCTTTATGGTTCCCCATGAAATCCTAAAGACATTATTGCAGAGCATTTAAACATGTTCCCCAGATTCATACAGTTCATATGCTGTGACTAGTGGTGTACAATGAAGTGAACTTGCATCGGGAGCATTTTTTGATGGGGGAGTTTGTTCTATCAAAATATGCTGCTCCACATTCATACAGTTCTCATGCTGTGACACATTCATACAGTTCAAATGACGAAATTTACTCATCTATACTTTGAGCCTGTTTGACTCGAGACCAGCGTGGTTCTGTGAGAGGTGTCATCTGCACATGTGATACTCAGCGGTGGTCTGATCTCACAGGGTGCCCTGTGCGAGATCAGACATGAGGTATTGGAAGTCTATTAAAGCTGCTCAGAATAAAAGCTTTTCCTAACATGACCTACAGTAGGTCATTCTCATTGCTCAGATAACCTTTGCATTCATATGCTAGTGCACCACCATGAATTACCATCAATAGATGAGTCTGCTAATGGGAGCAGGTGTAAAAGATCTGGTAGTTCATCATAGTCACACTTGTAAACAGTAGCAGCGCATGAGGGGTGACAGTCAGCTGCGATTTTGGTGCCAGCTGTTTCTGAAGGATTCTGTCTGCCTGAGCTGATCTATTTAGGATTTGTACAGTATCTTCCAATTTGGGAAACTCAGCAAGTCGAATGCAGCTGTCAGAACAATCCATGTGGTGGTCAGAGGGAAACTAAAAATATTTTTCTTTACTGTACATTTTACAGTGGCATGTGGAATAACAATGATACTGTGCATGCTTCAAATTTAGTTTTCTCTGTTTGTTTTTGTTGACCACCACCAATAATCCTACTGGCAGATGATAAGTCAGCACAAAGAACCAGTCCAGCGGTCTCGCTGAAAGGTCAAAACCTTTAACATTTGTGTCCTTTGACAACATTTCTGTTTGTTGAAATCAAATAAAATAATGTCAATTGATTAAATGGTTGAATGATGACTTAAACTAAATAAAAAATACTTTTAAGGCACTAAAATTATAATAATAAACAAAAACTAAATTAAACTTATATAGCAACATAAAATAAATAATAAAATGACAAAAGCATATAACAAACTTGCTAATAATATCTATACAATTAACATAAAATCTAAAAATAAAAGATAATAATAATATTTTTAATGATAATTAAGTCACAATAAAAAATAAAAACAAATCTATAATAACTATGTTTGGAGTTCACTTAGGATTCTTGAAACCTGACTGAATTTGGCCTAAATCTGATTTTTAAATTATAGATTGTTTTTGTGATTTGAAGTTATTTATTCATTTATTATATGTCAATTTAACATGAAATTTAATCGACTTCATAGTGAAAAGAAATGAGAACAGTAAAAGAATGAAAGGTGTTAAACCACAGTTATATAAAGTACCTCTATTTGGGTATATTCAGATATATAGGTCATGTGAACATTCTGAATAACAACTATTAAACAAAACAATACAGCAAAAATACAGCTAGAATGAAAATACTATTGTTCTCTAAGAACTGTACAATTGGGGAAAAGTGCCATCCGATGACACTTGAACTGTCGAAAAGTCTGTACTCAGCATACAGAGAGACCTGTAATATTTTCTGGCAGAATGCCTGAGAGTGTAGTGCTTCTCTATGACAGATTTGACAAGTGAGCTTCTCTAAGCTCAGTGCATTTTGGAGATTTCTGCCCACTGGCTAGACCAAAAAAGAGCATTACGATTCATTTAACAAACATTAATATGAAAATGCTTAGTCTTTTTAAAAGAAACACTGGTAAGAACATTTATGGATTTAGCACATGCTGTCAGTTATCGTGTGTCATTCGCTGCCTGTACGTCTTTAAATTCACTGAGAAATTCTGCTTTGTACCAGCATTCTTTTTTATATTGCCAACAGCATGAGAACGCTTCAGTCGTTTTAAGTCCAAACGGCACTCATCAAAGTCTTCATGACTGACTGACATATAACTTCATTAAATCTCTCTGTCAGAGTTCTACTGAATGTTCATGATGCATTGCATCTGAATGCTCTTCTAGACGGACGGAGCTGGAGTTTTTAATATGTGCGGGATGAAACGGCTTCAGTTCTCCTGCTGTTTTCATTTAGTTCAACCTATCTTTGTAATGTCATAATTCATTAAACATCTCTCATCTTCCAAAGCGTTTTAATTATTCTGGCTCATCTGTTGATTCTGCTTTATCTCTTGCAGCTCTCAATTTACTCATGTAAATTAAATCGAATGCTAGTTACAAAATCAACTTACAGCAAAATAGACTTACAGTAAATGGATTGCAGGGACAGTAGCTTTTGAATCCTGTGGGTTTTTGAAATTGGAGAAATGAAGCTCTGGCTATCGTAAGTCTTGCATGTTGTATATGATTCAGAAACCAATCACTACACATAAAAACCCAAACACCACACTCCACCATGCAGCAGTTTATTATTAATAGAAAGCTGCTTTTGAAAGACGTGTTGTTTTATTTATTACGATCCCTCTGGTTCTACTGCCCTGTATCAAGATGTCTGCGTACCTGCATGTTTATATAAAGCAGTAGAGAAGATCTGATGTGCAGGCTCTTCTTGCATACCTACTGTGAGTTCTGATGTTATTTGGATTATAATGTTATATAGTCTATAATATTCTGACCTATAGCAGCCTTTAATAGGTTAAGAAGCAGGGTTTGGCACTTTACCGATATTACTTACATGGTCATACCTTAGGAATCTCTTGTATGTTTACTATAAATGAATTACAGCAACGGGGCATCAAGATTTTATTAATAATGTTTAAATGTTGCTTGCTTATGCAAAACTCATCTGCACAATGATTTAATGTTTTTTGAGGTCACCACTAGTAATAAACTGAGATTAAGGCCTGTTAAAGTGATAGTTCACCCAAAAATGAAAATTCTGTCATCATTTAGCCACCATCAGATTGTCCCAAACCTGTATAAATGTCTTTGTTTTGCTAAACACAAAGGAAGATATTTGAAAGAATGTCAGTAGCCAAACAGATCTCAGCCCCCATTTGCTGCCATAGTAGGGAAAATAAATACTATGAGAGTCAATGGGAGATGAGATTTGTTTGGTTACTGACATTTTTACAAATATCTTCCTTTGTGTTCAGCAGAACAAGGAAATGTATACAGGTTTGAGACAATCTGAGGGTGAGTAAATGATGACAGCATTTTCATTTTTGGGTGAACTATCCCTTTAAATTTTGACACAGACAATCGTCCCTTCTTTAGTCAACGATTGTAAAATTATGTTTTAATTGTTTTGCTTCATGCATTTAATTAAATACTGAATGTATTCGTTTTCATTATTTCAAAATGATCTCATAAAGAAACAGTTCAGTTGGATGCTCTGCTGTACTTTGCCATTTAACTTTCTTTGCTTGTTTTTGCAATCTGTCATAGTGATTAATGCAGCTTTCATCATGTTATGGTCTGAGACTCCCCAGTCTAGTTTGCCATTCAGAAGTGAAGGTTTATATAATCCTGTCATTACCTAAAATATCATTTTTGAAAGTTATTTGATGCCCAAGCAAAGCCCCAGGCAAAGTGAACAGTACAAACAATCATTTGGATGGTTATTGGTCAGTTTTGAAGTCATGTTGAGTCTTTTCGTCCAGAATTCAGAGGGAATTAAATGTATTTTGTAAAATGTATGTAGTCTGTAAGTGAGAATAGCCTTGAGCAAGTTGAGAAAAGATCTCTAACATCTCTGTGTTCCTGAACCTACTGAGGTTCTTCCAAATGGTTAAAAAACACTGCCTCCGAAGATACCTTGTTCCAGACAGATTTTATGGCATCATTGCATTTTTCTTTACAGAGAATGAAATCCTAGAATGCATTGAACGAAAATCAATGAACTTAACATTCCAGACACAACAGCCGGATCTCACAGGAATTGTACAAATATTAGAATCAAACCCTAACTATCACTTAAACAAATCATGCAAAACCAGATACATTTTTTTTGTTTGGGTTATTATAATATCAAATTTCCAAATATTTCTTTGTTTTATATGACTTATTATGCAAAATATAATTCATATAGTGTATTTGAGTATTGTTAGTTTAGCAACAAACTATGACAAACTTTATGACAATGTTTTTTAGGCAGAGCACTATTTGTGGTACATTGACCATTAAGTGTCAATCTTTGTAAAACCATACAGGTTAAACCTCATCTAGCTTGATATATTCTTACTTAAGACTGTTAAACGTATCATTTTAAACAATTGCTACATATAGCTTTACCTGCAATCTTGCTTGTAGGCACAGTTTATTTTGAGCTGATAGCATACAATTGAGAGGGTGACGCACATTCTTGCTGATAAGAGTAATGCGTGTATGCTGAGAAATCGATGGTGATAGTAGCAAAAACAATTTACACTTACAACGGAAAATATGTTAAAGCGTACTTTAACAGAGCTGGAAATACTAAATGCTTGACAAACGGCTTCAGATACATTTATTGTATTTTTTCAAACTATGTTATTGCTTTGTTTACTCTTTTGACTTTTGCAAGTGTTTTATTTGTTAGTAACGCATACAGCTTGATTCTGCAATAAAAACATGTAATGTGCAGTTTGCACATTCTAATTCATTGCTTAGTGGAAAAGATCGATGTGAAATATCAATGAAGGCAGAATGCAATGTTTTTCAGGTGTGGTGAGTCGGGAGATTTATTTCTCATGAAGCAAAGGACTTCTCAAAAAGTCTCAGTTTGCCCTCGATTGAATCTCATTCCTTTCTTGAAGTACAACTGAGACATTAAAGTGATTTGTGAATAATTATTGCAAGAGAAACATTGATTGTTCTGATCAGTATTGAGGTCTTGAAATCTGTACAATAATATATCACTTTTCTAATTTACAAAGCAAAGTCATTAAACAATAAACTTTAGGGAATGTGCCTTGTCTAGCAATAAAAGTGAAATTTATTGGAAGTTTACAACCATGAATGTGAATCACTTAAAGGCTTCAGATAATTGAAAAAGTTCTGCAGATCATAACTCAGATTATGGGTTCAGCATCAACAGCCAGCAACCAGATTAAAAAGGAAAATACAAGAGGATAATTGTCAAATTATCAATGAAAGCTTATTATCCATAATCTTAAACTTTATTAATGCATTGGGAAATGGAGAAAGCGAGGGTTGTGTAGTAGATGAATGCAGTATAGTAAAGATGTCCCTGTTGAGATCATTTCCTGGCAACAATCTAATGAAAAATTACAAAAAAGCAACAAAAAGATTGTCTTGCAGAAAAATCCCTGATGTTTACATTCCGTATCTATTAAGGAATCTATCAGGAATGCCGCATGAGACATATGCAAATAATTCAGAATGTATTCCTTCATCTCCGGGGCTTTGAAGTAATCACACCCGGCTTAAATTCAACATTACTCATGTTCTAATATAACAACACTATAGGTACATCCATTATGACCCATACACGACCAATTGTTAGTGTGAGCTGTTTCATTTATTACTGGGGGCTAATAAGAATAAACAAGCATTCCAGCATTTCCTTACAGCGTTTTATTGCCCGAATCACTCAGTGCATGCAGACACACAGATGGGAGGAGAGTTATCGGTCCATACTGTGACTGATAGATTTACACCTTCTATATACATTGACAGTCGATGATTGATGTGAGTTCAACACAGTAAAGACATGTCTGATGAAAAAATGTATATAAGAACCACAATCACGCTACAGTACGTGGAACCTTCATTTTTACATTTCTCAACATAAAAAACCTGTAATGTCAAATTAGGAACATTTGTGCTTTTTACTCTACAAATAACCATATAGACAACTAGAGAAGAGTGAAAATGACTCAAATGGTCCAAAAATATTCGCTTAACCACAGGTGCAGAAAAGACACGTTAAAAAGCACTTGATTCTAAGAAAGGGTGATTGTCTATTAATGAAATAATAAATCACTTATTCTCCTTTATGTCTCTCACTCCTGTCCTGTCTCTTCATTCATCCTCAGGAGGGATGTTTTTGATCTCATCGCATTTTGCCCCGTCTTCCTCACTAAACACTAAAAGGCGCTCTCCTGATATTCCTTCATTGCTCTGTTGTCTGCCGAGTTTGATTGGTAGCCTTCCTCTTTCATTCCAACCACTTTATTATATCTTACAAATGAACCCGCCGCTCGCTGCCCTACTTTAAATACCACAGTCATGGATAAATCTGCTCCTGTTCACAACCCTGTGAAATATTAAACATATAAGACCTTAGAGAGAGAAAGAGAGCGACGGTGAGTGAGGCACCCACTAGCCCATGGATCAATATTTGCACCTCGCAAAGCAATAAATATTCGATTGGTGCGAATATGATTCGACTTCGTAGCCAAAAGGGATGATTTAATGAGTGCTTATGAATAAAGGGAAAGCACATGAATACTTTGAATCTCTCTTTTGAACCACCCATCAGAACATGAAGTGAACCCCAGTGAAGTTTGAAGTCAGGGCTGGGTTTATAAGGGAAATGTGTGGAATAATACAAAGCTTTATAGTCAGAGATTGTTCTTATTTCATCATTCATAGTTTCAGATCTGAATCGTTTCATTTTGGCTCTGCTTGCTATCTCCTGCTGTTTGAGAATGAGAATTCTAGAGTCATGAAAGAAATCTCCTTATAAACTTCCTGTTGTGTAAGTCTAATGAAGTCAACAAAGATCTGTGGTTGAGACTATCAATGCAGTGTGATAGGAATGGTTTAATATTAAATGTAAAACATTTTTTGTCTGTGGAAAACGAAATATAATACACTTAAAGTGTCCAAACTGTTTTACAATTAAAGGAACAGTTCACCCAAAAATAAAAATTCAGTCTTTATTTACTCACCCTTGAATCTGTATAAATGTATTTGTGCTGTTAAACACAGAGAAAGATATTTTGAAGAGTGCTTATTACAGTTCTTGGCTACCATTGACTACAATAGTAGGAACAATTACAAATTTTGTGTTAAAAAATGTATAAAGCAATTTTTCCTAGTCCATGGTGGCCAAGAACTACAGTATTTGGTTACAAGCATTCTGCCAAATATGTTTCTTTGTGTTCATCAGAACAAAGAAATTTTGGAACAGATTTGGAACTTGTGGGTGTGTAAATAAAGACAGAATTTTTATTTTTGGGTGAACTGTGATATGTTTACTTGTTTACAGTATGCAAAATATTACATATAGTGCAACCATTTTTAAAATGTTATACTAAAGACAATATTGGAGCTTGATTAACAACATAAATGTAAATATAAAAATGTACATCAAACCTTCATTTCAAATTTTGTATATATTAATTAATTTGATCAATTAACAGTTAGAGTTTAAAGGCATTGTTAAGAGGATTTGCAGAACTGTTCTTGCCCCCCGTGAACTTTGTGTGTGCGTATGTGATAACAGAGTCGAAAGAACATCTCTAGCAATTTACTGCAACAAGGGACTTCTGCAAACACCTATTATTTTTGTATCACTACATGTTAAAACTTTGTAAGTTGGACAAAAAAATTGTACTGTGTAGTCAATAGCTGTTATCTCTGGCTATAGTGTCGAACTTTGTGACTCTTATGAAAAGAATTTTAATTGAAAAACTTTTCTCTTCGTCCTTACAGACAGTAACTTCGTGCTGGGGAATGCACAGGTCCAGTCCCTCTACCCTATCGTTTACTGTTCTGACGGCTTCTGCGAGCTCACCGGCTATGCCCGGGCGGAACTGATGCAGAAGAGCTGCGCGTGTCATTTCCTGTATGGACCTGAGACCAGTGATAGGCTGATGGCACAGATCCAGGCGGCGCTGGACGAGAGGCGGGAGTTTAAGACAGAACTGGTCTTCTACAAGAAAGGAGGTAGGAGATGCTGAAAAGACAGAGAATAGAAAAAAGAGAGCAAAAGAGTACACTTCATTATTACTCTTCTTTACCCCAAACACTACAAACATCAAGGCTGTGTTTTAAATGTCATATAATGTATTTTCGAAATAGTATAATGTGCAACTCCTTTTGAATTGTAGGATTAGTCAGTTGAAAATAGAAACCAAAATGCTTTAATACTGCTCACAATCCCTTTAGTATGTAATAGAAATATGCAAACTGTAATACAGCCCAAGCCTTAACGTAAGTCTCTAATTCACTCAAAACTGACATGTAGACAGCGAAAGAGGTTTATAAAAGAGGAGTTGAAACTATTAAAATCACTATATGTACATCGTGGATAAGGAGAACAGAACAAGGCATTTCCTAAAATGATTTAGTCAGAACTGAATATTTGATGTTGTGAATTGGATAGAGTGATGCTGCGGGTATAGCTGCAGGCCAGAAAGACATTGATTAACACAAAGAGGCGAATAAGATTGATGGAGGGATAAAAATAAAAGAGCAATTACACAGAAAAAGGAAATAAGAAGTCATTCCTTAGCTAAGATTTTCAGTGTGTGTTAGTTTGTATAGTTGGTATAGTTGTATTGTCGTTTTAATTTGACTCAATACAATGAGTATACAATAAAATCTTAATATTAATATAAATTAAATATAAAATAAATTGTTATTATTATTAGCCACTAGCCAAACACAGACTGGATGCATGCATTCGATGAAACCATCTATAACTTAAAAATGTTCAAAATCATTTAAACTCAAATTAATATTTCATGTCCATTTATTATATATGTGATAAGTACTGGAATTTTTTTTTTATAGTATACAGTATGTACAACAAATGTTATGTTTTGAGCAACCAACCACAAATAATTAATAGAATAATTGAACATTTATTTGATTATCAGGTTTTTTTTATAACATGCATTGTATAAACAACAGCATGGCGATGTCTAATGGCTTTATCGGTTACACAATAAACACCATACACAGAAAGAGCACAGCATGTCATACAGTTAATGCCGGCCGCAAATTTACCCACCTGCGGTCAGGAGAACAATTCCATCCGTGTAACAGGATACCATGCGGATCGTCGTGAACGTACAACATCGACCTCTCTGTCAACCCCATCAAACACCACAACAGGTTCTTGGAATTTAGCCAACATTTAGGGCAAAATGTTCTCTAAGACCAGCAGCAGTGGCAACTGATTTGTCACATGATTCGGTTCAATTTAGCGTTTGTGGAACAGGCGTACGACGAGATGAGCCCCCCGATGCCCGAACTCATAGAGTGCTCAGTAGGAGAAGCATTGTTTCCGACTTATTCATTTGTGCGATTGTAAGAGACGCTCAGGAGCTGTGTGTTGGCTGATTTGTATTTTAGGCACGCAGGATTCAAAGAGAATAGGCAATCTGTGTGTTCTTCCCTATCTGATTGTTGATTGTCTGAACAAACCAATGCAGTCCCATGTAGCATTCCAGACCTTTCCGCTGTCGCGTTGCCTCTGTGCATTAGTCACAACATTCCTGTTGCTTTGTCGCACACTGAAACTACTTCTCAACCTTGAAGTGCTTGCAGAACACAACTCACGTACCTCTCGGGTTCAGGTTGAACTGAATTCAAAGGGAATGGAAGATCATAGATAGTTGCACTCCCTCTGTTTCACAGCTGCCCTGTTGTATTGAGTCATGGTCAATCCACAGTTTACGTAAGACAAAGAAAATCAAAGTAAATCGCTTGGACACAACCAGTTAAAACATTTAATACAATCATGCAAAGACGATTATAAATTCAGGCTCAATCATTTTGCAATGCTGAAATAATTGGATACTAAATTGGTGTATGAAATACAGCATTTAAGGACTGCTTTGTATTTGTTTGCCTTCCGTTTTAGACATGCTTAACATTTGAATGATTGTAAGATGAGAAGCACATATCCAGTGTATTGGATCGTGAACAAAGCTCTTGCGGGACAGCCGTGTGCATGCGTGTCAGTCCTCACAATGGCTTAGTTATGTGTGTACAGTACATTCAGATGAAACCTAACCCTATAATGAATTACTTCATTATGATTGAAGCACTTAATATTTCTTTAATCATACATTGTGTGTAGCACCTGCTTTGAAATTCAATGGTCATTGATTTACCGTGTTAAATGAGCTCTGATGTGAGCTTTGAGAATAATGAACCTTTTGGATAATACACAGCACAACAATTTAACATTCATTGTGCAGTGTAAGCAGAAACTGGTTAATAATTCATTTTTTCAGTTGTGCTTGTCACAAATCAATTTATTGTATTTAACCATTGTCATCACGTGTGTTATTCATAGTCTGGCTGGATCTTGTTTTTAGGCCTCATTAAGTGGTCTGTTTAGATTGTATTTTTCATTTTATTATATGACCTATGTATGATGTCATCCCACAGGTTCAATAGAATGTATTTTTTCTTTATTTAAATCACTGGAGGTAGATTTCTTTATACTTTGCTGATCTCTAGTTGTGCCTAATGAACGGGCTTGGCGATTGAGACGCGTGCGCGCGCACACTCGCATGCACGCACGCACGCACGCACGCACACACACACAAAGTATCTTTCCTTTTGTTTCTCCCCATCTCGGTTTAATGAGGCATGGTTTAAAGCTGAGGCATAATGTTGAGCAGCTGAAGAACATTGTGGAACCTGCCGATGTGTATATATATTTACACACACACACACACACACACACACACACACACACACACACACACACACACACACACACACACACACACACACACACACACACACACACACACACACACACACACACACACAGGACTATATAAGTATCACCTCACCTGTCAAAAGACTACATGAGAAAATTTTAGAGCTCCAGCAGACTCATGGTGTATATGAATCGATGTTGTTGACAAACATCAATGAAAAATTGAATAAATGCAATCAAATGCAGAGAAATATCAATCAGACCACACAGGTGACTTAACATTGAAAATGTTATGAATGTGTCTGTGTGATGCAGCTTGAGGGAATTCACTAAGAATGAATCATTTCCTATGAAATTGAAACACCAAGTCACAGTTATATAGCGCTTAATACAATAAAGAAGCACAGCGGTACAAATAATACACCAGTTTTCATTGAATTTCATCAATTTCAAGATGGGGAACATTTTACGAATTTTTTAGGAACTTTTAAACACACAACAGTAAGACTAATGTGGTGTACACATCATCTTTAAATATATAATATGCATCTAATATATCTAAATGTCTAAGTGCAAGATGACCTTTGAGTAAGCCATTTTCTAGTACTTAAAGTGCTATAACTTAAAGTGTTTAAATGCTTGTGGTCTTAAACCAGAGGTGTTCACAAAGCAGTTGTTAAATAATGGTCCATGAAGATTATGACTATTGCTAGCTAAACAACAGTCAGAGCTAACATAAAAAATATATACAAAATGTGCTTGTTGCTGTATTATTGTAAGTATTTTTAAGTTTAAAAACACATGATAACACGGGTATTCTCGTTGATAGTCCCGAGTGTGAGGTAAACAGTGTTTCACATGCATATTAGTAATTCATGTAGACATTAATTACCATAAATTTACATTGGGCAAGAAAACATTGCCTTCTCATTTCAGACATTCGTCACAACCACTGTTGTGTGTGCATATGCATATACCGTCCACATTTACTGTCCTGTAATCCAACTGCTAGAATGTATTGCGGTGTCTCTCCTGCCAGACAGGAAAGTAAAGAAGTTTTCAAAGGAAGTGATTTTAAAATGTCCTGATCTTATTGCTGCTTTGCAATTTACTGGAACTGCAAAGTTTTTTTTTTCATATCTTCTGTCTGTCTGATACAGGCATAAAGAAAGGTCTTAATAACATTTTTGGTCTATATTTTAAGCATATTCAGTTTAGTCTAAATATGATGCTAAATGAATATCAATAAATGTGCATTCATATTGAATGTTCATGTTCACAGGTACTCAGTTCTGGTGTCTTCTGGATATCGTGCCCATTAAGAATGAGAAGGGGGAGGTGGTGCTCTTTCTTGTATCACATAAGGACATAACTGACAACAAGAAAGTTCAAGATGAAGAACAGAGTCCAGAAAGAGGTGAGTGTCGCTACCCACATCATGACTTTGGTTACCCATCATGTTTTTTCGATCAACCACATTTGTCTGTGTCCACTTTTATCTCTACCTCTAAAATCAAAGGGAATCCGTTGGTTGATTCGAATGTTGGTCAAACATTGGTCAAAGATCCCCAAACGTGTGACTGATTTCAGTACCTGAGATAACTCGAGTAATGAAGATTCTCTTTCAGAAAACACACGTGTAATGCTATGTACAAAACAAAGACAGGGATGGTAAAAAAGGAGAAAAACAAAAAAGTGCCATGTGTATTAATACTGTACAGCAAAGGTACATAGGCAAAGTGTTTAAAGCGAAAAGAGAATGATTTTAAAAGAGAGAATTATCATCTCTGCCCCCTGCAAGCCTATTATGAGTTGATTACCTATTTTCTTACACACACAGGTATCATTTATTTTCAAATGATTTACATGATTTATTTACAATTTCAAAAAACTGGTAAACCCAATCACACATGCACACCTTGAACCCCTGGTCCTGTCAAGGTCATATTTATCATCCTCATCCTGTCCTGTATGTCTCATTCTCTCTCGTTTTTGGCTACTGAGTCATGCATTTTGGATGTGTCTGTGCAGGCCGGCATCTCGTGGTGCTTTTACAGTAATCCTGACACCTCTCCTCCCCTGAGAGAGAGAGAGAAATAAAATGACACACGGGGCATAGGAAGAGAGAGAGGGAAAGCTTGGCACAAAAATGTGAACCTCCCATTAACAAGTGTCCTGAGCTTGAGCCAATGATTCACAGTGCTTGGCTAAGGGATGTGCAGTATATTGGCAAAGGTACATTAAATCAATAACGTCAAGTCATGTAAAGCAAATCAGGGAGATAATTGGAAAAGAATGAAGTTACTTCATTCTTAATCATTCTGACTAAATGTGTGTTTAAAATAGATGGTTTGAGTATATGAAAAGAATTGAAAAGAATTCAGATTTAAGATTTGTGAGACAGATTAGCCATACAATTGAACAGAGCAGAACAGAACAGATTAATTATTTGTTGAGATGGAAAGTATATACAGTATTATACAATCCAGATATTTTCAGTTTTTCTGAATTTACTATTTATAGGTATTTGTTTAGGTAAAATGATAACTCCTGAGGTTTGATTTTGTTGAAATTCAACAGAAACTGGACTGGAATGACCACAATATATCTAGAAATGCAGATTAATATAAAAATTTCGAATGGTCTATACATTTTTTCCACAGCTGTATATACAAACACTAAATGTATAAGAACATCACTAACACGTTACTGTTAAATAATACATGACTATTCCCTTTTTAGACGAAGAGACAGGGTTGGAGGTGCACAAGGTCACACGGCCACCGGGTTTCAATGCTAACCGGCGACGCAGTAGAGCTGTGCTATACCAGCTGTCTGGACATCTACAGAAACAAGACAAGAGCAAACTCAAGATCAACAATGTAAGCAAACACATCTTTTTTCTTCTAGTTACATTAAAACCACATATTTGTCTCCTCTAGGCAGACTGAATTCCTGCCTGGTCATAAGTACAGAACATTGCGTAAATTCAGACTCTTCAAGACTCTTCAACATTTGTATAGAAATTGAGAATAGTATGAAATGGTCACTTTTGACAGAAAGAAGTAAAATAATGACCTTGAAAGTTTAGATGGATCATAATATTCTGTATTCATGCCACTAAGGCATGTTATTTCTTCTTCAAATTTGATGGGCTCCATGATCGTGACTGGCTTGCATGCACCACGCTCTTTATGAATAAACCTGTACAGATTCATCTAATGTTTCTACAATTTGCTCTCATTCAGAACATGTTTGGTGAAAAGCCACCAATCCCGGAGTACAAAGTGGCAGCCATACAGAAGAGCCGGTTCATTCTTCTTCATTATGGCACTTTCAAAGCAGGCTGGGATTGGCTGATTCTCTTAGCCACCTTTTATGTAGCAGTAACCGTTCCTTACAACGTCTGTTTCACCGTCGTTGGTGGGCGGGATGAGGCGTTGACCCCTAGAAGTCCACCGAGCGTGAGCGACATCCTGGTGGAAATCCTTTTCATGTTAGGTAAGAATTTCCACAATCAACATGAACGTGTATTTAAGCCCAAATTAAATGGCTTTTTATGGAGCCATTTAGACAAAAAAGGATCTTCTATGGCATTGTGAAGCACCTTTATTTTTAAGAGTGTATCGCTGTGTGAAGATCTCAGTTATGGTACGCAGGTGGCATTAACCGTCGGCCATGTGTTGAAGTAAAGTACACAGCCTTGTTGCTGCCAGATTTGTTCAGTTTCAATAGGTGAAGTGTGATGCTATCTGTATGGAGAGACAAATTCATGTTTGCATTCCAACGTAAGACGGTCTTATGTCACAGAGGTTGCTCTGTATAAGGCCAAATACCTCGCAGTTATTCAGAGCTGGAATCACTAGCATTACTCAAACACAATGCGAGTAAACCTGAATGGATTCTGAAGGACAGTTAAGTGAATATCAATGCAGAGGCACATTTGAGGACCCATATTTAAAATCAAGAATGTATTCCTATTAAGATCCATTAGATGAAAGATTACCAGCTATTAACTTTATATTAAAACACCATAGAGTTTCACAGTGTGTGGAAAAGCATTGAGTTTATTATTCTAGTGTTGTTGTCCTCACTTAACAGTAGCAGTTAGTGTTTAATGGAAGAATCTGTTTCTGCTCATTACACACAGTTTCATAATGCAAAATGAACAGTTTGTATCATCAAAACATTTAGGAACAATACATATTCTGTTTTTTTCTCACGAATCGTAGACTGACATTCTGAGGTACTAACAGTTATGTTTGAATTTATCCGTGCCAGATATCGTGTTAAACTTTCGCACCACGTTCGTGAGCACGTCAGGCCAGGTGGTGTATGATGCGCGCTCTATCTGCGTGCATTACGTCACCACCTGGCTCTTTGTGGACCTGATCGCTGCGTTACCTTTTGACCTGCTGTATGCCTTTAATGTCAGTGTGGTAAGTGTGTTTCTGCCTTTTTTACATGTCATGCGGTATCTACATCTTAAAAACGTATTGTATCTATTCTGCTTTATGCATTCAATATCTGTGTGTTTAGTACTTTGGCGTTCATCTGCTGAAAACGGTCAGATTGTTGCGGCTTCTACGGTTGCTGCAAAAGCTGGAGCGGTACTCGCAGTATAGCGCTGTGGTGCTCACGCTGCTCATGTCCATGTTCGCCCTGCTGGCTCATTGGATGGCATGTGTCTGGTACGTCATCGGCCGCAGTGAGATTGAGAACAGCCCTGGTTCCTGGGACATTGGTAGGTAGCATCTCCAGTCTACAAACCTATTTGATAGTGTTCTTCAAAATTGTAAACATTTCTAAAAATATGAATTCTCTCACTAGACTTTGAAATTATTAGTGTAATTAAGATATCACACTCTCTCTTTTTTCCTCTATAATCATCCTCTATCTTTGTGTGCCAGATACAATATTAGCATAAAGATTGTTGGCCTGCAGTTTAACCTCTAGCCTTGTTATATTAATCGAAACTGCACACAACCTACTTATTTATCCTATTTATAAGTCTTTTTTCACAGTGTCTCATGTGCAGAAGTAGTTATTCAAGATGTCCGCTTATTAAATTGGAAATGTCCATCAGCCCCCTTTATAGAGTGCTACATGTTGACATCCTTTTGCATTTCTTTTTAAAGGGACAGTTCACCCAAAAATAAGAATTCTGTCATCATTTACTCACCCTCGAAATCTGTATAAATTTCTTTGTTCTGATGAACTCAAAAAAAGATATTTGGAAGAATGCTTGTAACCAAACAGTTCTTGGCCGCCATTGACTACCGTAGTAGGAAAAAACTACCATAGTAAACTGCCAGAGTAGGAAAAGTTACAATAGTCGTCCAACATGCCCCAGAACGGTTTGCTTTTCTACATTCTTCAAAATATCTTCTTTTGTGTTCAACTGAACAAAGAAATGTATAAAGCAAATTCTACTAATTTCTACTATGGTAGTCAATGGTGGCTAAGAACTGTTTGGTTACAAGCATTCTTCCAAATATCTTTCTCTGTGCTCATCAGAACAAAACAATTTTAACAAATTATACAAATTTACAACTTGAGGGTAAGTAAATGAAGACTTGGGTGATTTTTGGGTGAACTTTTCCTTTAACACTTCTCAAAAGCGCAAATGACATTCAGATAGACGCGTGAACAGAAATAAGCCAATCCTAATGCGTTCTGTCAGAGGAGCAGAACAATCGCTCTAGCTGTGCGAACAGCACACCTCCAAAGAACCGATGAGGCAGTCACCCATTGAAGACATTTGTGTCTCGGCATTCAATTCAGCTCCTGGAGAGAAGCCAGCGTCTCGCCTGAACAAACGTTCCTGGTTTAGGTTCGTTCATGATAACACGAACAGATGAATTACAGTATCAATTTGACTTGAAATGAACCTCACTATCAAGTTTTTATGTTTTGACCATCACACGAAAGACACAAAGCACGAGCTAGTGAGAGAAGGGTGTATGATGACATTGATATGCTTCAGACAACACAAATCTCTTGGGAACTGATTGACTAAAGATCATGGTACATCAGGGAAAAAGCGACCTAATCGAATCGCTGTCCAGTGTATCAGATCGAACTGAAACATTCTGAATCCCGTCTGTTTGGTGAGAATTGCAAAGGAGTGCATGTGAATGTGTGTCCGTTATTTTTAGTAAATCACCTGCGATACGCCCACAACGTTGTAGATTGCGCATCATTTGTTACATTGCACAAGCCTATTAATACCATTTATTTACAGTCTTAGTAAATCTTAGCTTAGATTTCCACAGGCCAGCACAATCTGTTGTCTTAAATTAGGGTAATTCTGATTGGCCACTTAAACAGCATCAGCATTAACCTGGGGCATATCTAAGCCCTAACTAACCACTTTTCTTATACTGGATACAGGCCAATAGTCTAAATTGCATCCATATGGGAGCAAGGATGAAGCACAGATATCCATTCTCTGCTAGCGTGCCAACAAAGCCCTCTTGTACAGTTTTACTTTGCCCAACCATTAAATATTCAACCATGTGCGTCTGTCTTGACACATCTAGTTTTGTTGGTTCAAGTGCGAAAATGTGCATTCTGCACAATATAAATATCCAAGCATATCCAGTTTAACAATCCTGACATCTTTATGAGTTTAATTTTAAATCTGACAATGTAGAATATTGAAGCAGATTTACAAGAATTTGTTGAAGATCTGATGATTGGTAGTCTCACATTAGCTTTTTTAACTAACCTAAATTAGAATTACAGTATAAGTGACAATAAAATTATTAACTTTTTCTACATTTGTTGTACCTCACAATAGTCTTTTCAATTAGTAAAAGTTATCTTCAATTCCTACTTTTTTGGTTTTTGGCTATTAGTTTTGACTGATTTAAAAATGATAATCCACATGAGTAATATTTTTTTGGTTGGGCTCATAGTGAAATTCAGTGTGGTCTTTAAAGGTTTGCTGTAAGGCAGGCCATTAAAAAGAATAAGGTTCTGATTAGGACAGTGAGGACAGTAAAGTGAGCGATAAATACTAAAGAGAGAGTGAAAGCGAGAGAGAACAGGAAGGAGGGACAGGGCAACCGATCAAGAGTATAATCAGAGGTGCCCTCAGAAAATATCTTTAATTATTGATAGTCTTTCATTATTTAAACAGCTGAACTTCAGTCCATTACCATCCTTTTATTTCCCATGTCCCCTCTGAACTAAATACACACAGTATTCAAAGGTTCTTACAATATTTATTTGAATTTATCAAAAATATCACAGAAAATATAAGACAGTGATAGCCTTCTGTATCATGCTTTCCATCTTAGATATTACAAAGACAACATCGGTCTTAAGAAAATCAATGTCCCCCATCTATTATTTCAAAGCGTGCATTTTATTTAGGTTTCTGCTTGTACATCACGTCTAAACCCCATTATATATCTACCCCCACCCCTGTTTAAAGTGTCCTTCACCTACCACTTGACTTTGCTCTCTGCCTCAAGCTCTGTCTTTGCCTCCATCATCTACTGTATGTCATTGTGTCAGAGTTAATGGGCTACACATTGGTTCTCTTTTGTGACCTAAAGGAAAATCTAATGATATATATGCAAGACCATCAAAATGGACAACAGGGGTCCCTGTCTGTGGTCCCGTGAGAGGCAAGGGCACTGATATCTAATGTGTGTAGTCTTTGCATGGTAAGTCTGGATGTAAAGGGGCTCATGGATGTCATTGTAGCTGCCAAATAAGACAACATTTTTAGGTTCTGACAGCAAGAGTAAAAGAGAAGATGGAATTGTGAAAATAGGGTTGTAGTCGAGACCACCTAAACCGAGACCAAGACATTGAAGGGTTGAGACCAAGACAAGACCAAGGCAGAGGTCGAGTCAAGACCAAGACCAGTACTCTAAAATTCATCTAAAAGATCCACATAAGATTAAAGGAAGACATCCTGATTTGTTTGGGACTAGCCAAAATAAAAAATTTAAATTTTGTGTTTGTAATTGTGTCTAAAATTGAAGATTTCTTTTAGGACAGTCCCCCGTTCATCTCTTACCGACACAACACTAACAAAAGAAATCCAATTCTTGCCCAATATTTCTTCTTACATGTTGTGTAAGTTTGTGCTTTAGTGTTTGTGTATTTGTGGAGGTGGTTTTTAGTATGTGTGATTGTGCTTCAGACTGATAACTGATAACTGCTAGCAAGAGATTTTCCGGCACATTTCCCCCCCCAATATTTCTTCTGGCAGTTTTTTTCTTCCTCATTCCTGTTCTGTCCTTTCACACTCTCTCTTTCTGTCTCCTGGCAGTTTTTCTGGTTCTCACTAAAAATATTTAAAATTCCACATATGGTACCTGCACTACCTTCAAACTAGAAGCATACAGAGAAATAAGCAGAGAAAGTGTGTGTGAGAGGAACAGAATCAGGCCCATGGGGAACAGAAGTCTTAAAACTAAATCCAGCTGCAGAAGATTCTGCTACAGTTCAACTGATATTCAACATACTGATGTTTCAGCACCACGGACAAGGACATCTGCTCTGTATCTGCTCAGTTCTGAATCATCTAAGCACCTTGGACAGAGGCTAAGTATACCCTGTAATGTTTAAGGAGTTTGGTTTAACAATACAAGAGTCAAAAACTGCAACGCGTAAAATGTATTAATTGTATCAAAGGTGACTTTTTGGAAAATATTAGTGACTGGAAACATAAGTCTTTTGATTTTTAGTAAACCGCTGTGAACTTAGGCACTATGTTTTGTTTATGCTTTTTAAGTTGCTGATTTTAAACAGTACGTTCTCTGTGGGTTGCCTCTACACCGCAGGGCTGATGGAAGTTTCTACTGTGGACAAATTTGCTAATAAGTCAAGATATGTAACTGTTTTTCTAGCACTGCACTTCAGAAAAGCTGTTTAGGATTAGAGATTCATAAGAGGGGTGACAACTGTATTTAGCTACATTGTGTTCGTGACCAGACACCTAACATAGACACTTTTGACAGGCAAACAGTGACTTTTTTAAAGACATTTCTTAAATGGCAGTTTCCCTAAAACGAAATGTTGTTATCATTTATTTGTCCTCATGTCCATCCAAATCGTTATATGACTCTTTTCTCTGAAAAACACAAAAGAAGCTATTTTGAGAAATGTCTCAGTGGTTTTGTGTCTTACAATGGAAGCCAATGGTGTTTGGTTATCAACGTTCTTCAAAATATCTTCTTTTGTGTTCTGCAGAAGAAAGTTGAAATGACAAGAGAGTGAGTAAATGATAAAAGAATTTTCATTTTTGGGTGAATTTTCACTTTAAAGTGGGTCTTAAAATTCTAAATGTGTGCGCAAGAGTTAACATAACAGTGCCATGGAAAATGAGAGTCATTCTTTGTGTTCCCTCATACATTTTTCCTCTCTTTTCACAGGTTGGCTGCATGAGCTGGGTAAACGTCTAGGAACCCCTTACCTCTCCCCTCTTGCATCCCTCATTCCCGAATCGCTGCGCCCCAACATATTAGATGGATTGGTGGTTAATACAAGCCAATGGAATGGCTCCGATCTGGTGGGACATGACTCGGTGTGGAACTCGAGCCAGTTGAACACATCAGGGACGGCACCTGTGAGCACTACAAGCGCTGGACAAACTGGAGCGGTACTGGGAGGCGGGCCCTCAATCCGAAGTTCATACGTGACGTCGCTGTACTTTGCTTTGAGCAGTCTGACCAGTGTGGGTTTTGGCAATGTCTCAGCTAATACTGACTCAGAGAAGATCTTCTCTATCTGCACCATGCTGATTGGAGGTGAGTAGTGCAAATGCAGGTACAGATTCACTGGATTGGAATTAGTGAATAAGTGAATTTGTACAAACTTTAGGCAAGACGCTGTAAAACATTGCTATGAGGGATACAATTACAGTCTATTGACTGGGTTGTGATTTTCTCAGAAAAAAAACATGGGCTGTGAAAATTATAGATTACGATAGTACAAGCCACTGCCTTGAATTCATGAATATGAGTGTGGTGTTTGTACATTGAGAGATTCAGCTCAATGAGATGAAACCCATTAGAACTGGACCATAATCAAATTTCAAGATACAGGATGTTCTGTCCTTGTAGGTGTAGATAAAGCTCACTGACGCTTGCCTGGATGTGTCACAAGATAAGCCTTGAGGTCTTTATTTTATTTTTGGCTAGAACAAATGGCAGCGCGAAAGGATTTTAGATATAGGTTTTGATAATATGACATTAAAAAGATGCTTAAAACACAAGAAGAGTAGCCTGTTGCCTGCAGCTTTATCAGAAGTTAAGTTTGTGCCACAAAACCATGCATCCGCAGTAATGTTTGTTAATGTTGTTTCTTTGAAACCGTCTATATACTCACCTAAATATCATTGTGGTATCCTCATCCCATAATACAATTCAGTGTTTTTATATGCAAGTACATTACATAATTGTGCATTTAGATGTCATGTAATTAGTTCAATTACAAAATACATTTACACATTGACGTTATAATAAATAAAACCAAACTATATAATAAATATAATAAAATAATACATACTATAATAAATACAGTACACAAGTATCATGATTTATAGTTTATAGTTGACATTTCTGTTCATTGGAAAAAAAAATCGGTGTAAATAATTCTGAAAATTAGAAATTTTGCAAGAAACTAACATACAGTTTTGAGGCAAAATTATGAAAACAAACAATAAATGTAAATAAAAATAAATTGAACAAATAAACAACTAAATAAAAAACATGACAAAATGGCGAAAATAAATAAAAGCTAATACAACATATCAATAAAACTGAAAGCAGAGCTATAATAACTCTTCCCAGCAGTGTACGGAAGACCGCATGTCCACATTACATGTGTCAATCGTGACAGAGCTCTATTGTGCCATATTGGACTTCATTTTCCCCAAGGTTTAAATTGGGATAGGGCTGAATTTCCCAAAGGAGCACATTCTTAATGAGACAAGACCGAAGTGCATTTGCCTTATTGAAGTGCTCTTTAGTGAACCATCAGTCGCTATTAGGTTCTGTGTCCAATTTTTACTTTTAAACTACATTTCCCATGGGTTTCTATTTTGAAAGCCCCAATGTTTCATGTTACTTATTGATTATCCTTATCATTATGGCACATTTCCCCAGTGGTGGGTACGATCAATCCAGTTTAGGAATATACTCCAAAATCTTTAATTCTAAAATGTAGTGTTGCATATTTGACATTCCTTTTATCTTCTTTTCATTCGTCATCCACTCTTGTTGACCATCGGGATTAGGCTGCTACAGAAATGGAAAGTCTTGTTATCTGTTGGGACAGCTGTAATGATTTTCATTGCTGCATGTGCCCTGTGTGGGTTTATGGAAGAAGCCATGACAGTGGACTGAATTTTAAGGCATGTCCTCTGGGCCGTGAGGAGAGAGACACAGGCCACACTGCACTTAAGAGGGCCGCATGAGGCCGGCTGAATCCATGCACACTCATATACATGCACACGGAATCAATCTGTCACCAAATCTTACCACTAAGGGCCATTACAGACCCGGCCAGCTGACAGCCGCATTTCTACCCAAATCCAGAGATCACACAAATATAGTACTTGAGGAACACAACCACATTGATAAGCCCTAGACTTAAAATGACCAGAATTATTCACATGCGAGTGAGCACATTGTTTATTAGATTCACCAGAGCATATAGTAGAAGTCAGTCATTGACATACAGTTCTTACTGTATATCAGTGTTCTTCTTTGCAGACATCGTATGGTCTAATAAACAATGCTCACAGATAGTGAGAGATAGAGAGGGAGTATGGTATAGAACTATAGAATGAATGTGGATTCTTCTACTTCTACAAAAAAAACTCTTTAAGTTACTTTATTACCTTTGCTGGGAGAACAATTTGAAGTAACATTTTTACAGTGTTGATTTTGGAAAAATATATTGTTAAATCTACTGTAGTTTAAGATCAATCATTCTTCCTGTTGACCTTTTCAGTCAAAAAAAATCTTAAGAAGCATTTGTCAACATTATTTTGAAGGTACCATTGAGATGTTTTTCTTTCCTGCAGAAATCAGGTGGTTGAATCAACTTTCATTAGATCTTGTTTATTTTGTTGGCTTATTAAAACCTGTTTTTATACATTTCAGCACAGCCCTCATCCAAGCACTTAACAGTCACACAACCCAGGTGCAGGCACTTTAAAAGAACCCTGATCTTGAACAGAAGAGAGCCATGCAATTTCCCCAACAATTTATGCCTCAGACTTCAATTAGCACCCGGAGTGCTCTCCCATCCTGTTTGATTCTTTAGGACTTCAAAGAAACGTATAAAACGTATAAAATACAGTTAGATAGTCTTCATGTCTATTGCATTTTTTGAAATGTTACTCAAATAAAAGATATTGATTACATACAGTATTGATGTGTTGCTTAATTAAGCCATTCTTAATTCAGTTCTGAATGGCACACAGCCATGTGACACTTACTAACACAACAGGAGATGTTGAGATTAGACTCCTTAAATGAGTGTCACATGGTAGACCTTCACTAGATGCTCTGCAGGAGCCCTTACAGCAATCTAGGCAGAAGAATTAAGAGACAGCTGAATATATAGAGAAAGAGCAGCTTGAGAACATGAAAATACCAATAAATACCACTTTTGGTAGTACTTTGTTATTCGCGTTAGCAACTTCATGTAAATACATTACCTACATTGTAATTATTTAGCATCATAAATCAAAGTTCCATGGTTTGACAATGGGGTACTATTACTGTAAACACAGCTGCCGTAAGATTATTGTAAACTGTGTTTATTAACATGTGGTGATATCTTCTTTGGCTGAAATGTATGTTGTGCTTCTCCGCAGCACTCATGCACGCAGCGGTGTTTGGTAATGTGACGGCCATCATTCAGCGCATGTACTCGCGCCGCTCGCTCTATCACACCCGCACCAAAGACCTGAAGGACTTCATCCGCGTGCACCGACTGCCCAAGGCCCTCGCGCAGCGCATGCTCGAGTGTTTTCAGACAACATGGTCTGTCAACAACGGCATCGATGTCAGTGAGGTACGACTCGAACCCCTTCCCTTGTTTTCAGTTAGCTTTATAGAGATATTTAACCATTTTTCGAAGAAAGTGTGAATGTAAGACTTATGATGAATCATATTTGATTTCTCAAAAGTGTTTTGCTTGTTTTATGCACTTATTGTTATAAATTTATGTAAGCGATAGCCTTTAAAAATTTTGTAGGTCGACTAAAGAATATTTACTTAAAGTACTTTTTGGAAGCCTTACAGGAAGTATACTGTCTGAAAAGTCCACACATGTCATGTAATTCTTTGAATGTAAAAGTTTCGACACATTCAAATAACGCATACATTTTTCTTATTTATGCAAGAGTTTGTTTTAATTCAAATAGTTAATACAGTCAATCATTTTGGTTTTTTTAGTATAATACTTTCTGTGATTTGATGCATTTTTAAAGATTTTCATAATCTCTCATCTCTTTCATCATTTGATTTAGTTTTTTCTCCACCCACCTCTCATTCACACCATCTCATTTTTATATTTGCTCTGCTCACAAACAGTCTGGTTCCATCTTTCTCTGACAATGTATTTAATGAGCCCGATTGAAAAAACTCATTACATAACAGCTCTCTCTCTCTTTTGCTTAGATATCCAATGCGTGATCTTCTGTAAAAGTTCAAATATTAGAGTGTACTAGTCAGTGTCTTTGCTGCAGTTGTTTCTTTGATGACAAAGTGTATATCAGAATAAGAATGAGAATCTAGAATATTCAGAATCTTTGTTAACTTGGTTAACCCTTAAGAGCAACAGTAACAGTGATGCTTCAGCAAAGATCACTAATATTTTGCACTAATATAAAACATGTTCATGTGGTTTATACCATTGAATTAAGTAACTAACCTGCTGTCTTAAAATAAAACTATATGGATATATTTTTTCTGCTGAATGTTTATTTTGTAAAATAAAGGTTTAAGGGCATAAAAATAGTATTCATTTTCAGTGTGTTTTTGTTTTTAAATCTCTAGGTTTCAGAAATCTAAATAGGATTGAAGGAACATTTTAAAGTACCATATAGCCACCGACTCCTATAGAGCATAGATCTTCATTAAAAATGTATATTCAAATTCATTTCCATTGAAATAAAAATTAAAATAAAAAAACAATAGACACAGAAATATTACATGGATAATGCTAAGGAATTAAAAAGTAATTGAAATAATTGAAAAAATAAGGCATTGTGGTGTAGTTTCACCATCTTTCTTTTTTTGTCCCAGCTGCTGAAGGACTTCCCAGATGAACTGCGGGCTGACATTGCCATGCACCTGAATAAAGAACTCCTGCAGCTGCCTCTATTTGAGTCGGCCAGTCGTGGGTGTCTGCGCTCCCTCTCACTTATCATCAAAACATCCTTCTGTGCTCCGGGAGAGTTCCTTATTCGCCAGGGCGATGCTCTACAGGCCATCTATTTTGTCTGCTCGGGCTCCATGGAAGTGCTGAAGGACAACACTGTGCTGGCTATACTGGGTGAGTTTACATCCGCAAAATTCACTTTTATACAGAAACTAAGTATTGTACATTGAAGGTGAACTTTTTTGTACCGCTCCTGGCACCAGACGGAAGTGCAAAAACTCGTCCCATCTGCCAGCGGGGCCGCTCAAACAAACAGATTGCAAATCCATTTGGTGTCGCTAATTGTGCATAAATTATACGCTTTTATCTTTATTAGGGTAATGAGATTTATCCTCATTAAAGAGCCGAAGGTAAACAGGTACTGTAATATATTGGATGTAAATTGTGATTAACAGATATAAATGCATTATGGATTTAGGATCATACTATGGTCATCTGTACAAACATCTATCACACAAATATATTCCCACTCGTCCGTCATGCTCTCTTATTCAGAGGCATCTATATTATAATTTCACAGCAATTTAAAAGCCATTTTTAATTCCTCCTACCTGTCACTTTTCATTGTGCTTTCCGGGTGAGATCGAGACAGGCAAATACAATAAAAATGCCCGCACACACCATCCATTAATATCATTTTATCATTTTGGGACATTTTAAATGAAAAAAATAATGGCTCTTTCATAGCACCGTCTCACAGTACTTTGCTCAACAAATCTAATCCCCCCACTACTGTTATGTCTCATTGTTTTGAGGGAGGATTCCCATGTAATTTTCAAGTCCATTGAGCAGTAACTATCCCCTCCCCAATTCTCTCTTTCACTCGCTCTTTTACACACGCACAATCGGATCATTGGATTCATTTTCTCATTAATCGTCTTCCTTTATTATGCATATTAATGGCATATATTATCTTTGAGATAAAGGTTACCTGCGGTTTCTCTAGTGTGCATTCCAATACAGTTACTGATGTGCTAAAACATACCAACATCTACATATGCAGCTTTTAAGGCAGAATCAAAACTGTCATAAAATCTGATGCATATACAGTAGTCATTTTTTAGGGAGCCGTACAGTATCCATTTACAATTTTTACATTCAAGTCAAAGGTGAGTATAAAGTGAGAGTTAACACTGAGATGTTAGCTTGCCAAGTGTGTGAATAAGATGCACTGTTTTAGGAAAGGTCAGTTGTTTTTAATGGTATTGTCGTGGTTAATGAGCTGGGCAGGCAGCCCGGATGTGAAACCCAGTCAAATGGTTCATGAAGATTCATGATTTTGTAGCCTATGAGCTCTTGAGCGAGACACTTAACCTTCATGTTGCTCTCAGAGAGTCTGTGCGTGCAATCATTTCACTAAGACACTTTGGATAACAGAAATGTGCTCAATAACAATAAAAAATTAACTTCAGCGTAAATGGGACGTCTCACATGGTCTTGCACAGTAATTGTCAATTTTATTGACTAAACATCATTAAATGTGCACATTTTAGGCCTACTCTTGTGAATGTTTCTCAAGATCTGTTACTGTAGAGATACATACCTTGAAGTCTTGACTATAAACAGACAGAACATTGTAGAAAAAGATACTAGGGGTAGGTTCTAGGTTGTCACAGTAGGAAATTAATGGCATTGTACCAAAATTGATAAAACTTATAAATCAGCAAAAAGGTCAAGTTGTATATTTAAATAGAAATTGTAACTAATGAATTAAAACCCATAGCTTGCCCGAATATTGGCAACCTGCCAATAGAGAAAATGTCCTTGCCTTTTGGTTAAAATCTTTCTACATTATATTCAGTTGACCCTTGTCATGACATTTCACAATGAGGATATTCGTATTTCTTTGTATATTTAACAGCTATTATATAAATATGATGATATTGAAATTCGGATTTGAAAGAGGTTAAAACTGTGTTTGATGTTGACTTTACAATGTCATGCAGCTCTGATAGGTTTGCTTTAAAGATGAATAAAAACAGAAAGAGACAAACAACTAGAATAAGAGAAAAGTAAACACATGGATGGAAGCAGATTTAACAACTATAATTTAAAACGTTTGTGGTTTGAATTGCAAATCATAGTCATAACAGATGCAGTTTGTGGGTCAGTTATAAATACTCCTCACCTTTCTACTTCACCTGAAAGTATTTTCATGTGTAAAAATAGCACAACACAGAGGTCTGGAATCTTCTAGAAGCAGATAACAGCAGGTAAAACTGCCTTGGGCCAGAAGCAGTAGGGTGCCTTATAATGTCATATCATTTTGAGAAGCTGGTGAACGTTCAAATAATGTTTTCTTGTACGCTGCTTGGGTAAGAAATAATCTTCTAGTCACCTAAATATGAAAGCAGAAATAAGTAAGTACTCTAAGATTTCCTCTCTAAGACACATTGTTTTAATGTCCAAATGAACAGAATTATAATTTAGGGGTTTACTATTCCTTTAAGTGACTGTATTTATTAGATTTATTATCCAGGTAATAAAAGCCTTTTTAATTCAATTTTCATTTTGCATAACATAAGAAACAAACATGACAATGTTTGTCATTTGCTACTGCATTGTATATGCCTGGATTTATGTATACACACAGGCAAGGAAGGATTTCTTCATAATCCATATGTAATGTAATAAAAAAACTTGTATGCTTTTTTTAGTTTCACGGCAGTGGATTATCACAAAAACATCTCTTCTGTGGATTTTCTATGCTTTTGCTTTGGGTTCTTTCAACCTGTGTTACCCGGGACCCCTTCACCTAAAGGCTTTTCATTCTGTTTGTGTTGCCTCTTAGAAAACTGTATGGCAGCAGCTGTGACTATAGATGGACTATTAAAGTTTTACTATGTTTTTTACTCATTTCTTGAAAATGGACTAAAATAATCCTGCCTCCATGTTTATAGACATTGGCTATGGTACTTTATCCAAAAAAACATGGTAATATCGTAGAACTCTAGTCTTTCAGCATGTTCACATTCATGTTCACTCTTTAAGTTTGGATGCCTGTTATATATAAACATTATTAAATGCATCCTATGATCTGCATCTGCATATATAGATAATATATATACAAATATAAAACAGCTTTATCATCTTTAATTTACATGGCACCTAATGTTTTTTTTTTTTTGTCGTACCAAAGGCTACGATTTCATTCAGATGTTCACACATTTCAGTCATAAATAAACAATTTGCTGTATCTGAACCCCCTCTTGTACAGTGCCTACAGTTAAGCAGGATATAAAGACTCTCAAAAGGTCACAGTAAAAGATGAGCCAGAGCTCTCACCAAGCTAAAGGTTCCTGTGTGTGCGTCTCTTTATCTCCAAACGCCCGGACCCTATTGCTCTGATCAAATCAAATGTTGATGTGCCGGTAGGCCACATCCACCTCGCTCTCACACTTAATAATTGATGGTTAATGCATTATTAAACTGCTTTGACTATTAATACAGGCTGACAGATGAAGGCAAGAACCATAGATCTCCACACACACAGAGAAAATAATGTGGACTAGGAGGGATTGAATTAAGGAATGGGAACAGGAACATAAAGTCTGCGGGGAATAAACACATCAATATGGACTCGGAAATACAGGCTCACATCTCACAACTCTATTCTAAGCCTAGTAAGCTGTCTTTCATGCATCATAGATGCACATGCAAAGCGACAATGTGTCCAGTACTTGCAGCAATACAATGTTGGTTATTCTTTGACTCAGCATTGGATAAAAAAAATGAACCCAGCCATTGTGTTGTAAATTTCAACCCATAGTTAAGACAAATTCAAACCATTTTATGGATTAATTTAACCCAACAGTTGGGTCAATCAAGGAAATGCTATTTATTATTCAGCTTCATTAAATACAGAAAGCTATTGGAAAAAACTGTTCAATCTAATTACAAATTGACTGTTTTATTCAATATCCTAGTGCACTCAGTATTATGTCCATAATCAACATGATGCTGTCAAATCATATTGGAATCAATGATGAATGACTATTAAACAAGTTGCTCCTTATGTAGCGCATTCTAAATCAGAGTTTTCATTTTAGTTATAATTCTACCTCAAAAGAGACTGTAGACAGCTTGCTGATGCAGTGAAAAAGGTTTTGGAAGAGAACAAATATACAGCCGTGGAAAAAATTAAGAGACCACTCCAACTTTTCATTTCAAATCAGCATTTCTAGATGTATTGTGGTCATTCCAGTCCAGCATCTGTTGAATTTCAACAAAATCAAACCTCAGGAGTGAAAAAAGTCATCCAACAGCAATGTGAAATACTGACAGCATGACAAGACACATGAAAACCATGATAAAAATCAAGGTTATTACATAAAAAATATGTATTATTATAAACTTTCCCTAAATGCATGTACTAATATTACTGTTGTGCTAAAAAGTGAATATGAACTTGTTTTATTTGCAGTATTTGAGGTCTGAAAAAATACAGAGCATCTTTTCTGTTATTTTGACCTGTTTCTCCAGGTCTCATTTTCTGCAAATAAATGCAAATAGAAACAATATTCTTATTTGAAATTTGGTACATATCTTGTTAGTAGTTCACAGAATGAAACAAGAATGATAATTTTACCTAAACACCTACCTATAAATAGTAAATAAAAAAACCCTGAAATAATGCTTTTTAACGGTTTCTTCATTATTTCCACGACTGTATGTTACAAACTGCAATTCTAAAAAACTCACATATCTTAACTGTTAGATACATAACCCCATTTTCAGTGATGTTGACTGAGAAAAGAACAAATACACAGCAGTGAGTGCATGAATACACTCTCACACATTCAGGTAAACACCTGCTTACCTTCATTCCCATGTACATCCACCCACTGTCAGTAAGAAAGTGTTTTTGGTTCTGTGTTTGGAGGATTTGCTTCTGATGTTGCAAACACACCTGCACACATGCTAAGTAATGGCACTTTCCTGCTGCGTTATTGATCTGACAGCTTGACCCAAGGGTCCACAGGGGGCTCCTGAGAATGAGAAGAGAGAGAATGAGAGCAAGAGGCAGATAAACACAAAGACAGAGAGACAGCAGGAGAGAGAGACAGCAAATAGAGAATGACTGATACAAAATGAAAGCATGAAATGAAACCGAATGATTAGTCAAGACAGACGCGGTAAACACTTTGTCTCCGAAGAAGACAAATAAATACGCACACGGACGTCTCCGAGCCACTGTTGGAGTGGAAGTGATTGTCTTAATTAAAGCTGTGATATGAAATGGCTTCCTCCACCTAGACTCGTGTCTGTAGCGGTTTCAAACCCCACAATGAGATTACATGTGTTATTGCATCAGAGCTACTGTCTGTGGAAGCAGTGAGGAGAATGAGAGAGCGAGAATGAGCCACAGAGAGGAGATAGCAGATAGGAATGAGAGGGAAAGAAAATAGCAAAGGGGAACAGAAGAGAAAAGAGAGAATTCATCTGAGAATATTAAAATCTGTGATTGAAAAAAGCAAATGAGACAGTATTATTAACTATTGGTGAACTCGAACACAACAGCAAAATAAAAACGCAATGCTATTTGGCCCTGAAAAAGATTACAGTTGGCTGCTCGCTGAAAGTTGACAATCCGACAGATCGCCACCCCCGCTCTGATGTAACTACAGTCTGGAGATCGCTCATGAATTCTCCAGCTATGTATTATTATCATTTGCCTGTTCGCAGGAGATTGTCCTTTCTGTTTGATGGACAGAAAAATATACATCTATTTTATGCTTTTAAAGGGATAGTTCATTCAGAAATGAAAATTCTGTCAATTTACTCAAACCTGTATGACTTTCTTTCTTCTTTTGTGTTCTGCAGACAAAAGAATGTCATGCAGGTTTTAAATCACTTTACCTTTGAATAGTAAAAAATATATAATTTTCTTATAATACACAGGTATTTTAAGTGGTGGTGAATAAGAAAAAAAATACAAAGGGGCTCCGCAGCCAAACCGCGACCCCCTGGAGGCCAGTAAACAAAGCTCAGTGAAAAACAGAAGAGAACAAGGTGAAAAGCATGTGAGAGAAAAGAGACAATTCCTTAGTGTCAGCCAAATAAATAAATAGAAAACCTGTTTATAAAAGATGAAATGATCTGCTATTTGATCTTAACAAGATTTATAGAACTTTGTAAACACAATGAAATGCACACACACTCACTCTCCCTGCACATGCAAATTACCACACCTGCCAACTTGATGTACTCGATGAAGGATGTACATATGGACAACCATCTCTCTCCCAGTGCTGCTGAACTCAGTTGACTCCAGTGTGTGCCATCCAGTTTGATTTCCCAGAATGCACTACTCTGACATAAACTCACTTAAGAATCTGTCACTGCTTTCAGAGTCCCTTCATGCCAAACTAGAGCATATTTTTAGCCTTTCTGCAGTCTCGTGTGTCCTTTCTGAGTCTCGTTCTAAACAGAAACGTTTTTTGCTTATATGTTAAGTGTATAAAAATGACTGTCTGTTTGTTTTCTTGTTGGATATTGGATCTCTTTGTTTAAAAATGCTGCCAGGATCTTATATGCATATGCAGCTTTGAATGAGTACTTCATGAATATTGTATGTGATAATGAATGACAAATCAGAATCTCCAAATGTGCCTGTAACAACTGCAAATAAGAAAAAAATTGTGTTTTTATTATATGTATTTTTTTCACTAAATGAAACACGAATCAAGTAAACACAAACACATTGTAATGTAAACAGAAAAGATGGATAACTGTTTGGCACTTTTGACACTTAAGATGAAAAAATAATCGATTAACTGTAATATTAACATTTACCTCATTAAAACAATATCATTATTATGAGAAATGCGAATTACTTCCGAAATTGATGTTAAATACATTGCATATTCAGTATTTTCAGATTTTACAATGTCAATACAATGTTAGTTTTATGTGTATTTCTCATGCAGGAAAGGGCGACCTGATTGGATCAGACTCGCTGACGAAGGAACAGGTTATAAAGACCAACGCAAACGTGAAAGCGCTGACATACTGTGACCTGCAGTACATCAGCCTAAAGGGCCTCTGCGAGGTGCTGCGTCTCTATCCTGAATACGCCCAAAAATTTGTCAGCGAAATTCAGCACGACCTCACCTACAACCTGCGAGAAGGCAGCGGCGCTGACGTGAGTGACACTTTATGTGCCTGCATTCAGGACAAAGAGTGACAATCCCAGACTAATATCTGTGTAGGTTATATGTGCATGAGGGCCTGAGACAATTACCACAAAACATAAACCCAGGAGTCAATACATGGTCTGGTTTATCAGTACGGTGCGGTTTGACCAGGCTTCGGAATGAGTTCTATAGACCACTTCGTAAGATGTAAACACTGGTCCAGAAGCATTTTTTTCCTTGCATACTGTATATAATTACACCTTAAATATATTAGTTTACACATTTTTTAAACATAAACATATTTTATTGTTATACATTTTCAGTTGGGTTTTTTTATTAAAATGTTTTGCTTGTGTTAAATAATTAAAACAAGAAGTTCTTCTAAACCAATGTTGGACCAGCGTTGTTTACGTTTTCTGAAGTGGTCTATAGAGCTTTATCTAATATAATAATCCACTATAAAATGCAAACAAATTAAGAACTATGTCCTTGCCATAAAATACCAATTTTGGCATGTATGGTTCCATAAAAAACCTTAAACATCCACAGAACCTTCCTGTTTCAGCAGATGTTCTTTTTAGGGGACAAAGGATCTTTATACTGTAAAAAACTTTTGTGGCCCTTTTAGAGGTGAGACATCATTGTGAGAGAGATTATTTTGTTCCTTTCTGTCCCTCGGGCAAATCTGAAAAGCAAGGGATTTTAACAAAGTCTCAATTTGCTTTTTATTTGATAACATTACTGATTCTAAGGAATCCCCTTTCTGTGGGATGCCGCATAGGAATGCAAAAAGAAGAATATACTTCTACCACAAGACTAGTTTTCCATCACAAATTTGTGCGTGTATGAATAAGTTGATAAATAAATGCATGAGTTGTGACTGAGGGTTGTGTTTGTGTGTAACACTGCAATGGCCACACCCACATCCATCAGAATAGAAGATAAATCCCCCATCAGCTAGCTTTGGCATCTTCCCTTTTTCTAAGTCTGTGCCCTTTTCCTGACTTAGTTAAAACCTTGGCCCTCTCATCTTCAGAATGCACATGTATGCCTCCTCACGAGTCCCTTCTCTCCCCACACACGCTCTCTCTGCCTTGAGTGTAACTTGCAGGGACAGGAATAGCAGCAGGCTGCGGTTTAGAATGTGTGCTGATGCTAAGAATAGCACAGAGGGAAGGCGGGGACTCCACGCTGGCTGGGTACCCCGTGCCTCGAGCTAAGATTGGATCCTGGCAGATAAAAATAGCAGCGAAGCGAGAGGTGGGGGTTGAGAGAGGTGCCTCTTTTCTCCTCTCGTTTCTCCTGCAGTGCTGTATGTGAATGTGTCATATGCGGCATTCACTCCAGCTGGAGAACGCGATTGCTTGTTTTGAGGAGAAAAAGAGAGGTACGGCGAGAAAGAGAGGGGGAGGTGTGGAGGAAATGATAAAAAAGGAAGAGGAAATGAGATGTTGATTACAGGCGGTGGAGTGGCGGGTACATAACGTGTCAAAATATGCAGGATCAGTGATGCTAAAGCAAGCATCACTGTTAGTTAAAACAAACCTGAATAAACCCAATTAAACTATGAGTCACAGAAATGAATATGCCTGAAATGGTGCAGCTTGTAGAGGAGTAATGTGCGGTTATTTTTCTAAGTAACCCGACTTCTAGTGTTCACCTGTCAGATGATAAAATAGATTAAAAATATTTTGTATTATTAGGAAAATTAACCATATTTTTAATTGTAGCAAAACAAAAAAATGTTAAACAAAACCATCGTTAATTTGTGGTTATCATGTTTATTTCATAGTAATGTCGTGGATACTTTTTATACATTACATAAAAAAATGGAACTAAGGCATATCAAAGACCAGAATATAATTTGGCTCAGATGGCCTGGCAACCCCACAGTAACACATAAAAACAACCCAGAACACCAACACAACCAAAACAAAAAACAAGTGCTGAGATATGTGAACGTATTAGCATCAGTGCTCATTTAAGCATCTTGTACACAAAGCTGTGCCACTGGGGTCCATGTTACTAAGATTAGAAGATTGCTAAAAATAAATTCTGCTTTAGGTGGGGTGTGGGGCTGCAGACGGTGCGTGGGGGTGGAGATCATCAGAGGAAGAGGAAAAAAATGATGCGAAGAAAAATGAGGCAGAAAAGGGGAGGGGGGTTGCGGAATAAAGATGGAGTGATTTCAATCAAAGCGAATCGAGGAGAAGAAATGGAGGAGTGAGAAGAAATTAAGATTTGAATTAGGATTTGATGCATCCATGATCACTTCTGTTATTTTAGCATCATTTCAGTGCGGAAGAAGTTTGTTTGTAATAGAGGAAGCTGCACTGTGTTGGCACCCCATAGCGATGGATGGTGATTGACACAGTCTTTTATATGTTATGACAAACAGAAATAAACAGTGTTGCCCCTCCTTTCCTCTTCCGTGCCGCAAGATGAGAGCGCTTGAAGTCATCCTTAATATGACATTCTAGGAACATACAGGGAGAGTTTATTGATGAAGAAATCAAACTCATTTTCAGTTTATACAAAGAAAAATGCTTGTGGTAAATCAATCAAGGTTTCTTAATTCAGTCTTGTAATATGGTAAATACTGTGGAAGAGAGAGAGACAGAGAGAGCAAGAAAGAGTGCGATAGATGGAGTCAACAGGCTGTGTTAGTGTGCCACACACTGGTTTGGACTTTTACTACCCATTTTGCTAACATTTTACAATAAGGTCTCATTTACTTACATTAGTTCATACATAAATTGCAATGAGCAGCATATGTTTACAAGATTTATTTGTCTTTGTTGATACAATACAATTGTTTATTAATGTTAATGTGAACTAATGTTAACAGATACATATTTCGATTTGATGTTAAAAATAAACTTTTTTTAAATTAATAAATGATGTAAATGTATTAATGATTGTTAGTTTATTTTAATCTTTTAACTGATGTACTGTAGTTCAACCTTATTGTAAAGTGTTACCCCCATTTTAAATCAAGTGCAAGATTAAATATTATCTTTAAAATGTTTTGAGGTCAAATGTTGAAAATTGGTCTGAGGATGCGCTATAATAAAGTATTATCCCAAGCTTTGGCTGTAGCTTGTTTACCTTGTCAACAAATTGTAGTAGAATAAAGAAAATAAAAGATGAATTTAACTGATTATTATTAGATGATTAGATTAGATTCAACTTTATTGTCATTACAATGTACAAGTACAAGGCAACGAAATGTAGTTTAGGTCTAACCAGAAGTGCAATAAGCAAGTGCAGGATATACAGTTGTGCATACAGAATAAAGCAAAAATTATGAAGAATTTACAAGTGGGAATGTACTATGAACATATATACAGATGGTTATTTACTAAAAACAGAAATTACTGATGGATATGTACAATATAAATTAGACTATGCAGAACAGTAGTGCAAATGAGTATAAAGTGTGCATAAATGATGGACAGCAGCTATTAAGTAAAGTAAACAGTGCAGTAGATGAGTATTATTTGTTCATTATAAAACACTTAAGTAGATATTGTGATAATATTGTTACAGTAAATTCTCGATAACCGTGAAGTGACCGTGAAGTATGTACCAGTATAGTACATGTAAACACAAACATGACAGAATCTATTCTTCGTCTCTCAGCTGGACTGGGAAAGCAACGGCGGCCTTGTCAAGAAACTACCTGCCATCCGTGAGGACGAGGAGAATGATGAAGAACAACACACTGTTTCAAGGGCCCCTCGTTCTCCACTGCGCCTGACCCGAGGTCTCAACTCCCCCCTGCGATCACCTCTCCTCCCCCCACGCCCCTTCCGGCCTTCGTCAGACCACACGAGACCTGCACACCTCCAAATCCCTGTGGTCAGTTTCAGCAGCGCCCCTCCAGAACTCAGCCCGAGGTACGAACCGCACACCTTTGTGCTTACCTGCACAGAATCAGCATTAAAGAGGTTTGACGGATCTAGCTTTTGATTTTGTATAGAAATAATTAATAGAGTCTGTGTTTAAAAGCTTGATACGTTTAACAATTTATAAGGAAAACACTGGGACGTGCTTGCATCCTGTTTCCTCAATGAGCTATGGCCCCCTGGTGGATCTCATAAGAACTATACTGATTCATAATTTAGGAGAAGTATCCGGCTACCATGACAACCAGTTTGGCCAGAATCATTGCTGGCTTCAGTGATTGACTTCTCAATTTCACACTAAGAAATCAGAGCTAAAGCCGCAATTTAATGGGAATCCATTTCACCGTTCATGTAGTACAGTGGGATTTCTGTGCATTAGGCGCTGTATGTAATGCTATGTAGACATTAATCTTATGATGCGTACATTTTAGTCAGAGTTGCTAAACCAATTAAGAACTACACATAAACATGATGCATTTTTAACATCTTTGCAGGTTTGTTGATGGAATTGAAACAGAAAGCAATTTAAGCTCAATACAACGGTTTGAGTTTGGTCCCAGCCTACCTCAGAGTGGCCCTCCATCCCCTTCTCCAGGTACAAACACATCCACTTCTCAGGCAGGAAGTGGCTTCTGTGAGAAAATATCATAAAGTGACATTTCCAACATTGAATGTTTATCTCTAGTCACACATTTTTGACTCTTCTTCCAAAAATTTGACTCTGTTCCACATTGCAGTTTATTTTAGCCAAGAACCACCCACACAAGACATTTAAGGGTGGTAACAGCTGAAATCAAATATAGCAAAACAAAGCGAAATATCTCTTAGGGATTTCTGGATTATGAAGTGCCTCAAAAGATTCAGTGCCATGAATTTCACAAGAAAAGTTCTGCTCTGTCAGAAAAGATTACCAATGTTATCTGCGCTAGTGGAAATACGGAATATGGAATAACTCCCGAGAGGGTGATCAGTACTTGAGCAAGTCTTTATTTTGCTTTATTGCATGGCTCATTGGAATGCTTGATTCTGATTGGCCAGTCGTGACATTTGCAGGTTCATTATCCCAGATAACAACCATTCAAAACTAATAACACACGGTAACCCGGATGCTGCAAATCATTTTGACAGGTACCGTTTAATATTACACAAAAAATAAATGTCTTTTATTAACATATATGACATTATATTTACAAATGATTAAACCAAATTGCCTGTTCGTGACATTTGAACATCGTTTCTTAAAACCGGAAGTAAGCGGCTTTTCCTGACAGGTCTGCATTTGGTAAAATGAGCTAATAAAATATTTCAAATTCACATTTCATGTTCAGTTTTCTTCTCATGTGGATGTAGCCGTGTAATAAGTGGGATAATGTAAGCAGCCGGCTGTATATTGTCATTTTGTCAAATGTGTAATGTGTATTTATTTTTATTTTTACTTACTTTTTTGTTACCTGTACCTTGTCACTTTTTTTAACATGTATGTGCACTGGAAGCCTCTGACACTAAGACAAATTCCTTGTGTGTGTAAGCACACTTGGCAATAAAGCTCTTTCTGATTCTGATTCTGATTCTGAATAACAGACCTCTGTATATCGTGACTGACCAATCAGAATCAAGTATTCCAGAGAGCCATGCAGTAATTATTTTATAACATAATATTTCATTTAAAGAATCTTTGCATTTTCATCCACCCATTCCTCACTCACTTCATTTCCAAAGTTATGTTTAACAATCTTGTGACAAACTTGTGACACTGATGTGTGAAATGTAAAACTTACCGTGTTCGGTCTGTGCTTGTGTGTAGTGACCCAGGAGCATCTGGAAAACAAGCAGAGCATCACCAAACTGAGTGAGGAGGTAAGTAAATCAAAATCAAATATCATTCATTGATGATGTGCATATTAAATTTCATAATTTAGCTTTTATTCTGTTCTTCTTATTTCCAGATGACTAGTCTCTCTCAGCAAGTGTCCCAACTGAGCAAAGAGCTGCAGGAAATGACACGTCTCCTCCGTCCCTTGCTCGTCATTGGATCTCAACCCGTCCTGACAGCCCTCAACCCAACAATGCCCATGTCTCCCATCAGCGGCCCAACAATACCCACACCAGCAGTTCCCTCACCCACAACCTCCCCACTCAGGCATACTTGCTCCCTAATGGACAGTGTGGACACTGGGGGCATTGGCTTATCCAACTGTCTCAAACCCAGCAGTCCTCTACAGAGACCACAGGCTCAGGTGTCTCCGAAAGGCTGTTCAAGAGGGCCTTCCTTACCAACCCTCTGTCCAGACACAACCCAAACAGAAGGGTCTGCGCCACCTAGCCAAGCTTACACCCACGACCAGCCATCGCAAGCCCCCCTTACCTTTTCCTTCTCACTTCCTTCTTTTCGCTCTCCATCTCCCTCCTGTTCTCCATGCCAGGGGCCGCACTTTTCCCGTCCTGCCAGTCACAGCAGAGGTTTGCTTCCTCCACCCGTCTCGCAGGACACCCCACCTCAAACTTCTCATTGCTCGGCACCTCCTTCGATCAGCAACTCCCCTGGTGACCACAGGCTAGACATGAGCCCCTTTCCCTCCTCCACGGCTCCTTCCATCGAGTCACGGTCGTGCACTCCTCCGTCATGCCCGCACACGTCACCGCCTTGCAACTCCCTTCCAGAAAGCCAGGTCTCTTTTGGCACTTCGTGGCCGCCGCAGAACCCCAGGCCGGCACCTCCTCAGTTAGAGATTGAGATGCAGGAGTGGGCACCAGGAGGGACGCCGTCCACCGAGCATATCAGCTTCATAGATGAAGAGGGACCACCACTGTGAAAGACAGATTGTGACTAGTTGACTGTAATAGCAAATGAGGACATTTGAGCGGAGAGCCGGGCCGACTGCAATTCCCCAACACACATACTGGACGTCCTGAGATAACACGAAACGGACTCTTGTAAGTTGACAGATAGTGGCTCTGTTGCAAACTGTAGTAAGCTGCCTACATAGACAACGCATGCATGCAGCATGGGTAAGGCTTCTCTTTTAAGACGGACAGAAAGCAAGGCAGCTCACTAGAGTTGAAAACCGAGCCGCTGTCTCAGTTATCACTTGGGAGCACCTTTGTACCTGATACCAGCCAGTCTTTTCCCTCTTAGCACAACGTCATGATGTTCCTCTTCTAAAGGCATTACAGGGCATTCACAGGCATGGCGGTCAAACTACGAGGATCCCGCTGCAGACATATAAACCTCACTGTGAGGATTTTATAGAACAAAAGTGGAAGTTGACTGATTAACGCGCACGGATCGTGCATACACCAGAAAAAAGGAATTGTCAGGTGGAGTTTATTTTTTGCAATGATTCTGTATTACTAAAATGATGTTTTTACTTTATGAATTATTTACCTTGGAAAATGAATTCATATTTAAATTTCCAGACTCTGGAAATGAATGAAGCTGTCACAGCACATTATCTGTAACACCCCACACTTTATTTCTGTCCTCCGGTGGCTAAATGGCATGTTTAGTCAGAATGAGGATGCAGCACCTTGGGAAATGATCTAATTTAGTTCATTTCGAGATTTCTTCATTGTATTCAGTCAAAGCAGAATTTAGCAGTGGGTCTACAACATTTTGCATTTTTGTATGTTGGATCAGGTGTGTTAAAGACGTACAAAATGTGCAGAGCTGTGGGTCACCATGACTGGAGTTGAGAGCGAGCTAAAAGGGTAATATTTTTTTTGAAACACAAACACAAAGACAGGGATCAATATTTACTTTTGCCACACTGGAAAATAGATCAGTTAAGAAAATTCATGACATTTATTTATGCCATTTTTTTTTTTTTTTACATTTTCTTAAAATATTTTGTCTCTATATCTCCCTTGTATATTATATATAAAATCTTATATTAAAATCATAAATATAAGTAATATTATATAACGTTACATATAAATATATATGAAAGTAAAACTTACCATATATTTTCATTACCAAATTATATAGATATACAGTTTCAAAGCAACAACATAAACAAACGTTACTGCGCATGCACGCTTTTGTAGCCCAAACTTAACTTCTGGTACACATCCGCAAAAAATAAAGTCCCTGCAGATTATTTCTGATAACCAGCAAAAGAAATAAGTTAATTACATCAGCTAGAAAGTTAAAAGTATGTCTAGTCAGTATTATTTTGGGTTACCAGTAGATGAACATAAATGTAAAATGGCTAAACTTAAATGTTACACAACCCATTCAACAAATTGTTTATTTCAAATTCAACAAATTGTTTGTTTATTACAATTATTATACAAGAAAATATTAATATAAATAAAATATAAATAGTTATATTATTAGCCACTAGCCAGATCGGAAGTTAACTTCGGGCCAGTCTTATGCATCCAATGAAATATCATATCATTTTTCTTTTTTCATGGCAAATTTTCCACTGTGGTAAAACTGTGGTTAAAGCAATTAAAATAGCCTGAAAGTAATATCAAAAAGAAATCATAAATAGCCAAACTATCAGTTACCTTGCTTTAAAAAAAGATGTTGAAATCCATCTGTCCTGTAGCCTATTTTTTCACTTGCCAAAGCCAACATTTACACACATTTGCCACTTGGTGAGTGTTAATTTTTGACCCAGCGCACAACCTTGAATGACATGCCAAGCACTCCAGTATGTAGCAGTCTCATAAATCACATTCTATTTCCCAGGTTGCCCCTCTTCTCTACAAACAGTTAAAAATATAAGGCATACTCAATGCAATTATCAAAACACAAATGTTATAAAGACCACAAAGGTCAAACAGAGTCATCGTAACATGCAGAACACTAAATGGAGTCTGAATATTGGGGAGGGTGTGCCAGTTCACGGTCAGTTGGGACTATGTTAGGGGTTGGCATGCCATATGTTGTGCAGAACATGGACGTCTCCCAATGAGACGTATGCATAAATCGAATTAAAATAAACATGTACACACAGCTTTAGCCATCCAGCCAGCGTGCCTTCTCACAAAACAAGAAATCCTATAGCTCTCCCCATTCTTCAGCATTCACATCACGTATCAAAACTGTCGGTCACAATTGAGAGCACTGCACTTTTATTTGACTATTTATTGAATTAAATATTATTTATTTATTTGCTATCCTAAGGACAGACTCCCATGAAGAATGCCACAGAATAACACAGTATAATCACGATCACCTCAGCATCTCTGATGACCAGCAAAAGCGGCCAAAACTAAGATGTCAGCATCGTCTCCAACTCATTTCAATAGTTGGCATAATACTGGGAACCAGAATGACATCATATCGTTTTATCAGTTTGCTGAGGTCCATCCAAACTCATGGTGTAGGCGCACCATCTGTCCGTCCTAACTAACATGCGCTTGCTTAAATTGGGAAAGGGCACATATCAAAAGAGAATTTGGTCTCTGTTTTTTTGTTATGTCTGAATGTGGATAGTAGGAAATTTGATGGACTTTGGGGTCTGGGGGTTTCCTGCATGTCCAATTCATTTGCATGAGGAATGTGCCTGCATATATGGGAGGAGGGATCGGGGGGCGGGTTGGGGTGGGTGCACGACCCAGGGCATACAGGGGTCCAGATGTATTTTATTAAATGTAACAAGCTTTACAAGAGACACTTACCAGAATAATAAAAGAAAAGATGATGTTTTATAGGAATACAGACTTCTGTGCTTCTTTTCATTTTTCCTTTAAAATAATAATTGCCAAAAAATGCTTTCATCTGATATTCAAGTGCATTCACTGTGTAGTGATTTTCATGAGGACTGTGGAAGTGGGTAAACTCAAGACAGGTAAGTCAAGTAGTTTGTATGAAGAATGTTGGTAACTAAACAATGCCGGTACCCATTCACATCTATTGTATGGATACAAAATCAATAAAAGTCAATGGGTACCGCCGTTGTTCGGTTACCAACATTCTTCAAAACATCTTCTTTTGTGATCTGCAGAAAAAGAAAGTCATACAGATTTGAAATGACAAGAGGGCGAGTAAATAGTGACAAAATGTTCACTTTTGGGTGAACTATCCCTTAAATTTGCCACTAAAAAACCCTCCCAACCCAGGAAAAAAACAAAAGACACAAACAAATGGGCTGCTCCATGGCAGAGTCCTGCATATATTTGAGTGGAAACATTCACTATAGAGCTTCATAAAGATGGTGTTATGAGGAGGTTTTGTGAGGAGATCAATTTTTGCAAAGGGAGGAAGTAAAAAACAAGAACGAGTGGTAACGCAACTTTTAGGGATTGGATGGTTTCTATTCGATGTTCTGTATGGGTATATAACCAAACATGCTGCCTCTCCACATATACCCACATTATATTACAGACAGGAAAATACAAAGGGCAAAAACAACCTGAAAGGGTAAATTAAAAATCCAAAAAATATATTTATATATTTATATTTATATATATATATTTACGAGGTATGTATCCACAAAAAACAAAAACAAGCAATCTTTTTTCTAACCTCTCCTTGTGTCACAACTTAAAATAATAATAATAATTGTTATAATAATATCATCAATAGTAAATCAGCAAACCAAAATACAGAGACTGAGCTCCTATAAGCTTAGCACTGAGAGGTCAGCTTTCTCCTCATGGAGTCCAAAGCATCAAAGCCTCCAAAGCACCAGGTGGCGCTCCAACACACTTTGAGGACGTTTTCCTTCACATTAAGTCCAAAATAAACAAACAAAAAATAGTCCCAAGAGTTCAGAAGAAAACAATAAGCCAACATAGCTGAAAGCCCAAACGGTGCTGTGGCCCCTGGCAACCGAGTCTCTGATTTACAAAGTTGTTCGGGGAGTCTCCACAACAAAAGGTGTCTTGTGCAACAAAACAAAGAAGGAAGAGCAAAAAAACCCCCCGCAAATCTAAAACAAAAGCACAGGAGATCCTCTGGGAGTTGTAAGGGCACGTCGCACCTTCCTCCGAGGTCATGCCAAGTACTGCTGCATTGCCGTTTTAGCCCTGAGAGACAGAAGGGTGATGTGAGCGGTCATTCCTATGATAATTAAAACATGATTTATGTCTGCACCTAACCTGTCACAGAGGTTGGGATCTGACGCCTGGGTGAGTTTGTGTAGGATATCAACAAAGCCCATCTCCTTCAGTTTGTCTTGTCTCTCTTGTGATCCTAAAGCAGGAAAAGACAATCCTGCGTTACGATAAAACAACACAAACAATGAACAAATCTTAGTGCACTTAATTAATAATGAACAGAAAATTGTTTGCTTTTAAGCAAGTTTACTCCTCACCATCCTCCTCATTCCAGATGAGATTGGAGATGCAGAATGTGGCGGCCAGCTGCAGCTTCACGTTGGAGTGACCCTGAAACACAGGCAACAGCACAAATAAAATAAAAAACACTGCATGCATGAATGGAAACAAGCATCCGGAAAATGACACCAGTTGACTGTACCATGTAATATTTGACTTTTTGGAGCATGTCATCATTGGTCATGATGAGTTCCTTGGCAGTGTTTCCATCAGCGATGTTGGCCAGTATACACAACGTCTGCAACGAGACAACATTATTGAAATCCATTAAAAGCTTAAACTTGTTAGCATTCCATCTCGATCAAGTGTGTTTGTGTATCTCACCTGCTCTTTGACCTCTATGCTGTGTTCTCCCTCCAGGATAAGAGTGACCGCTTGCATTATCTGCTTTCCATGTGAGCTCATGATCTGGTCTATATGCTACGACAAACAAGATGCGATTAGCTTGTGTTTGTGTGCGTTACAGAAACCTGACTACAGAAGAGAAAAGCATTTGTCTTACTGGTCTTGTAGAGAGCAGGTTTCGAAGCAGCCCCAGTGTTTTCATGAGCACATTGGTATCAGGGTCAGACAGGAGTCGAAACAGCTGTTCTGTGCCCAGCGCTCGAACTATCTCCACCTTCACCTTCTGATCTGCCTGGAACGCCATGTTCTACACAAACACGCACGTTGAAAATTGACATACAGTATGTTGTGCTATATGCATACAGTTAGATAATAATGCAATATGAAATGAGAATTGTGATGTGTATTAAGTTTGAACAACATTGGTCTCTTACCATGAGAGCCCAGATGCCGTTGACCCTCAGAGCTGGACTGTCACTTTGCGTGAGGCTGCATAGTAACTCAATGACTCCAGACTCTAAGATAGGCTGTGTTCAAACACAAAACACACAAAATCACTTAACAGAACAAAGCGATGAGGACAAACTTCTTTTTAGATTCATTTTAATACCTAGTCTAGATTTAATGAAGACATGTTTTAAAACTGGGATTTTTCACGAAGTAAAAGTTTTTATCATTTTTTATTCTTTTTATTTAAACAACATGTATCATTTACATTTATGTCTTGATCTCTGACAGGTTGGAGCTGTTTTATACTGATGAGTAAAAACTAGGGCTAGGGTAACCTGGTGTTGAAAAAACATGTTTTTATTGTGTTTTATTGTATTAGTTAGCTGTATTTTTTGAGTTATTATTATTTAATCAAAACAACCCAACTGCAGTTTGATTGATACAATAAAAAAACAACCAAAAACATTAAGCTTTTGCAAATGAATGTTTAGCTTCTAAAAGTATTTACCTCCTTGCTGGGGGAAAACTCCAGCAGTAAGTTGCATAGTGTTGAAGAGGCCATGACCAGCACCTCGTCTGGAGCGTTCTGTAATAACTGTCCAAAAAACAAACATGCATTGAGGTTTCATTTAATCATTCAGTTTCATGTAATTCAATGTCATCTGAACATCATACCTTCATTAGCGGCTTCCATACTGCATGATCGTGGAAACTCGTTCTTAGCTGTTGTACAGATCGCGATAAACTGTGCAAGCATCTAGAGGAGATTTGAAGAAATAAAATAAAAATGCAACCTTCGTATCCTTTAAAATCTTTCGATAACAAACTTCTGGTGCCCTTTCACCGAACACGTTTTACATTTACAAGCCGCTTTGCTTTTCTACATTTTTGACAGACAGTAATGAACTGTGAAGGTTGAAAGTGTTGCATCGTACCTGACTGCTGCTAACCGTACTTTGATACTGGATTCTGATAGACCACTAACAATCCTGTCCATCATGTTCTCCGTCTCTGTGATCTGTATTGAAAAATGATGTGGGGTCACAAACATCAACCTTCATGCAGTACTTCTAAGCAATTTGGTTAAAGGGATAGTTCACCCAAAAACTCTGTCATCACTTACTCATCCTTTTGACATTTTAAACTTGTGACGTTCCTTTTCTGCAGAACACAAAGATATTTTGAAGAATTATAGTAACCAAAAACTGCTGGTTCCTATCGCCTTCTATTGTATGGACACAAAACCAATGCAAGTCAATGGGGATCAATGGTTTTCATTTAAAAACATTCTTCAAAATATCTTCTTTTGTGTTCTGCAGAATGAAAGTCACACAGGTTTGAAATGACAACAGGGTGAATAAATGATGACAGAATTTTCACTTTTGGGTGAACTATCCTTTAAACCCTCAAGCAGCCAAGAGTGTGTCAATAAATGCCACGCACAACCCACGATTATTGCAAACTGCCTACAGGTGCGGATGAGCCCCGTGGTGTCTCACCTTCTTCCTGATGTCCTCATCGTTGGATCCCAGTGAGGCGTAGAGTTTGAACGCTGCCTGTCTGAGCTCATGTGCATGTTTCAGGTCATGATCCAACTACAGGAAGAATGAGTGACAGTTAAACTAGTCTAAACAATATGGCTCAAACATAGGTATCTAAAAAGGATATTAAAGTGTCACCCTTTTAAAATCATTGATGACGCTGACAGAGCTTGGGTATTTGAAGTAGTCGGCCAGCATGGATACGAGATGGTCAGTGACACTGGCGATCCGCTGCAATTCTATGTCCGGCTCCATCAGGTAGGCCAGCGTCTCCGCCCCCTCCACCCGCTCTTCTAGTAACCGTTCTTTACTGCACATCCGCACCAGACACGGCAGAGTCTGTCCGTATGAACACACAGGAACAGTAGTATGTTATATGTATGAATAAATGAAGCAACTGGACCCTGATCTTGCATTTATCAGAATTTAATTGTTTTACCTTTAGTACAATACAGCTGTCATCTGTCCTGATGGCTCCTGCTCGACACATGTATGTTAAACTGAGACAGAGAAAGAGAGAAAGGTTCGAATGGAAGTGAGTAAACGTGTATTTTTACAGATGTGAGATTTACTCACCATTTGGAAGCTGTAAGCTGCATTTCTATGGGTTTGTCCCTTTGCATCATTCTGACAAAAACCTGAGAGAGCTGCTCTCCATCTACTAGCACTAAGAAAAACACATATTAATATTTAATTTCTGTATATTTCAGGAAGAGGACAAAATCATGCATTAAAAGAGAAAGGACACACTTACCATTCACCAGTGTCATGGACACCTGTGTGTTCTCATAGGCCAAGACTGAGAAACACTTTAACGCCTGCATTCGTACCTACAGTGAGAGCCCACAAGACCTTCTTTCTCAGAATATACACAGCACAAAACCTTAAAGTAATAATAACCTTAAAGTAGTAATATCAGGAAATTATTAATCCTTTGAAATAAAAGAACTACTATTATAACATAACACATTTTTCACAACGCAAAACTTCTTCCAGAAATGAAAAAGGCTGAAACTAAACTGCAAAAACAAGTCGTCTGCATGTTCCTCTGGATCCTTATTCTAGACATACGAAGCTCAAGTTTATTTTTAACAACAACAGAATGAAATAGAAAGCAGAGGTCCTGAGGGGCATTTAAAAAAATTTAACAACTAACAACAAGATACAGCACAACAGCCCTCTGACTTGTGTACTCAGACAAAGCAACTATTAAAATATACAGTCGTGTCTATATTTTATTCAGAAAATGAATTTATTTAACCAGTGCATATGGGATATGAGAGCATGATGTGTTTTTTGCTGTTGTGTACCTTATAGGAAGGAGAGATGAGTAGAGGAGCAATGTTCTGGATGGCACCGTGGTTGAACAAAACTGTCTGATGTTCTGGAGTCTGGACACACGGACACATGGTCAAAGGGATAGTTCACCCCCCCAAAAAAAACTGTCATCACTTATTCACCTTTATGTCATCCAAAACCTGTATATGACTTTCTTATGCGGAACACAAAAGAAGATATTTTGAGAAATGTGGTTTTGTGGCCATATAATGAAAGTCAATGGGGGCCAATGTTGTTTGGTTACCAACGTTCTTCAAGATATCTCTTCTTTTGAGCTTCATACAGGTTTGGAATGACATGTGGGTAAAAAAATTGTTGTTTGTGCAATATGATAAAACCTGATGTAAAGTCAATGGTCGGTACGTCCGATATTTCACAAAAACACGGCTACTTTAAACAGAACTTATAAACTCAGGTTTTATAAAGTTGAATAAATGCATGTTTAATGTGCGATGAACCTGAGGTGTGAATTTTACCTTGCAGCAGTGAGCAAAAATTTGTGTGATGTATTCCTGCGTGTGCTGTGATCGGCTTAGCAGAGACATGAGGTGTGGGATCACAGTGGGGTCCTAATAAGAAAATACATTAAAACAGTGCATGTGTCATTTTGAAATGAAATATAATCATATGCATGTGTTCTATGTTAATAAAAACACTTAAAGTGACATGATGTTGACTTACTGTGTATAGCAGCTGCACTGGTGTTACTGGACTGATGAAAACGGTTCTTAAACAGCGCAGACATGCTTCAATGAAGATCAGCTCAGAACACGAGAGACCTGCACAACCACAAAACATATCAGTACAGAAATATACAACGGAAATACAGAAATATTTCAAAAGAGTGAATGACAGAGTGACAATGATAGAGAACCTTGCAGCAGGGCTGGGATGATGTGACAGTCCACCAGGGACTTGATGTTGTTTTCTGTGCCCATGGCCAGACTGCCCAACACCACCGCACATTCAGTCCTCAACTCCAGACTGGACGAACTCTGCTGGAGAAGATAAAGCAGTCTACAAACAAACAAACAAACAAACACACACTTTATCAGAAACCACACTGAAAAACACCATACATTATTTAATCTTTATGTAATCCTAAATTATTTTTAATCTGTCACTGCCCTAAACCTTTTAACGACAGCATTAATATCACTGCAGAATGAGCAACAGGCAAACATGAGTCATTTTTATTGCTGGAGACTATAATTTGCTAAATTACTACAGGTGTGATTCTTTATTCTGATTGGCTACGTCAAAGTACACTGCAGTTGTATTGGTGCACAGCGGGTCGGGCACACTTACCTCGGTACAGCTCCCAACACAATCAGGTTAGCCTTTTGCTTGTTGTTTCCAATGACAGCATTCTTCATGTCACTGTCAACACAAGCCCAAAAATGATTGTACCAAATACATTTTTGCTTAAGCACATGTCAAAACAGAACAATAATGGTTTTCAATCATCTTGGTGGTGCTCTCTTTCTTAGATAATCTAAACACACCTACTTGTACTACAAACAGTCATTGTGGATTTGAATGATATGAAAGAGATAGGAAGCGTTTTAAGGGAGAATGCAAGACCATGAAGGGCAAAGTTCATAACCGAGTGGAACTGATGCTTTGCATTTGTCATTCTTGTGTTGTCAGATTTAAAAAAGTACTTTGCTTTGTATACTGTTAATCTCATCAGAAAACACAATTCATTTCGCTGTTTTATATGGAGAAAGCCGTGTGCACTACATTATCCATCCTCTTTGGCAGCACAAAAAATACTAAAACGAGTAGATCAAGTAGCATCAATTACACACCTAATGCACATCTTTTTCTCTACATTTTGATGCATTAGCACCAAACGCCTTCCAGTTTTTGTCGGGAAGTGATACAAGAAGAAGAAAGAAATAATTGCCCAGTGAGAACATGTTATTCTGACTAAAATCACTTGAATTCATGTTATAATTATGACCAAGCCCAACTGGTGACTTTGACACGCCCCAACCCGAAAAATGAGGGCTCCAAAATCTTGTGGCACAGCGTATTTATCTATCTCATAAATAAAATCATTAAGATTTTAAGGGTTAACTAAGAGTTCTGCTTGACATCTGTTGTGATAGAGGCTCTACATTTCTGGAAAAGTACGGCTGGGGCGGTCAGGAAGCATCAGAATAACAGTAACCAGAGCTGGAGCGCCGAGTTAAAAATAAAGATGAAGCGTTCATACGCTCTCGATCAGTTCTGCACCACAAACAAGCAAGATCTCCATTTCCTTGTGTTCAAAAACACTCTTAAAACATACACACACATATTCTATTAAAAACATATATGTAACTTTTTAAAGTCACAGCCTCACCTTTACCACACAACAATAAAGCGTGACCCGTGAAGGACACACGGTTGTGTACTCACATGACTCCTTGCAGCACGTTCTGTGGGTCGGGGTCGAAAAGCCGGTCAACATAGTGGCGACTCGTGGCTGTAACTTCCTGCATGGTGACAAACAACAGCACAAAAATGATTCAGCAAACGCACAGAGGCATCAAAACAGGCCTCTAACACTCATTATCGGCCCATAGCCACCCTCTCCCGGCTCACGGGGTCATAACAGTCAATCGGTCTGTTTATCCTTACAGTTGCCGGCTGTTGATAGAAGTCTCTAGAAAGAGAGCAGGTTACAGCTCTCACACTGGAGCTTGCTCAAGTCAATTTCAGATGGGAGAAATGGGGGAATGATGGTCAGATTTCACCCGTGACATACTAAAGTATCTATGCAATCGGTAGGCAATGCCAGGTCATCAACCTGATAAACTCCATCAGATGTGAATTAAAAATAAAACAAAACGGTACCTGTTTTACCTGTTCTGAGATAAAATGGTTCCAGAAAGATGAGACATTTAAACAATGACATTAGTTAATAGCAGTATTATGCCAATATGGCAGTTATTATCCATCCCTATGGATTCTCTGATAGCCACAGTTTCCTCATGAACTGCCCATTTTGCATGTAAGGAGTAGGGCTGGGAAATGATTAATCACGATTAATCGCATCCAGAATAAAAGTTTGTGTTTACATAATATATGTCTGTGTACTGTGCATATTAATTTTGCATTTATAAACACAAACACATACATGTAGGCCTATATATATTTAGGAAATATTTAGATGTATTTATTTGTATTTACCAATAATTGAAATTATATTTAAATGTTTATTAATTGTAATATTTTATATTTTTCTTAAATATATGCATGTATGTGTATGTTTTTATTAATACAAAATTAATATGCACAGTACACAGACATATATTATGTAAACACAAACTTTTATTCTGGATGCGATTAATCGCGATTAATCATTTCCCAGCCCTAGTAAGGAGTACCTAAGAGATGTCGCACACCATTTAGAGCTGCAATTGTAATACAAGACCAATATTTCAAAGGCATTAGGCATTTGCTAAAAAGATAGGAAACACTGCTACAACAACAGGACTTAAACAGTGGATTTCTCTCTCTTGATACGGGCAAGTTATTGGTGACCAATAAAAGCATCACTGAGCATCGCTGCAATAACATGAATATTACAGACCTATTACAGATCAATATTGTAGATTATAGACACATAGATCATCTTTATAACATTTGGCAGTTGGTTGCTCAAACAAGCAGCAATGTTTTCAAATTACCAAAGTTTGTACATTCTACACACATGGACAGGATAAGAAAGTATTTTACCATAAATGTTACACATAGTACCTTTAAACCTCCCCATATGCCCTTTAATGGTCTGATTAAATTTCAAGCCATGTTTGACAGCTAGAAAACACGTTTTTAACATCAGTTGATACATCATGACTTTCACTAATCTCATGAAAATTGATTAAATCCAAAGTTAAAGTCCATTGTTAAAGAAAATGTAATAAGACAGAAACAACATTAAGTTTATTATGAATACTGTACTGTTTAACAATGCTACATCTGACTAATATTGAATGGATCAGAGAATAAACACAATAAAATAATTTTACACATGAAAGTAAACAGCATACAAATGTGGGGTCTCAGACACACACACACTTTATTACAAATAAGAACCATGGTATTACCATGTTTCTGAAACTACTATGATACTCTACTTCAAATGTATCATGTTAATACCAGATTATATAAATATGGTAATCGTACAGCACCATGCTATGCAACAACGTATGCACTACATTGTAGTATTGCCTTCTATTAACATTATAGTACCATAGTACTATCAAAATAATGGTTGATCAACATGTGTCAAAACATACAATAGAGAACTACAAGACTGTCAAAAGGGGGGCGTTACCACCACATTTTCCCATTGGATCATCTTTTAACTACCTTATCAGAGAAAATCACGCAGGTTTGAGTTAGATTGTGGAGTTTGAGCTCTAAATAGAAATGAAAAACTCGCTATAACTTTGATTTGACAGTTCACAGCACCTCCAGTTCTACTATTAGCCACATAAACACACAACCAGCCATTATAAACCACACATAGTTTAATGACTGATCGTTCTCTAAAGTCTATCTAATGTGTCTAGTATATATCTGAGTAATAATAAAGTAAAAATATTAGGTTTTGATGTTTATAATCAGAGAGACTCACAGATAACACGCTGATGCGTAAAGGGGCCTCCAGCAGGCACGCCATCATTCACTCGGCGAAACATTCACAGCGGCACTTTCCACACACACTCCTTAATCTTAGGGATATTCACAGCAGCACTTTCCACACAAGTTAATTCACGCTACCGTATTTCGACAACTGGAGCAGCACTTTCCATAGAAGTTTGTGACAAATGTTACTAGTTTAGTAGATAAAATAAAAACAAACAAACTTAGATCACGCAAAAATACTTTTTACATATTAATTAATTTTAAAGATTGACATCTGAAATAAAAAAGAAGATTAATCCTAGTTAAAAGATTAATCTTATTTAATAAATGCCTAATTTATTGCAAAACGTCATTTGAAATATCCCGATGCCGATAACGCTGGAAAAAAAACAGGTAACACGTGACACAATGGTTATCTTAATTAACAGAACATTCTCAGACGCACTTTCACCACTCCTATATTTTCATTAGATTGTCCATAAATATCTTGCTAAAACATCAACCAATGTAACAATAACAAATTAGACAACAGCATCTTACATGGCGTTGAACTTTAGGAAATGGTAAACAATACAAGGCAAAACGTAAACGTAGTCTGTGATGTTAGTTGTCTGAAGCAGTAAAATCTAGTTAATTATTACAGGTCTCTGCTATTATTTTTATACAGAATTTGTTTTGGTTTTGTTCATGTTTATCTACTACTTCTATTCAAAATATTTACTTTACATGATGAGTGAGTGTAAATGGAAAGTGTAATAGAAAATAAAAATAGATTTCTTGTGTTGATCACATGCTTGTTCTGCGCATGTGCAGAGTGGCATGTGAAGGTAGGAAAATCGGCTACTTGCTTAAAGCGCAACGTTATGTCAAATTGTTAAGAATGTAACGTTTCTTTAACAAAGCTTATGTTACGTTAGTAATCTTTTTTTGAGTGTAACGTTCTGTTATGATCTAGAAAAATAGAAATATAAACATGAAGATTGCAGTCGAAGGCTGTTGTCATGGAGAGCTGGATAAGATTTATGAAAGCATCAGTTATCTGGAGAATAAAGAAGGTGTTAAGGTGGACCTCCTCATCTGCTGCGGAGACTTTCAGGCCGTCAGAAATGAAGGGGACATGAAGTGCATGGCGGTGCCTCCCAAATATCGAAGCATGCAAACTTTTTACAAGTGAGGAAACACATGACACATTTTTTATATTGACGTATATTAAGAGATATAGGGTAAAATGTTGTTTTCTTATGTTTTCTGAATGCGTTTCCCAAGGTACTACTCTGGTGAAAAGAAGGCCCCTGTTCTGACCATTTTCATTGGTGGAAACCACGAAGCATCAAACTATCTGCAGGAGCTTCCTTATGGAGGTTGGGTGGCCCCAAACATCTATTATATGGGTAAGATTTCTCCCCCTATAAAGGCTTAAAACATTGTTATTATGTAGCGTTTGTCTTAAATAGCTGTTGTGAATGGATCTAATGTTCCTTATTCTTTAGGTTATGCTGGTGTTGTACGCTTCAGGGGTTTACGGATTGGTGGTCTTTCTGGAATCTTTAAATCTCATGATTACAAAAAAGGTGAGTTTTAAAGGCACCACATATCTTGTGTGAAACCTTCAACTAAAACATGACATTTTAGAAAAAAAAATCTTTAAACAATTTCAGGACACTTTGAGTTCCCGCCGTACAACCAAGACACCTTACGCAGTGTGTACCACATAAGGAATATCGATGTCTTCAAGCTTAAACAGGTATGTACAGTAAATACATTTCAGTAAATACAGGTTTAGTATCAAAAGTACCTGGTAACTATTTATCCAATACATATTTCTTGTTTTAGGGTTGGGTTTTTTTCATTGTATACTTTTTATCTCACTCCTTCAGATCAAGATGCCTTTAGATGTGTTTATGACGCATGATTGGCCACGAGGCATATATCACTACGGAAACACAAACCAGCTTCTGCGCAAGAAGAAGTTTCTCAGGCAGGAAGTAGAAAGTGGGATCCTGGGCAGCCCCGCTGCTGCAGAACTCCTAGAACACCTGCAGCCCAGCTACTGGTTCTCAGCTCACCTGCACGTAAAGTTTGCTGCACTGATGCAGCACCAGGTGGGTCCCCATTTACTCACATTGAGTCATAGAATAAAAGCCTTTGACTATATTTATATTTATTTTTTTATATAATTTAAATGTGCCCCACTCCTTCAATTTTAATAAGATTTTATTACATTTTACAAATACAGTAAATGTTTTTATGTTTATATGCTGTGAACTTGTGAAACTAAAGAAATGTATGTAATGGATTTAGATTTTTTTGAAAGCATGCAACATTAAGCTATTTGTCTTTGTAGGCTAAAAATAATGCTGCCCCAAAGGTCACTAAGTTTCTTTCACTCGACAAGTGTCTTCCACATAGAGATTTCCTTCAGGTAATGATCCTCCACCAAATATAATTGATATCCAAATAGATTTAGTCTTTGTGAGGAAACTGTAGTTTTAATTCTGCAGATCGTGGAGGTAGCAGATCGACCGGGCTCATCTGAGAACCTTGAGTATGATCCGGAGTGGCTTGCCATCTTGAAAGCAACAGACAGCCTTCAAAAACCTTCTTGCAACTTCTGGAATCCCCCACAGGATAATGGTCTACACACTCGGTAAAAATCCACATACATATTACCTGCAGATTATGATTGATATTCAAGCTTTTTCCATATTTTCACATTTACACCTACTCTTCTGTGGATACACAGAAGTTAATATCCATATATCTCACAATGAATCACTTTTTTTTTAGGTGGGATTTCAGTGCCTCACAAGAAGCAATGATGGAAGTTGTGAGTGATTTGAGTGGTGACCTCTGCATCACTGAAAACTTCAGCCCGACTGTGCCCGCTTACGACCCCAATCGTCCTCAGCCCAATGCCCACCCGATCTACTGCACCAACCCCCAAACCACAGAGCTGTGTGCCACACTCTGCCTGACAGACATCTATGCAATGGCTGGCCAGGGTGCACAGTATTTCGGGGTGGAGGGTGCCACAGGTGCAAGGGAAGAGGAGGACGATGAGGACAACCAGAGCACCGGTAGCATAGATGAACCAAGTGAATATCCCACTGACACCTCTGTCCTTTCCAGCTCTTACAACCCTGATGAAATCACCATCGAGGATGAATGGGAGGAAGAGGAGGAGGGGGTAGGATGTGCTGAGGAGAAAGGGACTGATGCAGTGGTCCCAGAAGGCCAGGTCAGGGGCCAGGACAGCGATAGAGACAGCAGCCCTTTGCGAGAGACCTCAGGCAGGCTTATCTTACCACCACCGCATGCTCCAGCAGTGACGGAGGCTCCAAGACGTTCCTCGCTGTCTCTTTTACTTCCTCCTCCCTCTAACTCTCTGTCAGCATCCATATCTCAGGGCAGCTTGGAGGAGGAGGGTGGCCTCACTACTGCCAGGGTTCCCAAACGCACCAGCGGGGAGACACAGGTGTCAGCGAGTCACTCGGGTGGCACACCTCAAATCAAACGAAGAAACCAGAGTATCTATACCGCAGCAGAGGATGAAGAGAGTGAGGGGTAGATCAGTGTAATACAATTTTTTTTTCCTCAGAAAATTTACACATGACAGAGTGGTCTGTTATCATTTACTCACCCACATGTTCCAAACCTTCCTGACTTTTCACCAAAAGATAAATATTTAGCAGTATGTCTGAATTTCTCATTTCCATACGAGTGGGAGAAAGATAGGACCTATGGTCACCATTCACTATCATTGGATAGGCAAAAAGCAAAACGAAGACATTTATAAGATCTCCTTATTGCTCATCAGAAGATATAAGATCAACTGAGTTCAGAACAACATGAAGGATGAGTGAATTATAACAAATTTTTATTTTTGGGTGATGTATCTCTTTTTATTACTTTTGAATGAGAGTTATTGTGTATAGCCCTATCTGCATGATAACTATTCTGTAACCCTATTTAAAGCAAACGAAAACCCAAGATTTGTCTAATTTTTCCAGTATTTTTATGCGTATGCCATGAACATGTATGGTTTTTATCTTGTCATTATTTGTATTTTCCTTTATGATGTTTTATTGCTGTCCTATTATAGCCAAAAAGTCACCCTCAGTTGTTTTCATGTCCCAGCAGTTCATTTTAGCGTTATAGTGATTCATTTGCCCATTGTTACTATTCTGAGCTCAAAATTGTCATTTAAAAAAAAAATTGTATGTTGAAATACTTCAATATGCAGAGACTACTATAAATAAACTTTGTAGGCTGACTTCCTAAAGAGCATGAACGATGTGATACCTAAAATCATTGAAGTTTGAGTGGGCTAAAATGTCAGCTTATGTCTCAACCAATAGCATCAGTTTAGGGAATGATTATATTTGGTTCTTAAAACCTTTTTTAATGTTTGTTTATTACTTTCGCAGCTCATTTTAGTGCTGATAGTAGTACAGAAATTACACACTGTACCTTTAAAAGCAGATTCATCTCATTTCTCTTAAAGTGATAGTTCACCTAAAAATTATAATTCTGTTGTCATTTACTCGCCCTCTTGACATTTTAAACCTGTATGAATACAAAGCGAGATATTTTGAAGAAAGTTGGAAACTAAACAGTGGTGGCACCCATTCACTTCTACTGAATGGACCAATGCAAGTGAAAGGGTGTCAGTTAACATCATTCTTTAACATATATTTTTTGTGTGCTGCTGAGAAAATTAAGTACAACAGGTTTGAAATGAAAAGTGAGTGAGTACATTTTCATTTTTGAGTGAACTGTTTAAATTACAGCACTGTAAAATTTAAAAGACAGTTTCGATCAAGGCTACTTAAAAAGCAAGAGAAGCCATTTAATTCACAGCAGAACAGCACAGCTTTATTTAACATTTCAGTTCACAGAGGTGTTAACAGAAGTTCTGATCTATTCCACAAAAAAGGTGGACCTGAAGACACATGAAAAATGACTTGCTGTGTGACACCTTTATGATACCTACTTTCCCTAAATGACCATATAAATGTAACCCATTCAATTATTAAAATCATTTTTAAATATAACACATTTTTATACACATCAACAGACAGCATCCATAAAACAAAACATCATAAATCATTCCTGTTACTAACACACTCAACTAATCACTGTTACAGGTTATTGCCTGTACACTTCGGGCTGACGTCTCCGAAAACGCTACTTTTTGGCAGTCGCCAACATGGACATACCCCATACAAGCCCAAAACAAAGAACACGGAAAAAACGGAGTAGGCACTTCTGTTTTTTTCCACCTTTGAGGGGCTTTCTAACTAAAGTGGGTGAATTTCCTCTGTCGCTATTTGCCGTCCCAGCGTATCACACAGCGTCAGTTGGTAAATCGATTTGTGGGTGCTTTAACAATTTTGTTGCTTTTAAATACACCTGACAGATTGGCCTGGTACTGCTGACCTACACATTCAGACAAATCAATGCGCTTTGTTCTGCGATTTCTTTATCTGGCGCGTGAAAGGACACGGGTTCCAATCCATACCGTTTCGTTGGTGCCAATACGTTACGACTTGATGATTGTTTCTCCAACAGTAGTTTACACAAAGAACATATAGAAGGCATCGTAGAGCTTGCTGTTGTGTTCTGAACTTCAATACTGAACTTCAAGATCAACATGGATGTGGTTGGGAGGAAGGAATTGGGTAGGGAAGACAACATTGATGTTCTCTAATACTTTTGGGTCTAGGATGGATGACAAGGGAGACCAATTAAAATGTTAACATAAAACATAAATAAATAATCATTTTTTCTGTCATTTAGAAGCTGTGGCTCTTGCAGTTGAGGCGTTTCAAGGACCCTTTCCACTGTGTGATTAGTTTAGGGTTAAGGTGCTGATTTTTCTCCAGCGTGTTACAGTTGGGATCGAAGCATCGGAAAGTCCAGAGCATACGGGTTCCCCAGAACATTGTGTAGATTTTGCTTGAAGACTTCCTGGATGTAACAAAATGACGGGGTGTATAAGAGGGCATTAAGGACCATCAGTTCATTCCAAGACCAAGAACAGGAAGATCGGTTTAAGAAATAATTATTTTGTCCCTTTATGCTTCTCTTTGGGTGACACACTGGTGCTTAAATAATTGTAATGAACATTAGCTGAAATTATTCTTGACTCTGACATAATGAATCCACATTTACTGCCAGATATGACAGAGTCCATCTGTCATTTACTTTCTGCCCTGCCCATCAAACCATCAGAAGTCTTCTCAAAAATCTCTTTGTGGCATCAATGAGGATTTTTCCTCAATCGTTTTCTGTCAATCTTCTTTCTCTCTCTGTCTCATCTTTCCAAATCCGTCTTGGGAGGTAAGAGGGTGAGGGGTGGGATTTTGGGAAAGAGAAGGTGTCTGTGGTCTCCCGTGATAGAGTGTTGTTGGGTGTTTAGTTCCCACAACAGCTTCGAGTGGACTGTGCGTCTGGGTCCTGCAGGTTGACTCCCCTGTGTCGAGCAGCATGCGTGGGGTTTTGGGTGTCTGTTTTTGGCATCTTTTTTGCTATTGATGAATAAAGAAGAGTTGAATGAAAATATGTGTTTCAGTAATAAAAGGACATTTTTAAAACGTTAGATTTAATGCTTACCAATTGCCAGGAACAACTCATTTACATTCATTGCAGTCTTGGCAGAAGTCTCCATGAAAAGCAAGCCTGTGTCTTCAGCATATGTCTGGGCTTCCTATAAATAAATGCGAGAGACGGCCTGGTTACTGCAATTACGTATAACCAATAGTGTGGGCAAAATACGACCAGAAACACAGAAAACACACACACACAATCTCAATGGTGTCAAACTAGATCTAACTTATTTCTACATCTAATTGCATCTTTTACAACCTCCAAAACTCGAAATGAAAGCTCAAAAGTTGCATTAGCACCATTGCATAACCATCTCATTCCTTTTCTGTTCTGAACATACAATTTTGATTCTTAGTAAACAGTTTTAATGTAAACTTGATGTCTCCTATCAAAAACAAGGATTAAGGTAAAGAGAAAAAGATATGACCTCATACTCCACCAGTCTCTTGTCTGCTAAATCAGCCTTGTTTCCTGCGAGAGCAATGACGATGTTGGGACTGGCTTGCCTCTGCAGCTCTTTAACCCAAGCCTTAGCTCTCTCAAATGTTTCCTGTAAGTTTTAGAAAGAGATACAGAGAGAACCTCCGTGTGTGTGTTAGAGACAATTTCCGGGGCATAGAGAAAGTCTTATCTACTAATCTTCAAAATAGAAAAGTGAAATCATTTGTATTCGTTGAGGGTACCATTGGTAACTTACAGGCTTGGTGATGTCAAACACCACAATGGCCGCTTGGGCTCCACGGTAGTACATGGGGGCCAAGCTGTGATAGCGCTCCTGTCCTGCTGTGTCCCAAATCTCAAACTTCACTGTAGTGTCATCTAGACAAACAGACTGTGCCAGGAATGCAGCTGATGGTGGGCAACAGAAAGAGAAAGATTAGTAAACTCTTAATAAACATTTTTGGTTATTCTACTGCTTGTTCTTTAAACATAAATGTGGACTGGCATGGTAAATTTGCAAATACATCTGTGACTGCACATAAACTTAATTCTATATTTTGATATAAACCACATGTTGCTATAGCCAATGCAAAGTCAAATCACTATAAAATGACTTTGAATCTTTTTAATATTAGAGTTGCATTTCCTCCATCTGTATATTATTGTCTATAATGTCTATAACAATGTTTGCAAACTCTATAGTGAACTTTATATTCCCAATAGATTCATGAATCCTCTCTTGTCTTTTTCAAACATTCAGAAATGTACATTAAATAAGCTGACAGAACAGCAAAAAATGCATTTTTGCATTTGAATGCCTGCCAGAGCATTACATGTAATAAACAATTCATGACACTGTAAAGTTGCGCATATACATGCATTTGCTGTCTATTTTAAATGCATTTGTATGGAGTTCCCAAAAGAGACATCATGAATAAGGTAAATGAATAAAGCTCTAGACAAATTCAGAATCCCCCCTTTTTAATTCTGTACTGTTGAGAAAAACTTCTATAGCTCAATACCCATCTATGTTCAAATGTAACACTCATATTGGATGCATGAAAAGTGAAGTAATTCCTCCTCTTCTTTCTCACCTCCTATAGTGGTCTCTTGAAACTCGTCAAACTGGCCCTTTACAAAACGCAGCACTAGGCTGGATTTGCCGACGGCCATGTCTCCCAGCAGCACCAGTTTAAACTGGCATATCTTGGTCTGCGGTAGGTTCCCATTGGTCCTGCCGGTCCCGCGGGTGCTCATGATGTAGGAAGGGTCGGCGTCCTCCCTGGTAGCGTGTGTGAAAGCAGCAACTCAAGTTTGGACTCAGGTCTTCCGAAGAACTGGACACTTTTTTGTTTGCTCCAAGACAGCAGTTGGACTGTGTGATACTAAAAACAAACAAAACAGTAAAATCATTCAAATAATGGAAGTGGAAGAGGTAGTGGAAGAGACACTGGGGAGTATTACAGTAAACCACACTAGCATGTAGTGGCAATTTAATAACTTTTCAGCATTACAAATGATTCTTCTCTGACATACTGTAATGCAGTTATTAAGACAACATGTGCATGGAACTATGTCATAGTGAAAACACTAATGACTATAAAAAGAAAAGTTCACCCCAAAATAACTCTGTCATCTTCATCTCACCCTTGTGTTGTTCCATGAGTTTATTTCTGTCTTAACAGTCATCATTTACTTTCACTGTATGTAAAAACAGACGCTACCTTTTATGTTCCACAGAAGAAAGTCACACAAGTTCAAAAGTCATATAAAGTAGGTAAGTAAATGAAGACTGTATTCTTATTTTGGGGTGAATTATTCCTTTAAATAAAAGAAGCAAGAAGCAAGCTAAATTTGAGGGAAGAAGTGAGAGAACAGACAGAGGAACTACAGGTTAAGGTCTCTGTTCCTTTCTAACACAACCAGATTAAGACTTTTAAGTCAAAAGACAGGGTTACGAAAGGATGCAGATAATACTGAGCTGCGAATCAGTTCCCATGAAAAAAAGGGAAGCTGAGGCAAGGCAATAAAAATCTCTGAAGCAACAAATGTGAGACTGCATTGCAAAACATCTTCAAATCATACCTAAATTTTAATAGTTCAACACCTGTCAAGCCCAACAGAAACAAATATTTAACCTCAAGAGAGAGCTTCAAGAACTCAATAGGTATGACAGGAAAACTCCGGCACTCCATCTGATGGTTTGACTGGTGACATCATCTTTACATCTCATGGAAAATGTGTAATCAAAGTAGAATCTCCATGACAAATTCCACATCTAGATGTTTTAACCTACAACTTCCAGCAAGAATACATTTTCTTATGTCAATCCATAAATCCCATGTGATTTAAGCATTTAACATTTAATGCTGTTCAGGTGGAAAACCTCTGGGTTTGTGACACCTCTTTCTTTGTGGTTTATCAGTTGTGTGCTGCTCTGTGCTTTGCATCAGTATTGCTAGTTTGCAGTGCAAATATTAATAGCCTAACCACTTTAAGTACATAGGTCAAAGTCATTTGATGACTATTATGAAAAGCAAAACCTCTTTTTATATTGATGCATGCATGGCCAGCCACCTCGTACAGCATAATAATGATTTTGGTCACACTTTACATACAGAGATCACGCAACAGTATAAGAAGACTGTGCAAACCATGTCTATTAAATAGAAAATGACTTTGTTGAGCTGCATGTTATTACAGTTTTATTGTCAATGTTGGTGAAATTAATTGCATTAAGCAATAAACACAGATGGTAGTGTAAGTAAAAAATTAGACTATTTCTAATAAATTCTGTATTTATTTTTATTTTCATGAGCTTTCTTTGGCTCCTAGTGTTTACAGAGCACTTCTAGATCTAAAGCAGATATGTTTATGTGGTTGTAATGCAGAAGTTAACAGACTGAACAGCGTATACTATTGAATAACTCTTATAATCATGTGTATGTCTGTGTTAATAATTCTTATAGTCAGGTGTATATATCTAATATATAACTGTAGTAAGCAGGTGTCTGTATAATACATTAAAGGCACCGCGCAGTATAGATTCTAATCACTATGACTCGTCTCGATCCAAAGGAAGCGGGCCAAACGCTGCTATGAACATCAATTTCGAAAATGATCGCACAATATTTGTATACAAACAATAATATACGAATGCAAGAATGTGTGGTATTTACCTGTTGTTGCCAGTCGCGGTTGTTTTGTCGGTGGTTGTTCGGTTGTTGGTGTATCAGCTGGTTATCGGGCTGAGCACTTCCTGCACCACTGCGCATGCGCACTGATTCAGCTTGCATCTGGAGAGAAGCCTTGCTTTAAAAATAACAACTATTGTATATGCAGTATATGGTTGCTCTTGTTTTGCTTGTTGGCGTGTTTAATTATTATGTTTCACTCAAAATTTTAAATTTAACTTAACATTAGTGGTTGGGGTCAAACAGTGTAATATGTGTTTCTTTTCAAATAAATATAAAATATAAATAAAATCATACATTAAACAAAAAAATGCAAATAACACTGAAGCTTAATGTCTTTCACATTAGAATAATTGGGAACCTTTATTTTGAAAACATTAGTACACTACACTGATCTATATAATGAATATATCAACTACTATGTTGTTTTGCATTGGAACTTGCATTATACATACATTTTGAAAAATACGTAAGAAAACTTACTGTCATAACAAGTGTTTTGTGGCTCATGTCTTAACATTAATATAATAAACAGTATTATGTAGTACGCTACATAAATGTCTTTTATTTTAAAACACAGCCGCACTACGGTCGATTTTACGTCACGTAGTGACGTACGACATGGCAACCGTTCATGAACTGAACAGCAGTTTTAGCTCTGTTTATTTTATTAGCTGTAATGTTGCTGCCGAGACGTTACGTGTGCTAACATAGTGTTTAGCTTTTGTTTACTATTTGAAGCCTCGTCTGGTCCTCAAATTATTGTGGATTTAATGAAAAAGGACAATGATGAAGTTTTGAGCGGCACGGCAGCGCGCGTTCGCGAGGCGCCTCGGTTTGGGATCGGTCGCGCGCGTAGTCTTGGCAGCATCTGAAATCATTTTCAGTGTATAGGCCTATGCTAAAAAGAAAATAAATGTACATATTTAATCCATGAAACAAAGGCGACCACCTGTTGCAACCGCAGGGATTTCAATGATCTGGTAAGGCCAGTGCACTTCCGACTATAAATTCAATGTGGGTTTTTTTGTCATTTTAACATGTAACGTTATACAAACCTGTCATGAAGTTTGCTGATCAAGGAAATGGCTTGATGTTTGTAACGTTATAGGTATGATTGTTACCATCTTCAACCTTTCTTAACATGTAGTTGTTACCTATTTCTATTAAATGCATTGTTTGCCAAACCCATGTAAGTATAAAAACAATAAAGCCACTTTTTGTTATGTGTGTATTTTCTGCTTTAAAAATGCACACTTCACCTTCTAAATACACATCACCCATATTTATCTCTTTTCTGTCCCTAGAAATGGACAAATACACAGCATGTGTATGGCCACGTCTGGAGCCCTTCCTTATCGGGGTGCTTCCAGCAGCACCCCCAAGCAAATTCAGCATGCACTACCTGCGCAAGATGGCTTGTTATGTCCGAACTCGAGATGGGTGCTTCCCCAGGCTCGGCTGGCACATGTGGCGACACATTGCCTGTGGCAAACTGCAGCTGGCAGAGGAGCTTGCCTGGCTGTATTTTGAAACTTTCGATCTGTTGGTGCCCCATTCTGCAGAGAGAAGATTAGAGTGGGCAGAGGCTGTGTCTCAATGCCACAGTCCTAAGGAACTTGATAGACAGCGTGGTAAGGTAAGAACAATATGGGTTTTGAGTGAAGGATAACAACATCTTTATACATTCAAAAGGTTTTTTTTAGGTAATGAGCCTAATCTTAAGGTAATTTTGTTTAATTGTGTCTTTCTCTAGCTGTCAGTGGATACTCTGCAGTTCCTGCTTTTTCTCTATTTGCAACAACTGAACCGAATCTCTCTACGCACGTCACTGATCGGAGAAGAGTGGCCAAGCCCCCGATCACGATCTCCCTCTTCCTCCTCTGAGAGAGAAACCAAAATAAGCTCCCAAAATAAGGTGTGTTGTTGAGTCTTGCAAATCTTACGTAAAGAAAATGTATCACCTTATTAGATTTTTGACATTTTTTAAATGGTGGTTTGTACTGAAATGTTGTTACTACAGTACATGTTTAGACGCCTATATCAGCTGTATATCACCTTTGGGTCTGTGTAAAATGTCACGGTAAAATATATCCAGAGCTGCATGGTAAGGTATATTTATTCTCTTTGTCTTACTAGAACTGGGATGACCAAGCTCATCTCGCTTTCATCCATACACATCTCGCCGAGCTCTTGGAATTACTGGTGGAGCCGGGGCAGCTGAGCGGTTCAGGACAGATTCTGCGTGACAGCCAGCTCACTCCAGAGGCCCTTGAGAGCCTCAGCCTGCTGTTGGAAGGATCTGCGAGCCCTGGCCGCACTGTGCTTCCCATCCACAAGCTCCTCACCCGTGCACAGCTTCAGGCCCAAGCTGGATTCTCCAAACTCAGCTGTGCATACTCTCTGCAGCAGTTCCAGGGCTTCCTGCACAAGGCTCTCTGCCTCAACCCGTTTGGCATAACCAGCTGCCCTCATTCAGGCAAGAAACTGGCATGGGCCCTGCAAGGTATGCTGGCAGTTGTCTGAGATATAGTCTTGGCTATTTCACCTCAGAGAAAGAAAATAAATAAAATTATGACAGAAAATGCATTCTATTGTATTTGCTTTTTATAGTAGAGGGCATCCTGAAGAAAGCCAAAATATTTAGAAACAGCCACACAGCTCCTCCAGGAAGTCGACTGGTGCTCATGTCGCAGGTTTGCAAACAGACGTTGGCCAAAGACTCTGAGAAGCTGAATAATGCCAATGTCAAACTACACCGCTGCAGTGATGCGTTCATCTACCTTCTCTCTCCTCTGCGGTGAGAAAGCACTTCTTTGTAAAGTATTACAAAGGTTTGCCTTAGTATACATCTAACTGTATGGATGTGTAGCTTCACTTGCATAGCTAAAGTCCAATAGTAATCTTTTTGAAATAGTAACTTAACCCTTACAAAAATACTCATTAGTCTTTCCATTTATAATAGTATTTTAAGCTGCTTTGGAGAATGATAACTTAATATAAAAGTGTGATATCAGTCAAAAGAATGTTGGTCATAGTCTCATGTCTGTGTAATTCTTTATTTTTGTGTTTGTTCAGTACTGTGAATGTCCTTGTGAAGTATTATCTTATCTTCCAGGTCTGTGACTTTGGATAAGTGCAGGAACAGCACAGTGGTGCTAGGCCCTGTTGGGACGAGCGTCCACATTCAGAGCTGTGAGAACGTTCGTGTGGTGTGCGCCGCCGGCCGTATGACCGTGAGCACCTCCTTTCAATGCACGATCCACACCCTTACCCCCACTCGTCCCCTTCTGCTTCCTGGAAATGTGTCCCTCACTCTGGGTCCCTTCCACACACATTACCCCACTCTGGAGGACCACATGGCTAGCGTGGGGCTAGCAGTGGTTCCCAATTTGTGGGACCAGCCGCTGCCGTTCGGGGTCGAGGGTTCTGCCTCAGACACGGTCTGCTATCGTATTCTGCCCCCCTCTGAATTTTATCCACTGGTGATACCCTTTCAGATGGAGGGGGATAACTGTGAGATCCCTTGGGGCCTGCCGGAAGACTACCAGAAGGCCATGGAGAGCAGAGAGCAGACGGTACAGGAATGGCAGAAGACCGTGAAGGATGCACACTTAAACAAGTGAGCTCAGATTCTGTTCCTCTGTTTTTTTTTGTAATTCTAGCAATGTCAAGTGAAACATCACTTATCTGCACATGTAGGATCAATTTTAGTGATGTATTATGTCTGTGTTCTCTTAAGGGTTGAGAGACGGCAGTTTCAGGCTTTAGTAGAGCAGAAGTTTCATGAGTGGTTGCTCGAGACGGGACAAAGACAAGAGCTGGACAGCCTTCTTCCTCCTACCCTCTCCCCATCTTCCTCAGTGGACCACTGGCCTTCCAGCTATACCTCAAACTCTGCACTTCACCCACTGAAAGACCAGATGCCCGATCAGGCAATGGGACGGACACCAGCTGTTTGCTAAGCAAAAATAATCAAAGCCTCAGTCAGGTGTCGTTCCCTCGTTGTCCAAAAAACGATTGTTGGATCATCTGAAACATTGTTGCTGTAAGGGTACGAAAACTGTCAACATCTTTGTTGCGAGGCATTCATAGGTTCTATATAAATGCTGTATGACCTGGTTTTGACAGGGTTTTGAGTCCTCCTGTCACACTGTATTTGTCATTTAGGTTGTACTTTAGGAAAATATTATGCTGGAGTTTCTGTTATATATATATTATTGCTTTTTGTTTGATTTCTAAAGTTACTTTTTGTTACAAGACATGTGATTCCAGATGTTGATATGCAAAAGGAACAGTTCACCCACACATGAAAATTCTGTCATAATTTACTCACTCTCTTGTGTTTTCAAACCTGTATGACATACTTTCTTCTGCAGAACCCAAATGATATTTTAAAGAATGTTGGTAACCGAACAATATCATTGAATTATATTGGTTTTGTGTCAATGCAATAGAAGTCAATGCATACTGCTGTTCGGTACTGTGCATACTGCTGTTCATACTGCAACATTCTTCAAAATATCTTCTTTTGTGTTCTGAAGAAGAAGGTCAAACAGGTTTGAAATGACAAGAGGGTGAATAATTGATGAGAATTTTCATTTGTGGGTGAACTGTCCCTTTAAACCAGGTAAGGGAACTGTTATTCCCCTCATACATGTACAGGAAACAGGGATGAGATATGTGCAGGAATGACAAACATGTTGTGGACTTACTGAAAGTTCATGAGCAGCTATTATTTCCTGAATATTGACAGCCAGTATAATTGTAAATGAATGTTTATATTTTATGTTTGCTGTTTGTTCACAATGCCTTATTCTAGTTGCACTATTACTGTACAGTCACAATATAAATACCAACAACACTTAAAATGTTTCTGTTTCTTACCTTTAAAGGGATGGTTTACATGAAAATTATTTTTTTTTTTCATCATTATTCACCCTCATGTCATTTCGAACCTATATGACTTTCTTTCTTCTGCAGAACACAAAAGATATTTTGAACACTGCCAACCAAACAATGTTGCCCCCATCCTCTTGTATACAGGTTTTGTACGACATGAGGGTGGATAAATGATAAGAGAACTTATTTTCGTATTAACTATCCCTCTTAAGCTACAGTATATAGGCCATATTTAAGCATGAGCCCATTTATATAAGCTCACGTTCACCAGTAGCTGTACTGTCGAGAAGAGCTGAGCCAGACTAATGAGTGCCATTCAGCATGGCACAACATAATTCAAAGCATCTGGGCTCATCATTTGACATTGCTCTTGGCACGAGCTTCTGGCCAGTGTGCTGTTTGTTGTGGTTGAGGTTAGTGTAGTTGCGGGGTGCAGGGCTGTTCCAGTGAGGGCAACGCACGGGGGTGAGCGAATGCCTGTGCCAGGCTGGTCATTATGCTTTAATCCCCATTTGCTTTTCTGGAAAATACTGAATAGTGCTAGAATCACTGACTCGATTCTTGGATCTCATTTTCATGACAAAGCGATTATCAGACCCCACCCCTCCTCATCATTTTGCCATTGGGAGCTTTAATATTTAAGCAGCACTGTAAACATGCAGGCTGGGCTTCAGACAACCTACCCAGGCAAGCCTAAATACACTATCCGAGATGGGCAGGGTGAGTACTCTTGAAGATTTCTTAGGACAAATACATTATTTTGAAAGAAAGTTCATATGAAAATGACCTGAAATGATGGCCGATCTCTTGATGCCATCGGAAAAACAAAGCAATAAACTTTTATTTGTTTACTGGTCAAGACTGCTTTTAACAGTCATTTAAGATTGTAAATAGATAAATATCTAGGATTTTAGATATTTAAATCAAAAGATCAGTGCTTTTCAACATCGTGCTGCTGTCCCTCAGATTGTGTTATTCGAGGACAAGAGCTTTCAGGGTCGTCGCTACGAGTGTGACAGCGACTGCTCAGACTTTCATACCTACCTGAGTCGCTGCAACTCTATTCGTGTGGAGAGCGGCGCCTGGGTGGTTTATGAGCGGCCCAACTACATGGGTAACCAGTATGTGCTGACCAGAGGGGAGTATCCTGAATATCCACGCTGGATGGGTCTCAATGACCATCTCAGTTCCTGCAAGATGATCCGCATTGTGAGTCAATTTTGTCTTTTGTGATACACTGCGCTGAAGATGCTAAAGCTTAACAAATAGTCGTTCTGGAAGACTTTATTTCTTCCATAGAACACCAAAGTAAAAGTTTAGTGGAATGTCAGAGTATATAGGGACTAGTGCCATAAATGTGTTGTATTTAACTTGTGCACTACATTACAGGTTTTCTGGAAAGAGTAGTTTGGGTATTTTGCTATAAAAAGATAGTTCACTGAAAAATACAAGTTCTGTCATCATTTATTCACCCTCTTGTTTTCAAAACTTAATTTTGTGGGACAACTCTTCAAAATATCTTCTTTCTGTTCTGCAGAACAGATTTGGTATGACCTGAGGGTTTGTAAATGATTAAATAACTTTCATTTTTAGGTAAACTTTCCCTTTAAAAAAAGCAGATAGCAACAAATGTCATTTAAAGCTCTTTAGGTTGAGGACACAGATTACATGATGCCATGTTTAATAAAAATTAAATACAGTTTTTAAACTGATCTCATAACTTGCCCATTCCATCCAATCTCCCTTGCAGACAAGTGGAATGCAGTACAAAGTTCAATTGTATGACAAGCCCGACTTTACAGGCCAGGCTATAGAGGCCATCGATGACTGTCCATCTGTGCTGGAGAGGTACCGCCTGAGAGAGGTCCATTCCTGCAAAGTTCTGGACGGCTGCTGGATCTTCTACGAGCATCCCAACTACCGCGGCCACCAGTACTTCCTGGAAAAGGGCAACTACCGCAAACCAGTGGAATGGGGCGCAGTCTGTCCGACCGTGCAGTCCTTCCGTCACTTCACTGAGTAACCTCGGGCGTTATATGGTCATGTTTCGTGACCTGCCCTTGTCCCTGTCTGTGGCTTAACCTGAAGTCCCAGCTGAAATAAAGTTTTGCTGGCGACTCACTCAGCAGCACATTTGTTGTTTGTTTTGAGTTTGATTGTGATTATTCTGTAGAATAGTTAATATTGTGTGCACATTTTAGCGATGTCAAAGCACTGGCCTTAGATCCACAGTTAGAGGTTGGAGATTGAGGTGAGTTCCAAATGAGAAACAGTTTCCACCTCCACCAATGAGCACCAGCTCAGCCCCATCAGAATCCAGCAGCTCAGAGCAGAAGGACTGCAGCATTAGAGGCCAAGGCACAGATGACTGGAATAAAAAGGATATAAATCAGGACATATGCTTTCTTAACCTACTGTAACTTGCAAGTAGATGCCCATAAATATTTATATTATTAATGGAAAAAAGTGTATGATTTACACTTCAAACACCCAATGTTATGATTGAATCAAATTATGCAAACACATGATCCATTTTGTAATAAACAATTTATGGTTGCTACAGTCCTTGAGCTTGGTTGTTACTGACTTACAGTATCCAGATGGATCTCCACGCAGACCCCAACAGTCAAATTTATTACAGCAACTCCTGGAACTCCATCAGCTTGAAGCCAAACTCCACCAACCACAACCAACTTCCCATTTATGACATGTGCTGAGTGAGAATATCTAAAAATCAAAGCAAAGATTTTGCCCGTTCATAGATGCCACACACATCACTTATGATGATATTTTCTCAGAGTAAAAAAAAAAGTCTCAACATAGATATCCAACTGTGCCAAATACATTTTAAACCCCAAACTAAAAAATACAAAAGCATTAGTTATTATATATTTTCAATAGTGATATAAACAAAGTAGTTGTGAACCTGGGTACTGGAGGTGGATGTAAATTCAATCTCTCCCAGAAGAAACCTGACGACGTCGGTCTCAAGTAAAAAGCATCGCTGAGAGGTCTGGCACCTTTACCCAAACCTCCAAATATTACAAGCCCCCCTCCATAGGGACAAGCTGAATGTGAATGACGGGCTTCCGGAGCGACACCATCAACTGGAATCTGATTAAAGCACACAGAACCCTCAGTATGAATAGGAACTGTTTAGCAAAAGGCTAAAGCTCTCATGCACATCATGAAATCTTTGCTTCCAGCTTCATATACTGCAACTTTTACTTGTGTGCGTATTTTAACATTAGGTTCCAATGTCAGAAGAGTAGACGATACCTTAGTCCAGTGCTTGTTCTTCAAACACAGAAAATGTGCATCACCTAGAACTGGATCCTTCTCAGTACGTCCTCCAAATACAAACAGAAAGGTGTTGTCTGGAACAATAAGATCATTTTTTCATTTTATGCTTTTATAATTATACAAAAAATAGACCAACATGATTGTGTGCTTATCTCTCTTACCCCCATGACATAAAAAAGTTGACGTATGTCTCCATCTAGGTTTCGGACTGCTGCCGGTACAAACCATGTTCTTAAATGACAGTTGTACTGTGCTTTGGGATGGCTGATCACCAAGATCGAAGGTCACCCATACAACGCTGCCTAATGGATTGAGCGGAGATGTTCTGCCGCCGAAGAGAACAGCTCCCCCACCAGGAACAGAGGTCAGTGACTGATAAACACTCACCACTAAGAAATAATAACACAATCATCATAAGAGTCTAATAGTATTATGGTGAGATATAGTGTAGTTGCTTACTATTTGTCCCAAAGACTGTATAGTTAATATGACAAAGTTCACGCCTGGCTTATTTGATCTGTTTGTTGGGCTAAGGAAACCTTCAAACATCACAAACAAGCACTTCTTCATATAGTGTACACTGTATTTACAAAATTCTAATTAGAAATATTGATGATAGCAAAAGAAGTAACCTCTTTCTCCCCGAGGCTCCACACTGGCACATGTCCAGCCAGCCTGTTCTTTGATCAGGACCCTGGCTGCCGTGTCTCTTCCTCCTCTCCCACAGCCTCCAGTGAGAAGGATGATTCCAGATCCCAGCACAGCTGAAGCCATACCTACAGCCTCCACGCACGGAGAACAACTAACAGGGTGCACGGATAGAGGAGGATTCCCGGCCCATTGAGGAGTCGTGTGAGGAATCGAGGACACTAGAAGTGACAAAGAAATAAGTTCTAGCATTCTGCATTAAAGTCATATTACATTGTGCAGTATGGCAAAATGTATGAGTAACTTTTGAAACAAACAAATTTAGTCCCAAAATTAAGTTATTTTTAAACCAACATTACAGCTTTAAACAGTTAATGGTTTGTACAACCATTGGACTACCAACCCCGATTCTGTTATTTGCAACCAAATAGGTAATACCTTTTGAGTAAATGTGCTTATAAAAAGCTTAATTCGTTGCCTAGTGTAAAGTTTTTGTGACTTCGCATGATGTGACCAAATCGCCTTGAACTTTTGAACTACAGGGACATTCCCCCTGTGGTTTAATATTTTGATCATGCAGAGGTCAAACCAAAAACCACAGTAAAACAGATGGCAAACATATCTTACTGGTCAACCTACCTTTTGGCAGCATGAGAAGGGCTTGACTGGTCAAAGAGCCTTTTGAGGCTGTAAGGATGAAGTAATGAGAACATTTCTGGTGCCACTCCTAATATTACAGAGATAAGAATAAGCCTGGGATCAGGTATACAGGTTAAAGATTATTATATGATCTTTGTGGGTGATGGGTCGGTTTTCTCACTTCAAACTCATCAAAAGGCTCCAGTCCCTCGATTCTCTGCCTCTCATCCTCAGGAAGAAGATCAAAGTAAAACTCGTTCATATCCAGACAGACACATTTCTCCCAACCCTGTGGTGATGAGGTAAAGATCAACAACAGTGACTCATCTTATTAAAATTTCAGGTATTAAAGATGTGTGACACCCCTAAAAAATGTATGTTGTTTTAAAGCCAAATATAGAAAACTGCATCTCTTTACGGTATGTCTTTGGTTGTTACTCATACCTTCTGTATGAATCTCTGTGTCTGGGCAACCCTGTCTGGATACTGTTTGAGAGCGTGTATGGTTGAGTTGAGCTTCTGGAAGTGGTTTTGCATGACCCTGCCAAAAGCATCATCAGGGTGGATCTGCTCGTAGATGACAAACACAGACTGTGGGAGGAGCCTGGCAGCCCAGCCAATCACGGCATCTGACCTGAATTTCATCACAAATGACTTTAAAAGTTCACAATAAAAAGTGTCTCTTTTGTATCTTTTTATTTGTTAGTGCTCACCACTGTGTTTCCATATAGGTCAACACCACCTCTGAGAGAACGAGTGTAGGAATGTCCCATTGCAGTCCAGCTCTGCTCAGAGTTGCCTCCACATCCTGCTCCTTCCTGACATCCACACCCAGAAGGTTGTAATGACCACTTTTGATGAACACACCATCTACATTTGGGCAAGAAACCCAATTATGTATTGGTTACCAGGGCATTAACTGTTTAAATGAATACTTCAGGTTAACAATAAATGCTTACACAGGAATAAATATCGTTCATAATATGAGTTATACAGTGAAAATCCTACTAGTCTGTTGAGTTAAACCAGTCTGCCAATCTGGCAACGCATCCATCAGGTAGGCATCGCTACTGATCAAGGCAGCCTTCCGCCGGGCAACTTCAGGAAAGTCAACCTCAAATACTGTGACACTTCCAAGGGCTCCTTCCGCATATAGCCGGAAATACAGCGAGTCAAACCCTGCCCCAAGTGATAGAATCTGACATTAAGAGAAAGAGATGATTCAAATCTCTACAAAGAAACATACATACACAAAACTTTGAAATTGGTCATCCTACCTGCCTCCTCAGGCAGGATTCTGTGGCATGAAAAAACTGCTTCAGACAGTGATCGACTGCTTTCAAGCGCACATAATAACCCCTGAGAGAAAAGAACATTACATATTACAAAACATTATTTTAAACATATATTTTTATACCTTCACAATCCGACTAAACATTGTGAACTGTGATCTAGCTTTTTATCCCTGGGCTGGCTGAGATTCTGGGACTGTGAGGTTGTAAACTCTGTGCTAACATTACCTGTTTATCAGTGGAGATCTTCTTGTCACCTTGCACACAAAATGTTTAAGGAATTCATCATGGAAGTAACCCTGTGCTGCTGCCGACACCTTACTGACCACGCTGCTGTCATTGGTCCCCTGCACCTGGAAGACACATGCCATTGTGTTTTAACATATTTATAACACATATTTTTATTATCTATTCTACACTAATATTTATGCATTTGGCAGACACTGTTATCTAAAGCGATTTTAGTGAAATCAAGCTATACATTTTTTAACCAGAATGTATGTTTTCTGGGATTCGAACCAACAACATATGCACTGCTAAAACAAGCTCTACCACTGATCTATGTACATTTTCATACATTTTCATATCCTATAATAAATAAAGCTAGTTACAGCAGCACAGAAATGGTAAGAGATGTTAAAATAGTCATTTACACCATAGCAACAATCCTCAAATGCAATCATGTCACATCGTAGTTCAAGGCACAAATATGATATTACTATGGTTCTTATTAACTTACTTTGTCAATAGCAGCATTTTTACGTTTAATTAATCATGTTAATAACATAATACTTAGTGTTCTGTTTAAACGATACAGCACTGTCAAACTTACAGCAACATCTTTTCCCTGCTCTTTTTTGCTCTTGATCACTGGCATCACTTTAAACACACGTGGAAACTGCAGTTGAATAGCAAAGACCAAAAGCGGAAATGGCAAGGGGTTCGATTATACCGATGTACATGATAATTCTATAACAAAAGTCTTCCCTTTTTAACTGCACATTAGAATTAAATGCTAGAGAACATAAAAAAGTATTTGTTTTATTTTTTTAAATATTGTTTTTAATAATGTTGCATTTAGTATACTATTAAAACGTATAATCACATATAATACTATAATAAAATGTATTAAAAAAAAGTATTTTTTTTACAGAATGTATTAAAATTTATTTTGAACTCGTCACAGGACTTTTCAGCAACATCTGGCCAGTATGTCATTTCCGCTCAGCGTTAGCGTGATGCACAATCAGGAAACTTTCTCATCTAAATAGGAGCGAAATTAAAGGTTTGAGCCGCTTTTATTTCAGTCGTTTTGCCTTTTAACATTTTTTATTTTGCTGGAGGTATCATTATGATCATGATAAGCTAATATTAAAATGTCTACTGTGGTATATTAAGTTTCTTTTGCAAAATAGCTTTACTATCACATTGTGGGTTTTATTTAAGTTTATAACTTATGAAAATCGCAATGAATACACATATTTACTTAAAACGGCACCTAAACTTAATGTTAGTTAGCGTTTGTTCTTTATTGTTGTTCAGTTATCTCTTTACATCTGTATTTAAACTACAGTGATTGATACAGTATGACTGAAGATATTTCTGACAATATGATGATTTCCAGTCTCACATTAGAATATTATATAAGTAATGCAGGTTTTATAGATGTAAATTACTTTTTACAGTAGTTCTCTACTGCATTATTTTGAGCTAGCCAGTTTCAGAGGTTGTATGTGGGGTCTATCTAACTGTTAGCCCAAGTTGTCATTTATGACTTAACTTAGCTGGTCTAGATGATTGATCAAACCAGCCTCTTGGACCTGGTTTTGACCAGATTGATCATCTTTGTCAGAGCTGGTGGACCATCTCAGACCAGCAAGAAGCTGTTATCCTAAAAACAGCCTGTAAAGCTAATCTTTGTATTTTACTTCATGCTTTTAAGGATTAAAATTAGGGAGGGCTGATGTGAGAGGGTTTGTGTTCTTGCTTAAACAAATTCTCTAATGCAGAATGTAAATATTTTTCTGACACACAAAATATGTTTGCTAGAAATAACCTTTGTTGGGAAATTTTTGTTGTATGGTGAGTAAAAATTGTTTTTTTTTATGTAAATTTCAGTTTTTCCATTACTGATTCAGATTCTGAGATTCAGACATACATTTATAAGTGAGACAAGCAAATACATGGCTCATATTTGCAGCTGATTTCTCTATCTGTTCTTGGTTTTTCAGGTTCCTGTCTTAAATCCCCAAAGTCTGATCCCCGTCTTCCACCCCAGAGACGCAAACACACCTCCACTTGCTGTTTTTGTCTCTCTATCCCTCCCTCTTTTAGTTCTACTCTCATTCCATCATGACAGAACCAGAGCTGCTCACAGAGGTCCCTGCAGCTCTAAAGCGGTTGGCCAAGCAGGTTGTGCGGGGCTTCTATGGTGTCGAGCACGCTCTCGCCCTAGACGTGCTCATCCGGAACCCGTGTGTTCGTGAGGAGGATATGGTCGAACTGCTGAAGTTTGACCGCAAGCAGCTACGCTCTGTGCTGAACACTCTCAAATCTGACAAGTTTGTCAAGTGCCGCATGCGCATGGAAACTGCACCCGATGGCAAGGCGACGCGGCACAATTATTATTTCATTAACTACAGGCTCCTGGTTAATGTGGTCAAGTACAAGCTGGACCACATGCGCCGCCGCATTGAGACGGATGAACGGGACTCGACTAACAGAGCGTCCTTTCGTTGTCCCTTATGCGGGAGCACATTTACTGACTTGGAGGCCAACCAGCTGTTTGACCCCATGAGTGGTGAGTATGAGGGAGGCATCCAAAGTTACTACAATCAATATGCACTTACTGTAGATTTTTCTTGTTTTGGTTTTTCTGTTTTTGGTGTAAGCCCGGTGTGTTGAAGTTTGACATTAATTCACTTCAACCCACATAAAGTTTGTTAGGTAAGCTGCAATTTTATCTCTCAAACAGCAATGGTGATCGAAAGAAAAGTTTAGCAGTACCATTGCTTTACTAACACATTGAACATAAAGTTAAATAGGTATATTATGGCACTTGCACTCTCGACGGCAAGATATTGGGTTCTAACATGCATACTGTGAAAAAAGTATATCTTGAACGCTCTCTTAAGTCTCCTTGAAGGAAGGCCAAATGTGCAAATATAAATATGCCCTGGCAGAACTGCATGCAGACACATGATGGCAGCAGAGGTAAAGTGTTTAAATGCATTCAGGCATTGTGAGTGTTTGCATCACCTGGATGTGGGTTTCTGAGAGTTTTGAAGCACATGTCATGATGAATTACGTATAGATTAAACACACTTGAGATGATGTCAAATTGCATCAGTAATGTTCCCAGACAGGAATGGAAAGATTTAAAAGATTTAAAAATAAACAGGATGAAAGCGCGAAGAGGCGGCTATGAGGATTAACACATCACGTTGTCGCCGTCGTCTTGCCTTTCTTTTTCTCAGGCTTACTGTCTTATACATCTTATTTCAACAGCTGCTTATTTCTGTATTTGGAGGGATACACACACACACACACACACACACACACACACACGGTGCTCTTGACGTGACTTGTGTTATAATGAATCTTGAGATGGAGTATTTGTGAAGCTCAGCACCCTGCTGGTTAAGCTTTTATTATGAACTGAATCCAGAAAAAACTAAGTTTGATGTGTGTGTGTGTGTGTGTGTGTGTGTGTGTGTGTGTGTGTGTGTGTGTGTGTGTGTGTGTGTGTGTGTGTGTGTGTGTGTGTGTGTGTGTGTGTGTGTGTGTGTGTGTGTGTGTGTCCCAACAGTCTTGGATCATATATAATTGATTTTATCTGTGTGTGCGTGTTCAGACTATGTTCAGATGGGAAATAAGAAGAGAGTGTGAACACAGTTGACTCGACTAACAGGGATTTACCTTCATCCTCCACCAACACGTTTACATTAAAGCACAGAAACTGAGCTTTCTTATGGGTTTCAGCTTAATGTTTATGCATTGCATCTGTGGTATGCTGTTGGTTACCACAGGCAATCATTTCAACCCTCTAGTATAAACAAACAGGAAATGTGTTAACAGTATTGCACTTAAAATAGAAGGCTGTGAACATGAGGCCTTTAAAGCAGGAATTACCAGATTTTTGTTAAAGCACTTGCATGAATTCCTTAGTAATAAAATGTCAAGGAACTACTTTGAAACCCAGATCAGCCCTCCAAAAAATTATTTATTCACCCTCATGTTGTTTAAAATGTATATATGACTATTATGTGGAACACAAAAGAAGATATTTTAAGAAAATTCTCAAAGTAGTTTTGTGTCTATCCAATGTCAATAATTGATTCAGTCAGTGGGGAAGAACTTGTCTGGTCTGCATAAAGCCAAGTCCTGAACTGAGCTGAACACATTTGGTGTGACTTTAAATGCAGAGCCAAAAACTCATCACTCCACATCAATGGCTTGTACACAGGGGTACAGCCAATTTGGAACAGAAAAAAAGGTTCTTCCAAAACTATTGCAACAGAGATGGAAACAAAATTCCTTACAATGTAGAAATGCAATTTCTAAAAGCCCTAAAAACTGTTTCAAAAGCCCCTTTTCCTGTCCCAAAATTACGACTCCTGTGCACAAGTCATTGGTGTTTGGTGATGAGTTCTTTGCTCAAAGTCTGCATTTAAAATGACACCAAAAGGTGTTCAGCTGGGTTCAGGACTTGGCTTTATGCAGACCAGTCAAGTTCTTCCACACTGACTGAATCAATTATTTCTTTCAGAATCTTGTCTCATACACAGGGACATTGTCCCAAACTGTTGCTATTAAATTAGAAGCACACAGTTTCCTAGAATATCATGATATGCTGCAGCATTGAGATTTGTACTCATTGAAATTACTAAAGTCATCAAACCTGTTTATTAGATAGGGTGACCCAATACTTTTGGCAATATAGTGTATCTTCTTTTGTGTTATGCAGAAGAAAGAAAGTCATGCAGGTTTAAAATGACACAAAGGTGAGTAAATTATGAAGGAATTTCAATGTTTTAGTTACTTTGCAAAGACTGGATTGGTAAGGAATTTTTTTCATGTGTCTTATTCTAAAAGCTGCTTTTCCATTTTATGTGTGTTATATACATATTTGTTTAACCCACTACCTAGAGTAATGTTTATGGAGAATTCAGCTTCCATGAATACTCCATAAACGAGGGTTATAAAGAGTTAACATGTATTTGATTGACAGAAGGAATTCCTCTGTATAGAGAGCATGTGTGTTTCTGAGAGTAGTGGACAAATAAGTGGAAAGAACAGAAATGAAAGACAGAGAGTGATGGAGGTCTGAGAGCAGGGCCAAAGGTGAGTTATAAGGGATAAAGAAATAGAGAGGTAGGTAAAGACCCGCATGGCACGTGTTCGCCTTCACCTCTGTTGAAAGCAAACTAGCAGGCAGGGAGGCAAAGCTGTTGCTAGGATACAAATCAGCAGGACCAGCAGACAGGAGAGGATGGAACAGGAGAATGAAATGGCCACGATGAAGAACCCAACCCTGTGTAGACCTTCCCATGCGTCTCTGAATTTCCCTGTGTTTTTTTCTTGGAATAGTTTAGATTACAGAAGCTCAAATGTTAGTTATATGGGAACAGTGTATTTCTAAAGGTCACTGGATTAGTATCTGTGAGAGAGCTTTTTTTTGGTCTCACGTTGAGCGATGTAAGGTCATGTTTGACACAGGCTTGTGTAGCCACAGACCTCAAAGGGTTTTATAAATATCATTTTGGGGGTGCAGGCCTCTGGGTATGCTCAAACATATACACAGATGTTTTGGGATTGCCTGTCAACCCCCTCCTTCATGTTGCCTTTAATGCTGAGGTGGGTTAGCGATATGTGGAGCAGTAAAGAATATTGATGCGATTGGTCAAGCGCATCCTGGTTCCCCCATCTTTGAGGAAAAAGATTGATTTTTGCAAATCTCTTTGATTGGTGAGGTGTTAGGGGAGATAAGGAGATCCGGCTGGGTCAGCCGCACGCTGTAATAAGTCGCTCGCTGATCCTATCTCACATGTCTTCACCCTGTCTCATTTCGGTCCTGTCTCTCTCTGTCGCCCTTCGCTTGGTTTTACACTTGTGCATATATCAGGTCTGTAATATACCGGTCAGAAGACCTGATTTTTTTTATTCAAATGTAGGTAGTTTTATATGTTTTACATCAGTGTCATGTTGTTTTCAGTTACGGCAGATAATAATTTTTACTTTTGCAATTTTGTTTGACAAGTGGTCAGCTGTTGGACGTCCATGGTGGGCGGCATTGAATAAACTAAATAAACAAATAAACTAAATAATATGCAATGTAATGAAGGGAATAGAGAATTGTTAGAATCCTGTCATGACTATGTGATGCAATTAACTCTGTAACATTCACAATAAAGGGATATCAGATATCAGGGAAGGATGTCAGAATTTATCAGTTTACAGGGAATTACGTCAATAACGCATAACCAGACGTTTGTCCATCTAGTCACGTAGTCCTTCCTCTAAATAAGCGCTTTAAACAAATTTAAAGCTCAAATAACACACCATTTTGTTTGATATGGCTTGATAAGCAGTTTTCTTTGTTGTGTTGACGTATTTGGTATAAGTTGGGATGGGGTATATTGAAGGTCCTGGGGCCCGTTCTTCGTACCTCGCTAACCCAGTTAGCTGGATTTGATTGTTGACGATTTCGCATGATCTTGGATTGTTCGGTTCTTCGACGCTCATCCGGGACTTGTTGTCATAGCTACAGGTCCGTTAGCTTAAACCTGCTCGGGAGCAGGCTTACTTCATGTAAACAGGATTAGATCACAACCATGGCCCAGTCATGTCCGCTCCATTCTTACAAAGGCAACTTATTGCGCAATGTGCATGATCAATAGAAAGAGCTTTGCGAATGTAACAGGTTATTTATGCAATGTTTTGCTTTTAGAACAACTTTGCTTTTCTTGTGCAATAGATATTCATATTAGTTTGTTGGACTATCATATTAAAAGTCAATGTTCAGGATGTTACAGCAGCACAAACAGTGCATAACTAGATATGATGCAGGGAATTTAATTCAAAAAGTGCAGTCTGTCTGCCATTTGCAAATGTGGATACTTGGCACTAAAACATTTCTTGGTCATTTGAGAACCCAGCTTGTAGTTGTTTTTACTACAAGTGAACTGAAGCTCATGTCAATATGCATCTTGATTGATGTCCAGCTCTAGCCAGTAGCCAGGACAAGATCATGATCATCTAATAAACAGGTTTGATGACTTTAGTAATTTCCATGAGTACAAATCTTAATGCTGCAGCATATCATGATATTCTAGGAAACTGTGTGCTTCTAATTTAATAGCAATAGTTTGGGACAATGTCCCTGTGTATGAGACAAGATTCTGAAAGAAATAATTGATTCAGTCAGTGTGGAAGAACTTGACTGGTCTGCATAAAGCCAAGTCCTGAACCCAGCTGAACACATTTGGTGTGTCAGGCGCACGTGTCAGATTAAACCGTCTATATCTGCACATTTTGTGAACTTTTAGAACCCAAGGGTTAAAGTTTTCCAGCACCGTAACGGATCTCCGGCTTGGGGAGTTTGGCTGAGGAAAAAATATGACATTTAATAAATGCTTGATATCAGTTCGGGTTCATAAGTTCGCCTACCAATGGTATGCGACAGGCCCGTAGCCAGCCTAGTGGAGGGGGGGGTCTTTTTTCTAAAAGTGGACCTTTTGCAATGTTTCACTTTATTTTGTTTCCTTATTTAATTGAGGTTCAAATACTTCATTTTTGTGACTTTTTATGCAATAATTTGTGCTGGATTAATGTTGTCAAATACCACCTTCACAAGTAAAAAGACCACTATAACAACATAATAAATGTAAGGAACTTTATTAAACCACATTTATTACTAAATAATTTTGTATAAACTACAAGTTCATCTTAACTCATTATAACAGAGCAGAGTTTGCAGGAGACACACGCAACACTGAGAGATAGGCAGCCAATAGAAATCCACGTTTATCCCTTCCTGCCCAATCATCTTTTAGTGCGATTATTCATCTATGCTTCATTGACAAATGCAGACGCATACTGATGAAAACACTGTTACAGATAAATTGACATGAAAACAATAGAAAATATGTTTAGAAATTTGTTCAGTTAGTCTTGTGAACACAGGACACAATTTGTTATTCTTTTTTTGTAAAGCCCCGCTTTTAATCCTTTAAGCCATAAATATAAAATAAATTAAACTGAAGAGGTACAAATCAGATCTGAGGTAATGCATTCGCTTTTTTGAGGGCTCATTTATGCTCTGCCTGTTTTGACCAACTGTGATCTCATTACTATGTGTTGTGGGTGTGACTTGTGCCCTATCATCATCATTAATACCTTTGAAACTGATTAAATTACTACTAGATCACAAAATAGTTTACAAGAGTACAAAATTCATCATAGATCTAGTCACTTTCTTTTGCTCTCAAAATGCCACCCCAATAGAGATTTTTTTTTTTATAAAGTAGGATTTTGTATTATGATGAATTCAGTTGAATTTGGTACGTTAAGCTATGTTTATATATACTGTAATCGCATAAAACTGGTTTTGTGGGTTAGATTCTGTGATCCATACACACATGGCATAGCATCAAAGTTTAAGAAACGTCTGTCTGAGAAGCTCAAAAAGTTACTAGTGATCTTCAATGGATATAATTTTCAAATAATGTTCTTTTTTGTTTAACAAATAACCACGCGTATGTGTTTACTCTCACAACCCCGCAAAAAAAGTTCAGGATCAGGATTTTTTTGCTTTAACCCATGAGAACCGCAACAGCATATTATTGACCTTAGAGCTAACAGACATAGACTGCATGCCACAAAATCCCCAATTTTGATTTAACGCTGTCTAAAACTACTATTTTTCTTGCAATTACTATTGTGGCATTAGCGCAAACACACAACAGAGCAATTTTGCTTGTAATTGGACTCAATGTAATACATTTGTCACAATTGCTTCCCCATGAAAAAGTTTTTTCTCAAATGTTGAAATGATTCATCTTTTAGGGGCTCATCACAAAAGTCCTTTTGTTCTTTGCCGTAGACGGCTGAACAAAGCCCCATCCTGCTTTCAAAAGAGCTTTGAATCTTTGGAGAGAGTGCTATGTAATTTAAACCAGACCTATTCATATCTGATAGATAATACAAAAACTATCAACACAAAGACAGCGACGTGCTTTTCTCTAACAGAAAGCTTTAACGTGTGCCTACACACTTACAGTTCCATGTGCCTTCAGATCATTTTATGTGTGCGTACACTCTCAGGGCACACTTTACCTGAAAACAATGAATACATGTGCCATATTGCTCATTTGATTCTTCATACTTTTAGCGTCTTATGTTTATATGTCATTGCCTTCTGTGTATTTAGGCTTTCGTGGTCGACTATGGTGAGCATTGTTGTTATTATTTAGATGTTTCATCGGATGCATGCACCTGGCGAAGTTAACTTCCGGTTGGTGTTTGTTGATCGGTCTGGCTAGTGGCTAATGATATAACTATTTATTTTTTATTTAATTATATTAATATTACTTTATATTAATATAAATTAACAATTTGTTGAATTTTATTGTATATTAATTTATTTAATAAATAAATTAAGTAACGGTTCTTCTCCTGGTAACCCAAAATAATACTGACTAGACATAATTTTAACTTGCTAGCTAATGTTATTTACTTGTTATTTCTTTTGCTTGTTATCAAAAATAATCTGCTGGGACTTTTTCTTTGCTGAGTTTGGACCACAAAAGCGTGCATGCGCAGTAACATTTGTTTATGTTGTTGCTTTGAAACCGTCTATTAAGAGTATCCTACCATATAATATTTCTTTCTATGCCTGCATTGTATATATCAGAGGGCCAGTTATTTTCCTTTTCTTTCATTTACAATGTCTGAATATATTTACTTCTCAGCTAGTAACATTTCTCTTTTGTCACATGTAGGCATCGCCTCAACATGTGTTACACCCCTTTCGACTTGAATTTGTGCTTTGCCGCTCTGTACTCTTAATACATGATGTTTGTATGTGTTTGACAGGGCATCTCCTGAACCCGCCACATGTATTTTAGATGTTTAAAATGCAGCCTGTTACCTTTGTGCTTCCTATTTCTTGTGCGTTTTTTTTTCTGTGCGTTTGTGCACGAGGGCAGCCAGACATACTGACCGGAAGGGTTGCAGTATAATTATTCCCTGCGGTCAGGGTTTGTCGATATTTCCTCTGGAGCTGTGTCAGATGCGACGCAGGACTGTCTTTATCTTTCCTTCACCTGAATGCCATTTCTTTTACACGCGCACACACACTTTGTGTCTTTTTTTGTGCTTGTCAAATTGTTTTCTTTTTCTCTCTCCATCCATGAATTGGCAGAGGAGACATCTGTAGCAAAAGGCCCCAGCCAAAGGTGATTGTTTTTCAGCGCTTGCACAGATTTTGTCGTCAACTTTCCAGTGAAGCTTTTAAAATGGAAATTGCGACAAATTGTTTACTCTTTGATTCACCTCAAGGCCACGAACTCGTTCGCTCGAAATATTTCAGCTTGAAAACCAAACACTCCCTGTACGTTCACGATAAAACCATGCAAATGAAGGTAGGTGACGATATGGGCACCAAATGTGACTGACCGCAATTATTGCTGTCATAGTCCATGCGTAAGCAACATATGTAAAATAAAGACATGCATTCTATATTCAGGTTGTAGGCAGCGCCACACACACATTCTCAGAGCCCTGCTGTGTGTGTTCTTGTCAGAAGGCTGTAAATAACTTTGGCAGCAGATGGCAAACCAGACCAGCAGAGGAACCGCAAGCATGTGTGTATGTTTGTCCTTGTGTTTGTGATGTTCTTCCTTTTCTCTACGAGGTGATAAAAATGATTTTGGCTCTTTCCCCCAGATGACATAAGTTGTAACTGTACTTGTTCTACACGCTGTTATTATTTGTCACCGTTATGTAATTTGTTTAAAGAGAATTTTGCTAACAACAACAGATCCATAATGCAGAAAGCTATAGAGGCGCTCAGCTCAGTGGCAGCTAAAGACCAGGATGTCGCTTTGGATTAAAGCGTCTGCTAAATGACTAAATGTAATGTAAATGTCATGTTGGTGCTGGACCAGAGCTCGGTGAGGCTCAAGACTGGTAACCAGAAGGTTGCTGGTTTAATACCTCAATGGAGCGAACAATGGGGCACGGTCAATAATGTAAAAGTTGTGTAAAAGTATTTGCTGTATTTATTGTGTGGAACTAAATATTTCTAGTGTACTAGTTGTCAGACTTGTTACATCAAGCTTCTGTTCAAAACTCTGCTGTTATTTATTAATCTCATATCATTTTAACCCTGTATTTGACTCTTCTGTGGAACACAAATGAAGATATTTTGAGGAATTTCTCTGTGGTTTTGTGTCAATTGGGCCCCAATGTTGTTAGGGCACCAACATTCTTCAAAATATATTATTTTGTGTTCGGTAGTAGAAAAAGGCCATACAGGTTTAGGAGGACATGATAGTGAGTAAATAATGACAGAATTTTCATTATTGGATGACGTATCTCTTTAAATTACTACCACCTACTCACACCATAGAAAATCACATAGAAAACAAATAAAGTGTATTGTTTTGTATAATTTTTCATTGCTTTAGCTCGACATGAAATGTTTTCATTTTATTAGTGATGTAGCAGTTTTGATGCTGTTCTCGTGTTGGTACTGTTGCTATGTTACATATGACTTACGTCTAAATCTAAATGTAAGTCAATTTAATAAATATATTTTTTTTACTTTTCATTGCCACCATGGGATACTAAACATACCACAGGTTGTCACCCACTGTTCTAGTGTATAATATTATCTATGTGTACTTTTACATAAGTACATTTTGTATTGATTTTGATCTTCTTTCAAACACAGAAAAGTTCCTCTGTACCTTCTGTCAAACGGAAGTAGAAGAGGACGAATCAGCCGTGCCAAAGAAAGACGCCCGCACTCTGGTGGCGCGCTTCAATGAGCAGATAGAGCCCATCTACGTTTTGCTACGAGAGACTGAGGACATCAACTTGTCTCCTGAACTCTTGGAGCCAGAGCCGTCAGAAATCCCAGCTCTGAAGCAGAGGTGAGCTTCAGCTGAGCAAAGTGAACAGTATACATTATGTGTTTGTAAAAGGGGATAGTGGTTGTTACTCATTTATTAAAGATATTCTGCACTTATTTACAACAAATAAGCGATTTATTGTCATCAGTTTTGATGATTGTTCAGTGATACTAGCCTTAAAATGTGTACATTATCTCCGCACAACTCACTCAATAACTCAAACGTATATCTCTTGCTGTCTACAGCCGAGAGCGGGCTGCCCTGTCCGCGGGAGCCGGTGCAGGGGCACCTGGTCGGGAAACATGGAAAACCAAGAGCTCATCATATGACCTCTACACTCAGAATGTGGTCATCAGCATGGAGGACCAAGAGCCTCAGCCTGGCCAGATACCTGAAGCCCCGAAAGAGAGGCCTGTGTGGCTGACCGAAAGTACCGTGACGGGGGCGTACAGTGAGACAGATGCTCTAAAGCACCGTGAGTCAAATCAACTACATTGTATCATAAATGAAGGTCATTTCATAGCTGTATATTAACAACATTTTAAAATTTGCCTTTCTGTTATTCTTCACAACCCCACTCTAATTCTGCATGTACAATGAGATGCCTAGGTCTCTGATTGGTTGAAATGGACATATCACCTAAATTGTCATCATTTACTCTGCTGTCATCACCCTTACATCTCTTCTAATCTGTATGGATGGTATTAAAGCAACAACATAAACAAACGTTTGCGTGTGCACGCTTTTGTGTCCCAAACTTAATTTCCGGTACACATCCACAAAGAATAGAGTCCCTGCAGATTATTTCTGATAACAAGCAAATGAAATAACAAGTAAATGACATTAGCTAGAAAGTTAAAAGTATGTCTAGTCAGTATTATTTTGGGTTACCAGTAGAAGAACCGTTACTTGGCTAAACTTAAATGCGACAAAGTTACACGACCCATTCAACAAATTGTTTATGTAATTATTATGCAATAAAATATGAATGTAAATGAATATTAATATAAATGAAATTAAATATAAATAGCTCTATTATTAGACGGTAGCTAGACCGATCAACAAACACATACCGGACGTTAACTTCGGGCCAGGTGCATGGGTTCGATAAAACCGTCTATAATATTCTTCATTCTGTGGTGCACAACAAGTGATAAGCAGCAGAATACACAAGGGCCCCTTCCATGCCAGATCCACAAATGACAAAAAATTTAAATCGTTTTTTTGAGAGCAGTCTTCTAAAGCCATACAATATCTTTTGTGAGAAACAAATTTAAGCTGTTAATATGTTAAGTCTTGTCTTCTGCCTGTTCAAGTTATAATGTGCAAAAAATGTCTTATTACTGGAGGCACAGCACACTCGGCACCAGAAGAAAAATTTGAGATATGAGAACATTTTAAGAACCAGGCAAGCTTTTTAGTGAATGATGATTTTCACAGTTGTTACAGTATGGTACAGTATTCCTGAATTCCTAAATGCCTAGACCCTAACCATTAAACACATGAGGGCATTGATTCCATCAAGACATGATGAATTCATAATTAGTCATTTTGCCTCATTATATTTTCAAAGCAGTTAGAATCAAATATTAAGGGATGTTTTAAACCACACTGCATCTGTTGGCCTGTTTTCATGTTTTTGCAAGAATTTGTCATGAGTCGTATCTTTTTCCTCTATTTTTTCCACACCAGCTGGCGAGGACGACATGACATCCCAAGAGAACATAACTGGACGAGCAGCCCCGCAGGATGAGAACGAGGAGGTGATGCGGGCTCTCCTCATTCATGAGGCCAAGAGCGGAGCTGGACCCCGAGGTGCCGTCGTCTCCAAACCGATCATTCCCGTGGCTAACGCCAGCGACTCTGACAGCGATACCAGCGAATCGGACGAGGACTCTCCACCGCAGGCTCCGGCGCACAATGCCGCCGCCCTACGGCCGGGCAGACGGGAACAGGAGGATGAAGATGATGATGAGTTTGAGGAGGTTGGAGATGACCCTGTGGTTATGGTAGGTGGAAGGCCTTTCCCCTACAGAGAAGTGAGCCAGAGGCCCGAGCTGGTGGAACAGATGAGCGCTCAGGAGAAAGAGGCGTATATTGAGATGGGTCAGACCCTCTTCCAGGACATGTACTTCTGAGTAGATCATTTTTCAACCTGTTAAGCTGCACTGGTTCTTTCTTTCTGTGTCCTACAGATTTTCACAGGATTTACTTTTGATCGGTCTCTTTTGCACACTTTATTTCAAACGGTGTTGTGTGGCGTGCCAGAGCTGAAAAATAAGTGTTACATCATGAAATGTTTCTCAAATGTTCTTTTTTTAACGTCCACTCAAACGTTTGCCGTATTTGCAGAACTGCTCTCAAAACCACTACCACAAGTATCTGTCCTCACGGTTGTAAAGTATCACACACATTGGCACATGCCAATACAACTGCTTTCCTTGTAATAGATTTTTTGTTTGTGCTTGCTGCATTCAGAGAAAATAACAGTGTTGTGCTGCAGTGACCTCTGGGACGGTTTCACTCATACAGAATAGGTACTAAGGCTCCTTTGACCAGATTAACATTTCAACTCCAAGGTTTTCTCTTATAAAGTTGACCAAATTACTCATCTACTAGGTTTGGTGGTTTTCGCTACGTCTTCTGAACAGTATTTAACAGGGCTTAATATTTAGTTATAATTTGTTTGTTTAAGGTGCCATCGCTTTCTTTTTAAAGCAGAGATGAGCACTTTCTTCTCTGATCTCTAAATTAAATGTTATTGGCTTCAGTTTGTTTGTTTATAAGTGGAAAAATTATATTTTCTTTTTCATTTCTGTTCAGCAATAAAAGCTGAGAGTGAAGTCTTATATCCTTGTGCGTGTCCTTGTAAACCCTACAGTGTGAGGACCAAATGTCCCCGCATATATATATATGAGAGCCACAAACTCAATTACAGCTTTCAAGCTTTACAAAAAGAAATCATCTAATCTAAGCAAATCAAAAAAATTGTTTGTCAAAAGTGGATGCTTTACACCATCCTATTATTTTGCATTTCAATGTATTTTTTTTGGCCGGAACAAAAAAATCGCAGTAATAGCTTTTATCCATCCAGAAATGTCTGAACAGATCTTTTATGTGTGTGAATGTAATTGAATTGGGAACACGGAGTATTCAGGGATGAGGTTGGGGCAGCTGTGGATGAGATGGTGCTGTGTTGACACGCAGCCAGGGAGAAAAGCGGCAGTGATGCTGTCACTTCACATTACAGGAGCAGCTCTGCGTGCAGTCCGGTATGGCTGTCTACAGGTCGCCGCTCTGGGCATGTCGAAAGGTTTCTTCCCGTAATGGAAAGAGCTTCTGTGAGAACCAATGAACTGAAAATCGATGGATTCACTGCATCATTACCACATCAACAATTCTGAGCATTAGAAAAAATGTCATGGTTTTCCTGCTGCTCTAATACAATATTTTAGCAAAAACAATTGGTATATCTTTGTACTATAAGTTACAAGTACCATAGATAGTAGATCATAGTGATTGATGTATGCAGAATATAGTGAATAATTTGTTAAATGTATGAAATATAAGGTTTAAATCAATTCATCACATTTAGCATGAGATTACATACATACAGAGACATACATTTAATGGAGCGAATGCGTTTGATCAGATCTTGTATTTAAATGTGCAGTTTAAAATTCATTAAAATCTATCAATTTATTGTTTATGTAAGTTAACCTTTAATGTTGAGGTCAGGTAAAACATTTTGTTTTGTCACATGTCAATTTGATCAGTTTGTAGTCTTAATAATTCATAAGTTGGGGTGTAATTTAATAGTTAAAAGTTAATAATAGCAGGCCTACTGGGATTCTGTCATATTGCAATGAAGTGCAGATTAGGGTCTTTAAGGTATTTTACAGTCAATGATTTAGAATATTGTGTACCTTCATTTGAATTGTTAGCCAACATTGTCTTTCCAAAACGTTTTCAGCTGGCAAGAAAAAAATGTATGCCATGTTAGGTCCATATGCCTGAAGTCCTCCCATAGTCAATAAATTAATAATTGAAAATTCATCTTTCAAAATAACAGATTTAATTTTGTCCCGTTCCTGTATGTGTTAAAATGGCTTAAATGTAACATTTGTCACATTAAAAATGTGAAAATGCAGAAAGGTTTGTGTTGTAGTTAAGTTAAGATTATGGCAAAGAATGTACAGTTTGTCAAGTATAAAACAAAATGCTCAGCAATGCTTGAAGTTACAGTCTCATAATCACAATATTAAATCAAATTTTCCAAAATACTTCATGACTGATGTATGCTAAAGTGGAAGTGCAGATATCTGTGAGCAGACCTCCTCACCTCAGCTGTGCAGTGTGTAAACCAAACACTCAAAGAGAGCAGATTGTGTATTGTGTTTGAAAACTTTTTTCACAACGAAACATTTCGACCGAGCCCATGTCTGAACATCTGTTTAACATATAAATGACTTTCAAATGAAGAGATTTTTTATTGGATTTTGCATATGTATGAATCTTGTATAATGCCAGATCTGGTTGTAAATTACTTTCTGTTTCTACATTCGACTAGGCCGAGTTGATTTGGCAGCAGACGCTGGCCCTTTAATAAGCACATTCACCGCTCCTCACTTATTTGACTCTCTTTTTATAACCTCCGCTGTAAATGAAAGCCATCTATTTCTGAGATGGAAAATTCAGGGAACTCTTGATTATTTCTCTGTTTGTGAGGTCAAGCTGTCCTGTGCTTTGCATTGGTTAATTGACGTCTCTCTACTACCACGACTGCAGTTCATTTCATATTCACATGACTCTCCGTGCAGCTGTTACGAAATAATGGCAGATTGAGAGTTTATGTATATGCAGGTCTGAACCAACAACCATTTTGTCATGGGTCCATATCTGTTATTGGTTGCTTTGCAAATTAGTCCTCTTCTCGTCACTTTTTTTGTTCTGATCTGTTTAATGAAGAGCACATGAGAGATGAATTTACAGAGGTTATTTTTGGACGCAATGGCCTTCTCTATTCAATTAGGAAAGCGCACACACTGTCATCTGTCAGTCATTTAAAAGCCATTAGCCGCCTCCTGCGGCTGCTGCTGCTGCTGTGTCCAATCTGAACATATTGCTCTTTAACTCACGGCTACTGTGTCATTAGTTACGGTGTATTGTTTACCTCTGTGTCTGTTTACTTCCAAACACACTAATTAATGTTTCTTACATGGAAAGCTGTGGGTGAGCTGGAAATGGGCGTTCAAGGTAACAGCTACATAATTACATCACCACAAACACATTTCAGATGTTTATGTCCACTTTACTTTGTAAGTATGATACAATTCAGGGCATAAATGTGATCCTAAAGAGAAATACTAAAAATACTAGAAAGTGCAAATTAGTATATTAATACTCATATTGGTATCTAAATGGTTAATTTTAGGACTCTTTAAAGGTTACCCTCCCGGTGACAGCTTGCTTACCTTTTTTCTAAGAGTATGCCTGTGAAAACCAAGCTAAAGTTTCATTTCAATCATTAGTTTTACTATGGCTTTAATGTTTGACATGGCCATACTCAGTGAATATTAAAGATATCAATGTTGTATTGTCTCAGAATGTCCTGTTGCCTACATACTATTTATTTACTGTGTAATTATTAGGTACTAACTCTGAACCTACCACTAACCCCTATTAAGTACTTATAGCTACCAGTATTTTTTGGGGTAAGTACACTATAAGAACACTAAAAGTGCAACCGAATGTTCTTAGAATGATTTTATGTTGAAAACCGTTCATCCCCAAAAAATGACATTCTTACTAATAATTTTTGTCTTGTTTAATAGTACAAATAAATATTCTTAGTTCAAGATAAGTTCTTGACAAGAAAAATGACCTATTCTTGTTTTATGAAAAAATATATAAGTAGTAGAGAAATTATGTTAAAAGAAAAAATTCCTAATTCTTATATTTTCTTTCATATAACAAGAATGAACTATCTTTCTAACTACTATCTATCTTGTCAAATTTATCTTGACTAAGAAATTTGAGATATTAAAAAAAAAATGCTTAGTAAGAATGTCATTTTTTGCAGTGCACATGCAGGTAGTGTCAGATGCATGTTAACAATAATATGTGGGACTTCTTAACTATAGGGCGGCCAAGAGCCGTTAATCCCATTCACATCAATGGAACTTTAATTTCACAACAGTGGCGGTTCATAGAGCCTCTTAGTAGTTCCTAGAATTCACTAGAAATGCACGGAGCTGCAGTAGAACAGACCCATTAAGATCAACTTTTTAATATTAAATCAATAAAAAGAATAACCCTAACTTCCTGGAACTCTGAAGTCTACATGAATGTGATGTTTGAGCATTTTAAACTTACATTGTCGTGACTCTCTCTCAAAACTTTGGAGTGCATTCCCTCCCCATTCATTTAGTAATGTCAATGCTGCATCTTGTTAATATTTGTTATGTTTAATCAATCTCAACAGGTGTGCTGTCTTTCTTTTTCTCATTTTGATTTAATCTTAAACACTGTTCTCAGACACTGGTATTTCCTTCAAGAGATGCAAATGCAGTTTTACATATGCAACTAACAGCACCGGGCACCTTTGCCAAACACTGTAGCTGCCAATAATGGCATTAAACCTCATACACTTCAGTTATGCTGCCAATGTCAGGATGTTGGATGCACTTATCTGTTTTCTACACTCCATTTTTACATAAACATGTTTTCTTTGTGGTTTGACAACATGCTGAGAATACAGTTGTGAATGTTTATAAAGGTAAGGAATGGTGTTAATAAAAGAGCAATCTGGTGTGTGGTGTGGGACCCAATTTATTTTGGTTGTGTTCTCATTTACACACATTCACCACAAGTGTGTGTTTAAAATTTAAGGGGTCTGTCAATGTTCTCTGTACTGTGTGTTTGGGACTGTGTGTGTGTTAATGCTCTATTCCAGGAGTCTCAGGACTTTTAGTGTGTCACAACAACATGTCAGTGTGTCCCTGGTGAGGTACCCTTCCGGCCAGCTGTGTGTGTGCGTGTGTGTGTGTGTGTTGTGCCTTACACAGCCTGAGGGAAGAAGTCTCTTCAGCATCATTCTGGGTTTTGTACACTGTGAAATGAGCTGCTTCTAACAAAGATGTACTAGTTTTACTTCAGCAGTGGCCCAAAAAAGTATTTGGACTACCAAGCTACATATAATAATGGATTCATGTATTCATTTTGTGTGAACTATCGCTTTGTATTCTATCTATTATATGTGCTCGCTGTGGACTTTTAAACTGGTTTATTACACTCTCATTATGTGTTCCAGTTTTAAGAGTTCATGTTAGGGTAAGTTCTAGGTGATCTCTAAAATAACCCTCACTTCATGCCAATGGTGGTCGTTTTGTTGCCAGAACATGTTCCCTTGGGACTGTTTTGTGTTCTGGGAAAAATGTTTCTGTAGTTCTTATTATTAGGCTTGTTACTCACAATACAAAGCAGAACATGTGTAAACATCCTATTATATTTATCAATGAAATCATGAGAAAGAATAAATACAGAATGAAATACTGTTACACACTACTATTACATTTTTCTCCTGTTAATGTTTTGAAGATTTCCAAATTGCCCACTTTGTATGTATATGTAATGTAGAGCCATCTGGTAAATGCAGTTTGTCAATTCCAAGTGCTCCCTTTAGTTATATTTTAATATAAATTATGTAAGATCTCCAGAAGCATGTGCTGTGCATAATGATGAATAATTACAGAGTAATGATTAAAAGTTTCAATAATTAGCTTATACTTTTGTCAAATTTTGTCATGGTATCCTGTCATAAGCGATATCCAGACTGAAAACATGAGATGCAGGCAGCATTTTATCTGAAGGATCTGAAATCTATCGGAATTGCTCCCAATTTTCCACACTGTAAATATTATAGTCTCAGAAACACAAATTGGGCCACTGTCCCATCTATTTCTGCCACCAAAAAGACAAACGTGTTATCAGTGCATGAAAGGTCACATTTCATATTTTCTCTGTTTGGATCTAATCTGGCTGCCCTCATTAAGGTCTAATTGATGTCAGCGTGCAATTACGTGAGTCAGTGGAAACGGTGCTCATGTCGAGAGGAAGCACTAGACTCATGCTTTTGATGTCAAAGCCGATCTCTCGACTGAGCGTCTGTGAAAGCAGCAGCTGCCCGCAGCTGAGAGATACTAATTGTTTTGATACCTCCTGTCAACTCATACTTGCTGTGTCTGAAAGATAGAAAGACTAAAAGAAAAGATGAGACGGAAATGTGGGAGATCAGTGCCGTAGTCGCGTGTCCACCCGGATCACTCGTCATCATTTGTGTCATTTATTTATGAAATCCGCAATTTCCATTAAAAATGGTTAATACGTTTCACATCTTATGTAAGATCTTTTTAAAATTGTATTTATGAGGCCATCGTTGGGAAGAGAAGAAAAACAACTGAAATGAATGAGAATGAGAAACGCTTGAAAAGTAATTCGCTGATTACATCCCAGTGAATACTGTAATTACTTTCATTTATTTAGACATTTGAAAATATAATTTCTTATGGTCTCCCACAAGTCTTCATTTGCAGACCGTACTCGAGTTTGATTGAAGTATCACTAAATTATAACTCAATGGCAATTTAACAGTATCTATAATCTTATAATCTTGCATAGCCAGAACTATATAACTGTAAAAAGTGGCAAAAAAAACGTTTGCCCAAAATGAAAATTCTGCCATCATTCCCCTCATGTCATTCAAAACCCAATGTGTATGTGATTCTTTCCTTGTGGGACACAAAATTTGATATTTTGAGAAATTTCTCAATGGTTTTGTGTCCATGCAATGGAAGTCATCCAAAGGATCGAACCCATGACCTTGTCGTCGCTGGCGGCATGTGTTAACCACTGAGCTACAGGAAAGCACATAAACCTGTGTTTAGAAATTCTGATTTTCGGGACTGAGAAATGAAATGAAATACACTTGAGACTTGAGGACCCTGAACACTACATTAAGATGTTCTCCTGACACCCCCGTTTCGAGTTTTGGCACACCAACTCAGCCATTGAGTTGTGTTTGAGTGTGACATCCAAAACGTGTACCGTACGATGTCTTCCATTGCCAGGATTAGGAATCTCTGATCTAACCTGTCTGCCCACACTTTGGTCTTTATCGCTTTCCACAATCATTAAGTCAATCAATTGATTCATTGACCAAGCAATTGAATGTGTCACCCAGCTGATCAATACAGTAATCAGTCAGGCTTACACACATCAGGATAAAGGGATCAGTAAATAAGAAACCTCATTACAGTCTCACAAGTAATGAAAGAAGTTGATGTGTAGTGTTAACTGTGAAACTCAAAGCCATATGTATTACATTTTCATTTATGAACCTCCCGCATGGAGTCACATATAAAACACGCACACATGCACTGCTGGTGGTATGGGCTCGTGTGACTCCGCCCCTGATTTATGGCCAGACAATTGAAGGTGGCGCTGTGATTAATGTGATTTATACGTTTCATAAGCCACACCTTTTCTAGTTAGAGGTTAGCCATGCGAAAAGACTGGGCAGGATTATTGTCTGTTTAACCGTGACCTCTAAACAGCGGTTATACCGGAACCAGGATTACAGTAAAACCAAGACTAATCCAATACTGCATATAACTTGATACAAGCAGAGGAAAATGGGTCTGCGTGTACATTTTTACAATGTGAAAATGCCTGGAATCACGTACAGTATCTTCGGTCACATAAGGTTATCCCTACAATAGCTATTTCCACAACTGCATGTGTTTTCAGTTTAAAAGACAATAAAGGTGATGTTCTTGAATAATATTTTACATTTTGTTACAACAATTAAAGATAAAATAGATCAAAAAATTGATTATGAAACAAGCAGATTAGATGTTAGCAGATGCTAAGCAACATGCATACGGCTTCTCTTTTCACGCCGAACAGGAAGATAGTTCCGTTTGATTTAATGTGTGACAGCGCAATGAGATTATCATGTTTTATATATGCTAAAATCCCGTAAAAGCACATCCGCTCAGGGGGGAAGAAAAAGATAAACGTCACTTATGCGTAATGGATTCCTCTGCATTCTACTGAGACGCCTGAAGGGATAAAACTGACACAATCAATGCAAGTGCTGCACTTTGGCAGTTTTTGCGGAGAATCAAAATGAAATAAAAAAATAAAATGAGGTATTCTTCAGATGGAAAGATTTGCAATTGTTGATTTTCTTCATTGTTTTTCTGTCATGCATCTGGTTTTGTCTGACTAGACATCCCTCAAAGACCTTAAATCTGGTTCCGACCTGTCCTTTTCAACTGAATGATATATGGATATTATCTTCCATACAAAACATTTTTAAGAGTATTTTAGGTATTTTTGGAGACTTTTACTATAGACTTTTAAATGATAGACATGGGCCACAGTGATAAAGAAGCTATGCTACCTATAAATCTATTTTCAATCAGTTGCTCAAGATCTACAAGGTCAAATAAGGTTATGCTTAACCCACATAGTGGTTAGTAGGCTATACCTTGTGTCACATTTTGGATTGCAGAATGAATTTATTTTGGCTGTGTTTCATAAAACATGCTCAGGGAGACGTGCTTTGTACACTACTCAAAAGTAATTCTTAAACATATAAATAACTACAATGCTCAGTAATAGACTAAGCAAAATACTAACTGGTAATGTGTCACTTTGAAGGTAACCACATGCAAAACTAAAATCTATTACACTAAAGATATTTCATAAAGTGCATCAGGTTTGTTGCAGACTAACCCTTTAAAAAGAGTGCAATACTTCACACCGTGTAATGCACACGGCCCCTCTCTGTAGAGAGAAATTGAAACAGGGAGGGGGGAGAGGATGCGAGGCGGGTTCTAGGCCATCTGATGTAGCTTCGTTCCACTGTCATGTTGATTTTTCTCCAGTAATTCTATTCAGAAATCAAATGTACATAGGATGTAATAATAACAGATGTCCTCATTTTCCTTCATCTCCATATAATCTTCTCATAACATCTCTCTTACTGGGACAGGAGCCATTTCTAATTATTATGATTATGTTAATGATGATCATGTTAATAATGACATGGATAAAGATAATGTTGTGTCAGTGATGATATGAGTGTTATGATCATATTCATGTCATGGAAGTACAGACGATGGAATGAAATAAGTACTATGCAAAGATATGCTACTGATGTGCTTGTTTCTTCTCATCGCCTTCGATTATTTCTGATAACAAGAAAAAGAAATAACAAGTAAATGACATTAGCTAGCAAGTTAAAAGTATGTCTAGTATTAAGAACTGTTCCTTGACTAAAAAGTTACACGACCCATTCAACAAATTGTTTATTTAATACAATTTTGATACAATAAAATATGAATTAAACAAAATTTAAATAGTTATATTATTAGCCACTAGACAGACCGATCAACAAACACAGACCGGAATTTTACTTCTGTGTACGATGAAACCGTCTATTTCTACCGTAATGTTTTTTATGCCATATTCTCGACTCATTATTTTGAAAAATGCTGGTAACCGAACAATAGAGGTACCCATTCACATCTATTGTATGGATACAAAACCAACAAAAAAGTCAATGTGTATCGTTGTTCGGTTATCAACATTCTCCATCTTCTTCTGTGTTCTGCATAAGAAAGAAAGTCATACAGGTTTGAAATGACAAGAAGGTGAGTAAATCAATTTTTGGGTGAACTGAAAGTTAAAACATGCAATTCTGATTATATAGACATAGAATGCTATGCTAAATTAAAATGTTTAGTAAACAATCTAGCTTATGCTAACAAATCAAACGTTGTTGTAAAGAGATACCCATAATCCCCATACCATTTCGCATACTATTTGTAACAGCACAATTAATTTATTCATTTATTCTATACAATAAAGGTGTTAGGAGTTCCTTGCAATTGTTGCCTTTGGCTTCCCAGGAGAGTTACCTTTTGTGGAGCTGAAAGTTAAATAGAACTGCATTAAAAAGGCAGTAAAGAAGCCAAGCAGCGGTGCAGGTGCTGAGGTGCCCAGAGAGAGTTGAACCCAGCCTAGTCATTTAACTACACTGAAAGACCAGGGAGGTCTTGTGGGAGACACAGCTCACCTTACTGCCCCGCTGCTCCTTCTAAACTGCCTTCCGTTGATTGTTAATTGTCCCCGGCAGTTGTGATTATCTCATCTGTTTGCTTGTGTCTGTTTGCTTGTGGCTGCCCAGACTGATTTTAACAAACCCACAGTATGTTGTTTATTTTGATCTTGTGTTGTGTGTATAGCAGTAGTCACAAGAAAGGAATTCACCAAGAGTGATTTCCTCCCCCCGATTCAGCAATCTATGATTTGTCATTCTTCACTGAGACTGCACATATTCTCTCCATGCGATTCAAGCACCTGAATCTGCTTTTTAGATGCAGAAGGCGTTTAACTACACTTCTGGATTGATGCCCAGTTCTAATTCTCTTGCATTAAAGCAGATCTATACGTCTTATTTGCATAGCAAAAAAAAAGAACCCTTGAATAGCGATGATGTTATGTATGTATGCGGCAGCATCAGAAATCACCTAGTTAAACGTGGGGGTGGTTAGTGAATAATACATGAGTTTGAAATCCTGTGTGCAAAAGTGGCGCAACTGTTGAGTAAACCCGCCCAGGGTGTTTACCTTAGAGGGGCTAATTCAAGAAGCATCCATCCCATGGGCTTGTTTACGTTCTTTCCTATTAACCAAACGGATTGCCACATGATCGTCATCATGTTTTGCATAAAAGAGATGTAAATTTTATAAATCAAGGCCCGTGTAATGACTTTATAAGGCCGTGAGTCACAGGCACGAAATGACAGTAATACAAAGTGCAACGATCTTGGAATAGCTTCTATGAAATAAACCGTTTCCTCCCACTTAGCCCTCTATAGCTTTCAGGTGCTTGCTCTCGCTCTCGTTCTGTTTGATGCATAAATGTAAACATGAGAAGCATAATCTGGATCAAGATTAGCTTCTGTGTCTCATCTGTGTTTTTAATATTTAATATCGTTCATCACCTACCGAACTGAATATTTTTTTTGCGTCTATTCTCATGAGATGGAACGCATTCTGCCATGCTAATTGAAAAGGGGCAGGCGCTCATTACCCTCTCCTCTCAACCAGTCAGGCGGGCCGATAATGGCAAGCATGCGTTTACCCGCCCATTTATATGCAAATGAAATAAATCCCTCAAGGGACGAGTCTGTCCCTTCCCTCAATGCCTCTACAGCCATTGTTACTCAATTACTGTGGCGACCTATGTAAATTCTAAGTCGATTACAAGTGCCCCTTACCCGTCTATAAGTTGAGCCCACTGAAAGACTTCTCTTTGCTGCATAAATGGGAACTTCATCAGTTGGCGTAAATGGCGATTAAGGCTCGGGGCTGCTGATGTTAATAGAACTGGGGTCAGAATGCAGGAAGGAAAATTCAACATATCCATTGTTGCCTGCATGTGGACTATAGACAGTTTGGTATAATTAGTGTGAGGTTTGTGATTCGGATGTGGAAAGCAGAGGTGGGTAGATGTTAGCCGGGTAATTATGTCTTTCAAGCTTTCTTGTGTGGACATGTGTGTAAGCTTTGAGGCAATATGTGGGCTAGTGTACTTCTAAACTTTGACATAATTGAATTTTAAACAGTTTAAGGGAAGCTTCATGTATGGTAATGATTCATTGTGGTGTACATGTTGTTCAATTAAATGTTCTTTAGAATAAGATTCAGCTTATCTAGCTTTCCTGTGGCTCAGTGGTAAGAGGTCATGGGTTCTCATACTCAGAAACAAATGTATAGTACTTTATAATGCAATGTAAGTCGCTTTGGATAAAAGCATCTGCCAAATGCATAAATGTAAATAAGAATATGTCCTTCGCTTTATTAGCATTAGCAAGTCATGATTCATTGCTATGTCATAAACTAATACGTTCAATCTAACGTATTTTAATACGCGATACCTTTTATCAAATGTGCAAATATATATCAACACAATCTGATGGGAATTTTCTTTTAATGCATTTGGCAGACGCTTTTATCCAAAGCAACTTACATTGCATACTATAAATTTTGTTTCTATATGCAATCCCTGGGGTTGAACCCATGTATATATATATATATATATATATATATATGTATACATGTACAATACATGTACAAATATTACTGTTGTATTGCTTAAAAATAGTAAATATTAACTTGTTTTCTTTGCAGTATTTGATCTAAGGAAACACAGAGCATCTTTTCTGTTATTTTCTGTTCTGTTTCTCCAGTTTTCATTTTCTGCAATCCTAGTCTCAAGAAATGTCCTGATATCACTAGAATTTAGTTAAGAAGAGTCTGTTCCTAAAGATTAGATTAGATTAGATTAGATTAGATTCAACTTTATTGTCATTACACATGTACAAGTACAAGGCAACGAAATGCAGTTTGGGTCTAACCAGAAGTGCAATAGCAGCAAGTGCAGGATATACATTGGTTGCATAAGTTACATAAATAAATATACAGAAGTAATTTACAGATGGAAATGTACTATGACCATGATTTACAGATGTCTCTTACTATAAACAGAAATTTACAGATGGATATATACTATGATCATGATGTACAGATGGCTATTACTATAAACAGAAATTAACAGATGGATATATACTATGCACATAATATACAGATGTCTATTGCTATAGACAGAGATTTACAGATGGATATATACTATGAACATAATATACAGATGGCTTTTACTATAAACAGAAATTTACAGATGGATATGTATTATGAACATAATGTACAGATGGCTTTTACTATAAACAGAAATTTACAGGTGGCTGTATACAATAAGTTAGGCTATGGTGAGCAGCAGTGCGATAAATATAGAGTAGTGCAAATAAATTATGGACAGAAGCTATCGAAGTAACAGTGCAATGGAAGAAGTTATTGCATATTTCAGTTAAAGTGTAGGAGTGCAAGATGCATAGTAAACAGTAAACAGTCGGTACTGTAATGAACAGTTGGCAGTGCAAATGAGCAGTCTGGTAGTGCAAATGAACATAAATGTTATGTATAGACAGTCCATTAGTGCAAATAACAAGTGAAGACAGGTGTGCAATGAGGGGGGAGAGAAGAGTGTAGTAGTAAATGAGGGGCAGTGGGATCAGTGAGGGGCAGAGTTCAATAAAGAGACAGCTCTGGGAAAAAAGCTGTTCTTTAGTCTGCTGGTCCTGGTCCGGAGGCACCTGAAACGCCTGCCGGAGGGCAGGAGAGAAAACAGTCTGTGAGCGGGATGAGAGGAGTCCTTAAGAATGCTGCGAGCTCGACGCAGACAGCGTTTCCTCTGGATGTCCTCCATGGATGGAAGTGGAGTCCCTGTGATGCGCTGGGCGGTTTTCACCACCCGCTGCAGTGCCTTGCGCTCTGCAACAGAGCAGCTCCCATGCCAGACTGTGACACAGTTGGTCAGGACACTTTCTATTGCACAGCGATAGAAGTTCACCAGGATAGCCGAGGACAGCCGATTCTTCTTTAGTGTCCTCAGGAAGAAGAGGCGCTGGTGAGCCTTCTTGACCAGGCTGGAGGTGTTGGTAGTCCAGGACAGGTCCTCCGAGATGTGGATCCCCAGGAACTTGAAACTGGAGATACGTTCAACAGCCATCCCATTGATGTGGATGGTGTCATGTGTGCCTCTTGACTCTTTCCTGAAGTCCACAATGAGCTCCTTTGTCTTGGAGGTGTTAAGGAGCAGGTTATTGTTGTTGCACCATGTGGCTAGGTGCTGGATCTCCTTCCTGTAGGCCGTCTCATCGTTGTTGCTGATGAGACCAATCACCGTAGTGTCGTCCGCAAACTTGATGATGGAGTTAGATCCGTTCACAGGCTTGCAGTCGGAGGTGGTAGGAGGTATAAAAAATAAAAAGATTCTGTCACCATATACCCACCCTCTTGTCATTTTAAACCTGTATGACTTTCTTTCTTCTGCAGAAAATATATTTTGAAGAATGTTGAACCCTTTGACTTCTATTCTATGGACACAATGCCACCATTGACAAAACTATCCCTGTAACCTTATTTGTATTTTTGGAGCTTTGGCGTGCTGACTTAATATATATTTTAAGCAAATCTAAACTTGCCATGTCATGATCAGTCACAAGGCATGTAAAACCAAACTCGCCTGATCTCATAAATGCCACAGCACATCCTTAGCTTGATTATTAGCAACACACCCTCACAAATACTCCTGGACGACAGGTATGATTGTTAGGCAGGTATTTTGAGCCACTGGTATGTTCTGTGTGTGTATGTGTCAGAGGCTGCGGTGAGTCACGCTGGTGACAATCAGATAGTGACACAAATTCTGTTGTGACAGGGAGAGGATATCCGCCCCCATCACCCCACTGAGACTGTCACAGTGACATCAGAAACAAGCAGCCTTGACATTGCCATCATTGTTATCTGCTGTATATTGCTGAATATAGATTCTGGGATGCTGAGGTGCTCAGTGCTGTTACGTGATCCCTAGTCAATGACTCTATTTTCAGGCATATAGTTTGAGAAAAACGTTCTTTGTTCTAATTCTACAGGATTTCAGTCATTCACACCATTTACAGTACAAACAATGGGGGAAATTGTTACACCTAATAATAATGAATGTCATTGAATTACAGAATATGGAAAAAGTGGCTTCTAGGCCTCTGGTAAAAACATTGTTGGATATTAACTTTTCTTTCATTTACTTTTATCGTCCTGGTGTCAAAGTCATTTGTAGTGAGTGAATAGTGTACTGTATGAATCAGTTCCTCTCAGCTTCACACAGGTGTCCTATAACCACAGGTGCAGTTTATCACATTAACTATGAACATGTTCATCTCAAGTTTGACAACCAGAAAGAGTCCAAATACTTTTTCATCTCGTTGAATAGTTCACTATACCTCTGTCACATTTGCCTTGTAGTATCCTAAAGACTATTCATAATCGATTTTAGTAGAGGTTGATGTTAATATGTTTGCAAAACTATATTATAACAAGATAAGAAGTGTTTGAAATAGCTGTCACGTATGGAGAGCACCTGCCTGCTGTGTGATACCTTCAAATGTCACCTCCACAATATATGACATCTCCTATTATGCTATTAGACCTGATGGCTTAAAGCTGTTTTTCTTCTTTTATTGTGCATAAAAGCCACAACTGTTGTCAAATGTGATTGTAAACTGCCACCCCTCTTCCATTCCTACGTGCTGAGTGTGAAAAACCACTGTCAAAAAGGTGAACTTTCAGCATCAATTGTAAATAATTGTGGCATTTCCTAACATTCTCAAGTTGTTTAGAGCTGTTAAGAGGGCAGCTGCCAGGCATCAGCACCTCTAAAGGTATTTTGTCTCATTTTTATGCAAATGTTTTCCACCGTCATGCTTTTCTCAGAGCTATTTCCGACTCTCGACTGGTGCTGTGCATATGTTCACCGATAAATGCCGTGTGTTGTGAATTTATACGTAAGGCATCTTCACAGGGTCCTACAAATGAGAAGACAGGACAGGCTAATAGCATGATATATGAATGGTCACATAAAGCTGAAGTGGAGCTCTTGACAGCCTTGGTTTTGAATTCAATTCATCTGAAGAAGTGCATTATGCTTGGTGAAGATGAAGGTGGTGAGACTTGTCGCTAATTCAATCTTTGGGTGTTCACACTCATTTCGATGAAAGCGGCCGGCATGAATGGCTGCATCCTTTTCTGTTTGTGTTTCATGTTTTTTGGCTTTCATGCCGAAAAAGAAATAGCGAATGAGAGGCTGGAGACAAAGACAGGTGAAACCACATCATGGTGTCATGAGACCTTCAGATCGTGTTAGACTGTTGATTTTCTTTCTTTCTTTCTTTCTTTCTTTCTTTCTTTCTTTCTTTCTTTCTTTCTTTCTTTCTTTCTTTCTTTCTTTCTTTCTTTCTTTCTGCCTTTTCACCAAGAAAGTTTAAGAACTGACCTTACACCTGAGGCAGGAAAAAACTACAAATATAGCCTGATCCAAAAACAGTGCAGGTATGTAGGCGTAAAAATCGATAGTACAGATAAAAAAAGTAGCTGAAGGAGCTACTGATCAGAGGTCAGCTGTAAGTACAATGTATTTGTGTTCTGAAGGATAAATCTGTTGACTCCTAAATAATTCAGTTCCTTTTAAAAGAAGGAAATTTACTTTCTCCTCAAACACTGGCCAGATCGATATAAAACACATTCACAGGAATATTCAAACCTCATCACATAAAATGTGGTCACATTAGCCACAACATTTTTGAGAAATTAAAACATTTCAGGCAAGTCAAACGTTTTCCCTAATTGAAAAACAACGGCTTCATTTTGAGTGACTGCCCTTTGAGAAAAACTTGATTGTAAGTGACAGGGCTGACGGTTATTGTGGGTGCTGAGCAGAAAAGGACAGTTACACAATGGGTGCTGTCAAGAACCTGGCAATTATATTTTAATAATTGTATTCCTCACGCTAGACCGCAAGTTAATTTATGACCCTAGAAGGCACATGTGGATGTGCTTGTGGGACTCATTTATTTTAATTCCTGTGGATAAGAAACAGAGCAGTGTGTCATTTTATTCTGTGGTTACTGCATGAAATATCATGAATGGTTGAATATTAAATGATTGATATTTTGAAGGTCTTTGTTAGAGTTTGTTATTAAGTGAAGGGGTAAATGTACTTCAGGCTATACTTTGCTGTACACTCATAAACTGTGTGATGGAGTTGCCTTTGGCTGCTCTTCCTCAAGCCCTAGTGGGGATGTACAATTAAGAACACTTTTTGTAAATGGAGTTGACAAGCCTCCAGTGTTTGTATGGGTGTTTAATTTAAGACTTGCTGACAGTTCTGAACATTCTGTGTGAAAGCACCCCTGGTTTTGTCCCCATCTGAGCAAGTGTGAATATGACTCCCTTTGGCAGGTGTGTTGGTGTCTCTCAGGGTTTAAACCTGGTCCAAATGTACGTAAATGTACGACTATAGTCTAAGGTACAATAGAACATGTGCATGGCATGAGTTTAAAAACTGAATGTAGTTTGAAACTGATGTTACAAGATCATGATATAAACTACCAAAAATAGTCAAACTACCCCTATGCAACACTGACATTAAAGGATTTAGACTTCATTTTTGAACGATTTAAACAGAAGACATTCTGCAAAAGCAAATGTATGTGATTTTCTTTACTTGCTTACTTTATTATAAATGTTTCATCCTGAGCAGCATACAGTACAATAATTATATGGACAGCTTCTCCCTGAAGACATCTGGCGTGAAGTGCCTTCTTCAAGGACACGGTCATGACAGCACACAAGAGGGTTCTTGGTTACCCATGTGTCACATCTCTAGATCAAATCTAAAGTACGACATTTATACTGACAGACTACATCACTAAACCTCACCGCTAACCTTTTTCTTCCCCCTATGAGCACCTTACTTTCACAGATTTTACTACAATTTTTTCGACAATCTGTGAATAGATTATATCTACACCTGCATTGACAATGGTCATCCACATCATATTGCATCATTTTAATACTCCCCAACTGCATTGTACTTTGGGACACCTGACGTGCTCATGATCTCTAATCCATGTCTGCAGGTTCGAGCGGGAAGATTAGCGCAGTGGACCCGTCGTGCAGCACACATCCCGTGCCGTTGTCTTGGCAGCTGGGCTATCTTCGATGTTGTTTACCCTGAGGGAGCGATGAAGAGGATTATTTTGCTTTTTTTCTCACTCCCAAATCCTTTCAACAAAGGGATTTCTTTTGTAATACATCCACCAAGCAGCAGAGGGAGAAGGCCCCTACTGAGTTCCTTTAGCAGCATGCAAGCCTCAGTCGTGATATGCTGCATCATAATACAACTAAGATAAGCAAGTTTAAATGTTTGTGTGGGGGGATTTTGGTAATGACACATTGCATTGAGAGTGATGTAATGCTTAATCCTAACATAGATAAAGCTTGCTGGATTCCCATTGCTTTATTTAAAGAATGACTCTACACAAACATGTAGGCTGAAAGTTGTATACCTCTCACATTTAAAGTGCTCATGAATGGATAAATGAGTGCAATTACTGTTGGTATTGATTATTTCTTTAATAAGTTGCAGAAAATCTTTTATGAGGTGTGCTGCCATGAAGATGAGAGGTTATATGCATGTTGGCTTTCATGATGAAAAGTATATTTAATGAAAAGAAAAAGCAATTATATGTGGCAGCCTACTGAGCTTATTGCTGTTAGGTGGGGGTGCTTGATCCTATAATTCCCCAACATTCAAAGCAATGGACGATTGAAAATGTCAAGATAAAAATACTAGAAAGCTTAAGGGTTGTACCCTATAATCATTATAATTGCGAACTATTTGCCAAAGTTAGTCTCGTTGTTCCCTGTTGAGATAACGTGTGATGAGTGAACAGGGCTGCAGTGCTTCACATTTAAAGATATAATATCAATTAATAAAAATAACTAACAAACTCTTTTCTTACGTATATATGTAAAGATGCTAATAAAAACAAAGCACAACTTACTTTATAACTTAATATATATCGAGTAATATATATCTTCTTATAAATTGACTTAAATGTAATTTCAAAAACCATAAGATCTACAAAATACAGTTTGCAGAAGCGGCATCAGAATCGAAATCTCTAGAGATGATATCAACAGCACGAGCCGCTTTCAGGGAAAAGGGCTCAATGGTAGGCTATAAACCGTGCTGAGGGGAGAGATGATGTAAGCGCTTATGTAATCTGCATCTGCGAGATGCACATCAGAGCGCCCCCTTGAGGCCTTTGCTGTCTCAGAAAAATAAAATTATAGACTGGATGGAATTAGTGTGACAATAACCAGAGAACGATAATTCAACCACTTGTCCACTTCTAACAATGTGTCACTGTTATATTGTATAATAGAGCATTACATTTCTTATTTTTAGATTGTGTTTTAAAAATAAATGTTTACAATCAATTGAATTAAAAATACAATCAGCACATCATGCGACAATCATATAAAATCTATTAAGGCTTTATCAAACATTCATGAAAGGCTCGTCATTTTCCTCCACGTCAATTTTTTATTTATTAAAACCTACATTTAAAAATCAATCAGGGCAGCTAGACTTGAACGGTTACCTTGGTGCCAAGCTGGCTGCCAACCTATTGTTATTCACTGTTTAAAGTTTATTGTTATATATGATTTAAATGACCAGTTTTCATTTTCAGGTAAATATGATGTGCTTGATTGACTGGCATGACAAATAACTTGCTACATTTACGCACAAAAATATAATATGTATAAAGAAGGTATAAAGTGAAAGAGGAATCTTGCAAATATTTCAATCACTATTTCATTGTTTGTGATTTCTGAAGCACATGGTCCAATCATTGCCGAGGGAGGGCGGGCATAACAGCAGGACCGTAGCATTTCATCCAGTCTGCACGAAGAAGGCGGGGCTTTCGTTCGCTCGATGTTTCAGAACCTTGGACAGCGGCTCGCACTCGATTGCGGGAGAGATTCTGGGTGCGGGTCGAGGTTACTCGCCTCCTATCCTCCCAAAAAACTAATAATAAAGCAAGAGAGAAAGGTATTTTATAAAAACCGTTCTATGGTCGTGTAATATCCTGTGCATCTTGTGCGTTTTTGATAAATTTTTTGTCGTTGGCTGGTGGCTGTGCGTTGGTTCTCTGCAGCGTGTCTCTGCGTCTGGGATCCCAAACAACAAACGTTCAACGTGACTTTTGGCGTGCACAGCTACTAGAGCTCGCTGAAAAACAGGCGATCGTCTTTATTCCCACAAACTGAATTGAACTTTATTATGTTTCTGACATGGCTCTCGATAATTTTGTTTAGCTCGGTGCGATACCGTCCTACGTAAGTAATATGAAGTTTCTTAGTTCTTTATCCGCCTGGTTCAGGCATTAATGAGCACTAAAACTAATCGCCCGTTTTCCTAAATTCATCTTTTACTTTTTGTGGTCTTCAACCCTCTTTTGGAAGATGAGGTTCTTCTACGACCTTTTGTATTGCACATAAATTCCTGAAAAGGAGAAGAAACGAAGAGTAGGCTACGCGGAGTTTTGCCGTCTGAATTCTTGCTGTGAAGCCGCATCATCTCCTATGCCGTTTTAAACATCTCTGTGGCACGTTTTGAGATCGTCCAAAAGAAACTTCGACAAAAGTACACACACAAGGATAAAGATGAAGAAGTTCCGAAAGGTTTTGGACGGGCTGACGACTTCTTCGCCTGTCAATCCAGGTGGATCTCCAGTGTGCGGCAGTGCGGCCGGGACCCCCAGTGCTGCACCGACACCGCGGGAGCTGGACATCCAGGAAACGCTCATGTCAGAGCACTTCCAGATCTGTAAGGTGAGTGTCTTTCTCTACTTTGCCGTAAAGGGCTCATCTGTCATTGCAGTAGAGGTGTGCAGTTTGGGCCAAAAGGCCTGTGCTGATCAATGCAGCTGTGGATGTCGGTCTGGATAGACCCACAAACTGCAGCGCACAGCAGCCAGAAAACAGAAACATTTGCTACACAGACACACCAGATAGCCTATAAATATCATTCTAACTCTTTCCCCTATAAATTGTTCAGTGTAAACAGTAGTTTACAGGAACATCAGTGACGAGATACCGGATACACTCCGTTTCAAAGAAAGGAGCTAAAAACCGTGGAATCTACATTCACGTTGTTTTTGCTTAAGGGCTCCCCTAAAACTTTTAAGGCCCCAGAACCACTTATAAGACATGTCCATCTGTCTATTTATCTATTGGGGAGGAAAATATGCTGGGTTGAGGTTTCTCAGGATCTTTCGTCTCCGCAGTGGAGAAGTCAAATGATGGGGAATCGATGACATAACCGAGGTGTCTTCGCTTACATGAAAAAGTGAGAGAGCCTCCCGTAGTCTCCGGGCTTATGTGATTTTCCTGAAGCTATTTTTAGACTTTTTAGGGCCGATTGCAGCTGGACTTGATGGCGGAACCTGGCTGCAGTGTTACTGCCTCGGCTCTATTTAAAAGGGAGCTTGACATCTGGACAAAATTGTTCACTTCAGAGCGGTCGAGGTCGGCCGTGTTTCGACACATTAAAGAGAAATAAACCGGCAGGAGAGAGAGAGAACAAAGGCACATTTGAATCTAAGTGTAGAAAGTGCTGAAATGTTTCAAGTGCAGAAATTACAGTTTTGTTAAAGGTTATGAGGCTTTAATTCTCTTGAAATACTCCCAGCAGCATATTCATTCACTGCCGCGCTTTGTTCCCACTGTGTAGAGTAAAGCGACAGCGGTGTTGCTCAGCTCTCTACGGGGAATATACGGAGACATCCGCTGGTGCGAGACCCAACCGCCGTCATCGGTGACGTTAACGTTTATCCATTTAGCAGTCGTTTTCAAATAAAGCTCGACACGATTTACACACATAGAATATCTTAACAGATTGGACATGCAATCCCAACCTACATAAATTAAATTAAATAAAACAACACAACAACACGCTAGTACCGCTTCTATCCTATTAAAGCATATGTTAGGCAAGGGCCAGATCTGTAAAGCATCTAAAAAATAATTAATAATTACATATTCAACGTAATTATACATAGGCTATACCTTTTTAACACATTGCTAACATTTTCTGTTGTTGTGGTGTAGTGTTTATTAGTAAAGGCTTATTGGCAAGACATTGCGCATGCGCACATGCGGCTGATAGCACGATATGGTTGACTAATGTTTACCTAGTTAGTGGCTGAGGGAGTGATTAACTACGGTGTGAATTTAGCTCCTAAGAGGTAGGTCAATATAAACCTTTTAAATAAGTTATATGTATAAAGACGTCTCCCTATTTTACTTTTATTAGTTTTTTTGGTGTGTATAAATAACAGCCACTAAGCCTTTGTGTATTGATTTGTATTTAGACCTATTCGCTTTGCAGAAGTTCGCATTTTATATTTTTTTGGAGAGGTCTTAAAAATGAGATGTTACTTAAGGTCATTTAGTTTCTATTACCATTGTCCACCCTCTCACTGACCCTTAGAATTGAACAGGCCTGTTGTTTATGTAAACACCTCTTTAATTATCTTCTTTGATGTTTATGATGTGAACAGTTCTTATCCATGCACTGCAAATTTACTGTCAAGTTCAATATAGTTGCCCCGTTCTTCCTCTTTCAAAAAGCCTGCTTTACTTTTTGTCGTCTTCTGTACTTTAATATTTAAGAATAAACTTCCTCTTAAACGCATAGTCAATGTTTGGTGAAGAGGCGTCTTCAGAAAGTAAACAGTAACCAATACCGAATTGTAAATCATTTTTTAATATTATTGTTTATATAGTTGAGTCATCATTGTAGACATATGATGGAGTCTGGGAAGGGATGTGTTCTTTGGGATGTTGACTGAAACAGTGCTCTAGATATGAAGTAGTCTGCTGAACGCCCTCTCGTGTGCTTGGAACAGACTGTGACACCCAATTCTGGTTTTGATCTCTGAACTGAATTATGGGATTTGACAACAGCTTCCGTCATGGCTGTCATGTTTCATGTTTGGTAGAATGTAGATTTCTCTCTCACTCTCTATTCAGTTCTTTTGTTCTTGTTCCAAGATTGTATGACATGCACACAAAAATAACAAGATATATTGGAAAAACTAAATACAACGTATTATTTTATCATAAAAACATAAAGGAAGGTTAACAGAAATAGAGGAACCTGGTTTTCAAGCCTTGGTTTTTGGTCAGTAGGCTTATTTGGCCAAATAAGTTATGTATCCTCATTTATAAAATGTACAGAAGAGATTATTTGTTTTCCTGAAGAAAAGATATTGTGGTAATATGGTGGTGCTCTGTCAACAATGCTGGCTTCCTCTCTGCTGCTCTGAGACCGCAGTGGCTGCACAGCCTGTGCCCGGAGCAGCCTGCTCTGCCTGTATGTATCCTCATCTCTCAACAGAAAAGCTGTGCTCACTCAACCAAACACAAACAAATATGAATTGTTCAGTCTCTATTGTTGATAGATGTACAATTGATTTTTTTTCAATCAAACACTACATTTAATCATAGTGGCAGGATCCAAATAGAAACAATAGGACTGCTGCTTACAGTACTGTATATGTTAACCTTCTGTAGCAGTTAAAACTGAGATGATATAGCTAATTTTAGTAGGCATATTTAAAAAGTGTTATGTTTAATTTTGTATAATCCATATCTTCATTTTTTTCTGAAATGTTATTTTTCTATTTAAAGAAGTAGTTCACCGCAAAAACAGAAACTCTGTCATCATTTACTCACCCTCTTGACATTCTAAACCTGTATGGCTTTCTTACTTCTGCAAAACACAAAAGAAGATATTTTGAAGAATGTTGGTAACCAAAAACCGTTGATACCCATTGACTTCTATTGTATGGCACAAAGCCAGTGCAAGTAAATGGGGACAAATGGTTTTTGTTCACCAGCATTCTTCAAAATATCTTCTTTTATGTTCTGCAGAAGAAAGAAAGTCATACAGGTTTAAAATGACAACAGGGTAAGTAAACGATTTTAGGGTGAACAATCCCTTAACTCTGAATTGTGTAATTTTTGATGTTAAAACGTTTTACTGTCCCAGTTTAAAGACTATACTGTAAATCATCCATTGTTTGTGCAAATAGACAGTGGTATAGTGGAGGGGCTAGTATTTCAGGTAGTGTTTTACCTCTCTCGCTTTCTGCTTATTTTTCCATGGTTTTACATTTGCTCAATTGATTGATTTATATGGTGTCACTTGTTTAAACTTGATTGTTATTTTTAAAGTGACCTATTTTTTGTCAGATATGGTGACCCATACCCAAAATGTGACCTCTGCATTTAACTCAACCAGTGAATAGTAACACACACACTTCAAGTCATGAACACACATACACCGGGAGCAGTGGGCAGCTATCACTGCAGCGCCCGGGGAGCAAACAGGGGTAAGGTGCCTTGCTCAAGGGCACGTCAGTTGTTACCTGCCGGTACTGAGAATCAAACCGGCAACCTTCTGGTTACCAGTCCGACTCTCTAACCATTAGGCCACAACTGCCCCTATTCCTTTCCTCTCCTCATTCAAGCCCTGTTGTCTTTCCAGTGACTGAGCAGAGCCAAGGTAGTTAATACTGCACGCAGCTATGTGTTTGTAATCACCTATGAATGAATAGCCATCCTCAGCCAATCTATATCCTCTAAACCTTTTCCCACTGCACTTCTCTGATCCTCCTTCATTTGTCTTGCTGTAATTGAGTGACTCACACAAATGTGTCAGTGAAAGGACAGATTTTTTTTTTGTGTGTTTTTGGTTTACATTTACTTACTCATCCCCACAATCAATCCAGTTTAGCCAGGCACTAAATGTGCTAAAATCACACTACGCTGTGAATAATTAAATACTTTATTCAGTTCAAAAATACTTACTTTCTCTGTAAATGTAGCTAATTTTAGTTTGTTTCTTGAAGCCATTAAAGCTACAAAGCTGTTAGCTTGGTGCCATAAACTTATTAGTAAATAGTAAAACTGCATCAAGCATTTAAAAAAACAACTCACAAGATGACAAATTTCACAGTGCAAAATGCATTCAGCATATAATCATAATTTCTTCATTGTATAGCTGTCAGTGACTTAAGATTGATTTTAAGAATTCTTTTGAAAGTTCACGGCCACATCTGCTATGATTTCTCATAGCTTTGAACATCACGCTTTAAAACCGTGACACTTATATTGATGCCAAAATCAAAAGAGACGAATGTAACGTCTGGCTGAAATTGCGTGGTTGACTCCAGAACACGTCCGATGTCCAATTAAGACGTTGTTGTCTCACCTCCATGTCAACCCTCCTGCCAGCATTCATCAATATTTGTTTCGAGTCAATGATGATATAACTCCTGATTTGTGATTGGCATCCTTCCATAGCCTCCCTTTCCAATGACTTTAGCATTGAACCATCACCCTCCCTGGAAATGCAAGTGATAGCCGATACGTCTGTTGCTGGAAATCCAGTTAGGCACGTGCAAATGCACGCTCAAGTACACAATGGCTTGTACGCGCAGTAATTGCATTCTAATTCTCGCTCTTAGAACGAATGCTTGTCTGCAGCATAAACACCAGCAGGGTTCAAACGTGATGCGCCCACACGTACTCACTTCTGTTCAAGTGACGTTTTCATAAAAATGCACACGCACCGGCATTGACAAAGCAGAGACAGGCACTCAGGCAGATGGACAAATGCTTACAAATCATCACATTAACTTTATTGTTCTTTCTGTATATATCTCTCTTGCTTTAGTAACAAGTATTTGTGACCGGGTGTTAAGGTCCTAGATTTTTTTTGTTGTATTCAGTTGAAGGAGCTTGTTCATAGAAAAGTCATTTTAGGATTCTAGGCTGTTGTTGGGGTAGTTGCTTGGTTGTCAGGGCTTTGCTGTGTGGTTGCTAAGAAGTTGCCAGGGTTTTTTGGGAGGTTGCTTTGGCATAGCAAGGTGGCATATGAGACATTTCTGTTTCTGTGATATACAGTAGGAACTTGTGTCCTATAATTTGCATCTGTGGAATCTTTATCAGGTTTATTGTCTGCCAAGGGAAATGTGAGGAAAGTAATAGCACGTTTTCTCAACAAATGCATGATTTAAAGTGTTTTGCTTATACCAAATTACATTTTCCCATAAGATGTTCTCACACATCCCATCTGAGGTTGACAAACAAATACAAACTAATTATTTGTGAAGAATGTCTTTTTCAGCTTAGCGAGAAATGTGTGCTTTTGTTGCAAACTTTTGTGTTTGTGTTTACATGTGTATTTAAAGCGGTAGTTCATCCAAATATAAATATTCTGTCATTATTTATTCACCTCATAAATGTCTTTTTGTCCATACAATGAAAGTCAATGGAGTCCAATGTTCTTTGGTTACAAACATTCTTCAAAATATATTCTTTTGTGTTCATACAGGTTTGACATGAGGGTGATTAAATGATGAAAGAATTTTCATATTTTGGTGAACTATCCCATTAACAGCTTCTATCAGCTGTAAATGTCCAATATTTTAAACTCAAAACCAGTCTTAAGTAGCACAGGAACATTTTTAGTAATAGTCAAAAATACATTGTGGTGTCAAAATGATGGATTTTTCTTTTATGTCAAAAATCATAAGGATATTAAGTAAAGATCATGTTCCATGAAGATATTTTGTACATTTCCTAGCGTACATATATCAACGACTTTACTTTTGTGAGTAATATGCTATGAAATGGACTTCATTTGGACAACTTTAAAGGCGATTAGGGTCTTTATATTTAGATATTTTTGCACCCTCAGATTTTCAAGTTGTATCTCGGCCAAATATTGTCCTATCCTAACAAAACATACATCAGTGGAATGCTTATTTATCCAGCTTCAATTCAGTAAAAATTGACTCTTAAAACTGGTTTTGTTGTCAACGGTCCCAAGTAGTTGTCAAATTAAAAACATTGTTTCTATAATATTTTGCTTATTCTTGGGTATATTTGTATACGGGCCACATTCTTTTCATGCCCTTACAAATAATTGTGTAAAAGGTTTGAAGGGGTAAGGGTAGAGTTGGAGAATAAAGCAGAACCTGATGTGAAGTCTATGAGATAACCTCACTAAAACAGTAAAATCGGTGTGTCTGTATGCATGTGTGTAAAGTGATGGTCTGGTTTATAATTGATTGGTAACAGAACTGCTTTTAAAGTGGGCTGTTTGCCCTCATGTGGCTTCACCGGGCGATGGCACATTTATTGACCCAATAAAAGGGCCTAATTTCTCTTATCTGGTATCAACCCCCACCACCTGTTTCACTCTCTTTCTTTATGTTATTCTATTCTCAAACGGCTTAGAACATTCATTCAATTATTTAAACATTATTTGCTAAATATTAGTCAAAATACTATTCACGAATGTTTGAGCATGATTCAATCAACTCTACTATGACCTGCTCTGCTTTTATTAGTCTCTTTATATTTGTAGATGTCTTTTTCATTTCATAGGTGTTTTCCTTATCTGTCTGGTATGTCTTGGGGTTAGGATAAGCAGAGCTATAACAAAATGTGTTTTAATTCAGAGACCTCATACACATTCAGACCAAGGCAATAATACTAGAATCTCATTCTTTATGTTCTTATTCTTGTCTCTTTCTCTTATTCCTGTTTATTTACTCACAGACTTAAACCATACTGATGCATTCTGCGTCATATTGCATTCCTGTCTTTGGAAAATTATTCTTGACAGCACTTAGCTGAGGACCACAAAAAGCTTTGTACAGTATGTGTATGTGTGCATGTCACATACGTATTTATGTGTGTTTCTGTGCATATACATTTATGTCTATATATAGGCCTATACACACACACACACACACACACACACACGCACACACACACACACACACACACACACACATGTCTGGTTTATTATCTCCGTGGGGACAGTCCATATGCGTAATGACTTTTATACTGTACAAACTGTATATTCTATTCCCTATCCCTAACCCTACATCTAAACCTAAAGATCATAGACAACATTTTGCATTTTTAGATTTTCAAATCTTTATGTACAATTTATAAGATTTTTTATCCCCATTGGGACCTCAATTTTGGTCCCCACTGTGACATAAGTCCCCACGAGTTGGTGTGTATTCAGGTTTACGTCCCCAACCGGCATATAAAAACCAAACCACACACACACCAACATTTGTCCTTCCACTTTCTATTTCGGCATGGCTGCGGCCTTCAATTCTATTGTTATACTAAACCAATGACAATGTCAATCTCCTTCTGTGGCTGATAACAGAAATCACCAGCTTCAGTTTAATTGTTTTTTTTAGTCCACTAATAGAAAGTCCACAAAGAAAGGGTAAACCCAACTGTTGGGGTAAATTGACCCAGAACATGTTTATATTTGACGCTACAGTTGGGTTAAAACAACCCCGCATAGGTTTTTATAACAGTTGGGTTTGTCCAGTTTTCATCTCAACAATGGGTTAAAAAGAACCCAGCATTTTTTAGAGAGAATTTGTAAGTTGCTAAATGAATACATCTAAATAACAAATTTGTACATAGGCTTGGTGTAAGAGAATGTTACAATATAAACGGTTTATCCTAATGAGACAGTAAAATGAGAAACGCTGTAATACATAGTACCAAAATTGCTCAGAGATGAACTAGCTTGTAATTTTTCATGTGTGTCAAATCAAGTGTGTTAAAGTGTGTAGTTCTCGTTGTGGAGTTTTGTCTTCTAAATAATTTGCTCTTATTACTTGAATGGACATTTTAAAAACAAGTCTACACAACTGTATTAATATTTTATGGGGTGTACTTCTGGCTCTAGTCCATGAATTCTGGCTCAGCAATGCTAGTCCTGCCCACTGAGCCATGCAATGTTCTATAAAACAACAGCAAGTTTGTTGGACATCACAAACTGAAAAGGATGACATGTTGTTTGAAATATGAACACATCAATGCATTTGGGCAGAAATCCTAGTTGTCTTAAAAAAGTTCCTGAAAAGTTCAGTGACTAGATTTTCTGTTGTAGCTTGAGGACTGAGAAAATGAAGCTTTAGTTTCATGTGTAATGTATGAATCATATCCGAGACTAAGAGCTTTTCTTCCCAATCCACATATGCATTGTCTATAGGATTTTTCTAAGCATAAAGCTTATCAGAAAACAGTCCTCCGAGTATCTCCACCATATGTGCCAGTCATCTCTGATGTATTGGGCACCACAAGAGGTCCACGAGAGCAATTGTGCATATTTAGAAATAAAAAAGAGGAAATTAGAAGCAGACAGTGAATGAGTGCTGGGTGGTTTGGATGATGCCCTGCTTTGTTGATCTAGATGTTATACTTCCAGGCAGTAATATATCCCCTGCTGAGCTAGAAGGAAGTCTTTTGAAGCCCAGATGCTCTCTGCTGTTCATATGTACAGAATCCTCTTAGAGTCATAGTGTACGCACAATACAGGCCAACAATACATGTTCAGATGAGCTTTACACATGAGGTTCAACACATGTTACATCATACTCCAACTAATTGCATGCTCTGACAAACTTTAAATGCATAAAATGCGTCTGCTGCGTGTGTACTAGTTCCCTTAATACATTTTTAATACATGCTGCATTAATAATAATTTCTACAGACATTTCTATACACCATCTTTTGCTTACACTGTGTTATATTGCATTGCAGCACAAGATCAATGCTATCGACCGTGTCATATATATAAATAAATAAGTGTGTAGAAGACTTTAGATGAATGCAACTGATGTTGACAGTCCACGAATATTTGGGTGAGTGTACAACAATACCGGTTCTATTATTAAGATGATGTGTAGGTTTGCGCATCTGCTTGCGAGCGCTATTGTGAGAGCGAGATCTGCAGTCTTAGGCACAGAGCAGTGCACAGGAACGCTAGATGTGTGGTCTATTTTTAGATTGGGGTCTAGACTCGCCCGCCCGCCCTTCCTTCTAAAGCAAAAGGCTGAGTGAATGAGCGAGAAAGAGAGTTCATTGTGTATGTGTGGTGGAATATTTGTAGGAGTGGAGAATGAGTGCATTGAAATGTAATTAGATGGAGAAAGATAGAGCTAGAGAAAGAGAGAGAGACTTGCTCAGTGTTCTAGAGAGTTCTATGACACCAGTGCCGGCCAGGTCTCTTCATTTTGTTTCCTACAGATTCATGCATGCAGGATTCAGCATGCTGTACACAGCAAACAGTGCACGCTCTCCGAAGAAAGACATAGATATAAAATGAAAAATAAAGAGAGAGGGAGGAAAAATGGATCTTCTGGATATGAAATATGAATGAGGCTTTAAGGATTGGGGCCAGTAGATGGATTTTTCATCCACTCTCTGTACTATGTATATTTAATGGCAAATGACTCTCTTTGCAGCCTGAACGGGGCTTGTTTGCACCTCCCACACCCCCTTTACATACATATATGGAGGTCCCAGGGGTCCTGTGTCTCCTTCCTGGCCCAGGTCACATCACCCTGCTGAGACAAACAGGAGGTCAGCGCCCCCTTGTGTGTCAACCTCCTCTCCAGCCCATGATTAAAGACCGCAGCGCTGCCAAGCCCAGGCCACCCGCCTCTATTCCAGCTGCAGGAGATGAGTGTGTGTCTATGGCTCATTAAAGTGTTATTCTGGGTTATTTTCAACCTAATGTCCATGCACTGTATTTATATGAGAAAATAAGCGCAGCTTATCCTTCGGTTTGTATAAGTGAATGGGAAAGTTTTATAGTTTACTCAGCAGGCAGGCGGGTTGAAAAAACTGAAACGTGAAGCTCGTAATTTTGTTAAAAGGCTTGCATGAATTTTTAGGAAAAGACAAATGGTTGTACTTGAGCTGTTAAATTGTCTGAATCGACTTTTTGTTGATACCACTCTTCTAGACGGAGGAACTTGTGGTTATATTTACAGTATGTACAATATTTGTTTATTGTGTACAAACCGTATGTGATAATCAAAAGTTTGATCCAGTATAACACCCAGCTAAAAGACTCCAAAAAATCCTAAAACTGTTGGGTCAATGCATCAATGTAGCCCCAAAGACATCCATTTTGATCACACCATTTGTCTCAATAGTTACCAACATACGTCCAGGGTAAAAGGCAAGCAATGGTATTACTGGAAGTATTCAATTCCTGTCGGTATTCTTAAATGAAATTACATACTTCTGTAAGTACTGTAGGTATTTCAGTCTGACAGACAGAAGAAGAGGGATAAACTAATACGTGCAGCATGTAGGAGCTGATATATATAGCCAGTATGAATGACTTGGTGAAACAGTCTGAGTGGGGGAGAGAAGTTCATTTGAGGTTTGCTCCTCTGTAAGAAGTTGGCACAAGAGCATGCTACGGCATGCAGAGACACAAAAACACGGCCCTTGCAGGGCAAGGCAAGGCAGCATATGCGTGCCCGGCCTGATTCTTGACATTAACACACATTTTTTGCAGGGTTGTGACAGCCAGACGTGTGCTGTGACCGTGTCAATTTTAAAAAGCTGTGAGTGTGCATGCATATGTCCGTGCATCTGCGTGTGTGCAGGACAACATGATTGTTTCTTGTATCTCTTATGTGGCATTTGTCTGTGGAAGAAGAAAATTGAATCACGAAGAGCTACGAAGGGAAAGTGTGTGTATATATATATATATATATATATATATATATATATATATATATATACTGAATAAATATAAAGGAATGGTTTTCTGCACACTTTTAAGGATAATAGAACTGTATGACATTAGAAATAAGGTGGAGAAATTGAATAGCTAAACGGAGGAGACAACAGCCCATATCGGTATAAGAGAGTGATACAGAGACAGCAATAGAGGAAGAGGGAATGGGAGGGGGTTACTTGAATAGTCTGTAATAAAGCAGAGCACTGAATAAAAATCCATACGCTGAGGCTTTCATTAGCACTCGTTTGATTATTAGAGATGATAAGGCAACACACACACTGACACAGTGAAATATCGGACACAGCCACACCCATGCAGACGCACCAATGGCTCCGAACCGCTGCATAATCAGACAATAAACCTGCAGGCATTGTCACAAGTCCAGAAAATCTGAACGTGACAGTGGTTTTCGTCACAGCTCTATTCCTGCTTAATAGCCACAGATGGATCATCTCTCTTCCTCTCTCATCTTTTCTGCTTTGTGATCACTCTATCCTGCTCATTCATCCAGTACTCGCTTGCATCAGTCCAGAGCCATGCAGATGAATTATTGATGAACGCACGTCCATAAGGGCGCCCAAAAATGGTGGGAAGTAAGTGAGAGAGAGTGTGCACGAAAGGTGATTTGAAACGCAGTCAAAAGAAACAAAAGACGAGCAAGAGACAGTAAGTCACATAAAATATTCCAATGTGGAATTTGTTACACTCTCTATTGCCATCTCAATCAGGGACTACTGTACACTAATCCGCAGAAGCATTTCTAATATCATTGATTCTTTGGACAATGCCAATTTGCGTCACAGCTCTGGAGCTGCATGTGTGATGGATTTCAGCACCATCTGTGGCGGACAGCACCAGCACTAACACAGACGTGCAGACTCTTTTTGCATGCCTTTGAGCACCGGTGGTTGTGGACAGCACCTGCTCTGAATTATTTGAAGTTGGCTCTTGACCCGGTTAATCGATTATGGAGATTGCAAATATTTATTTTGTAAGGCCGGAAATAAGTAAATTGCTTGTGAGAGAGCTGGAAACTTTCATGCCTACTCATTGCTTTTGTTGGTAAACTAGCATTTGAGTTGATTCCAGTGGAGACTGACAGGTGTGTGGAAATTGTACACTTGGAACAGAAAGCAAAATCAACAGCCAACTATAATCAAAATATTTATGTGAACTATACTCTGTCCTAACCTCTTCCTGTTGTTAAAGATTATGTATTCGACTTCCAGGCAGTGCATGTTAAAAATGCATAGCGTTAATGCGTCATAGTTTGCCCGGGTTAAGAATGAACTTTTTTACTCATCAGCCAATTTGGCTACTAGACTTTTAAGTCACCGACCATTCACTGTTTATATAGAAATGTATTTATTATAAAATCTGTATTTCATATTATTTTAGGCATCTCTCTGTGCACTAAAAATGCAAATTAGGTGCAAATAAATTTAAGGAAAATTAAACAAACATGTGGTCTTTTGAAAAGTACAAATAGACAGGGTGTGCTTAGTATTGGCAGATGTGCTTCTTGTCTGGTTACCCAACATTTTTTTTACGGTCTGCGCTATTTCCTTCAAAGCAAACAAACCAGCGCACCTTTATTAGTTGCTTAGTGACTGTTCGGTTGGCCGGAAATGTGCAGGTGATGCACAATTCGTCTATATTTAATATTCATATTGACTTGTGGGCTGCACGTGTGCACTAAATCTGCACAGATTACATACATTTCACCAGTAAACTGATCATTTGGGATATATTAAAATTGTTACCTAGCACAGTTGTTTTTACCCGCATTGGCGGATGTTAATTTCAAATCCTGTAATTTATCTTGTCTTGGAAAGTGCAATATAAATGTTTGTCTTGAGTCGACATTAATCATATGTGACCCTGGATCACAAAACCAGTCTAGGACATTTGTAGTTATAATACATTGTATGGGTCAAAATTATAGATTTTTCTTTTAAGCCAAAATCATTTAGTAAAGCTCATGTCATGAAGATATTTTGTAAATTTCCTATCGTAAATATATCAAAACCTTTTGCGAGGGAATGCAGGAAAATCGCTAACAAAAATGGCCGGAAAAACGCTTACTTTTTTGCAGCGGTGTTCACAGATTTGAATTTGTAGGATAGCTCTTCACACCACAATGGTTTAACAATATGTGACTGAGTGGTTTAGCGCTGGCTGAAGGTTGGGAGCTCAGGGTTGATGATGTTAGCTTGAGTAGACAGCAGAGATTGTAGACGTTCTGTTCTCAATGTCACCATTGCGATTCAGTGACTATATTTAATGATCTAGTACTTGATTAACTTGACCTGTACTTGTTGGTGGCATCAAGATAACATCAACACCTTACCATGCTGGTGAAAAGCCTTTGTTTACTGAGCTTTAGAAATCTGTGTAAGGCTGAGACGGAGCAGCCTGGAAAATGTTATCTGCTAGGATACAAATCAATTTTAATGAGAGGGACAAGCAGCAGCACTAAAAACAGGCACAATCCTGTAAAATTGCAGTGAATGCGCATTAGAGTAGCGGCGTGTGTGTCTCCTGTGCCAGGTTCGGCCACTGCGGCAAGTCTGACGACATTGTAACTTTTTCTTTCTTAAATCGTTGGATATTTATAGTGTATATACATTTGGTTTGAACAGATGGAACACAAGTGGACTGGCCTACTGGGAAAAGTCCTGGATCTTCCTAGTGTATAGCTCATTCCAGCTTCACAGGTGGTGAAGATGCAGGTTACAGGGAATGATTCCTTCCATCTGACGTTGTACACTCTGCTACCCAGATGGTAAACAAGCTATGAATGTGCAAATCTGGACAAGCCCGTCTTTGCTGAAGTGGAGATAAGCAGTTGGTGCTTGACAGTATTAATTGCAGCAGTGAATCACAATGGCCAGTTTTAACACCAGATTACTGGAGGTCAGAGAAGCAGATTGTTTTAGAGTACTTCAATGTTTGATTGATAGGAAACTTCAACCATTCTGAGTAAAATATTTACAAACATATTGGATTCTAAAGAATGTTAAAAAAGACTGTCTGAAAGCGGTTTTGAGTGGTGGAATTAAACAGGAAAGTAATCTTTTTGATATTATATTTCACAAAACTACCATTTGATATATTGATATATTGCCAACACCAGGAAAGGGTAAAATATATCTTAGGGAGATTAAAGAATGAACTGGAGCACAATAGGGGTTTAAAGCTAGTGTGTTTTCTCATCTGGTGTAGACAGGTTGTTGGTTGTGTCTGTATTATATGGAAATGAACTATATATTCGAATTTGTTTTTGATTTTGCATGCCATGTTTTTTAATTCTTCTACATGTTCTTCTTGACTCTAGACTGTGCGTCATGGATTCCCTTATCAGGCCACAGCTCTGGCATTTGACCCGGTTCAGAAGATCCTTGCCATTGGCTCTCGTTCTGGAGGAGTACGGCTGTATCCTTTTCTCTTTTGAGATCCAGTGCTACAGTATTTTCTTCACAGTGTAACACTGAGACTTTGGGATGATCTCCTGCTGTCTTAGGTAAGGTATAATGCGGGCATTTTATTGCTTTAAAGACCTTTTTATGGCATTGAGCGATGTTTGACCAGATGATGACCTCCCATAGCAATGCATTAATGCTGTAAATGACTAACAGAGAGAGAGAGAGAGAGATAGAGAGAGAGAGAGAGAGAGAGAAAGAGAGAGAGAGAGAGAGAGAGAGAGAGAGAGAGAGAGAGAGAGAGACCTACAGTTCCAACACTGTTAAATAAATAATGTAATTAAATGACAGCAATTAATGGCAATGGCATTGGTCACCTATATTAGCATTAGCTTAGTGTTTTTGCCACATATTTAAAATCAGTAAAATCAGTGCAAATGTCTGGGCATTTATGAGCAAATATGGAGATGCTGGATATAAATTCACAAGAAAGATAACAATATGTGTGATCTGATTTACAGTGTGTGCAATTCATGTTCTCAGCTGCATGAGAAAATAATACTCTTCAATCCAAAGTGTTTGAAGTGTTTTGTGATTTAAAAACATTGACCACAAAAAGCAACATGGTGGTGTTAAATGCTTGATGTGATCATGGTTTTTATCAGTTCATTATAAGAGGCTTCATCATAGAATTTGGCAGAGAAGTCAGCGTGCAGAGAGATGCAGTCAAACAGAACAGGAAGTCAAGAGATAAAAAGCCAGAAAGCGAGAGGAAGCAGTGAGATAGTGGGACATTATTGCATCACTGTGAATTTCCTATTATGGATATACTAATTATGGATTTGTCATTACCGTAGATAATTGTGGATAGTGTTACTTAACTGTGAAAAGCATTTTCTTCTTTCAATCTGTATGCCTGATTTTTCTCACGTGTTTGTTTGTCTCTCTGTCAGACGGCCTGTCTGACTGTTACCTCATCATATGAATACAAACATTTTTGTGCTGTTTTCATGTAAAAAAAATCTGAACATATTTAAACAATATATAAGAAGCAAAATTGTGAGATAATATGTTTTATATGTTTATAGACGGCTTTATTGGAGTTAACTTCCGGTCTCTGTTTATTAATGGTTTGGCTAGTAGCTAATAATACAGCTATTTAAACGTTTTAATTAATATGAATTAATATTGATCTTTTATTTTATAATAATTGTATTAAATAAACAATTAATTGAATTTTGTTATATATTAATTGTATTTAATAAACAATTTGTTGAATGGGTTGTGTAACTTTGGCGCATTTAAGTAACGGTTCTTTTACTGGTAACCCAATTACTTGCTAGCTAATGTAATTTACTTGTTATTTCTTTTGCTTGTTATTCAATTCAATTTTATTTATATAGCGCTTTTCACAATGTTTATTGTTCCAAAGCAGCTTTACAGGAGAACAGAAAAAAAACAGATAAAGGTAAAATACAGTACAGTGCGCATGGTATTGTAGAACAAGCAAGGTCATGCTAATTAAGTGAGTTTAACGGAATTTACCGAACCTTGAGAATCCAACACGGCTCTCAACACGGAGGAACCCAAACTCCAATGATGAATAAATCGAGAGAAAAAACCTCGGGGGAGACCAGTCCCAGTCGGGAGGTCCAGGTCTCATCTGATGTGTCACAGCTGCACTCAGTAACTTTGTTTAAAAGATTACTGAGTAAATGTATATGAATAACAGAGAGAGCTTATTAGTTGTGATTTAGGAAAATTACATTTGATAAAACTGTTTGGGTATAATTTTATCTAGTTTCGTGACTGATATCAGACAACAGAGGAATATTTTAAGCAGGGAAAATAGTAGTGGCATAATGTAACTGAGTGCAGCTATAACTTCAAACTGCTGTCATGTAATGTAAGTTTAGCATTAAATACTAAGTATTGCAACTACTGTTTAGCATTAATGTGATAGTCCGTCTTTGCTCTTGGTTGGTGACGGAATTACCTGAGCTGGAGTTGGGATGGTCAGTCAATCCGCAGGCTCTTACAGGAGGATGGCACAGGATGTTCAGATGGAGCTGGCGTAATCTCTAGTTAGGGATGGGATGGTCATGCGTAATCTCTAGTTAGGGATGGGATGGTCATGCGTAATCTCTAGTTAGGGATGGGATGGTCATCCGTAATCTCTAGTTAGGGATGGTTATCAGAAATAATCTGCAGGGACTCTATTTTTTGCAGATATGTACCGGAAGTTAAGTCTGGGTCAGAAAAGATTACTTTCTGGTTTTAAGTAGAAACCTAACTAATGCAGTAAGTGTAATATGGTAATACTTACAAATAAAAAATGTTGCCAATGGGGTAGCAAAATCGACTTCACTCAAATCAAGATATATTCTCTGAAGGCAACTCTTAATGCATTACACAGTTTTGCTTCTTGAATAACTGTATCTTGTTATAAGGATGTTAAGTGACTGGTCAGTGAGACATGATAGACATGTTGTTCGACTCCACTGGGGGTCATTTCTAGGTCATCTGTTTTGAGGAACTCACTGCATACGCCGCTTAAGAACACTTTGTTTGCCCTGTTAAATAACATTAATGTAATTTCACTGAATATGTTTGTTTTGGGTTGCGTTTGCATTTTCTCCATCTTTCTCTGTGACTCTGGGCAGAATCTGTATTGATTGAGAGCACCCAAAGTTAAACATTCACACTGCATTATTGATTATCAACCTTTCTGTGCACTCACTGCATACACTGTCTGCAAATCATTTTTATAGAGGAAGACTCCGAGTGTGTGTGTGTGTGTGTGTGTGTGTGTGTGTGTGTGTGTGTGTGTGCTCATTTGAGACGATTTGTAAATTTATTACAACAGTGTAACAGTGTAAATTTATTCTTTACAGTGACTTTACAGCATACGCATATATATGCTGTATATAAATAGACCCCAAGCTGAAGCAAGCAAGGAGCACACCATCCTGACCGGTTGATGTCATCTGTGTGTGTGTGTGTGTGTGTGTGTGTATGTGTGTGTGTTGATGCAAAACTTGGCAGGCTGGCAGCATGCAGGGCTGAGATTGGTGTGGCATGCGCTTTACTGCAGTCAGCTAGCTGCACAAGCTCCTGTGAATGAAGACAAAGAAACAATGTCACACTAATCTAATAAAGTCAGTCTGAGCTTGAGGAAAGGAAGAGATGTTCTAGAATGAAGCGCAGTCGAAGCAAACCCAAGTTATACTTTCATTTTCACGAATAGATTAACAGATGTAGCTCGGTCAATGCGCAAATGAATCTGAACCCTAAGCGGCAGTAAGTTATCTGGACAAAATGTTATTGACAGTCTAGACGAAAGTCCTAATAAAATATTCTAGCTGCTTGTGTGTTGGCATATGCAGGGGTGAATCCATTTGTACCCAAATACTACACATAAAAAAATCTCAAGAAGTGTCTCCGAATTTTAAAGAATGCAACAATTGTGAAATGATGTGAATATGACTTGATTTTATGGTTTCTATACTTTAGAGAAGTCTAGTTGTCTACGTGTTTAGAAGAGAGCAGTGTATATATTTACATTTTATGTTAATATTTATATCCCTGCCAAAAAATATACACTATATACTGTAGTTTATGTTGCATTGTTTGTTTTATATGTTAGGATCTAATCTGTGACACCTACACAATAGTTTGTGTGATGTGTTCTTTATCATAGCAGGACCCAAGAGACGGTTACTGTCCAATAGGAGTCTGGTAATGCAATTGTTTTGTGTTTGTGTGTATAAGACGTAACTGAATTCAATGCACACTTCTCAAAGAGTTGGAGTTTGTACCGATCTCGGCATTTGTGTGAGCAGGTACATGTGAACAGGTAATAGAATTCTCCTTTGTGATAAGGTGTCGATTCTCATCACAGCAGACTAACGGAAATAGGGAGAGAGCAATTGGTAAAGAAGTGATGATAAATTCTGGTGAGATGGCAAAAGCAGAGGTGGGTGGAGTCTCATAACCTTCCGCTTTTTTCTCTTTCTGTTCTTTTATATTGTAGGGGAAGAGAGGGAGGGAGAGAGAGAGAGAGAGAGAGAGAGAGAGAGAGAGAGAGAGAAGAGGAGAGAGAGAGAGAGAGAGAGAGAGAGAGAGAGAGAGAGAGAGAGAGAGAGAGAGAGAGAGAGAGAGAGAGAGAGAGAGAGAGAGAGAGAGAGAGAGAGAGAGAGAGAGAGAGAGAGAGAGAGAGAGTATACTGATTTCATTATCAGGCAGGGCACGTTCAGAGTTCACCGCAGCCTCTGTCTAGTTAATGTTGGGATGATGGGCGAAACACACACACACACACACACACACCCCCATACAAATACACAGAAACATACAAAGGCACCCTGGCAATGACATACGTCTTGCACGTGTGGTCGGAGTGACAGTGAATAATGCTGAGATCTTAGCGCTGACGCCGGTAGTTAGCATGCTGCTGCCATCTTTTCTGCTGTTAATATGTCACTGTTCTTCATCCTAACATCTTTGCACTGCTCTTCTTATGCTCATTTGTCAGATGCTCCATTCTCTTCCTATTTTTGGCTTCTGTACTTTGCCATGACATAACATTTGATTTGTTAATCTTTCTCATTAATCTTATTTCTGTATACTCGAAGGCTCTGTTGGCATTTGGCGTATAGAAATGGCAAGAGATTTCTCAAAACAGTAAGCTCCAGTCTAATTTGCTGGCTTTATGTGATTATCAGTCAGCTGGGAGGGAAAGTCATGTTTGGAAGTGTTCTGGCTGCTACAATGGTCACTTTTGGGGTGAACTAGTTACAGTAACTAGTTATTGGTTGGCTAGCATGGCTCAAAAAGAATTATGGTATAAAGGATACTATGAACACCAATGAACAAAAAGATTGATGGCCAATTTAAAGGTTGCCAGGTACTCTGACAAAATGTTTTAATAGCAATAAATAAATTAAGCAAAATATGATACATTATATATATCGTCGCTGTCCTTCCAAAACCTCTGATGTCCATATACGCTGTCTTTCACAAAATGAAAAAAAACCTGTACTTTGTTGTCAAAGTTGACAAGAAATTTTTAATACTTTTTATTGGTTAGATATTTGCAAAACCCAGTGACAAACATAAATGGTGACTAATATGATTTATGACAAAAAGTAAAAATTAAGAATTATCGAGATACAAGGTTTCAGATGGACAGGAGTGACATATTTTTTACATTGATAGACAATTAAAAAGGAGTCAGGTACTCTGAAAAATCTTTTTTATAAGCAATATATACATTTTATTTGTCATTATTTGTACTAGTGTTCATAGAATAATGGCTCTTAAAAGCGTGAAATTGACTTCTATTTTATCCTTATGTCACTTTCCTGTCATTTGTCACATGGCACGGCTGAGCAATTCATGGATGCAGAATTTAGTGCAAAGATTTTAAATCATCAAATGTTTGGCTACTATGGCTACTGTTTTGCTGTGTCTAATGGATAATTACCGACAGTTTTTGGCATCCAAAAATCACTACTGATGGATCTGTGACAGGTAGTCATGATGGAGAACACAGCCTGTTGTTCTCAGCTTTCTCACAGCCTTTTCAAACCTCTCGCAGCTCTGTGTAAAATCATCATCTTATTGTAAACTAGATTTGCGTTTCCTTCGGCTGCAAGGCAGCAAAAGAACATTGGTGAAGCTGTTCATTTGTTTTAGGCTATGGTTCTGTCTCAAAGAAATGCATCATTTGATGTGAGTAAGAAGTTTGTTTTGATGATGTCATTGTTATCAGCATCATTACATATTCATCCTGTTAGCAAATCTTGATATTGTGGATGCAGAAATTGTTGCCAAACCATATGCCCACGATTACACACATACAGAGACTCGCACACTCATCGTGTAGCTAGGGACCCATGGAGAGCTTAATTACATTTGATTTAAACTGATTTATAGTGAATGCTACTAATTAAATTAATGAAAATTTTATGGCTGCAACAAGATACAAGACACATACACACACCTACATACACACACGTTTGTTTTGCAGTCATGGTTGGAACTTTCACTAGACTTTCCATTGTTCCTACAATGTAGGCAAAACCTGAGTGATGCACACAACCGCAAAATATTGTATTGTTGTGTGAAAGAAGATATTCATAGAAATGGAAGTGCAAGGACAATTACGATTGGATTTAGATTATGTTCATGTGTTTCTGATCAGCCTATTTCATGCTTGATTTAAACATTAAATGAATTGTGTTTGGTGTCACTTGTAGGTTATGTTTGCACATTTCTAGGTGTGTGTGTGTGTGTGTGTGTGTGTGTGTGTACGCCAGGTTGATTTTCATTCTGGTGTGTGTGTGATGCATGTTGACTTCCTCCTTGACCTAGTCTCTTGGTTTAATAGAGTGGTTGCGTTGTGCCGGACGTTGATTGGCTGATTATTAGAGGTATGGCGGAAGTGTGGGCAGGCAGCAGCGGAGGAGCGAATGAAGGACAGAAAAGAGAGATAAATGGCATTATTCTGTCATTGTGCTGGAATGATTGCAATTAGAGCCACTGAAAGAAAGACTGATGGGTTTGATGCGTGTGGAGGTGTGGAGAGGTTGAAGAGGAGATCGAAAGAAGGAAATGGAAAAAAATGGACTGACTGGTACACTAGAATTACACACATTCCTGCACTTCTAAAAAATAAAGGTTCTTCAATGGGTCTTGAGTTCAGTTCAGGTTCAGGTAAGAACTGAAGGACCATGTAGGCTTCTTGAGTTGTATTGTTTGGAGATTACTCGAGTTCCTGCTGTTATTGTAGGTTCTTGAGCTCATTCTTTGTTCTTCAGTTTCTATAAAGCACCAGCACACAGTTGGATTTCTAAACTATGAAAAGATAATCTACAGGTATAAGCCCTTTTTGGCTCTACTGGTACCTTTTTTTTAAGAAAGACTGATACGTAGACAGATCTTTAAATTTGCAGTATATTACTGTAGCCAGGTTTTTTATTACAGTATAGGATATACATATTACTTCCATTAACCCAACCATACAAACCCTCTACTCTTGCATTCCATGGATGACGCACACACAAAGTGGAAGCAAAGGAAACTAGGTGAACTAACCCTTTACATCAGATAGAGACATGCACACACTAACACAAAATGTCCCACCACCCACACACACAATGACTGAATGAGAAACAGGGACACAGATCAAATCTCACACACACATGCACACACGTGTAGGCGTGCTCTCAATTGATCGTCTCTTGAGTCAAGGCCTTCCTGATTGCCTTTCAAGTGTTGGAGATGAATGCAGGAATATATAGAGTCGCTATATACACAGAGCAGAAATGTATATAGCGATCGTGATTGAGAAGTCCAGTGATTGAAATGCACATCCTGTCTTTCTTTACTTTTCTTCTCTTTGGCTAATTCTTCTTTATCTTTGTTCTTTTTGCTGTTAGGGATATCTTGTGTGTCAGTCAGCTATATATAGACAGAGTCATATATATATATATATGTAGATATAGAGGATCTTGCTGGGGAAGCCAGGGTTGGTGTGGTTATCTCCTTGAGACTGGGGAAATTGTAGCATCAGTCCTGAGGTTTTACTTTTGATAAAATAATGTCTAAAATTTGTGTGAAAGCGAAAGAGAAAAAGAGAAAATATCTTATGAATCAATGGAACAATACAAGAGAGGAAAAGAGAGGGGAGATGGATGATGGATGGATGAATGAGCAGAACTGATCTGATAGGTCCCTTGACTCACTCACTGTAGCGAGAGACATGTAATGTGTGTGTTTGTGCATTCATTCTGCGCTGTTCATTCATGTACTGTCTTTAAGTAATACTTCATCCAACGAGTGACAGGTTTGACGTCAGTGACATCTCAAAAGCAGTCATTTTCATGTCTTGTGAACATCCTCATTGACGTCAAATCTTGAATATTCCAATACGCAAATGAAACTTGATAGATGTGGAGGAGATGACTTATGATTTCTATAATGATTTAAATTTATTCTTAAAAGATCAATGTGGAGATCTAGGCTGATCTTACGGCATTTAGCGGTACCTCACTACTAGATGCCGTTAGATCAGCCTAGATCTCCACATTGAATCGCAACCAACGGCTCACTCCACCGCTCGCCCCTCCCATTCGAAGCACTACGGTGGCTGACACAGAACAAAGATGTCATCATGTTTTTGCTTCTTTGCCGAAGGAGATAACATATTTATGAAACGTGCCCTGTAGAGCAGTTTGTCCGTTTAGGGCTACTGTAGAAACAACATGGTGAATTCCATGTACTGTAAGGGGACCCGCGAGGTATGTAGATAGAAATAACGCTTTATTATGTAAGGGGTTTATACACCTCTGAAGACATAGTAATGTATATTATATGTTTATTCGACGTTTGAAGGTTCATTAATCGCAGATAACAACCGCTCAAAACGAATAACACACGGTAACCTGGATGCTGCAAATCATTTTGACAGGTACCTTTTAATATTACACAAAAAATAAATATAAATATGTCTTTTAATAACATATTATATTTACAAATTGCCTTTTTTGTGACATTTGAACGTTGTTTCTTAACTTAAAACCGAAAGTCGATGGCTTTTCCTCGTGGAAGTTCTGCATTCGGTAAATATGAGCAAATATTTTTTTCAAATTCACATTTCATGTCCATTTTTATTCCTCATGTGGCACGTAGCGGGATAAATCAAATAATAAGCGGGATAATGTACAAGCAGCCGGCTGTTATCGCGAAATAAGCCCCTTCAAGGCCCCATGTCGGGGCTTATTTTTTGCGATGATAACCGGCTGCCTGTACATTATCCCTTACATATCACACATTGCACCTTTAAGTTTACAGAATTTCGAATATTTTTGGAGCTTGACAAACCCATGGTCACTATGTATACACTTTTTAAAAAAATGTTACTATTCAAACACCATAAACATTCTGCTAGCATCTCCTTTTTTACAAAAAGTAAGTTAGAACAACAAAGATGAAGGACAAATTATACCTTTAATTCTTCTTGGAAAAACATTCTGCACACACGCACATGTAAACAAGCGCTTACCTGAAAGAAAATGCAAATTTCTGTCAAATGTGTTTTTTTTTTACTTCCACAGCAGCAGAGCAGCAGGTGGTTATTTTATCTAAATGAGGGTTGCAGGGACAGACTGGGCTATTATACGTTGTCCTTTTCCCTATTTCCGTTTTTTTTCCTTTTTTTTGCAATCAGTCATTTGTTCTTCTGTTATCATCATCATTATAATTAGTGATTGCCCTTGAACGGCAGACATGCCTTTCATTTAAATATGGCTGGCCTTTCAGACAATGCTGGATTTTGATTCCTGAACTGATTGAAATGAATAGCGTTTGAGATTGATAAATGTGTTCTGTTTGCAACTTTGACGTGGCTTTTATTATATTGGTGAAAAGTGAAGTCTCACTGCTGGAAATGGTGTAACTAAACTGATTTAGATGTGCAATACACCACAAGCAGCACCAGAGGCATTTCAGAAATAATGAACAGGCTTCCTTAACACTATTTTATTTTGTCAGGATACACACAGCTACTTTCTAACGGCTATTAGAGAGTCATTTTTGGCAAACCTTTTTGCCATCAATTTGTATTTGACACATATTCTAAAAGAATATAAATGTGACTTGTACTTTTTGTGGGCATGTGCAATGTCATAGAGAATGTGAACACTAATGGAATGCCATGGTGCTCTGGAATGTGCCACAGAGCCACGTTCTACACAATGTTGCCAACACAATGTTGTAGTTTTTCGACTCTCGACTCTTCTGTTTGAGTGTTTTGTTTGAGTCTTGTTTGAAGAGAAGTGAATAAATTCGAATTCTGCAGATGCATGCGCACAGTCTTCAGGTAGCACAGCTTTACATAAGATATAAGACATCTCTCACACATTACACCACAGGCCTTTGTGTGTGTGGGAGCAGTGGGTGTATGAGTGTGTTTAAATCAAGAATATTCACCAGCCCACATTGTGACTCACCACTTGTCATCCGACCAGCTCATGTTTCACAAAGAGAGAGCGAGAGAGGGAAAGCAGGAGAGTAGATCCCTGATATCCTTTCTGTGTGTGTGTGTGTGTGTGTGTGTGTGTGTGTGTGGTGTGTGTGTGTGTGTGTGTGTGTGTGTGTGTGTGTGTGTGTGTGTTTTCTGTATAGACAAGATTCATTTGAAAAACACATGCCAAAAGAAAACTATTTGTGTTTATAAATGAACATTTTCTCATCTATCCTTCGCTTTATAAAGGTAACCTGTGACATTTTTGTCGATAATAAGATACTCTTTTTTTTATTGTGCAGAAAAATGTAATCCATTGGTCAGTTGACTTCCTGAAGAGTCAAACATTGATCTGTTTATTGGGGTGGCCCGGCATATTAACTTCTGCCTCAGTGAATGGTGTGACTTTATGGGAAAAACTTTGTTGTTGAACAACAGAAGCTGCTGGTGTTTTTTTTTAGCACAACTGGTAGAGCATAATGTTTGCAATGCTAAGGTCCAGGGGTGGCGCTAGAGGTGGGCTGAGTGTTTGAAGTGTTTTTATTAACTCTGTATGAATAACTTGGGGGCGGTTTACATTTGGCATCTTTTGCATGCGGAAGTTCGCTATTTTAAATGTAGACGCGTTGCAAGCACTCAAATAGAGAGCAACACGGTCGCATCACGCATGTCGTGCAGCACGCTCTTTATTCCTAGCGCGTCAGTGCTGAAAAACCATGTATCCTTTGCATCCTTTGCCGTAACCTTCATGATGAATGCAACTCATGGTTGCTTAGAAACGGCAGACGCCACAACAGCGTAAGCTCCCGAGCGCTTTAAAAAAAACGGGCTCACGTTTTCAGATGCGAAATGTGTATTGTGACACATTTATGATGTCTTTGGGCTAAAAACTTCAGATCTCTAGTCATCCTAGATCTGCCCCTGCTAAGGTTCAACCCAGCTAATGCAAATAGCTTAAATGTAGTGCATGTTGCTTTGGATAAAAGTGTCTTCTAAATGCATAAAAGAAAATGAGTGGGGCAGAATTTCTGATTGAAAATGTACAGTATTTGTAAACAGTCACACATTCAGCGATCCGGTTTGGTGGCACATGATTTGTCATCCATGTGTGTGTAAAAATTCCTACAGTGATGTTGGGCCACTCCAAAATCCCAGGTGATTGTAATTGCCTTTATTTTCAATGGCAACAACATTATGATTGCTATGATCTGTGTGCATCTGTAAACGTGTGTGTGGGCATGTGTGTGGATATCCTGTAAATGAATGGAAAGGAGAACAGAGCGATTTAACATCCGAAATGGCCATAGATAAGAGAAAACAGCCATATTAAAGTCATTCACCCATCATCTGTGTTTGCTGTCTGCTTCGTTGTGTTTTTATAATATGTGATGTATAGACGGTTTCAGCAGCAACAACATAAACAAACATTACTTCCGGTAGACCTCCTCAAAGAATATTATAACCATATGTTAAATTATAACCAAATACAGACCGGGAAGTTAACTTCGGGCCAGGCACGTGCATCCAATGAAACCGGTTATAAATCATAATGTCGGGACAGTGTCTGAAACTGCTGTATAGGTATGCAGCTCACTAGGTTTTGGAACAGATCCACTTCCTATAGGCAGAAAGCCTAGAGGCTAATTCAAGCTCAAGGGTTGTTTATCAGGCCATGTTGCCCCACACACACCCTGTTTGTGTACTGTAACTGTGCAGCTTTGTGTGACACATCCATGTGTGTGCCATTGATGATAGAGAAGTCTTACGATGCCCCTGATGCTGTAAAAGCCTACAGGCCACAAAATCAATATCTCCTGATGGTGCTGAGAAGAGAGAGAGAGAGGGCAGGGACAGGGTAATAGGAAGGGACCTGCCAACTATAGCTGCAGCACTGTGAGCATGTGTGAAAGAGTGAGAATGCGAGAGAGAGAGCGAGATAGAGAGAGGTTGGTAGGATGCTATATTAACTGCACTTTATTCTTTGGAGCAGAAAACACAGGCAGGAGCTTGTTTCCTTCCAGCAGGGAATTATCCACATAAAACACAAGACCTTCGGCTCTGTGCGTGTAAGAATGATAGACATTTATGGGCAAATGGACAACAGACCTTTGCATAGCCTTTCTCTGTGCTTGAAAAATTCATAAGCAATTTATTGAAAAGCTTTAGTAAACTAATCCCAACATTAGACAAATATGGAGGCGCGCACAGAGAGCTGGAGAGATTAAAGGAATATAGTAAAATAGGCATGGGATTTGAAGCTATTAGAATCTGCTTGGCATTTGAGCTCACAGCAGTAGCAGTCTGGGCTGACTAAACTCAAATGTCTCCTTTTATTCGACCGTTTTGCGGCCCGTAACGTCTCAGGTAGCAGCGTAGAACTGCTGACTGTGATGCAGAATCACTGTCAGTGGAGGAAGACGCTGTTCTCACTGTAGCTCCTGCTGTCGGGATGTAATGAAAGGAATTTCATATAGGGGTGTAGAGTATTTTGAGTAATTCTACTTTATTACTATATTTAAGTATTATTAAAGGTATTGTGCACTGTAAAAATATTGAAAACGCGTACTATTTTAAATTTAGTGGTAAGTTGGTGCAACTTATTAAGTTGAAATAGCATAACTAATTTTCATGAGTTGAAATACTGTAAAAACATTTTACAGTGCACTGGACACAATGGTTTAATAACTTAAATTGCTTTACAGGTTAAAGTTGATTATTATCTCTTTATTTGATTATTTTGTTTTTAAAGAAAAATAATTACACTTTAATTTTTACATTAGCCTGTATTTTATACAATGAAAATGGGGACTTACATTCAATTACGTCTTAAAGGGATAGTTCACCCACATTTTTTGTCATCATTCACTCACCCTTAAGTTGTTCCAAATGTGTATACATTCCTTTGTTTTGATGAACAAGATATTTGGTAGAATGCTTGTAACAGTTCTTGGCTACCATTGACATAGTAGGATTGATAGTTGATAGTAGGAGAAATGACAATGGTAGTCAAAAGTGCCGCAGAACTGTTTGCGTTCCTACATTCTTTAAAGTATCTTCTTTGTGTTCACCAGAACAAAGACATTTATAAAGACATTTTTTCTACTATGAAAGTCAATAGTGGCCAAGAACTGTTTGGTTACAAGAATTCTTTCAAATATGTTTCTCTGTGATCATCAAAACAAATACATGTATACAAATTTGGAACAACTTGAGGGTGAGTAAATGAAGACTTTACATTTTTGGGTGAACTGCTTCTTTAAGATACTTTGTCCAATTTCTCTGTTCTTTTCACACCCGTTTCATGGTGCTTCCTGTCCTTTTAAAATCCTCTCCCTCAAATGTTTTGCTTTTTATGTCTCATTTTGTGTTCATAAATAATGAGAAAATGTTTTAGTTTCTTTCTATCACTATCAGGATTACAAATGACTTCGCCCCAAGTGGTTAAATTCTTGCCAAGATATTTGCCTCAGCCGGTGTCTGTCATAGAATGCTTTTAAATCAATGGTTGTACACAAACACATTCCAGCCATGTCCCACACATCCCACAAACAGCAAAGACAATAGGCAGGAACCACTGGAGAAAAGTCTTACAGGAAGAAGTAATTCATTAGTGATTTAACATAACAGAAACAATGCAATGACACAGATGATTGGCTGATATCACCTCTCCGGGGTTAAAGCAATAGGATCTCATTACATGTGAGATTAAGTTTTTCATTTTGCAGATGAATGTTCCGTTGTATTATTTGGTCTCGTCAAACGTCATTCATCATTATAGGGGAAATGAAGTGATTTATAAAAAAGAGATTTGTTATACATTGAATATTTATGTATTGTTTGGCATTGTTATTGATATGCATATCAGCAGGCCTCTTGTAATGTTGTTTAGTACAGTTGTGTGTGTGAGTGTGTGTGTGCGCATTATGTATTTGGGCTGGCACAAGTCTTTAGAACTCTCAAAAAAATGATTTACCTGTTTTAATTACAAATTAGGCAAATTGTTCTGTATTCTGCAAAATATTACTGTTATTTGGAATTGGTATAATAGTGATATCTGAAAGTATTCTCACATTACCTTTGCAGCACTAATCATAAATGTTTTAATATGAGACTGTAAAAATGAAAGATGAACAGAATATGTGAAGCATGCAGAAAGAAGGACAATGAACGATGCAGAGCGCAGTGTGCCCACCCTGCAGAAACTGAAGTGGGCACTTCATTAGAATGCTGAAAAACATGAATATGCATCTTTCCACCTCCATTTCATTTTTTTGTCTCTTTCTTTTCAGTTTGCACATTCGCTTTTTCTATAATGGTGAACACTTTATATTGACTTGTTGTTGCTCTGAGCTAATGATATCCCTTTTATTAAAAAGTATGTTTATTAAACTTTGAGTTTGCCCCTGCAATGTAGGTGATTTTTAGGTTTCAGTAGATGATAGAGAAGAAATATTTTATCGACAACATGACTTTGGGGATGGAATATCTGTTTGATGGGCAGGGTGGTATGACTTCCTTCCATAGTGGTCTTTTGGTTGTCATTGCGATTGAGTTTGTGGCATCTGTCTGCTCATAATACTTCTCAAGATGGACCACATGTAAGCGAATGCATTCATTAGCGTTAATCATTCTTTGTGCAAAACAACAATAGCAGTTTTCTGCTTTATTCACTTTTGTTAGAAGTGGCCGAACCGCTGAATTTTGCATCAACCAATGAAACATACTTCAAAGTGTTTTGGTCTCCAATGCCGTGATTTTTTTAATAAATTTTTTTGTAATTCTCATCTTTTATCATAAGACAAGATATCTCCTAATGTGGTTCTCTTGCTTCTGTAAGAGTATGAATGAATGAATGAGGCATTTATATAGCGCTTTATTGTGTATTGCTGTACACCCAAAGCGCTTTACAATCATATGAGGGGGTTTCTCCTCAACCACAACCAGTGTGCAGCCAGCATCCACTTGGATGATGCGACGGCAGCCACAGTTCAACGGCGCCAGTGCGCTCACCACACACCAGCTACAGGTGGAGAGGAGAGAGAGATAGAGCCAATTTAGAGGGTGGGGATTATTAGGACACCATGATTGACAAGGGCCTGTGGAGGGAATCTGGCCAGGACCACCAGGGTTACACTCCTAGTCTTTTACGAGAAGTGCCATGGGACCACTGGGAGTCAGGACCTTGGTTTAACGTCTCATCTGAAGGATGTGAAAGGACATAAAGTAACTATAAATATAATATCAGTATAACCCTAATACAGCAGATTTATTGCCTCAGAGTGAAATGAAACAATGTAAGAAAGCAACAACAAGAAAACAATCTGCCGCAGTGTAATATATACATTATGTTACTATTATATTGTTAAGGTTATACTTTGTGGATTTTTCTCAATACAAAAGAGCAGCAAGAGAGCAGGATAGGGAAACAATATTTAATATTTTATTAAAGCAGAAACACATTCGTGAGAATCTTTTTAACCTCTTTCACTTCTCTCATTATGTCTGTGTGTTGTTTACACGTGTTTCTCTCTGTCCTTCATGCATTTCTTGCATATCCCAGAAACCATTTTCTGCTGGCTTGCAGGGGAAGTAATTGATTTTTAAACAAATATTACTAATTTTTATTTTGAGCCGAATTGTTGAGAAGTGTTGAAGTGCAAAAAATTCTTTATCTCTGATCTGCTGACCCTCATCTACACGCACATAACAGGTGTCCACTATCCCACACCATGGTTGTGCCAACAGGATCATTATCAAATCAAATCTGGCAAAAATCACCTCGTTTATCCTTCACGTCCTGTTCTCGCCTTTTTGGATCATTTTTGGATCTCTGTGGTCTGCCCTTTTCTGTATTTAAAGGATGGAATGATGGCACCCCACACAGGCTAATTGCACCCTTTACTTCTCTGTCCCGCATTGAGTGACACAGTAACCATGGCCTGAAATGATCACCTCCTGGGACAATCAGCTGTGTGCGTGTATGTGTGTGTGTGTGTGTGTGTGTGTGTGTGTGTGTGTGTGTGTGTGTGGTGTGTGTGTGTCTGTGACAGAGAGGCCGACAGAGAGAATGAGAGTAAGAGAAAATAGTTTTGACATTATACGCTAATGGAGTGACAGCGATCCGGAATGCCTGTGTCTGGGACACACGGCTGTGCTCAGAGATGGAGCTGAATAAAAAAGAGACTTCAGAAAGGACGGATGTAAAGATGGGGGCGTGACAGGTTTTTTCCGAAACCAAATTATTAGTTCTAAATTTTTAACAGGCACTGTCTAACACTGTCCTAACCAGGTGGTAGGATTGCGATGCTAAAGCTTCAAAATACTCATGATGGTGCTCTATTTTTTAAACAGTAGTATATCATAGTACGGTACCGTAAGTACTGTTGCATATAAGCATTAATGTTCATTTGAACACTTACAAGTGCCTTTTTGAGGTGTTTCTCTTCTAAATATATCTGTGTTTTGAGTGACTTGTGCAAGATTGAGTCATTCTTGAGTCATTCTTAAATAAAAAAAATAACCGGTGTGAACCAATCGGTTGAATGATTCACTGACTCTGTAAAAAATTGCAGCCACCTACTGACTGTTTTAGTTTCACATTTACAAGCAGCCTTACATTTCCTTTTATAAACATTGCTGTATAAATGAAATTTGTCGCACATTTGAATAAATGTTTTGGTGTACTTCAGTATTTACTACACTAAACTTTACTAAAATTCTTAGACACCAGTGTTTTTGGTAAAATAGTAAATATTTCCTACAATTTATCCAATTACTATAGTTAATACTACAAAATATTGTAGTGTACATTAAATAAGTGTGGTAATACTGTAATATATTAACAGCATATTACAGATTACTATAGTAAATACAAAATGTTTCATCTGGGTTTATTTTGTAGATTTGAATTATGAACATGTCACAGCATTGTAATTCAGCTGGTGTAGTATCGTAAGATATGTTTTTGTGATGTGACAAAAACAAGAGTTTGGTTTCTATTTCTGTTGTGTCATGCTGTGTAAGTCTGTACAAAGTCAAATCTCATTGGTCCATAATTGTTTGTGTAGCTATTGTGTAGGGTTTCAGAACAAAATAACACATGAATCTTAACATTTATATAGTTTTTTATATTTTACAAACATTCATTTTAAACAATCTTTCTTATAGTCAACGACTGCTAGATAATAGGTTTATTCAGGCCTGAAGGCTGCTGAAAAAGTGACCAATCAACTATGTTCTGTCATTTTGTTCAATATTTTTTACTTGGGGACAGTAGGGAAGTTATTCTGTGGTGTAGATGTTTTCATCGACTTGTGCATGTTTGGAAAGCTGGCAGCAGAATTGGTTGCGCAGTGTGCTCTAGTGTACTGAGGCTGACAAGCCAATAATAATTTGCTCAAGGGTTATTGATCGCTCGCGGACACCCCTGACCCCTCCCCCTCATTACCTCCATCTCTCTTCATCCTGTGACTCTCATTGGCTCGTCCCTTTAAGCACAATCATCGCGCCTTCATTTGATCCCGTCCTCATTAAATGGAGCGTGGTGAACAAACATTGCTATTTACCGCCCCGTCAAGCACCGATTCCACAAAAACAGGTGACCTGGGGCAAGCGACACACAGACAGACCACAGGGGACGTAGAAGAGAGACGGAATGAGTATGAGACAGGGGTTTTATCTTTACTGTAATCACCGTCCTCGATTTGGTCTTTAAGTTGTCACCCCAACACAGCTGCCTGTCCGTCCGTTGTCACGGGAACAAGCTATTCTGCCCCTGAGGGTAATTAAGATGGTACAGGAAAAAACATGCTGGAAAATAGAGAAGCATGGGAATAAAGATCAGCTAATAGTCACACACAAAACCAATGCAAGTCAATGCGTACCTACGTTGTTCACTCACCAACATTTGTCTTCTTTTGTGTCCTGCAGAAGAAAGAAAGTCAAACAGCATTTCCATTTTAGGGTGAACTATTTCTTTAAGAAGTTACTTAGGATGAAAGGATTTGCTTTTGAAGTGACTAGAAGTAAACTCAACTCAACTAAACAACTAAAAAGAATAACACACATCTTTACAACAAGCTACAGTACCTTGAGGTGTCATTTGTGTACATGGGATGAATAACAGCCTGAGATTTAATACTGTACGTAGGTACAGTTAGGGGTTTTATAAAATTATAGTGATAGTGGTGCAGCAAGCATTCCTCATAAAAGTTCAAATCCAGAGCCGAATAATAGAACAGGCCAAGAACGTACCCCACTAAACTCTAAAGACCTGTCAATCATGTGTGTTATAGAAAGCCAAACACCAAATAAAAAAACGAACAATAGCACACTCCTATCTCAGCTAACTGGCAGTCATCACGGGCCGGCGTATGCAAATTGCATCTCGCCCTTTATTCTAATTGTCAGCCGTTCGGGCGAGAAAGGGACCATAAAATGTCACACGCTCGAAACGCAATAGCGGCCCAATCGGATGTGTCGCTCCGGTTCAACAGTCCTGTCTGGGTGAGATGAAGCTTTTTTCACACTGGAACAGCTGGAGGATCTTCTATCAATAATCCACCGCAGGCTTCCTCCGTTCTGTAACAAACACCTGTGTCCCGCTATTGTCTTTATTATTAAAGGCCCACGTCAACCGTGCAAGGTCACAATCTTTCCGCTCGCACTTTTTTCCCTAAATCCTTGCGTTTTCTCCTGCTCCGTCTGGCAGATGCGTGCGGCGCAGCCGGAAGGGTCTTCTGCAGCGGATGAAGTCATTTGTCAGAGCAGGTTTAGGTGCGCGCGTTAACACCTGGATCGTCTGGCTCGGCAGAATGTGCGTAGCGTAATGAGGGATCGTAATTAAAAGCGATAGCCCAGACGCCGACGGGTGCTGCCCGGTGCTGCCAGCTCGAATCACGAGAGATACGCAGGAAACGCAATGGCCCAGAACCATGTTACCTGCTGACATTTAAGCCCAATACCTCCGAAATGATAATAACAGCACATGTCCCGTGAGTTTGCTAAAGCTGTCTTTCTGCCCAAATGAGTTGCATTATTAAAGGGTCTTTAAAAGAGTTTTGGCTTTGTCATGTTGTATGAAGAACGTGTCCCGGGTGCCAGCATCCTCATCTGCGTCATTATTCTTACAAAGCAAATTGCAAGGAATTTCGCGATTTAAAAGCGAGAACCTTCAAAGTGTCGGGCTGCCAGCTTTCCACATGCTAATTTTCACTCTGCCCTTGAATCTGGATACAAAAGCACATGTCCTTGAGTTACAAACATTGCACCTCACTGAATAATTCACAGAGGAGTGAGGATAAGATAGGAGAAAGATTGCTTATTCACAATCAATTAATCAGAGTCGATTTACTGAAGGTTGGCTTGCAGCATCTTCACAAGGATTCATGTTTTACATACAAGGCTGATAGACTTTGATGTTTATACACTATCATAGCAATTCACATTTACCAAATGTACAGTATGAATGTTTTGGATTTCTGGATTTTTTGGAATAGGAGTAAGTGTTCATTTATTTTTAAGTCTTAGATTTTAAATGTGGTCTCAAACTTTCAGGTTTCACTGTACACAACAACATAACTATCCATTAAACAGCTGCATTGATGAAACAGCGTATTTTCAAGATAACATTTTTGTTTGTTTGTTACCAGTTAAGTCCCATTTAGTCCAGATCAATAGAAAAAATAAATAAGACATTGTAATTTTTTGTGTTTTTGTCATGCTATTGATCAAGACAATAAGTGAAAAGAGAAACTAATATACAAGATATTATCTATGACCAGGGACACACAGAAAAACAAGCACAAAACATTGTAATTGTGCTTTTTATACTATAGTGCTTTTTGGTGTTTTCGTTATTGAAGCAATAGTAACATACAGTAAGCAGGTGCAAACACATGCACACCCACATGCAAGTCAGTGAGGCAGAATTAGCATAACATCACCGGTTGCGTTAATCTGCAATAATCATCTTTCCCATGATGACCGTATTAACATAGTGCTGATATATCACACGTCAACACCTACACACACACACACACACACACACACACACCCTGTGGTGGTTGTTTCCCTTACATGTCTAATTGATTTTGTATCTGCTTATATGTGTTTATATAACACAAAACGTGTTTGCTTACTAGCATCTGTAGATTATCATACATATTGAATCAAATACTTACATCAAACTGCACATCTTAACCTTTCACATAAGAAGTTTTCATTGTTCAGGAGCTGCTCTTTCAAAGCTCAGGAGACTTGACATGGTGCTTGGTTATAAATATCAATTTTGAATTAATTTGAGTTGAAACACCTGAAATCAAATATCAGATTCACAAGACAGTTGTTGCCGTATAGTAATACTTTTCAAATAAATGTTTATCACATAGTTGAGATCATTTGGTTTTGGAAAACTGTAGAAGAAATGTAGATTATCTTAATTTCTCTGTGGCACAAGAATAATGATGAATCTACTAGTTTAGTTGTCAGATTGAGCTGTTTGCATGTTGTGATAGATTAGCATTGACTGACACTCTTCACACAAACACCAGCGAAATGTCAACAGACACAAACAGTTTCACAGTGTCGGTCAGAAACGCACACATTCAGCTTGGGGATACCCTGAGAAAAACAGCTTGCTCTGTAATTTAGCATTGGCTACAGTAATGACAACATTTTTAATTAGACGGAAAGAGATGTTTGCTGAAAACAGGAAACAAATGTGCTTTCCTTCTCTCTAGGTGATACGATTTTGGTGTTTGCTTTCGTAAGGTTTCAAGAGAGAATATTTTTATTAGACGCATTCTCTCCCTGTCCCCAAAACACGAAGCATGTAATTATTCCGTCCCTATAATTCTGTCCCTTTAGACTGATTCATTTCTCTTGCTGTGAATGCTTAGTAAATTGTCACATTGTTCATCAACATCATTTTCTCCTTCTGTCAGAGGAAGTCTGTAGCACTGTAGGAAGTGTAACAACTTGTTTTTCTCATCCTGAATAAGTCCTCAGCAGAGTTGTGTGATAATTGGAGCAGGAAACATCTTTGTCAGTCTGTATCTGTGTGTTTGTGTAAGAGAGATAAAGAGAGGGAAAGAGAGTATGCATACAGTCACCATGAACTGTCATGGATGGAAAGCACCATTGACATATTACAAGAATTCATAATAAAAACAAACCTAAATGGAAGCTGCGAATTGTGAAATATCTTTTATGAAATATCTCATTTCAATCGTGTGTTGTGCTGACATTTGACACGCCAGCCCGGATTTCAATGCATATTTTGGATGAGTATATTATTGATGGCTTAAACCTAATATGTAGTTTTCCTGATTTGACAGGATTTGAGAAGCTAAGAACAGTAAAAATAATGTATGAAAAATCTTAATGAAAAGCAACATGAGTAAAGAAGAGGATAACTACATATAGTTATGTAGTTTAAAGGTGCAATGTGTCATATTAAAGAGTATCTATTGACAGAAATGCAATATGTCTTCAGAGGTGTATAAGACCTTACATAATGAAGCGTTATCTTTCCATTATCTTAGAATGAGATATTTCTATCTACATACACCGCGGGTCCCCTTACATGTTGTTTTTACAGTATGCCTAAATGCGCAAACTGTTCTACAGAGCGCGTTTTATACATATGTTATCTCCTTTGGCAAATAAGCAAAAACATGATGATCTTTGTCCCGTGTCAGCTTTTGAAAACCTTTGGATGTAATTCTCAACCTCACCACTAGATGCTGCTAAAATGACCACATTGCTCCTTTAAAATGAATAGCTTTTTATATTGTGTGGAAATACCAGATCACAAGTCATGAAATGTTTCCTTACATGTGTGTACTGTATGTTTGTGGCTTTTATGACATTGACACCATTAGATGTCTTTCTCTCCTACTTGCTCTGAGTCACCACTTCAAACTTGCTGAAATCTCTCTCTCTCTCTCTTTCTCTCTCTGACTCATCCCTCTCTTTTACCTCCTGCCTTATTGACACTCTGGTTTCACCTCTGCTCTCTCATCCCCTTTTTTAGATCTGAGTCACCAGTATTTCTATTCAACACCTCCTAACTCTCCATCTCTCTCCTCTTGCTCCATCGATCCTGCACCTTCCTTCTGTTCATCCCGGTCTCACTAAAGAAACGTAGTTTTACTGACCTGTTCTCAATAAAGCGTCTCTCAGTGGCCATTTGTCTTTTCCTTTTAAAGATTCTGTATCTGCCAATCCTGCTACCTGCGAATTTTACGAATTTTAGTGGAATGTTGTTGTTTTATGCAGTGACTGTGGCCTGTTTATATGGCTTGACTACATGGAGAATATTGGGGGTAAACTACATTTTGTATATCTTGAAATCCAGAAGAAGCTTGAACATCAATACAATCAGATATTTAAGCTACTAAAACAATTTACTGTATAAATATTTCGAAAAATTGACCCTTAAGTTTTGTTTTCCAGTGTCACAAATGTTTGAATTTGAAATCAGTCACTTTTTAAAAAAAAATTCCACCAGAATGAAAGTTTCACCACCTCGAACTAGTTCAACCCCTTCAGACTAACCGAACGCACATCTCTAGACAAAAATGCACAGATAAGCTTTTTGAAAAATGTAATTAAACATATTGTTTGTGATCTGAATGACCCTGTTGTTGACCATGTGTCTGTAATGATCTTATAATACCTTTTTTTGAGATGGTCAGATGCACTTGTGCGTGTTGCACGTGTAGTTAAGAGAAGAGACAAATGGCAACATGATCTTTCTCCTCCCTCTGTCTGACTTCTCACAGCTCTCTTTGATCGATTGCTGTGTGTGTGTGTGTGTGTGTGTGTGTGTGTGTGTGTGTGTGTGTGTGTGTGTGTGTGTGTGTGTGTGTGTGTGTGTGTGTGTGTGTGTGTGTGTGTGTGTGTGTGTGTGTGTGTGGCTGGAAGAAATCGTTATTCCTCTCCTCATCAACAGATTCCAACATTAAGATCTATTTAAAACAGTGTGAGCTAATCTAGGGGTGAAAACTGTTAATATGACTTCATGAGTTCATCCATCCATCCATCCATCCATCACTGTTTGAATCTTAAAAATATTCAAGGTCTTTACATTTCAACATTAACAGTTGTCTTGACTTTCTTTTTGTAGTGTAATCTTATAATACTCTTCCTAGTCATCTTTTCCTTAACTCTGTGATGTCATCAGTCTTGGACGGCCAGGAGTGGACTGCCATTGCCAGCATGAGAGTGGGGCGGCAGTTCTCCAACTGCAGTTTCTCATCAACGAGGTACAACACACCCACACACGCAGGCACACATATATTACAGCACGTATTTGGGCAGCATATGCAGAAAGCGCGTAGGAGGACAGAGCGTGTCTGTGCATGTTTATATCTTTTATTTTAGGTGCGTGTGTACTCAAGTATAAATGCATGCTCAGCTCTCCAGAAGAATACGTTTAGGTCAAGAGCCGATCTCCCTCTTGGTCTTGCAGTGCTAATGCAGTCAGTCATTATTTCCCATCAGACGTGTCAAGAGCTACATTTTACTCTGTCTCTTTCGAACATACACATACTTTGCAACTCACGAATAACAAAAGAGAAGTTGGTCGTAACAAAAAAGTATGCAAGTTTGACATTTGAGGTTGGCCATTTCAGAAAATGTTTGAAACATTTTTCTTACACAAAAGATTTTCTTATCAAATTCTCCACCTCTCCATCTCTATTTATTTCTGTCTTTATTATACTTTATATCACTGCCTACCTACAAATGGCTTTAAAAATTAATATGAAATGGCATTCACAACCCATTTTACTTCTGTAATAAGGAAAAAAATGTAAGGTGGGACTTTATTTTATTCATCGGGAAATGACTGAATGGGAAAATGTAGGTGTCATATCAGAATAAAACAGACCTGAGTGCAAGTTGACAGTCAGTTGTGGAGAGGATGAACATTTTTTCCCCTCGGAAGCAAGATTTTACCTACTGGGGACCAGGATGGTGTTTGGAATGAGCAGGCTGAAGGTCAAGTTCACCCTCAAAACCATCTTGACATATTCCTTCTTTACTTTGTAGCTTTTATGGAAAGACAGTGCTAATGGTGGCAATACTAGGGCTCCATTCTCCACCAGCAGAGCTTGCCAGAGCTTTCCCAGTATTGCCATAGCTTTAAAGGTGCTGTGTGTAAGATTATAGAGGATCTATTGACAGAAATGCAATATAATATACATAACTATGTCTTCAGAGGTGTATAAAGATCTTACATAATGAACTGTTATGTCTTTTATTACCTTAGAATGAGTTATTTCTATCTGCATACACCGCGGGTCCCCTTACATTGAATTCATCTTGTTGTTTCTACAGTAGCCCTAAACGGACAAACTGCTCTACAGAGCAAAGAAGCGAAAACGTGGCGACATCTTTGTCCTGTGTCAGCCGCCGTGGTTCTTTCGAAAGGGAGGAGTGAGCAGTGGAGTGAGCTGTTGGTTGCAATTCGCAACCTCACCGCTATAAGTCGCTAAAATTTCCACATTGCTCTTTTAATTTCATCAACAAACATCAAACTACAGCTTTGACTCTTGATTAAACAAATGGCTTTACACGGCTATTGCTTAACAATTATTTGCCCCGCCCCCACGGCCTAGGTGACATCAGCCGATCAGGAAAATCATTTCAGCATTTTTGATCAATATTACAAAGACAAACATTGTTTTTTTCCGGAATAAATTTGCACCAATAAAGCATGTACGATAAAACTACGAATACATATAAAGAAATGCATCATGTTGACTTTTCTCTATAACACACACAAAACCATTTCATTCAGAGAGATGAGAGTGCACACATGCTTTGACAGTTTTTCATGAGGTGAATTATTCCGATATTACACATCAGGGATTTAGCTTGCATCCATATTGATTTCATTACATGAATCATTACAACATTACAACAGTGAAATACCGATGTAAATAACAATCATTCACAAGGGCCCGTCTCTGACTAACCACATGTTAGCATTTCTGGAATGAGATTGCTCCTGGTTTCTCTTTCACATTTGATTTTGTCACAACCGTCCTCCCTCTTAAAGCAGCACAACTCAACATCCTCTTGTCGCCTGTTTCTCGCTGCTTTTGTCTCTCGGGTGTGCTGGTGCAAACTGTGTTTACCTAAACACCATCTCCATGGAAACACAAGTGTCAGTCACCTGACTGATGGATTCAATGAGAGAGAGCAAGAAGGGAGCGAAAAAGTAAAGAGAGCAAAGACGGAGATAAATCTACAAAATCATGGTTGAGATAAACTGGTCGCCCGTTATCACCCTTGGATTAAGCAGTGATTTACTACAACATGTTCACATTAAAGAGCAACACAAACAGGACATTAGAGGTATACACTTAGTAGTCTTTTAGTTATTCTCTTTTTGAATATATATATATTCAGCATTTTTGCCTTTATTTGTACAGAACAGTGAGAGGAAGCGACAGGAAGCGAAGTGGGAGAGAGAAGGAGGTGGGATTAGGAAAGGACCACGAGACGGAATCGAACCCACCCGTTGCCTACGAGGCTATCGCTCTGACATTAATATTTATTTTAGTACATTTAGTATATTTTATTATGTTCTACCAAATACTGGTTATCTCACAAATGCTTAACATGAATCAGCTGTGACAACCTCTTAATTTGCTGTATTATTTTATTGCCTTTAAATAAATCAGATTAATTTTATACTGTTATTGGGAAGTTCCTCATTTGGTATTTTTGGGTGGAAGGTTTGTCACACAAAAGCAGAAACACTCTACATGACATAATTAAAAAAACACAACACCTCTGTTCTCTGTGTGAGGATCACCGCGGTGAATTCCCTCCAGTGTCTGATATGTGGAAAGTAATTAGATACAGGGCTTCCGAAATTATATAGGGCAGAATTATATAGGGCTTCCAGATAAAATGGGTCAGTAATACTCTCGTCGCCCTGATTGACGGGCAGGGAAAAAATCACACTTTCATCACTTGTACTCTCTCTTCTGTCTGGATTATATCTGTCTCTGTTAACCATATAGTCCATTCTGAACTCTGTAACACATGGCTCATTGTTGAGATGTCCTAAAAGAACTGAATTACACATGTGACATATTTTCATTCATTGTCGATCCAGGGAGGACTTTAATATCATGAAGAATGCATGAAATGCAGAGTTACACAGATTATAAAAAAGATCAATGTGACTGAATACATTAAGGTTTATCACTTCCTAGCAACTATATGAATAAATTCTATATGAGGAAACATTTGTAGAATTTCATTTGTGCAATGGAACATGGATATAACATACTGTATATTCTCCATCACTTAGCTACATTTAACCTTTGAACATGCAAAATGCAATCGTTTCAATGAGACTGATCAAAGCAGAGAAACTTTGACACGTTCATTTGCATAATTCACCAAGGTTTTGTAGATTTAGTGTACATACCCTATATGATTGTTTCATGTATGTTTTCCTAGGGAGCGCTGGTCACAGCCTGTGCAGATGACACACTGCATCTTTGGAACCTACGACAGCGGCGACCAGCTATCCTTCACTCTCTAAAATTCAACAGAGAATGGTGAGTATAGAAATAGCTTACCTAAACACACACATGCATCCAACCAGTTTGTAATTCTTTCAAATATGTATCTTGATAGTAAATTCAAGAAGACGAACAGATCAAAAGTGTCTGAATTATTGACACCTCCAGAAGATTTTAATTCAATTTATTTATTTTCACATAACATTCAAAGTGAGTAATCAGTTTAATATATTAACTATTGCAAAAGTTGCTGACTGCCGTAGGCAACAGTGTCAAACTCACTGAATATGTAATAAACACAGACAGCTGGATCAATGTTTGTCAAATCTTCAAAAGCTCGAGTTTTACGTAGATAACAAAATTGAGTGGGCAGCAGCGGGTGAAGTTTGTAGACGTGCTTCCGGCCATTTTTGTTATGCGATTTTGCTGCATCACAAAAAATAAAGTTTTTATATATTTACGTTAGGAAATGTACAAAATATCTTCATGCATTGTAAAAAAAAAATCTCAACTCACCTTTTTAAGTTGTACTGACTGCAAGTTAAGTTGTACTACTGACTGATCAACTAGATTGGACAAATTAATTGAATTAACTTACTAAATTAAGTTTAGTTGACTACAATCAGAATTTTTTTACTGTGTGGATCATGATCGTTATTTAATATCATAATGATTTTTGGCCTAAAAGAAAAACCGATACAATGTAAGAATTCAGGGTCTCATACTGTATAGCAAAACCAAAAAGCACACACATTAGCAACAACATCCAGTGGGTTCTGAAACAAATAATAAAAAAATCTGAAAAATCTTGGCACACCACAGTAAAATTTTGTTCACATGGTCTGCTTTTTTTGTAAGTTTGTGGCTTTTCATCTATGTGTGTGTTAGGTTTAAATCAATACTGCAGTATTAATGCACTGCCAAAAGCAGACTTAACTTTTAGCAAATGTACATATTAAAGTTACAGACAAATTTAGTTTGTCAGTTTTGTGCTCAAAAAATGTAGAATGAGAAATTGTCAGACCATCTCCTGAGGTGTTGAATGCCAAGCATAAATGAAGTATGTTAAAGTATATATAATAGTAAATAGTGTATACAATATATGTAGTCCTACCTTAATTTTTTAGCACAACTTTTCAAACTGCACAAGTCACGCAACAGAGACTAAAGTGTTAGGTATGATGTGGCTGTATTTCTCGCATTGAATGAGTCAAGGTCATTTCTAATAACCGACGCTCTCACTCACAGTTGTGAAATGTGGGCTGGTTAGATTCTCAGCATTGGTCTTTATAAATTGTATAAAATATAGAAACCTTGAGTGAAGTTTTAACAGAAATCCTGACATATTCTGAACAAACAGAGAGACCTTGAGTTAGCGCGAGGCGTGTTTTCCTTCACATAAAAACTTGATGTGTAGAAGACCTTGCCATAATGTGGCCTCTTATCACTTTGTTGATTGCTGCAGAAGAGAAAGAGAAATAAACTTTTCCTGATATTTGATTGAAGTTTTTCGCTAGCCATCAGAAAGTTAACCCCCAACAGAAATGCGTTTCATAGCTATTGCTAATCTCATATGCTTTAGTGTTTTTATGTAGTGTAGTGTTTTATTTTTCCCTTAATTCACTTAAAGTATTTTGTTAGTCAAGTTACAAAGGCGCTTCAGGTTGTCAAAATCTCTTAATTTGCTGATCGTACTATATGCTAATCTAACTGATTATCCTAAAGAAAAGGCTTAAGATGTTGGATATTATATTTTCATTTTAAAGTGATGTAATAAAGCCAAACACTATTAAACAACAATTAGATGTAAATGTAGTCCACCAAACCTTGTGGTGTTCATATGGCTGTGTCTAGAACCTGCTCTTCTTCATATAATTCTAAAGAATCTCAACATATTTCAAAATGTGATATTTTGCACATCAAACTAGTCCAAATAATGCCAGATTTTTTGCTGTTCAGTAGCATCCAGAAGGCCATATCAAATAAATATTTTGTTTTTCATTAGCAAATAGCCTTTAATTACATCTCTGCCAATAGTTATGATTTACTACATGCTAGTCCATTGCAAAAATTTAGTGCAAGATGATTAATCAGCATTTAGGGTTTATTTTATTCCAAATGACCCTGGACCACAAAACCAGTCACAAGGTTACATTTTTTTTTTACATCTGAAAGCTGAACATATAAGCTTTCCATTAATGTTTGTTAGGAAAGGACAATATTTGGTGTTTCCGGACATTTTTGTTCACAATTTTGCAGCATCCACTAACAAAAATAAAGTTTTGATATATTCAGGAAATGTACAAAATATCTTTATGGAACATGATCTTGACTTAATATCCTAATGATTTTTGGCATAAAGGACAAATCAATAATTTTGACCCGTACAATGTTTAAATATTGTGCTGTATATGTATTTGAATTTGAAAGCGATTTTCTTTTTCCTATTTTTCATCTTTCAGAAAATCTTTCATCTGCTAATTTAAAAAATGCTGTTAAAGTAATTGAACATTGAAACAAGTGTTACCCTTTGGTTTTATTAGAACTGTATTTGACCATTGCTGGTTGCCTTTTACCCTGTTGAGTTTTTATGATCATTTATAATGTTCAGAAACCACATGAGCCATCAACACACAGAAATAAAATTGGCATCAAACTGAGAACTCTGAATACGGAGCGTTACAGACTGTATTGTGAAACATAGCTAAAACATCACAGTTAAAAGATTTGAATACTCAAATTCTTCTTTTTTTTAACATTCATCTAAATCCATCAGCATGAACATTTAAGAATAATGGATTGCGTGATCTGTGATATAGACTTTGAAAGCTTTGTGCTTTGCTGGGTTTGGCTAATGAGCTTTGTTCCCCTCCGTAATAACTGATGATTGTTGTTCAGCACCTCATCAGATGTTTGGAACAAACAAATAAAGTCACGCTTTCTCACACTGTCACAGTTTCACACACCGATTTCTCCCATCGTATGTGCTTGCTTTGACCCTGAAGTGTTTTATATTTGGCTTTATTAAAATTATGCAAATTGGCATGTAATGAGAAATGTTGTCTCAGATCAGTAGGTGCCTATCTATGTGTATGTGCGGATACACAGTTGGGTGCGTATATTTGTGAGAGGCTGTTTCAGATGACAGAGATTTTCAGCTCAGCGGGGTCAGGAGACAGACTCAGGGGGGCTATAAGAGTTCTGATTCAAGATGCACAGCATGCTTGTCTTTCTCTAAAATACAAGACAATTTCACCGCAGTACAGATTCACCTACCCCTATGATATTCAGAAGCTGCGTTACAAAATGTGTGAAACACAGACGTAACGCAATCCACCTATTGCATTCGTTTGCTGTGGATGTGGATGTTAGAGTAAAGTGTCTTCTGTAAGGTTATTTATGCTTTAAAATTGATGTTTGTTTTGCTAATTCCATTATTTATCTTATAATTTATCTTACAGCTTTACTTCCTGATTTTAACTCTTGATCTGCTTTTGTCTAGTAATATAGCACAGTTTTTGTTTTAGTTACAATATTTAGAATTGGCTTTAAATTTTGTTATTTAGTTTTAATTTCATTTTAGTCTAGTTTTTGCAATTTTGTTATCTGCTTTCATCATCTTGTTTTTTATATATTATAATCTGAGTTTAATTTAGTGTTATTTTATTTTTAGTTTAGTTTGTGTTTTTATGTACAACTTAAACTTATTTCAATTAATTTCAAATTTTAGTTTAGTTTAAGTTTTAAAAAAAATATTGAAACCAATATTTTACTTGATTCCAATAAACAGAGATGTATGTCAAGTTTTGCTCTTAGTGAACATGTAACTAAGAAACATGCATTTTCTGTAAAGTTGCTTTCAAACAATATGCATTATGAAAAGTGTAATACAAATACTGCTGTCATGGTAAAACAACAATTTGAAGATAAGAAAGATTGTTAAAACATTTTTATGGCAAGGAAAACACATTTTATAATCACATCTGAATGTCCCGCTATTGTCTTCTTGAGTAATAACGTTTTTTACAGCCACATGAATTGAATTGTACCAATAGGCGCTTTCCGACCGGATAAGTTCAGGAACAAAGTTCCGGGATGAAGACAGAGGGCTGTCATTCGTGAACTATTTTTTCCCTCAGGCCATTTCTATTTAGTGACTTAAGCTGGTCGACAGCAACGTCATGTAAGGGTGTCCGTCGAACAACAACAGACAACAGAAGTTCGGCCATTCAGCGTTTGCTTACGTCACGGATCATTCCTGTCCTGCTGGTTTAGACCCTACCTCTGAGAAGAAGCTAAAGTGTTCCTCCAAAAAGGTTCTCGGTCTAAAATGCCAGCTGGTTCCTGCAGCACGAACACAACAAAAAGCAGGTACTTCTGGCAAATCATCCCGGAACTATGATATCGTTCCTGCGTTGCAAAATTGTTACTAAACAGATCTGAAAAACACATTTTCTAAGAGACAGCCTGAACACTCATCATCACTGGTCGATTAGTTAAATGACCTACAACCTAAATTTGAGTTACCCCTAGAAATAACAGAAAAACTCTTGGCGCCGGTGTCCGCTAAATGCCCTTATCACTGTTTGAGTCTGTACTTTCCACATGTGGCAGTCAGAAACATTAAACTGTGGATTAGCATGGCCAGGTGCTCTATTAGCATTCTAACCCTGACAAGTTTAGCTGTCTGTCCAGCGCCTCGCAACCTTCATTTCCAATCAACTCGACTGTCTGAGGACCCCAGAGGCGTGAGAGGAGGAAAACACAGAGAGATGTAATGAGTGTGGACAGAAGTGAATTACCGTGTGCTGGTCTTTATTTTCTAGTTAACCTGCTTATAAGGATGATGGATGATGTCATTGGATGGATTTCAGCTTTAAGTCTCAAACAGAGCCTGGATATGTGATATTTGTATTGATCATTTTCCAAATTACTCGCTGGATGCTTCATATTATCAAGAGCTGTATGTGTTGCGTGTCAGCTGTGGCGCTCAATGGTCCATGCAGATTTTGAATATGGCTCACAACCTTTTTTTTATCTATCTCTGATGGTTATGATAAAGTTTAAACAGAGTGTAAAATCTTATGCTTATGCCCATAGCATCAACAATGCTAGGTAATACATACCTCTGTTTTAATACTAAACACTGTTTACATGTGTATTAATATGTGGCTTGTTATTAGATGCATTCCCTGCGGAGTTTCTATTGTGACAGTAGCGGTGATAAATCACAGCGCTAATAGTCTGCTTAATTTTGTGATTATTTTGTAATTAACGTAGTGCGCATCAGCCAAGCGCTATCTTGCAATTTCTTTTAACCTTTTGATGACACTGGAGACAGCAGCATGCAATGAAAACAAACACACCGGCATGGGAAATCGCTCAATGTCACACTGTTGCCATTTTTTTGTTGCGTCTCGTCACATTTTTTGTCTCGTCACGTCTCAGTCATGGCTCATTAGCTCCGGTTTGTCTTGAGGTAATAGTGTTTTAATTAATTGCCGCTTCCCAAAAATACACACAAGTGGACCCAAGAGGGGCTGGTGTTTGACTGACATAAGCCCTGAAGCAAAGCCAAACCAGGCAACAGCACATGTGATGTGTGACAAGTGTTCTTCTAACTGCAGAGAAGCACAGTGAGCTGCTAATCACTGACAGTTAGTCTCTGCCTATTAATAGGACCATCAAATGATAGTTGCGCTTGGTATTTCAACATGGACATGATTCGAGACGTTTACGGTGTATAAACAACAGTTTATAATGTATTCATATGGAAGTTATGAAATACAAATTTTAATGTGACAATAAATATACAACTTTCATTGTATATTTGTCATATTTCATGATATATTTAATTCATGAGTTGCTGTACCACTCGAGCTACAGGAACTGAGACTCTCAGAAGTAGAAAAGCTGTCACTGGGACGGTGTTTCTTATAGGGATAATTCGCCCAAAAATGATTTACACGCCATTTTGTCATTTCAACACTTTATAGCTTTCTTTCTTCTGCAGAACACAAAAGATATTTAGAAAATATTGGTAACAGAAAATCATTGGTCCCATTGACTTTGTGTTCATACAATAGAAGTCAATTACCAACATTCTTCGAAATATCTTCTTTTGTGTTTTTAAAGACAGGTTTAAAATTAGTGAGTAAATGATGACAGTATTTCCATTTTGAAGGAACCATTTCTTTAATATATACCATTTAGGTACAGATACATATACATTTGGTGTCACATTTGGCATGTGACAGGTGGAGGTCTTTAACCAAATGGCACAAAGTACTTTGAAACAGCGGCTTGGATGTTCAACAGGGTGTATAACTGCAAACTAGCAATGCTTATTGTTTTAAATTTAAGTCGTGTTTTGTCCACGCTCTGCTGCCATAAGTCCTCTTAAAAAGGATCAAACCCCCTGTCTACAAAACAATGTGTGCCCTTTAGCTTTATAAAGTGACTTGCTAAGTACAGTCTTTTTTTTTGCAGTTAGATGAATGTTAACCTGAAGCATCTATAGCGAGCTGTACTCTGATCCCCTTCAGTATAAGTGTGCAAACTGGTACTTCATATATTGTTCTCGGAGGCTGTTAAACCAAGTGTGTAAACCGGGTGCTTATATATTATGCAACGGACGAAAGAGAGCATCAGCTCTTCACTTGAACACACACAGGACATACAGACTAAATTTGTACTTAATTTTTCATTAATTATTGTAACATTAATTTGATGAATTGTGCAGCCCTAGTGTAAAAGCTATAAAAGGATGTGCATAACTTTAAACTTACAAACTTATACTTTTAATTTGAACAGTTCATTTCTTCATGTTTTGTTTAGCTTCATGTCACAGATAGCTCTTTCCTATAATGCATATAAGTACAGCAATTCTTATTTCACATTTTTAATGATTTTGCAAATATTTAATGAAAAAATGGTCCCGGTCATGTAGTTTGCTGAAAACTGATGCATGTTTGTTAGGTAATTATTGTTCTGCTGTCTCTTTATAGTGAGATTAAATACAGATTTTAATGTGAAGCTGACGTACTACGTGTAATCTCGCTTTCTCTATTACACAAACATGATCCTCCTGTTCTCTCTCTCTTTCAGCATCACATTCTGTCATCTTCCGTTTCAAAGTAAATGGCTGTACGTGGGGACGGAGCGTGGAAATACGCACATAGTGAACATCGAATCCTTCGTCTTGTCTGGATATGTCATTATGTGGAACAAGGCTATAGAACTGTGAGTACAACTATAAAAGATATTGATTGAGGCAGCCGACTTCACTAATAAACCTGAAAAGCTAAACATCCCACTCGATCGCATAATGTGTAAGTCTAATAAAGATGCTTCAACATGATGTGATATTGAGAAAGTCACCTGGAATATTTTATGCAGCTAGCGATTCTAAATGTATATTTTATGGAGGTCTTTTCCCAGGAGCCATATTACAAATTTGGAGTGGAACACAGACCATTTCATAGTCATTTTCATTATTAGTACATTTGCAAAAACAAAATTCTTTATTTGCTCCACAGAAGAAAGTTGTTTCCAAAAGGTCAGAAAGGTTTAAAGTGCTCATGTAATTTACGTAGAAATTAGGCATGTTTGTATAATAAATTTGAATTAAATATGCATAGCATGATATACTGTATGCTATACTGATACCTATAGCACCTGGTTCAACTGGATTGCAGGCATTCATACATCATTTTTCTTCTCTGAAATTCTGTTTACAAAAGTGAATTCACATGGCACTTCATCTCACAGGACAAACCTGACTGTCGCTCTCCAGATCCAAATATGTTGATTAGATCAGCGTTGCCTAAACAGATTTGTCAGAATCCGCATCACACCTGCCAATGTTACTGTACTGTCACAGACAACTAAAATAACCCTCATTCAAGCTGAGAAATAAATAAGTTATCATGTTAAAACCCCAAAGAAACACTTTTATCCTGTCTGCAGTTACACATTTAGACACGCTGAAACGCATAAACAATTGCGGGCTCCCGCACGTCTACGACTCTTTTCATGAATAAATGTGTAAGTCAACACCAACACCTCACTCCCGAGAGTGATAATCTGACAAGAAAATAGCTTGCAAGTGTCAATCAAGCAAGGATTCCCTGCTGACAGACGTTAATGTTAGCGGTGAGTAACCGTGGATGCGTTTCTGAAGGACGTTCAGATCCCCTGTCGCCCACTTGTGGCCCACTACAGATCCTTTACCCAGATCTTTGAGTAGCTCAGTGGCACATTGAGTGTGTGGTATAGTATATCTGTATTTTTTCAGATGAGAGGACTTGATCCTGGTGGTTCATTATTGTCAAGGGCTTTTAAAGGTTCTCATTGGTAAACGCATCGTTTTGGGTCATTTATCAATGTTTTCATATACTTTTGCACAGAAGTGGTTTAGTCGTGTGAACTGTACTGCTGATTATAAAAGGAATATCTGGAGGTAGGAAAGACTGTGTTTTGTCGCAAAACAGCATATGCCGCAGTCTCGAGTGCCTTATACTGTTGCATATGAGATGGTTGGTCAGACCCATGGACAACAAAACCATTCATAGGTAGCACAGGTATATTTGTAGCAATACAATTATAGCAACAATACACGATATGGGTCAAAATGAGTGATTTTTCATTTATGCCAAAAATCATTAGGATGTTAAGTAAGGATCATGTTCTATGAAGATTCTATGTAAATTTCCTACCCTAAATATATCAAAACTTTATTTTTGTAAATGGATGCAGCAAAATTGTGAACAAAAATGGCCGGAAACACGTCTACAAACTTCACTCGCTGCTGTCGCTGTTTGGGAAGGACCCACTCAAGTTTGGTATCTATGTAAAGCTTAGAATTTCATCTTTCGGGTTCATCTATTCTCCATGACATCATTACAGCGGTAAGCCGAAAGAGAGCATTAAAACAAACCTGTTTCTTCTTAGCAGCGGCCTGCTACAGTGCCTCTGATGGACAACTTTAAAGGCGATTTGCTCAATATTTTCCCTCGGATTCCAGATGTTCAAATATTCGTATATGGTCAAATATTGTTCTATCCTAGCAAACCATACATCAATGGAAAGCTTATATTCAGCTTTATATTCAACTTAAAAAATTGACCCTTGACCCTAGTGCATGGTTTTGTGGTCCAGGGTCACATTTTATTTACCAAATGCTGATATGTATTTTAGCTTCTATGCTGCAAAATGTGTTTTGGTGGTATAGTGATGGTGCTGTATGTGAGACCAAAATACCACGGTATACATGGTATTTTAATATTATTCCAGAGTATGTGAGCATTTATTCTTTTGCTCTAAAGTCGCTCAAATACAATACCACTCCATTGAGCATAATGCATGTTGACAGCCCATAATGCAATTGCATATTGTTGAGAGAGAAATGACATGTTAAAAGATTAAGATGTATCTTAACATTAACGTATAACTGCACATTAAAGGAATCCTATCATTTGTCATGTTGTGACATACAAATTATTTTAATGTACTGCACAGTGCCTGTCGATCTCCTAGTATTGCTGCAGAGTTTGGAGGAAATCTTGTGTGCCGTGACTTTCACAAGTTTTATGTGTTCTGTAAACCAGTCTCTGTTTTTCCACAAGAAAGCAGCTCAGTAGATTTTTCCAGCAGCGTATGAGAATAGGTGCCGAGAAATGTATACGCACACTCTTGGTATTGAGAGAATTCCCTTTTATAGAGGCAAAGTGCAGCTCATTTCAATAAATAAATATGAATAAATATAAACACGGCCCCGTGTGCTGACAGCAGGCGTCCTCTGATGGAAATCAAGTGCAAGGATGGAAAGGAGAAACAAGAGATTTGTTTTTCTTCCTCTCGAGTCACATGAATAAGTCAGAGAAAGATGAAAATATGAGAAGGGTTCGGTGAGCGAGAGATTAACTGAGATCTCGTAACCTCAGAACCTCCAACAATTCCACGCTGTGAAATCACTTGCCTTCAGCTCACAATATGTCTTGCAGAAGTTTGTTTTTTAGACAATCCTTCCCGAAACTACAGATGGAACAAGTTAATTGACACATGCTTTATTTTTCTATGACATCCTCGCAATGTGCAGCCATGCTCTGAAACCCCGAGTAACATCTCTGCATGTCGTCTGCGCTGGAATTGATTCAGTTTATCTTAAACCTCTGTGTGTGTACTGAAGCTCCATCTCAAGGCCTAGCCAAGAATGATCTTACTCTGATCTTAAACATAATCAGTCGTTCATTGATCTGGCCTGCAGACCTAAGCTAAACCAACGAAATGCCTACATCTCCACATCTGTTTTACACTTCCAACATCTTTGGAAAAGCCATGGAAGAATTTCATGTTCTCGGTCATGCTGCTTGTTTTAAATTGAGGAACGTCTTCTAAGATGTTCGAATCTTTTTATACAGGATAAATGTTTTTACATAACTTAGCTTCTAGTGTTTCTCGGGATATTTTGGGGACCTGTCAGTGTTTTTCAAGCCTATTAAACCTTTTAACATTTTCTGGAATTACCCTGCTTTCTGGGTTTGTCAACCTTAATGAATCCATGAAACCATCAACAGAAAAGAAAGAAATAAACAATCCCCAACTCTCCAGATATGATTCTACTGGATGGATAGATGAAAGTCAGACAAACATTCATTTACTACAGTTCAAAAGTTAAGGGTCAATTTACTTAAATGTTTTTCAAGATCTTAAAAACTTTCATCTAAAGGCTATTTGTAAATGTCTTGGAATAAGTTATGTGAAAAATAGAATTGTTAAAAATGAATGCTGAAAAAAAATTGAATGCCTTTTTTATTAGATCATTTTATTGAACAATGATGAAAAAGCCCAGTATAGATGGGGACGTCTTCAAAACAGCTCAGGATTTTTTAAGAAGATGGTCAGTTAAATGCAAACACTTATTATGCACTTATTTTTGCACGGCAAAGGGTAGCTACATTAAAGATGTTCAAATATAATATAGATTTTACTATGATATATTATATTATATTATAATATCAATCTATGTAATATAAATTAATTTTCATTATTTAAATATTTTACTTCAACTTTTGAATGATAACGTACATACAGTACATACATTACATTTGCCAGACAGACTGATTCATTAACTGCTCGATTGATTCACTGATCGATCCCGAGAGGAAATTTGCAGCACGAGAGCATCAACAGTCGGCTGTAGGGAGCACAAAACGAAGTTGTACAATCACACGCGTTCAACCCCAATACAGAAAATCCCCTGTGGTACCCTTAAGCTTTTCAAATCACCAAATTGCAACCAACCAATTTCCGGCGCTTCACCATAATATTCAACACTATTATCCTGAATGAGATTGCTGCCTCCATTGCCACGGCAACCATCGCAACCACCGAAAGCACTTCAGCGACTCTTATCGCACGCAGCCTTTGAAGTTGGACTCAAACAGAGAGAACGCTCACAGCCAGCCAGGCAAACGTCTGTATGCACCTCACGTTCGCCTTTCACACGACGTGTTAACGATAAATGAGTGTTTTTGGATTTGACGAGCGAACAGAACGCAAACAGCAGCTCCGCTCTGCACGCCGGCTCTGATCCGCAGATGCATATTCTGTTCTGTATGTTTTTGCTGGAGGCTTATGCGATCACACAGGTAGGCAAGAACGATAAGGGTGAGCGAGAAGAGGTTTGTGCTCCTGATAAGCAGTACCCTCCTTATCTCAATTTACTTGCCCGTCATTGTTCCGTGTAAATGCACATGCACATTCGCATACAACCTTTTGAGATCGCCTGAAATTTCTTTGACTTTTTTTATTTAGCAGACACTTATATCCATTTTTAGCTTAATGTATATCTGTCACTGCCACATACATTATACTGAAGATGTTCTGTGAAGTCTGTGTATGGTATATGCTTTTCCAGATTTTCAGATCAAGCTATTATTTTCTCATTTTCTAAATGATGGACATGCATAAACCAAAAAAAATGCAACAGTGCATTTTAATGCAACAGAAAACTGTCAACAGAAAACTATTATGCCAAACACATATAATATAATTACAAATAATAATATTTATTATATATTTTAAAATCAATAAATGAACATTATAAATATGATGCAGTAATATAGTGATACAGTCCAGAATGTGTAAGAGCCTATTTACATCTGTTTGTAGTAAAATCCATTTGTGATTGAATTGGCAGAGAGTGAGATCTTAATACATATACTGTATAGCCGCAGAAAAAGTTAAGAGACCATTTCAGTTTACTATTTATAGTTATGTGTTTAGGTAAAATTATCATTTTTGTTTCATTCTGTGAACTACTAACAATATTTTTCCCAAATTTCAAATAAGAATATTGTTTTTATTTGTGTTTATTTGCAGAAAATGAAAACTGGAGAAACAGATCAAAATAACAGAAAAGATGCTCTGTATTTTTTCAGACTCAAATACTGCAAAAAAAATTAACTTTTAAAGGCATAGTAGATCATTTGGAAAATGCTAACGTTAGTCTGCTAGCAGTGCAATCATTCGATCCCTCCGTCTTGCGAATCACCATCCAAAGCCTCGCTGACTCCTCCAAAAATACATGAGCGCACACAGACCAGAAGCTGTTTGATCGGTTTCAGAAAAGTCATGTCACATTCACCTGTGAGCAGTGGTGTAACTTTGTTTTAAAAAGTGGTGGGGACGCATTTCAAACTGGAATCGCGGCTCTCTGTCTTCCGCAAATATTACGAGTGCGAGCAACGGGAGATTGTGAGCAAGCGGCACATACTGCGTTTTGCAGTTTTAGATGTTAATGGCCACTAAACAATACACTTCCGCAAGCATTTCTTAATTTCTTTCAAAACATGATGGGAACATGCACACCTATCCACCCGCAAATTACGCCTATATGCCGATGAGAAATCATAACAGTACAAGTGCCACTTGTGGTTGGTTTAGGAGGAACATTTCCAAGTGCTTGCTCTCTGTCCACCATTATCCCGCTGTCTGCACCGAGGGCAATGATTGGGCAAATGTTCTTTGTTCCTACGCCTTTCACAGACGATATATAATTATAAAAATACCAATGTTTCATTTTATTTATTGATTGCTGTCAGGATGTTAAGAGACTTCCAACCAGCATGACAAATGATGTTTCTGGACAGAATTGCCTACTCTGCCTTTAAGCAATACAACAGTAATAATTACAATAGTAATGTACATGTATTTAAGTTAAAAAACCTTTTTTTCACAAAGTTTTGTCATTCTGTCAATCTTTCACATTGCTGTTGGTTTTATAGACTGGACCACAATACATCTAGAAATGCTGAATGAATAAAAATTCAGAATGCTCTCTTAATGTTCTTTGGCTGTATTTTTCATAATGAATTAGTTATATAATTCATTCTAAAGAAAGGTAAAATAACATGGTGTGTGGTCTTCTGGACATACTGTAAAAATTAACAGAGTGTATAAGCTCACAGCATTGACTGTCAGTCTGTTAGAGGAGCGATAACAGAAGCCGAGAGAAAGTTTCACTGTTTGTGATGTGAAGAGAATCAGCACTGCTGGACATTCCATCAGACTGAAATTAGATTTGAAGCCCAGCGAGACAGAGACTCGTTTAGAAATGACATATCTTTCCTATATCCTTTCTGCCTCTGTCCTTCAGTAATGCAATAACTCTTCTTCATCATTTGTTGATCCAGTCAGTGGTCAAAACACTCTCCACAGGTCAACTCTTTCTCACACTTTCTTTTTGTCTTTTAACTGAAATCTGGACTGATGCGTCTCTTTCTCTCATAACTTGGTAGAAGCCACTAATATAGCATACTAGTAATATGAAACATTCATTTTCCCATTTATCTCTGTTATAAATTATTAATCATAAAAATCTATTGTTACTGTTTTCCTGGATGATACAACAGCAGTTTTAAAATGCGTAATGACACCTGTCTGCATTAATGCAGCATTGCACAAAAATCGTTTCTTAACAATGCCTTGCAGAAATAACATATTCACAGTGCGTTTGTAATCCATGACTCATTTATACCACAGCTGAAAGTGTCCAGTGATGAGAGGGTACTGAGATAAATTGAGCAGCATTTTCAAGTTTTGTTAAAGTCACATCTTTAGGTGTAAAGTAGATCTAGTGCTTTCATTTCCCCATATCTAGAGACCTGAAGTGTTTTTCCATGGTTCTCATATTTCCAGACAGCACCTGCAGAGATGGCCGTTTTAAGTTTTCTTTTGTAGAAAAATTGATTAATGGCAGTCTGGGTGAAGAGCGCAAAGGAGTTTCAGGCCTGATTTTTTTCTCCCAAACCTCAAGCTTGTAAAAGATGCAGTAATACGTCTTGTGTAACTGGAGGTAACATTAGGAGCTGGTAGTGATGAAGAGAATGAATTTAACAATAAAAAGAGCGTCATGAGGAATAAGAAGTTTTCAACAAAAATAAATAAGTCTCATGTCAGGAAAGTCCTGGTACAAAAGAGTGATTTTAATGGACTGGTCGTGGTCTAGTGGAGTTGAGGGTCGATTATGAGAACCGGATTGAATCAGCCTGTTTGTGAAACAAAGTGGAGTTTAAGTGTGTAAGATGTTTGAGGAGGTATGTGGTTTGTGCCTGTTCTACCTCACAATGTCACCTGGAAATGAAAGTGTAGTGAGAAAAAAGACAACCAGAAATATACTCAAATGTGATGTGTGTGTGTTTTTGCAAAGAGCCATAACAACATTTAGTTTTGAAGTATCACAGCATCATGTTTGCTTTGACATGAAAGTAGAACTTCAGAAGATTAACAGACTTTGGTTTGCTTTGAGCCCACACCAACTTCATCAATCTTTATCCTTATTGTAATTGACAAGCTGAGATTATCTCATAGTGCATCTATGATATTTTTTTCTCTTTATTCATGTATAGGGTTCAAGGGTTGACTGGTTAGCATGCAGGTTGATCTGCTGGTTTTTCCTACATCTTTTCTTCATTGACGTTTATTCAGAGACAGCCATAGGCTTTTAAAAGCATTAAATAAATCTTTTGTCTGTCGGCTTTGTGCCTTTGACGTCACAGCTCAGCATAGTGACTAGCGAAGGGCATGGAATTGTAAGCGTTTCTCTGATGGCATCAGCCTATCAGCATTGTTAGCATGCCAAGACATAAACTACATCCAAATTCTGAAGGCCGCATTTTAAGACCGAATGCATCACTGAGGACATCCCATTTTGAAGGCTCCTTCAGATGTCTTGAAATGTGTCTTTTCGGGCCCTGGAGGACAGAATGAATAGATTCTGTCTAGTCTATCCCAAGATTCATTACGTGCATTCATTACGTTTTTATTTTTAAAATAAAAAAATCTAAGAATTGGTTAAGTAAAGGCTTACACAGATACTACCAATGGCCACAAACTCATTTGTTAATTTATAAACTAAACCACTGCAGGTAACTCTGTAAGGAATGAAAAATATTTTTAGTATTCGGTTTAGCAGTTTGCATGGATGACATGCCCTGTGAAATAATAGAAACATGATATGAAGGCACTGTTTCACACAAAAGGAACAAAGAGTCTAGTCTGTGATGACATATTTTCACGTTTGATAAGATATTTTGCAACATACCTTTTATCCCCTGTAGAATTGTAGAATAACGTTATAGAAAAAAGTCTGTCACATGGTATTTACAGGTCAGGTTATTGTCCACTAGCTTGTGAATTTGTCTTCCTTCTACCTCTTTTTGCCCCGGCAGCCACATTTCTTGCAACCTCAGCATCACTAAAAGAAGAATGAAGAGATGACATACATAACCTCAGCATCCTTCGGGGGATATATAGTGTGCAACCCCTCTGTTCCTCATTGATAAACTGAGAGCTGGGTTAGGTGGAATAGTTGTGTTATAGTTGTGTTATGTTCACACAATCATGGTTAGAGCATGGCGCTACCAATGCCAAGGTCATGGGTTCAATCCCAGTGATTGCACATGCTTAGAAACAAAATGTATTGTGTAATGCAATGTAAGTCGCTTTGGATAAAAGCGTCTGCCAAATGCATAAATAAAATAAATAGGTTTCTTGTATTATGTTATGAATTTGCATTTAAGCTTAAACCACTAAAAGTTGCCAACACAGAAACCATTTAAATGAATATTCGGTTAAGTGCAACTTACTGTAAGCTTTATCTACAAAACTTGGCCATGCTTTTAATTACTACTGAAAATAATGTTGACTCATCTCTCTGTTTGTAAACACAGATACGAAATGTGTGTACAGTAATGTGTTTACAGTGCCTTGGGGCATAGATACAATGCTGCAAATAAATGTAAATATCTGTCCTAGTACTCTGAAATTATAACTGTACCGCATAGAACATTACAACTGTTAGAGTGACACTGGCATGATAGACATTTTTAAGAATATCTGTGCAAGAATGCCAGAACAGGATGTGATGTAATTACCCATAAAGCTATGGTTATATGGAACAAACTCTACCCACAGGAATTACACTGAATACACATAATCGGGTCATTCACCTAGAAAAGTAGTCCACCAAATAGATGATTTAGAAAATGCTATACATCAAGCAAATAAGCATGTTTTTATTGAATTCATGCAAGTGCATCAGCAAAAATACAAGATTTACATCTCTGCTTTTAAAGCTTCTGGTATCCATAGTTTTCAGTTATAAGTGCATTTTTGGTTGTTTTACCAACAGAGATTGTAATTAATTTTGTGTGTACCTACGTCACAGATGCTGGCCGAAGAGCTTGATATTTAACATAAACATTATTATTCAAATCACAACAACATTTGAGCCACATTAAAACATTGAATTACAGGCTTGTTAGCGGACACACGCCTGAAGGGTCTTCACTGAAGATTTCAATTATTATTCCTTACATCCCTTCACATTTATTTTCCTTTGCATGGTGATTGATTACTTTTTCTGTTGCCATGGTACCGGCGTTCAATAAGATGTTTGGGCTTTTTGTTGGCCCAGTCTCTTTGGAAGTCTTCATTGCAATAACATTTTCACCAGCACAGACAGATGTATGTCTCTCTCACTGTTACTTTACTATTTTCTGGTCCCGCTTGTACTTGGCACATCTCACACAAAAGCAAAGAAGTCATTTCACTGGAGACTGCCGGAGCACATTTCCCGACCTGTCATTCTCTGCCTTTGAAATCCTGCTGAAAAGAAGACCTTGAGTCGAATTCTGACAAGAAGGCTTCCAGAACTTTCTGCCATTCACAGAGTGTGAATGACCTGGGTAACCTGTAGTCTGAAAAGTGACTGTCGGTTGAGGTGTTTCAAATCAAAAGTCTGTGTTTTATTCACAGACCACACGTAATCCAGTTTAACAGGTGCTGAAACGGCACTGCACCATTGCCATTTGGTTCAGTGCAAAACACGCCTATTTCTATGTTTATTTATCTTATTATACAGCTTTTTATAAAACTCAGAATGCATTAACATGAATTTTGTTATGAGATATTTTTGTAAATTGTCTATCGATCAAAGCGTCAGTTTTTTTTTATTGAATGATGACTAAATGATGGAGAAGCATTATAACTGGGCACAGATCCAAACATGCTTTCACAATATGAAAGAGAAATTAGATGCCTGCATCACAGTGGTACAACAAGACTTCAAACTGGTTTAAAAGATTGAGAACTGTTTGATACCTCATTTGCATAATTCATTATGTGAATTTGGTGCTAGACCACACAGAAAGCATTTGGAGTGGGCACAATTCATTCTTAAGGGATTTTTGGCCCTTAGTTTTTAATTGATGTTTTATTTTGTTATAAAATACCTTATTTAAAACACACCCACAAACCATGTTTTGCTATTGTTGTTCGTGGCAGTCACTAGTACTGAGGGAGGGATTTCCCAGATAGTATTTTATTGGCCAAAAAATAAGGTACACCACTGAGCAAGAGAGGATGTCATCAATATGTTTTTGTCTACTTTGCTGGAAAAAATGCTGTAATTTTAAAAGCTAGATGCTTGTATATAGAGTACACTATACACAGTAGATCAGTGGTTCTTATATTTGTGTAGAGTGCATCGCTTTGCGGCCCCCAAATGAAGACTTATAATCTTAAACATAGAATTTTTATTAAATCAAAAACATCAATTCTTTTGGTTTGTGGGCTTATTTTTCTGGTGTTTGATTGCATAAAATGACATATATTTCATAAAATGCCACAAAATCTGTGGCCCCCTGGATCCATCCTGGGACCCCCAGTTTGAGAACCACTGCAGTAGATGTCCTCAAAGGCAGTGTATATGGAGTAAAAGCCACAAAGCTCCCAACTTGATTCCTTGAGGTCTTTAAGACATATGCACACTTTTCAGGCACACCATCTATAATAAAAATTTGTCATTTTAATCACGTTGTTACCTTTTGAAGAAACTTCTTTCTCTCTTCTTAGATCAACAAAGACACATCCAGGGCCAGTTGTTCATCTGAGTGACAGTCCAAAAGACGAGGGAAAGGTAAGGAGTTCTTCTCTTCTTTTTCTCCTCCATTACATTGTTCAAGGAGTCAAGAACTCAAAATCTCAGAAAGGCCAGATTGAGTAAAAGAATAATTGTCTGTGTGACTGCTGGAGTTCATTTCAAAAGCACTTTGCATGCGTTGGCACAGTGCTGATTAATTAACACTCATTTGGATACATGCACACACACACACACACACACACACACGTTATGTGACCTGATGTTCACCTCGGCAACTGGTGTTAACATCTAGCATCTTATATTGAGCACGCATGCTAACATCTTTCTTGCAGACTGTGCAGGCTACAGTGTACAGTTTGTATACCCTAGTGACTATATAATTTATGTCACGCACACAGTACAGCAGATGCATTATGGGAATTGAGCAAGGCAGATGCATTATGGGATTTAATATGAATGGGGACCAGTAAAGTTTGACAAATGAATAAAAATATACTGTAGTCCTACAGTTGTGTTAGTAATTTAACCATGCTAACATAAGCTATATAGACGGTTTCATCAGACGCACGTGCCTGGTCTGAAGTTAACTTCTGGTCTGTTTGTCGAGCGATCTGGCTAGGGTTAATAATATAACTATAATTTATTTCATTTCAATTATATTAACATTTTATTGAATAATAATGTAACTTTGTCGCTTTTAAGTTTATGCAAGTAACGGTTCTTTTCCTGGTTACCCAAAATAATACTGACTAGACATACTTTTAACTTGCTAGCTAATGTCATTTACTTGTTATTTCTTTTGCTGGTTATCAGAAATAATCTGTAGGGGACTCTATTCTTTGCTGATGTGCACCGGAAGTTAAGTTTGGGCCACAAAAGCGTGCAATGCCAGTAATGTTTGTTTATGTTGTTGCTTTGAAACAATCTAGGTTATCTTCAATCAGTAAATTAATTATTCAGGACAAATTATGTATGAAGAATGATGAATTCAATTCAAAAGAGAAGATAAACTTACAAACTGCTGTATCTTTTCCATGTCTGTGTGTTTTTTAGTTACTGATAGGTTTTGAGAGCGGAACAATAGTAATGTGGGACTTGAGGGCCAAAAGAGCCGACTTCAGAATACACTATGATGAGGTGAGTGTCCCAAGTTTATTTTCACTTAAATATCCTTACAGACGCACATAAATATAACTCAAAACCAAAAAAACTAAATTTAGGTTTACTTTTGTATGATTAAGTGTGCATCTCCACATGTGTAACCTGGAACTCTTATTTTTCATCTTGTTACATTCTAGCCCTCAGCCAAAAAATCAAGACAACAACAAAAATAACTATATAAATAAATAAATGACGTCTTTCCTGCTCTCCATGGTCCAAATAAATTTACTTTGGGTAGAAAAAATTGGCTCATCTGCTCGTTTCGTTCCACTCTGTTTCTGATTTACAACAACACTGAACACGAGTCACTTTTTCTCCTTTAATTTCTCTCCCTGTGGCATGTGGATGTGTTTAGCATAATCGCTGCTTGGCACATGACTTTATCTTTTTCTCTGAGAGAGGAACTTCTTCCTGCAGCCCAGCTGCCTGTATTCACATCCCATTGCCTGGCTGAATCGCAGCACCGCTCGACTAGCAGCGTCACTCACATCAACTGCGTTAGCGCTCAAAACCTTCCAAAAACTCGCCCTTTTCTCCTTCCAGCCCTTTACTGCGGCTTCAGTGCGACAACAGCGCTCTCTGATCATCTGTCAACGACGCCTGTGCAAAGGGAGTCTGGGGTACGGTAGCTCGGCAGGAGTTTGTCAGGGTGGGTAAATGGAAATGTCTGGGGGCCTGCTAATTGCTGGTTTAGATGCCCGCCTGGAATGCCCACGCTTGTGGAAAAAAATAATTTTAATAGAAGGATTTCGAAAGAGAGAGGGAGAGATGAACCGTTTGTGCGATGGAAGGGAAGAAGACATGAGGAAATGAGACGAAAGACTAGGCACGTGTTTGTTAGTGGGGTGTCAGAAATGGCGTTGAAGGAAAAAGGAATAGATTGGTGCAAAAATCTTTTTTTTCATCTCAGAGAAAGTATAGTTAATGCATTATGGGACGCCACCGGGGTTCATCTCCAGAAGTCTTTTGGTCACTGAATCTCACCAGAAAGACTTGCCCACCAACAAAACCAGTTGTAGACCAGCATAAACCAGCACAAGTTCTTTGTGTTCCCTATCTAAAATATACGTCAGCCAATCATAAACACACACATCACACACACCATAAATGCGCGGCTCTAAACAAATAATCCTGAAGCTGGTATCTTTTCACTTATTATTTACTGTGTGACAGTAGCGAGTAGATGAGTGGAGATCAGGCTGCTTTGATGGTGGAGTAATTACTGATATCGGGTTATTGATTTTCTCTCAGATGGATGGAGGTTTGAGAGAGAAAAAGAGAGAGAGGCTTTCACAAGCGGGGACTATCAGTTTTGTTTTCACCTTTCTAATTTCCGTAGCCAACTAGAAGATGCACAAATCTGATGTTTGCATGAACACAACTGTGTGAAGAACTGATGCTTTGCTCAGCAGCAGCATCTCATATTCTCTCTCTCTCTTCTTGGTTTTCATTTCTCAGGCTTTTTAGTTTTTCTGTTAGTTTTCTAAAAATAATAATAAATACAGTAAACAAATAATAAACGTAGATGCAGCATGGATGAAATGAGTAAGGTATGTTTGTGAGTCTCAGAAGTTTGAAGGAAGAGTAGCGTCACAGAAGTGACAAACAATATGACGGTCTCAGAGGTAGCAATTATGTTGACATTTTTTTACATGATAAAAAATAGCAATTGTTGCTCTGAAGTAAATAAGACAACTATAATGGTCAGCAATTTGGCCGAGTTCAGCTTGCATCATTCTTAATGGTTTTCTCATCCATATTTTTTCCTGTCTTTACTGAAACCTGCTTCGCAGCAAAAAAAATAAAGCAGCAAAAATGACAAAGATGTTTTATCATGGTACAATATTATATGTAACCATCATTTAAATGTGTATGTACTGTGAGGATTCCTGATCCCTGTTTCTTTTGTATCTCTCTTTCTTGTTCTCAGGCCATTCACTCAGTAAGCTGGCATCATGAGGGGCGTCAGTTTATGTGCAGTCATTCTGATGGCAGTTTAAGCATGTGGAATCTGAGAAACACGGCCAAACCTTTTCAAGTCACCTTCCCTCATGGTACAAACACACACATGCACAAAGCCTTAAAACATATATGCATGTTGCCTAGTGCACAGCCTCACTTGTGCATGATCATGTTGAAAAAGAAAAACGCTTATTAAAGGGTATAATGCCCAAAAAATGCATTATACAAAAAAAAATTTCACAAAAAAGTATTTCTATGAAATCTAGAAATTCCATGTTTATTGTGAAAATGTATTTAATTTGTTGTTTATTTGAACAAAGAATTACAGTTTACACTGTGATCTCATATCTTAAATGAAAATATACAGCCGCGGAAATAATGAAGAGACCGTTTCACAGCATCATTTCAAGCATTGTTTTTCTGAATTTACTATTTATGTAATTGTTTAGGTAAAATGATCGTTCTTGTTTAATTTTACCAAATTTCAAATAAAAGTATTGTTTCTATTTCCATTTATTTGCAGAAAATGAGAACTGGAGAAACAGGTGAAAATAACAGAAAAGATGCTGTGTATTTTTTCAGATCTCACGTACTGCAAATAAAACAAGTTCACTTTTAAGCAATACAACAGTTATATTTGTACACGTATTTATGGAAAGTTCTAAAAAACAATTTTTATGTGATAACCTTTTTTAGGTGTCTTGTCATGCTGTCAGTCTTTTATATTGCTGTTGGATGACTTTGTCACTCCTGAGGTTTGATTTTGTTGAAATTCAACAAACACTGGACTGGAATGACCACAATACATCTAGAAATGTTGGTTTGAAATGAAAAGTTGGAGTGGTCTCTTTAATTTTTTTCTGCAGCTGTATATCACACCCAGAGTAATACAGAACTACTATCGAAATCCAGAACCTTAAAAGGAAACATTTTTCCAAAAGTTTCAGTAACCTTTTGGGGACAAATTTGTCCCTAAAGTATAGCTAAATAAACCCACACACAGTTACATACCTCTTCAGCGATGACTCATCATCTATTAGTATAAACTGACTCTGACGCAGTCAGCAAACACACCCCCTCAGCAGGTGTGTTCATTATGGAGGATGATTCAGTGTGTGGGTATGGTTTGACAGGAAGAAATGATTCACTCTCAGTCTTGGTGGCTAAGTTTGGGGTCCTGGCCTTGAGCTCGGTGGGTTACATTAATAAGTGCAGAAAGTGATGTAAAAAAAAAAGTTCTGCGATGTAAAGCTGGAAGAACATGAGACATTTAAAGCGTGAATTACACAACATGTCTTTCAAAATCTGAACAGCTTTTAAAATGCTAGCTGTCACACACTTGCCAACGTTCAATGTCATTTCAAACACTCATGCAAAAACTTGATTCCTTTACACCAGGTTTATATATTATTATATATTTTAATGAAATCTCACCATTTTATCTATTTTCGCAGGCAAGACTCAGAGAGACGGTAGAAAAGAATCGTGTAAACCCATCCTCAAAGTCGAATACAAGACTTCCAGAAACAGGTGAACACACATATACAGAATCTCTTTTTGAGACATTAAAAGTGCCTCCCTCTATACTGTTCTTTTCCAGCAAGATCTGAAGGTTTGATCAAGAATCTGTCACACCAAAAGACAATATCTGACTAATTAACATGTTTAATTCATACGCGCTTTGAGTCTTTCTGGTGGAAATGATGTTTTGAGTGCTGCAGAGTGATTTCGTCCTTCGATGTGTTTGTGACAGATGCATCCAAGTCCCACTCGAGAACCATTATTGCTGTTTTATCTTGTCACGAAACAATTAAAGTTTACTGCCTGTTTGTGAAAAGCTCATTTTCCTCAGGAGAGGAACAGAGAAAGATCTTTTGAAGAAGCCTCCATCTTTGATCGTTTGTTTGTTTGTTTTTTCTCTGTTGTGTTCAAGGAAGTAATCAGAAGTGACCGATTTAATGAAATTTCAGTTTAGTTTTGGTCTTTTCCTTTAAAAAATGTCTGAAGGGCTATTTGCGCGCACAGCGTTTGATGGGAATATGCTTTTGGGTCATGTTTCTGAAACCGTTTCTGGTTTAGATTTTTTATTAGAACAAGTGGCCTATCATTACCAACAGCACCTTTCTGTTATTGTCATTATACTGGAATCTAATCCTATAGACGGTTTCATTGGACGCACACGCATGGCCCGAAGTTAACTTCCGGTTTGTGTTTGTTGATCGGTCTAGCTAGTGGCTAATAATATAACTATTTATATTTTATTTTTATAAATTTATATTTATATTTTATTGTATAGTCATTCAATTAAATAAACAGTTTGTTGAATGGGTTGTGTAACTTAACATTTAAGTTTAGCCAAGTAACACTTCTACTGGTAACTCAAAATAATACTAACTATACATACTTTTAACTTGCTATCTAATGTCATTTACTTGTTATTTCTTTTGCTTGTTATCAGAAATAATCCGCAGGGACTTAAGTTTGGGTCACAAAAGCGTGCATGCGCAGTAACCGTCTATATAAACCGTCTATATCACTGTATCACGGAATTGAAGCGAGTAAAATCAGTTTTATCAGATGACTTGTACTTGGACATTTTGGGTTAAATTGCATTAAAGATTGCGAATACACCTTCACTTCACAGTTGGTTTGCTTTTTTGTTTTATTCTTAGCCTGACATCTTTTGCTCACCTTCACACACTTTGCTTTAGATTACAGTCATAAATGTGACAGCATTCTTGAACTTGGGTCGGTGGTCAGAGTGCAGATGACCTCATTATTGTCCAGGTTGATTGAAGGTCAGAGGCGAGTCATTGAATGTCATTGAGTGTCAGGAGGTCTAATATGATTGTCACTATAGTAAAGCAGAGGGGATATTAGACCACACGCATTTAGGAAGTTCAGCTTTTATTGGTAGATGTGAACAATGTTGTGGTTGTAGTTATCCGTAATGTATTATGTAAGCTTATTATGAGAAACATGGTGTATTAAAGTAAAAGCAATGTGTCTTAAATGCACATTTGAACACATGAAGAATAATGTTTTACAATTATGAACGTAATCTTTATTGTGAAAGTAATATGACAGAGTATGTGGTCATCATGATAATCATCATTTTATTTATCACTTCAGATGTGTTCAGTAACGCTGATCTACCAACATCGGCCGTAAGGCAATCAGGGTCCTTAAATGATTGTGATGACCGGGGTCTCTGAATTATCATAATTTAGAGTTTGTCCTGATTCTCTGATAATGATATAAATAATCAGAGTCTCCAATCTCCATAAATCTTTTGCAGACAAGTTGTTTCAGTCCCACATGCAGCACTTTTAGCCCTTTTCAGCTCAATTTGAACGAGGAAGTGTTAATCTAAGTCAGACCACTCATTTAAAATTGAACACAAGAGACCACAGGACTCAATATTCCTGCTTAAAAGACCAGCTTTCTATGTGCCAGGTGTCCGTGTTTATTTGCTCTCTGACTGATATATGTGAAAACAACCCATGATAAAGACAGTTTTCTGTTTTCTAACAATCTTTTATGTTCTGTTCTACAGTAGTGAAGCTTTCGTTGTGTTCTCCGGGGGTCTGTCGTATGATAAGGCAGGGCGAAGACCCACCCTCACCATCATGCATGGCAAAGCCATTACAGTCTTAGAGATGGACTACCCAATAGTGGATTTCATTGTGCTTTGTGAGACGCCCTATCTGAACGGTGAGTACCATTTGTTGAGCATTGCAGTTATTTCTCAGATCACTGTTTTTACCCATTTTAATTAGATTTGATTAACTTGAACTAATTAATATTATCATGTATTAAATAGATTATATTTTCAAAATGTGCTGTTTTACTCCTCAACAAACTTTTATCTTAATGTTTAGTGATTTAGAAATGCATCAACAACAAAATGGAAAGAGAATTCATTTTCAAATAGAATGGGGGAATGTTTTGAGGAATGACAGGTTTGGTTCTGTTCAGTCAAGCACACATAAAGTACCACTATAAAAAAGAAATGTTGGTTCAACTTAAAAATATTAGTTTTTACGAGTTAGCATGAAATTCATTAGTTAAGTAATATTGAATGAATTCAAAATTTTAAGGCAGCCAGGTTACTTATTTTTTTAAGTTACCCCAAAAAGTGCATACATGCACACTGGACTCCACAATACACTGCACCAGATCATGCTCTAAAAAACAACAAATGACTCAATAATTTCACAGTTTTCCTGAAAAAAACTTAAGAACGTGAGAATCAATACGACCCCACTGTGACGTATTGAAGAGCTGAACGGTTATACTATACAGTACAACAAAATACTCAGACATTATGCCCTTGGTTTACAGTCACCAGGAAACGGAAGTTGCGATTGTCTTCTTTTCCATATTGTGATGTACATCCAAGTGAAACGGCTTCTGAATTTGAAAAACGTAGGGCAGGACTTCATGTCGCTATCCCCCAATTGATTGGATGGTTGTAAGTTAACCTAATACACCACCGGTACTCATTGGAGAGTCAATATAGTCCTACCTCTTTTTCAGGCATTACGTCATGCAGAGAGAAGAGTTGTTGTTTGGGGGGAGGAGCTTTATGTTTTTGATTAAAGATTACAAGTGCAAATTAATTTTATAAAAATAATGATGTACACGGATAAATAATTTATAATAATCACTTACTGCCGTGTTATAAAATTAGTATTACCATTTTTAATTGCACGATGACTAAAGACATAAGCTTGTCTTTAGTTTCTCACAGAGGTTAAATTATAATTTTTTTATAAATGTAAAGTGATGGATGTGTCATTTTCTCATGAATGGTGGTGTGTTGAGATGTTGGGGAATGTTGTGTTTGTGTTGACAGAGGTCCAGGAGCCATATGCAGTGGTGGTTCTGCTGGAGAAAGATTTTGTTGTGGTGGATCTAACTCAGAGCAAGTGAGCAATCTTTTCTAGAGCTTTTCTTCTACTGCCATACATACACACTTCATGTCCTGTGAGATTGTGTGAGTGATGTAACTCAATGTGATGTACCTCAATAACACCTCAAACTGACACTTTGTCCAGAGGCAACAGGACTCAACACGCAATATATATTGTGTGTGAGCGCTGTGTGGAAAAGGATTTAATTTAGTGTGTAGGTGCGTGTGTGCGTGCATGTGTGCGAGTTAATATCACTGGAGTTGTCACTCATAAGCATCCATCAAATTAATTTTTATTAAGAGACTGAGCCAGGGTCAGCCCTACACACACACGCACGCACGCACACACACACACACACACACACTGGCTGTTTGAAACTTCTGCCACAGAGACTTTTGCCAGTTTTGACCTCCAAAGTTTTCTTTGCCTCAAGCCCATTTCTTTACAATGACATGCTGAAGGAAAAACACACTGTTACACTTAAATCCTTAAAATATTATTTTAACCTGTTTAGTTAACTTATTTATTGTGAAATGCCCTATTTACACTTTAATTCACTTTTAGGATCTTTTATATTGAAGCAATAAGTCACCCGAATGATTTTACTGCAGGTAAAGGATGTTTTTAGACAAAGTTACTGTAATGCACTGCCTTGAGTGCCTTATTGCTTTTATAAACAAACAAAAATAAAAGACACCAATATCCAATAAATGATGTGAATTACATTAATAATAATCACAATAAACAAATATTCTCTTAAGTAATATTGTTTGTAAGGCTTGTGATAAATGATCTGAGCTGAGATATAGAGATATTTAATTTTTTATTCCTTGGACACATGATAGTAATTAAATATAAAAATATCAGCAATGTTATTGCCTGAGGCATGAGGAAAAGAAACAGCACATGGATTTTTTTTATATTTAATACAAATAGTCTTCCTGATTATTTTATCTCTCCAGGTAGCCCTCTCACAATAAGGTTTGAGACCCCCGCTGTGGGCTGTTTATGGTTGCCTGTAGCAATTTGGCACATTAATATAAAATTCAACTGATGTGCTGTCAAAAGATGCTTTATACTGGCTATTTTTGCAAAGGCATTAAAAAGGATTCATCCCATCATAATTAAAAGTCACCACTGTCCATTTTATTGTTCAAAAGGTTTCTCTTTGCCTTACAGCTTTCCCATCTTTGAGAACCCATACCCTATGGACATCCATGAGTCTCCAGTCACATGCACGGCTTACTTTGCCGACTGTCCCCCTGATATCATACCGGTGCTTTATTCCATAGGAGCCAAACACAAAAAGACAGGCTATAGCCACAAGGTTAGTCAAAATTCAAAACTGATCTATAAACTTTTTTAATAAAAGGATATCATCTAATAATGTAAATGAAACTCAGCATCTGTATTTTAAGAAGCTATGGGTCAGATGTGGTTTAATGTGTTAGGTTGTTTTAATGCGTTGAGTGTTATTGAATGTGAAGTGTTTGTGTGTTCAGGAGTGGCCGGTCAGTGGTGGCACATGGACTGTTGGTTCACAGACGTATCCAGAGATTATCATCACAGGGTGAGTGAGCGTGAGCGTGAGCGTGTGTGTGTGTGTGTGTGTGTGCGTGTTCCCAATCATTAGCTGTGGCTAATAGTTCACATACAAAAATGTCAGCTTTAGGGATTATTTAATTATTTACAGTATTTTATTTTATATAACAGTGTATTACGAGTTAATTTACAAAAATATCAGCTTCATCTTATAGCTTTATTCTGTAGACATTTGAGCATTTGAGAAGTATTGTTATGCAGAATTGTATGCATTTCAAACTAGAATAAAAAAGAACAGTGGTTTGCCAGAATATTCTTGTTTCCTTTAAACTTTAAGGAATATTTCAACCAAAAACCCTTTATTACTTTGTTTTATAGAATGCAAAAGAAGATATTTAAAAAGCATTTTTAAAGGAGCATTATATGGACACAATACCATAGAAACATTTCTCATAGTATTTTATTTTGTGTTCCACAGATGAAAGTTGTATTATCTATTTGTCATCCTTCATTTTTGTCTGTGGGTTTTGCAAATATTTGACCAATAAAAAGTATTAAAAAGTCAGTTTGACAACACAGTGATTAGAGCTTCACAAATCTAAAAAGTGCTTTTAACTTTGGTGAGAGTTATGCAAATGGTGAGTGAATGGACTGTGGGTGGTCCATGAGCACACTGTCAGATGTTGAGACTGGGTAAATACAGCTGATATTTGCCCTGTGATTGAAGTGAAACTTTCTGCCCACAGGAGGAGGTCATTTCTGATCTTCTTATTTGCTTCAAAACTCAGGATTGATTTTGTTTTTGTTCCGTTCTTGTGTTCATCGATTGTGTTCATTTTCATTTAAAGTCAATGATGTCTCAAATGTGCCCTTCTGCTTTGCCTTCATTGGTAAATGCACCGCACTTTGCGGCTTTAATTCAATAGCGCTATTGACCCTGCATGTTGTTTTCTCTGCGTCTCTTAATATAGCTGTCATTCCCCACATCCTCTTACGTGGTTTAACACAAACTCGCATTCGCTCATACGACCGCTCTTTGTCCTTCCTTTTTGTCGTCCTGCCCAGGCATGCAGACGGATCGATAAAGTTTTGGGACGCCACAGCGAGTAAGTGTCTTTGCTTTTAAGAGCTCGCTCGCCCCTTTCGGCTTCACGCTGTTTCTGTCTGACTTTCTTACCGCTGCCATGATTCGTATTAATAACATCTGTAGATGCTTTGTGATGTGATGACAAGTTCCGCCTCTGTCAGTCACACTGCAGATGTTGTATAAGCTCAAGACGTCAAAAGTGTTTGAGAAGCCAAAAACCGGAGAGGTGGGCCGAAGCGCCGAGCTGGTGGAGGAAGACCCCTACGCTGTTCAGATGATCAGCTGGTGCCCACAGAGTCGTATCTTCTGCGTAGTGGGCATCAGTGCCCACGTCATCCTGTACCACTTCAGCAAGTACGATGCCAACACCACCATCACAGTGAGTTCAGAACATTTGAAGGTCTCCAAACAAGTTTCAGGGAATTGGCCATTGATACACTTTGTTAGGTTAGATGGTTAGAAGTACACACTGTGAAATTGATGGATTAAACTTTGTGTTTTTGTTTGCATTTGTGTGTGCGCTTATTCTTTTGAAGTCTCTAGAGGTGCGGCTACAGTGCGAGATGGAGGACGTAATCTCTCCGTCTGATACAGAAAACACCCCGTGTTTCTCAGACCCCAGCGGCCATTCGCCCCAGCCCCACAGTCCCCGCAGCAATACACCGGACAGCGTGCGGGACAGCATCCCCTGCCTTAAGTAAGACGTTAAGTCATTTATCAGATCTCATTTGCAAAGAAACATCAGACTCATTAATCTCTTTTGCTAGGAACAAAACATATTTATAAGACCTATAACTAGATAGAGAATATATGAAGTGGTTATAGGGTAAATTGCAACTACAGACTAACTTTTAATATTTATCTCTAAGGGTTAAAGATCGAATGATCCGAATGCCTCCCGGGTACCAGGCGGAGCTTGTGGTTCAGTTACTGTGGGTCGATGGTGAGCCACCACAACAAATCACCAGCCTGGATTTAAACTCTGCGTACGGCCTGTAAGTGACATCTCCTCTTTAATGTCCTCTACAGTATTTTATTCATCCAATTGAATTTTTCTTTTGCATTATAACATTTTCCTCTTTTTAATATTCTTTTATTCACAAAAAGTTGTAAAATGCATTTGAAGGAAATGCATAAAATTCTGCTGAATGCAATTTGCTTGGCACAATTCCCCAGCTTGGCTATTTCTGAGTGCTGGGTTGTGGAAGATTGCTGTGATCTGGTTTATACAACATCACTCCATCAACATCAACTCCATAAAACATCTCTTTAAAATGCTGAAAATGCACTTTTCTACACAACACGTCTGGATGTGAGCCCGGTTATAACGCTCTTCTCTATCATTTGATGAATTACTGCTGCCGTGTTCACCAGACAATGTAAACAAACATTTCCTTTTAACACAGTTCCATTTACCACCTGCTTACTGTGGGTGGTAATGGCTCAGCATTAGTTAGGCCAGGCGAAAACCGCTTATTTGTGCGAATAAGGGATGCACTACATTGTTGAATACGTTTGATTTACATAGAACAGAGGAATGTTTGCATTGAAAGGACTGACAGAGATTTTATTTAAATATGCATGTGCTGAATAACAGGTGGGTAGTGAATGAGACACTCCGTTGAGTCTTTTTCTGTGTGAGTAATATCACTTCTTTCTTGTTTTTACTGTCACGTTTATTCCTTCACCAACTGTGATTTTTATCTTGCAGGGTTTGTGTTGTGAAACTGAGACTATGATGTGGCCTCTATTTGAATAACGCACTTGTTGTCACCCTGTTTTGATTTACTTGTAACCGCTCATGACCTTATTTATTTAAGCATCATTACCAGAGCATAGGTTGCCATGGTGATGTGAGGCTTCAATGAACACTATAAAAGACTTCAAATGTCACTACACACTCAGATTCATTCAAACAGATTTGTTTTATCTTAACAAAAGTTACGTGATGGGTGACTGGGCTGAAGGGCATAGGTTGGTTTAAATAAAATTCAGTATAGGTACAGATTTTTGCTTATAAAGAACCAGAAACTCCCAGATTATCTAGAAACTGATCACTAAGTTGTTTATGTGTTGTTTGTCCAAGCACCAGTGAATAATGGATTGTTTACCTGGGTGTTGGTAGAGTAAATGGCTCTTCACAGCTTTGGGGTATGCAGACCTCTGTGGTGATACACAGCAGATCGAATGAGCCAAAAATAAACAAAGCTTGACTTGCTGTAACAGCTCTGGAAAATTGAGAATCCAAGTGTTGTTTTTTGTTAAACAAGATTCCAGAAATTTGCCAAAAAAGCAGATGAGATCAAAAGCCCTAAGGCACCATAACAAAACATTAGGGCTATAAATACACATGAGCTTATGACTTAACAAGACTAATTAACAAAAAACACCTGGACACTATTAAGAACGGCTCAAAGGCCTGAAAGATTTCACGAAGTTAGTTGAACAAACCAAACAAATCCATCACTGTTTCTGCGGCGTCGTAAACTTCCTCTGTCGACTCAAAGGAGTTTGATCCTGAGATAATGATTGACCTGGTGATTCTGAACAGCTTGTCATTTGAAACATGGAGAGAGTCTGAGTGATGTATTCCTCTGCCGAGATCATGTCATTACTATGAGGAAAATGAAGTATTTGACACAAAATGTACACAAAAAGAAGAAACACAGATGTTGTTGCAAAAGCTTGAGATGGCTGCTGGAAAAAATGGCCAAACAAACTTTATATGTCCACAATGAGAACATAGCCCTACTTTCACACTTTTTGGAGTGAATAGAAAGGGGGTGACTTTTTGCTTTGTTAGGAGTGATTGGTAAAAAATATAACTATAGAAATTATTAAGTTGCTTCTTACCGTCCAATGCCTAGCATCCATTAACAGTATACCTGTGGGTGACTGACACATTTTATATATACTGTAACATTTGGTTGTTTTTGATCAAAGTGTGTGCGTGTGTGTGTGTGTGTGTGTGTGTGTGTGTGTGTGTGTGTGTGTGTGTGTGTGTGTGTGTGTGTGTGTGTGTGCTCATAAAGGTTGGCTCTAGGTAACTGCAATGGTTTGGCAGTCGTGGACTACCTGCAGAAAACTGTCCTTCTGTGCATGAACACTGTGGAACTGTATGGATCTGCAGACCCTTTCCAAAGACTAACACGCTCTCCTCGTAAGAACCGGCAGTCCACATCAGGTACAAACACAATCTGTCTCACAGCCCACAGATATTCAAATACAGTCTGTTTCTCTGTAACAAAGCTATGAAATGATAAACTGTGCACATGCACATTACTGCTTTCAGCTTTGAAAAACAAAGGGTCTCATTCACTAATCCTTCTGGTTGTTTCAGAGGATTATTCTATATGAGAAAGCATTCGCAGTTAAAAATGATCATGATTAGCATGTTTTTGCACAAGTTCTTATAGCTATTCGTCAGATGTTCTTTGCACATGGATTTGAGAGTGAGCACAGTGCTTTCCAAATGAAACACAATGAGCACCTTTTATGTAGGCCTGCTTTATAAGATCAAGTAATAACTTTTTACATTTATTTGTAATTGATGTAGCTCTAAAAAAAGACTTATTGTAGGGCCACTTAATTCAACAATTTTGATGAAATATTTCTACACTGCAAAAAATGAATTGTCTTGTTTTCCAGTACAAATATCTAAAACGTAATCTAAAAGATAGATAAGGAAAGTGACTTAAGATATTAACTCTTGTTTTCTGAAAGGAAATATAAAAATTAAGTTTACTGACAAAACAAAATGTTTCTTGATTTATGAATAGTTTTATATTTGTACTGCAAAGCAAGGCAAAAATACTTAGTAAGAAATGTATTTTTCATAGCATAAGGTCACCTCTACGGAGTCTGAGGTGTGATTTGAGTTGTTCCTAAGTTTAGAAAGACATGCGTGAATTTACATTAGTAAAATTTCTGTGTGAAAACATGTACATGCACAAATCCGTGGGTATGCTCTTTTAGTGAACGAGACCCAAACCTTGCAGATCTCTAACTGTCTTTAACTTCTGTCCTTGCTTGTGAATGTTCTAACACAAACACAAACACAGTCCTTCTCCTTTACTGCATGGGATGGACTGCATTCACTGTTGCCTCCTTTGCATGTCGTCCTGTATATCTGTTCTGCTGTTGATCTTTGCTTGAGCACGATTCCTAACAGAGAACACAGCCAAACCTGCCGTACGGAATCTCTGCTACTAATCCAGCTCAGATCTCACTCCTGCCCTTCTCTCCTCTGTCCTCCTACCACACGCACACATGCCGACAAGCCGGAGAATAGAAATATCACGTGTTAAAGTGCTGGAGATGATGATCTGTATTCATAGAGCTTCATCAAAAAGAAGCTGCAGGGAGGTGGCCATGCTGGCTCCTCACTTCAAAGCGGTCCTTCCCCTGTTCATGTTCAGGCAGCCGTATCTTTAGAAACCGAGCAGCTTTGAGCCGACATGGAGATGCAGAGGTGGGCAGAAAGGTCGTTTGGTGCAGTCGAGGAGTGATTTTGATCCGTATCTTATGTAAGCTCTCAAAAAAAGAGTGAGAACGTCTCAATGCTCACCCACTCATTCAGGTCTCAGTCTCATATACTTAGCGAGTGAATAGCGAGAATAAGAGACATGATAGCGTGTGTGTGTTTACAATAGCAACTGTGAGTTCTCTCTGGTTTTCCTAGAAACATCTATTGTGACCGACAATACGGAGATAAACACCGTCTAACTGTGCGTCTGCGAAAAACATATCTGTTTAGCGTATCTTTGTATTCACACAAATCGGCACAAAGACACACTTTAGACACCGCTTTTATTTGTTTGTTTTGTTTCTTCACGTCTTATTTTTGTTTGTCGTACAATTTCAGTGGTTGTTAGTTTCAAAAATGTTGTTTTAGAATCCGCTTTGTCGTTTGTTTAGCTCTCTGACTTTTTTATTTGTTTTTTGAAGCAGGAAAGAATAAAAAAAGGTTAGGCTTCATGCTCCTCATGACATTCCTTCATTTTCCCCCTCAGTACACTGGGTCTTGCTCAGATTGCAGTCACGCACATTGTCACTCTGAGCCTGTTTTGTTCTTCTCTCTTCCCCTCCTCTTCTCCTCCCTCGCTCCCTCTCCTCTCGTGGGTGGCGGTGATGGGGCATGGGGGCGCTGTTGCAGACTTTTGCATGCGCGGCCTGTCTAACTTTTATTCAGATTCAAAGAAACGGATCCGTACATCCTACCAGAGTAAGTCACGACTACGGTGAAGGGCCGGTGGCGGCAACACAGCAGCAAGGAGACAAGGCAGATACGATGGGATGTGATTCATCGAAAATGCATTCATGTGCATTTTTTGAAGATTTTAGGTAGCATTTAAATACCGTTTTTGAGTCGGTACAAGTTGTTAATACTTCAATTTGTTAGAAAAGGTGGCATATAATGAATTCAAATGCATAAGGACATGAAGACATCCAGTTGTAATATTTGATTGTCTCTTTGCTGAGAGTTTTTATTGGTTTGTGCCAGAGGTTTGTGTAATGAACTAATCAGTCATGATCACATGTTCTCACCCTCTAAAAAAGAAAAACTACTGATTTAAAATGACATGCTGCTTTCCATTTGAAGAAAAATTAAATGGTTTTCATACCAATGAAAGTCAAGTCAACATTGGTAAATAAAAAATAGCACATTTTAAAAAAGCTTTTTGTAACTGACTTGTGAATTTAGCCAATACCTACAAAGGTGCCCAAAAATCTGCAATAACATGCATTGCCCTGAACATGGTTGAAGCTGATGGATTTGTCATTTGCTTGTGTACATAAGGCTTTCACTGCATTTAATTTTTTTGCATTTTTTTGTCAGTTATTGTCTTTACTATATTAACTAACCCAACTAACCTTCTAACCCTCTTACAGAAGAGCTTTGGTTCTTCAGCTTTCACACACACATGGGCACACACTGATATCGCTGCAGTGCAGGCCTTATGATATTTTGACCGTCTTGCCTTGAGTAACATCATAATGACTGTTTCTCCCGTCTCTCTCCTGTATACATGCACGCACATGCATGGAACTGTGGTGTTGGTGCACATGTTTGATTCTGGAGTTAATGTACACTTAATCCAGAGGTTACGTGAGCGGTTGAACAGCTTACAGCGGTGCACCTGATCAAGCAGGAGTAAAATAAAAGGAACATGGCTGGAAGTGTGTATTTGTAAAATAGTTCAGATGTGAGAAAAAAATGCATTTTTCCTTGCAAAAATGCATAATGTTCCAGGATCATGATGGTGTTCCAGACCTCGTTGTGTGTTCTGGTAGTTTGATGCATGCAGTGTTTGGTGGCAATGGAATCCAGGGATGATTATTATTATTATCCGCTTACTCTTACTTTCTATGTTGCTCCATGGCAGGCCTCACAGAGCTTTCTGATAATCAGGTGTCTTTGGACCTAGAGAGGAGCAAGTCACCCACCTCAGGTAACCACACCCACCTGTGACCACATCCATGTTTAACAGCCACACCCACACATCACCAAATCGATCTTCCTCATTCCTCAGTGACAAACCTACAACAGACAGATACTGTTCTGTTTTGACTTTCTGAATCCGTAGCATTTGAGTTTGGACTTCCTGTTTGGCTAAATAATGAAGAGGGTGATAAGAGTACATTTTGAGAAATGTGTTTGACAGCTCATTATTTTTTTAAAGCAATTTGATGGCAGCACTTTGTTTAACTGTAATGCCAAATAAGAATGAGCTTGGTCTGTTTTTTGTTCTACACTACATAAACACCTTATGGAGGTGCCATTCTTGGAAACACTGTTTATTGTGAAATGCACTCTTTGAATGGAAATCATTAATGTTTTAGTTTTTTTTTCACGAACCTTCATTCTGCATCTCTACTTCATTGTCTTTTGTCTTCTTAGTCTGCTTTCCACAGCACAGATCTTCAATTCCTTAAGGCTTCATCTTCAAAATGTCTTCTTTCTTTGTTTTGTCCCTTTCTTCTTTAACATTATAACCTAAGCAGAATTTTGATGAGGATAAGGTGATGTTTACAGAGCTTTACTCAATATTTGCAACGCATTAGTGCCATGGATATGAAGACAACAACAGCGCTTGTCCTTGGGAATCTAAATAGAGCTCTTAATATGAAGGAAGTAATTCAGTAAGGCTTTGACACCTCAGGGGATGAAGCATTCCTTTGTTTCTTTTTTTAAATTGTTTGAAAAATCAGAGGCACATTTTGTGCAGCGTCTCTAGAATACAGAATTTGCTGTTTGTTTCTGTCTGTCTCTCTCTCTAATGTCTCAGTGCAGTTGAAGCCTCTGCTTGTTTTCCCAGTTCCCAGCCTAGCAGGCAGCCTGAAAGATGGAAGTCACTTGGGAAAGTGAGCAAAGGGCTCATGCCTGACACGAGGTTTACTTCTGAAATGTGGCTGTGTATCAAGCATGAGCAGGTTTTTAAAGGGACAGCTCGCCCAGAAATGAAAATACTGCCATGATATTTGCCTTGTTGTTTAAAACCAATGGGATTTGGTGTCATTGTCACACATGTGCATGTTTGGCACGTTTGAACATATAAAGTGTGAATGAGATTTAGCTGCAGGAAGTGAGAGATATTAATCAAGTCGTTGATTTTTCATTTTTGAGTAAACTGTTCCTTTGCGTTCATACCTGAAATGAACCACAGAGGGTTTTTCTTTGGTAAAGAACTGTCTGTCAATATTCGCCTCTAGGTAATTCAGATGGGTTTTTGTGGAAGCAGCTATTATGACTGAAGTCGGGAAATGGCCTTCTATGATTAGATGGGGAATTCTGCCAAAAATTGGACTGAGATTCTGGGCGTCAGCCACTGAAGCAAGTGCACACTGCAAACATTTTCTCAATCAGTAATTTTGTCATGTTTACCAGTAAAACATGTAAACATGCGGAAACAAGACAAATGATACTAAGAGTTTTCAGAAATCTTGTTATATATCAAATGTGTACTAAAACAGGCCTAGATCAAGAGACAGATAGTGTGTTGCTATATTCGCAGGCAGGAGTTATTTACCTGAAGAATATGGAAATTGTCGGTGTCAAATAAATGTTTGATGCCACTGTTGTTATTTGAACTTTTTGATTTCTTATTACTTCCATCCCAGCTTTTAGATGTGGGCTTTTGAAAGTGGCAATAAGCCAGAAGAGATGAATAATGAATGAACCGAAGGTTGCGCAGATGTTTTCCATGTGTTTGCTCAGGACCCAGGGACACAGAATTACACTTGGTTTAGTTTATTTGCTTTGAGAATGATGCTGCAGTTTTGCCTTGTCTTCTGACTTCTGACTCCATATCTCATCCGTTTCTCATGTGTACACACATTTATTTAATCTCTAACCCTCAAGCATACCTTCTTGTTTATTTTTCTGTCTCCTCTGCCCTCCATCTGGTCCAGTAATTGAGCCACACTCCACTTTGAAGTGTTAGCTCTGTGTAGATGACTAGTTGTTGTTGTTTATTGTCAGATCGGATGTTGTGTTTGTCAGCAGGGTAGAGGTTGGTTGCGGAGACCGAGTGTTGATTGTGGCCCACTGCTAGGCTGGTAATAAGCTGAAATGTCAGCCATCGACTGTGACCAGTAGAGATATTTTTAGATAAATATTATTTTGGAATGAAAGGAAAAAAGAAGCTGAAGTACCAGAGAGCGTTGCATTGGGTTTCAGATTACAGAGTTTATTATACCTGGCATCTAGAGATTGTGGCATATTAAACCACCTTTACAGAATGAAAGCTTATCTTAATGTGTCTTACCATCATAAAATTGTCAAAACATCTTAAGATCTTTATAAGATAAGACTTTTATTTTGAAATGTTCAAATAAGTAATGATAATCGGATAAAGTTTCATGTGTACCGTATGCCATCTTGCACCACAAATGCTGTATTAAACGTTGTTTTTAACACAAGTGTCTAATTTTAAAGGGATAGTTCTCCCAAAAATGTAATTTAAACTCTATGACTTTATTTCTGCAGAACACAAAAGAAGATATTTTGAAAAATGTTGGTAACTGAACAATGGCGACACCCATTGACTTGCATTGGTTTCGTGTCTGTTGAATAGGGAATGGGTTCTACCGTTGAACATTCTTCAAAGTAGGGAGGGCACTTGGTTGAAGTAAAATAACCAGGAGGGTTTGTGATATGCTTGTCAGACTCCTACAATGCTGTACTTTCATCTTTACCCCAGCAATTTGGCCCCAATACACACAACAATCACGATTTACACCATCAGGTCGACATCCACAGCGATTTGTGAGTCTTATGAATTAATGATGTGTGATGAGGTTTAAATGTTGGGGAATCTCCCCTCCAACTCCATCGATGAAGACAAACCTGTGAGGTGAAGCATCTTCGGCAATGTCCAGGTGCTGCTCAATAGATTCTAGCAGACATTTTCTAAGTAGAAGACCAACTTTTTTAAGATGTTCTGAAAAGTTTCTGAAAGAAATGCAAGCGATACGTGCCTAAGTGACCTAAAACCTTTGAGACACAGATGAGGTTGTTAAATAGGCCTCAAAAAAGGAAAATGTTTTTTGGTAACACTTTACAATAATGTGCTATTTGTTAACAATAGTAAATGCATTGGCTAACATTAGAACAATGAACAATTTAGTTTTTCAGCATTTATTACTTGTTAATGTTAGATAATGTCAAAACAGTTATTCATGTTCATGGTGCATTAACTCTGTTAACAGACACAACATTTGATTTTAAAAATGTTTTAGTAAATGCTGAAATTAACATGAACTAAGGTTAATAAATGCTGTAGAAGTATTATACATTGTTAGTTCATGTTAGCTAATGCATTATTTAATTGTTAACAAATAGCACCTTATTGTAAAATGTTACTTGTTTTTTATCCAATTTGTCAACTGATGGGTTTGACTTTTGGACTTGGCAACTGTAATGTTATAGATTTATGTTTGATTCAGGGTTTTTTTAACTATTACAAATATTTTACAGTCGATCCTATTTAAATCCTAAGAACTTCAAAAAGTTTGGTTGTTTGTAATTCAGCCTGACTGAAGACCTCTATATGTGACTGTGATTGTGTGATCTTTGATTTCCAGCACCTTACTCCCCTTCCCTCCATAATGACCCACGAGGCACAGGAGAGCCTGTGTCCAACCTCCGGTCCTGCCACTACAGTCCGGTCTTTTATCTGCTGGACAATGGTAAGAATGTGTCCAGCCCCTTATAAACACACACACACACACACAGCATCTTATTTGTCTGTCTGTGTGTGGGGGTGTTTGTTTGGGGGTCGCATGCTTCAGTAGAGGTAGCCTCACGCTCGTAGTGCCACGTGCCACACTCTGTGCTGCTAAACTGTTAGGTGTGTGCAGTATGTGTGCTAATGTGTGGGTAGTATTGGCATGTGTGTGATTGGGGCATGGTAGTAAATAGTAGTATGTGATGTGTGTGTGTCTTGAGAAAAGTGGTGATACTACTGAGTGGTGAAATATTCCATTAAGGTTAGTGCTAAAAATTAAACGTGTCTGATTGTGATATATTCATTTTGAAGAATCTAGAAAGATTAATAGCTTGAACGTGTGTGTCACCTATTATGTTTGTAGACGTTTACCATGGTACTGTTTCACTTACAGTATTAATGTAGTATCTATAAAAAACAACATAAATATTGGGGAAGGAGTGTCAAACGTTTTGCTATTTTGTTTAATCTTGTCAAATGTTATATCAAGTTAAGTTAAAACTTGGAAGGTACAGCAAATACTTGCATTTGTTTTGTTGTGAATATCTTGCATTAAGTGGTAGAATTAGCAGCTTCCCTAAAGCTACCCTGTTTCTTAGACATGTGCTATGTTTGTCTGCAACAGACTAAACAAAACAGATGGATTTGCATATACTGACTACAAAGCTTTGAGCATGGCATCAAGAACAAGCATGAACGTTATGTTTATGCTAATAATGCTTTGTTCGCCATTGAAAATGTCCTGCATGCTAATGGCATTGTGTTGGCTCAATTTAAAAACATAAATAAAAATACAAAAGTGAATCAATTGGACGGGCTAATTAGACACATTCTTTCGCCAGGAAAGGAATGTGTTTCTGCATAACATACAAGGGTAAAAATGCAACAAGACTAAAATGATCATGATTAGCCATTTAATACAAACAAAAAAGACATTGTGACCTAAAAATGCTAATGTATGTTTGCGAGAATAAAATTACTTTCATTTATTGTCGTTTGCCATCTGAATCTTAAGCGAACTCCTGAAGTGTATCCTCCTCAGCGAATTAGCTGAAGATGGCGTGAGCTGAAAGGAATGAAGTCGGAAATTTATGCAAATTGCAATGCACAGAAGACCGTTTTTGAGATCAATCCAAGAACGATCCCAAATTACTGCCTCACAGAAGAACCGGGCGACTAAACGACTCCTGAAATTCTGCCCGTGGAAAAGACAATAATGCAAGGAGGCCACTGGAGGTCTGACGTCGAAATCACCGGATGCCAGCTGTTGTTTGCCATTGTAGTGCCACCGGATTACAATGACCAATTATGTTTAACACATGTTTATTTAGAGAAAGAAACTTGAAGCAAACATACAACACACTCTAGCTTGCGTATGACTTATTGTCACTGCAGCATGTAGGTAGCTCATGCTTTGTGCATTACCTTCTTTCTGTCCTTCTAGTCCTGGTGCTTCCAGACATGTTCATGTATGTACAAGCTGATATTATCGTGTAAAGACTAATGGGAAGGACTTCACATCAGGTTATGGATCCAGGGGTTTTAATTACTGACACCTTCAGGCATTGACTTGTTGCCTTGCGTTCAGATCCCATCCATCTTTACATCCACACATGAAGATAGAGCAGGAGAGGAAAATATAGCCATGTCTCCGTTAAATGAAATGCTGCTGTTTTTTAGCTTTTTTGGTCAATGTAGATTCACAGTAAAGCACTTTATATACATTTCATATTTTCAACATCTACAATAGAAATAAGTGATGTCACTTAAAGGTCATTGGCCAGTTTTTTCTCAATAGTAAAATCAACAGAGGAAAGGTAATTGCATTCATCAAACCATTTTATGGGGTCTTTTGGTGAAAGAGCGTTAACAGCAAGCTGCAAATCACATACAAATCACACCCCACTTTACAAACATTCAATGGAAAAGTGCATCAGATAACAGAAATGCCATTTTTCATGATAAAATGTATTCATGTATTTTGCCTGTGGAAATTATAAATTGATACTCTAAATCTACTTTTTTCAGTTCCTCTGTTAAATGCCATTTGTGCAGTAACCTTACCATGTATTCTTCCTTAGACATTTAGCTCAACATACACTCTAACCTTTGCGATGCAAAATGCTTGCAAAATGTTGACCTTTATTTATCTTTTACACTTTATTTTTAACCTCTGTTCGTGCTTTGCTAGTTGTGTGTGTGATTGGTTCATGTATGTGCTTTGTAGTGTGCTTCCAGTATGATAGATTAGATCTGCATCAATGTAAAATGTAAGATGTTCTTCTCCACCTAACGTTGGAGGGAATGGAAGTAAAAAAGGATTGTGTGTGAGGATGTGTACTGCATGCACAGAAGAGCTCAGTGAAATCTCTGTTGTGTGGTGGCAGTATGCGATCGGGCATGACTATCGAATGATGCGTCATGTCAATGTGCACATCAGCATGTGTTGCAGATATTTTTTGTTTCATCATAATATGATTTTGATTTGTGCTGATCTTTTTATTTTCTTGAACATTTGTTTTATTTTTTTTAAATGGATTAATTACCCCTTTTTGTCCTATTTTGTTTTGTTTCAGTAAAGGGACCAGGCAGAAAGTTAAGTCTACCCACAGATCTTAAGACTGATCTTGGTACGGTAGGCCGAAAGCGAGCAGTTCCTATTCTTGACTCGTGTCTTCGATTCATCAACTTTCTCTGTTTCCATCCTTTTAAGAATGATAAAGCCCCTGCACTTTTAACTTCATATTTGATGTATTTTTTTATTTATTACTTTCTGTCACATTCTTCTAATTTGAATTCATGAAGTGGCGCAAAGTTTCCTCCTCACATTTCTGCGTGTGGTCTTTATTTTGTGAAACGCTTTTCAATGTACATTTTGCAAGTGTTTACAAAGGTGGTTTGTTTAACACATTCATTCTCAAGTTCAGAAGAGTATCACTCTGAAAACTCGCTCTTTCGCTACTGGTTCATCCTTTACCTCCAAACGGTCTTGCTCCATCATAATTGGATCATTCTTTACCTCAGAACATGCTCTAACCCTATTGGATCATTCTCTAACTCTATAAAAGCCTGCTTCATTGTGATTGGACCATTTTCTACCTCTGAACAGACATGCACTAGTGTAATGAGACCATTCTCTGCAAATGAGCTTGTCTCATCGTGACATCGGTCCATTCTTCAGCCTTTTATGGCAACGCTCCAAAATGTCTCTCTGTGTCTTTTTCACCGAGTATCTCTACTTGTTCTCTTTTCCCTATACTCCCTCTTGTCTGGCTTTTTGTTTCGTTCTAGGCTGTGACTAACACACCTCTCGCTGAGGGCTGATCACATTAACAATTTCTTGTGCCAAATTTGACCTCATGTGTAATAACAAGTTTCTTTAACAGGTTGAGCCGAGCAGCATTACAATGAAAAAAGGCTCACGGCTGTGAACATTTACTCCTGTTTTTAATCCTTGAAGGTTTAGATTTGCACTTTGTGAAAACTCTTACAGAATATCTTGGAAAGCACTGTCTTGGGTCATTTTATAATATGAAAAGTTAAGCTTGAGGGTTTAAGTTCTAGGAAGATTGACTTATTAGAAGGTGATGTGAATGCATACAGGTGATGGGGAGTCAGGCAGTGTGTGCGTGCGTTTGCGAGTTTATAGGTAGGTTGGGGTTGAATTGCTCTATGTAATGTTGCAGGACTGTCTTCCCTTGAATGCACCAGGGCTGCAGCTGGCATCTCAAAGTCTTCATTTCTTGACCCCTGGGCTCATTTAGAAACATTGACCCTGCCCCATGGTGCAAGCCAGGGAAAACAGACATAACTGCGGAATGGGCTCCAAATATTTGGCCTTTCTCATCCTGCCTCATGGACCTGTCATATGGTCTGACCCTCCAACAACAATCTTGTGTAATGTATTGTAAAATTGTTTGTCCAGTCAACACAACAACTGATCTTATTCAGTATACACAACATAATAAATGGACTAATACTTTATTGAAAGAACATTTTTTTTAAGTGTATGTGGGTAGTTGACAAATATACCACACATGTGTGACAAAGCAACATTAAAAACAAAACGTAACATTTTTTTAATATTATTAATATTTATAATATAAAATAGCATAAGAGAGATGTATCTTCATTGTTAGTTTGATTTTCTACACTTTTGCTGTCACACCATAGGACACTTTACGGTTTATTTATCAACTACTCATGTGACAATGATTGCTACAAAGTAGCATAGAAATATAATTTTACAGTAAAATAAAAATATGGTAACATTAGGTGAATAACAATAATGACATGATGATTTCTTGTAAGTTATGCAGACTTACTACAGATGGTGTTTTTAATAGTGCTTTGTTTCAACATGAGTCAGTGTCAAAGTTTTGGTTGCCAGGTCCTCAGTGTGATATCAAAACGACTGAGCAGAAATCCGACTATGATGTACCAGCAGACAGTCTGGATGGCTGCGTTGGCATGAAATTGATTGATTGATTGAAATTGATATACAGGATGGAATGAGAGAATATGCAGTTAGAATATTAAAATAGCCAGGAGTCAGTCAGAGTCTAGTGGTCCCATGGTATACATAAACACAGTTGGGTAGGGTCTATAGTGAAAAAAGTACAGTTTTAGATGCAGAGAGGCTGGATATCCCTCTGCTCCTGTAAACTCAAGCAGACCTCCCTCAGCTCCCCGCAGGAACAAAATGTAACTTTTTATTTGTTTGTTTTTGTGTTGAGAGAGAGAGAGAGAGAGAGAGAGAGAGATCATGCACTCCACTATTATTTGTCTGAGTTGAGATTGGATGAGAAAGCCTCTCCGAATGCCGGATTCTTTTGTGCATCTACTTTACATTTAATTTCCTTTTATTTGTACCTTTTACTGAAATGCTGCTATTATGTTTTCGTCTTCGTACTGTTCTCTCTCTCTCTTCTTTGCGGCTGCATTATTTTTCATCTCACTCCCCTCTTCACCTCTGTCTCTTACTAATCTCAGTTTGGTTTCTTGCTAATGCTATGCCCGTTCTTACAGATCATGTGAATGGACATTGCACTAGCCCCACCTCCCAGCCCTGTGCGCCTGGGAGGGCCAGAGTCCCAGGGGGCCCCGAAGGTGCACGCCTCGCCCGCAGAGGGCCCGGCCGACCACCCTTCCGCAAAGCCCAGTCCGCCGCATGCATGGAGGTCTCTTTGCCTGTGTCCTCCCTCACCGAAGGTGTGTGCTTGTTCTCCAACTCCTTTATCCCTTTATTCCAGTTTTCCTCATATTCCCACTTTCCCTTCCGCATGTTTCCCACTCATCAAGGGATACAAGGAGGCGGGTGGGGGTTTTATTGCTGAGTTTGCACTGGTTTGACTGCATTTTATTTCTCTATAATGCCTTGTTTTTCACTCTGTTGGAGAGATTGGTGACTTCAACAGCCCTTTCATGCCACACTGGAAACTTACCCCTTTTCTGCTAAACATGTGCTCGTGAAGCTTATGTACCAAACGGTTTCATGCTATAACTTAACCTGCAAACCTGCTTACTGTAAATACAACCATTACACATCACAATCTTGCTGGTCATAATTGTTTTACCCCAAACCACATTTTCTTTGGAGAAATGCACAGAATGGTACAACATTGGGCTCCAGCACCAGAATGATGTTAGTAGAAAAGGGGTAATGGGGTACTTTTTTTACACACCTGTTATTCTGCATTTTGCTTATAAAACCTAGAATTTGGTAACAGGTTTTTGTGATCTCATATTAGGTTTGTGTTTAAATTCTGATTCAATCCTGTTTATTCCAGTTTAGGTCAAAAATACGATAAATGTTGCAATTAAGAGTGTACTTTTGCATTCACCCATTTCTTTTGGCTTTTGTAAAACCCTAAGACACAGCACAAACCTCCTAAAATGTGACTCACAAAAATGACTCGGATTAACAAGCTTTGGGGGATCATTGGTCCCTTTAATGTTTGAGACTGTATCTGTGCTTCAAACATGGAGGATGAAGCAGACGCTACTGCGAGCCTAATTACACTTTTGTTTTAATGCTTTTAATTACTGCCTCTGCACACAGTTGTTCGACAGGTGGGTTGGTGATGTTAATAGAAAAATGATTGTAGACGGTCTCTACAGAGCATAGTTTAAGTTTGTGTCAAATTTATGGCCTTGTTCTTTCTGTTTGACCATCTTTCTTTGTGACAAATGTTTAATGTTACCTCAGGGATCACTAGAGTAGAAAAAATGGAGAATGGAGAGTCCAACTAATGCTGTGTTGCAACACGTTTCTGCATATTGCTGCCGTGTTGAGAACGTTGTTGTGTGCGTGCGTGCGTGTGTGTGTGTCTTTTTTTTTTTATTACAAAAAGACATCACTTTAAGGGGTCATATCAACATTTATTTTGCTTTGTTAAACCCTCAAAACCTAAAACCTTCTCAGTTCAGAAAGATCATTGAACCTAAGCTGACTACAAGTGGCAAAATAGAACATTTCAAAGTTTGAGCTTGTTCTGGCTGTGTGTCGCTTCTGGTGCTCTACATGTCATTCTAAAGAACCCCAGGACATTTCAGTCTGATCTTAACAGTTTCTATAGCACATTTTCTGTAGATCAGATTGTTCTGGGAAACCACAATGTATGCTTTAACTTTTTACACGAGAGTCTATAGCTGTCTCAATTTGAAGGCTGCGTCCTCTGGAGGTCGCATTTGTCGGCCGCATACGTCATCAGGGTTTATTATTTCAGAAAAGCAACTGTTAGATTACAATGATTACATCTTACGAGAAATAAATGATATTTAAATGTTTTTTTTAACTAAAATGAAACAACCTTGATGACGTATGCGGTGACAAATGCGACGCAGCCTTCGAATTGAGAAGTCGAAGAGTCATTTTTTGGACCTTACGAAAAAATTAAACATTATGATATGACCCCTATTGTGCTTACTGTTTTCATGGGCTTCCTGTCTATTACTCTACAGACTTTTGTATATTCTTTGTCAATGCTCTGTCCTTGTCAGTCATTAATGTCCATATTTGCCTATATTAGTGTTGTCTGTACAGCAGTAACACATTACTTAGATCGTATCCTCACTGCATCCTGACTTCCTGTCACTCACTAATCCAATCGTCACCGCCTGTGTCCGTAATCCTGTTTACTTGAAGGACACCAACTAGTACAAGCGGCCAAAGTCGAACGACAGCATGCAGGTCGTGTCACAGTGTTCGTGAGCTTTTCACGACGAATGGAGCGCCCCCAAATGACCATTTATGCGCTTTTAATCATAATCTTTATTTAATTACATTTTTCTGTTTCTTTTCCTGACATTTTCACCTGTAGACCCTGACAGATTTTATGCACAATATTCATCCCTTAATCCCAGTTTGAATTTTTTTAATTGAGCAGTGTCTTCATGTTGGAACGAATCGATGTCCCATCTCACTGCTTGGTACAGTTATAGACGTGACTTATTTCCCCTCCTCGTAGAGAAGTGTTATTGTCCGTTAGAGGACTGCCTACCGCTTCTTTGGTCTCGACGCGTGGCATGCGTCCCTATCGCTACGGCAACAGGCATGCGGTGCCGCAGTGGGGTCGCTGGGATAATTAAAGGTCAATTAGCAGCGAGGAGAGCCAGGCCGTCGCTAATGAGACACGCCGCAGGAAGACAGAGCTGCGGGAGGTACGCTGGGATATGTAGTCTCGTATAAACAAGCAGGAAGCATGGAAACACACACACCACATGGAAAGACGAATTCCACAGTTAATCTAAAAAAATTCACACAAGCTGCATACAGTATTGAACAGATGGACACATACAATAGGGATGCAGCGTAGGCTACACAGTCGGCCACATTGTGCGACAGGACACGCACACACGTGAAATGCAGTGAGCATGCGGCGTTGACAAAAAACCCTCTCGCTCCGAAAAGAGACTCATTGAGGCGAAATGAGGTTTTCACACAAGCGGCGTGCGCGTTCCGTAGGGTAAGGGCGTTGTTGGTGTTTCTAATAAAAGGTTTGTCATCTGGCTCTCCCGCTGTGATTGACAGTCAATGACCTAAGCAGAGGAGTCCCAGAGAGAGAAAGTGAGCAGATTTTTTCTGACGCTCGTCTCTTTCATGAAATATTCACGCTAACAGGCTAACAGGATGGATACTGCTAATTATCTTTGCTGTCCCCACAGATGCAGGTACTGTCACTAATAGAAAAGGTCAATTTGTGTGTCTTCACACGCAAACCTGTAGGCTGTGTGTGTGTGTGTGTGTGTGTGTGTGTGTGTGTGTGTGTGTGTGTGTGTGTGTGTGAGTGTGTGAGTGTGAGTGAGAGAGTGACAGTGACAGTGACAGTGACAGTGTTTGCATTTGTTGCTTTTGTGTTTATTTTGCTTTGTAAAGTGAAAGCTTTGTGAATTCAGTATTCTGTCTTGCTGACAATATTTCCTTTAAATGTTATTAGTCTACAGACACATGGGTAATAGAATCCCAACTTTGACGCCAACCTCACAGCTGAGAAATAATTTTATTTTGCAAGATTTTTTGTTAGATGTATCGAATTGGTGTAGACAGGTATTTGAAAAACAGAGCCATGGGTCTTTCTTTCTTTCTTTTGGTTCACATCGGTTCATCTTTGTTCTTTTCCTCCTCCTCTCTGTTTCTGTCCCTCTCTGTGCACTGTAACGGTCTGGTCGTGTCTTCACGTTTCGTGTCCGTCCAACATTTGTATGTATGTACATGTGATTTTGTATGTCGTGGTTGTGGATCGTCACGTTCGTGTGCGTGATTGCGTCCGTTTGCATGTTGTGCGTATATGCATGTGTATGTACGTTTGGTGGTAGGTTATCCGTCCCGACGGGCCATGTTGCAGCAGTTACACGGAGTCAGTATGTACTCTCACGATGAGCATCACATCACCACCTACTCCTGGAGCGAGAGAGGTAAGGAAGAGCATTTGAGGCTTCCGGGGTCACGACCCTACGACCTCTCATCCTGTAGCGTCCCGTCTCGCTCTGTCACGTCCTGTGGCTCATAGTCGCTTGGTCAGAACCCTTCTCTCGTCACGTTAAATGATGTTCACCTTGCATTTCATCTTCAGGTTTGGATTCACACTGTAGCTGGACATTATAAAATGCTTTGTGTTTCACACCAGTCTTTGTCGATCTGCAGTGTTGTCAGCTTGTCGTCGTCTGTCCGTCCCACGCCGTGACCTCTTTTAGACACAGATTAAATCTAGTGCTGGACTACATTTTCTGAATTGTTATTTGTGCATCTTAGTCCAGGCTTAATCAGTATCATGGAAACCACTTTTGTGTGTTAATACAGATAGTTTACCCATTAATGTTGTCATCAGTGTAGTTGATACTGTGAGGTCATAGGGGTTAAACATTTAATTTTACTTGATTTCTAAAGATAATAATTTAGTGTACTTACAAAATTTAATGTCTGTAATTTGTTTCAAAGTCAAAAATTCTGAGCGAACCAATGCCTTTTCATTCATTTTTTCAGATTCTTAAAAATAATTTGCTCATAACTGAGTTTGGCTATTAAAGGAGCAATGTGGAGATTTTAGCTGCATCTAGTGGTGAGGTTGCAAATTGCAATCAACGGCTCACTGCACCACTCACCCAAAGACAAAGATGTTGTCACATTTTCACTTCTTTGGTAAAGGAAATACCACATGTATGAACACACATAGTTATGTTTATTATATTGCGCTTTTGTCAATAGATCCTCCTTAATATTACACACAGCACCTTTAAACGTAACCGGGCTAATATAAGCGTGTGTTACATACAAAGCATATAAAAATAAATTAAATAAATTAAGGTGTTTTGTTTAATTTAAATAGTGTTGCATATTACCTGCACATACTAACACATCCCTTGTGTACATAAAAATATCTTCGTTTATTTGCTGATTATTTATTTGTATGTAAAGTACCGCCATTACGTAGTAGATGCAATAAAAACAGGAGTTTAAAATCATAAATGAGTCTGGAATTGTGAATTTATGTGCTGTGCGTCTGAACATTTAATTAGGAGAAATTCATTTGCAGATGTGTGCGATCATTATGTGCATTGGTGTGTGTCAGCCTGTGTGTATACTTTACAAATCTTAAAATCACCAGAAACTCTTTTGTCTCAGTACTGTTATGTGTGCACCCCTGTATCACTTTATACAAATGTGAACACAATTCACTTTTGTCTATTTGTCTGTGTGCTTTAAAATAAGAACCTTGTTCTTTTTTTACACAGCAAAATGATCGTCTTTCTCTCTGATCCCTATTTTCTCTTTCTGTTTCTGTTATCTTTTATGTCTCTCTCTCTCTCTGCAATTCATCTTTTACAACTCATAATCATGTGTCTGTCTTTCCTCTTCCATCTTTCCTGACATTTCTCTTCTCCCCCACCCTTCTTTTCTCTCACTCCCTCTCTCCTCTTCTTCATTCTTTCTCAGAGAGCCGAGAAAACTCGTTCAGTCGTTCACGGAGCTCCAGTGTTTCCAGCATAGACAGAGAGACGAAAGAGGCCGTAACCACCCTTCAGTTTGCAGAATCGTTTGGGCGTAAGTCAGACACCCTGCCTACGCCCTGCCTGTGGGTGGGAACGAGTCTGGGCCTGGTGCTAATCATCCCGATATCCATCCCAATGGACGAGCAGGAACGTCAGGAAGACCCGGTTACCGTTGCACCCACTGGTAAGACCCCATATGCTTTAAGCTTTCAGTTTAATACATCGCCTTGACAGAGAAATCATTTATTGTTTTCGTTCTCCCTCACAGGCACAGTGTTAATGCTAAAGGGCTCCGTTCTGCGGTTAGGCTTTCTGGACTGTGGGGGCGCTCTAATCCAAAATCCCTACGAGATGTGGCGGGACCAACATGCCCCAGAAGACCCAGATCGACCCCGCAAGCGGAAGCTGGTCAACTTCTCGCCCTCCTCCTCTCAAGAGGCCAGCGGAGACGGTCACTTAGCCGTGGTGTGTTCGGAGAAGCAGGCCAAGGTCTTCCTCATGCCTTCCCAGGCCTGTCTCTACGTACACAACATCACCGAATCATCCTTTGTGTTACGTGCCGACATAGTGTCCGTGTGTAACAGCGTGTGTCTGGCCTGCTTCTGCGCCAATGGACACATCATGACTCTCAGGTTTACGTCAACATTTATCACATTCTAGATTTGGGACGGTGTGGTTTAATGTTACTTTTCACTATCGAGCGACAGAAACCCACCTAATCCTAAGAGCACTTTTACTGTCATTTCTTATTTAATTTGTGGGTGTGTTTGGAGTGCAGTAGCTAAGCCTTCCATCTTTCCTTTATTATGTGTTTGTGTGTGTGTTTTACAGCCTTCCAAGTTTACGACCTCTGCTAGACATCAGTTACCTGCCGCTAACAGACATGCGCATTGCCAGAACCTTCTGCTTCACGAACGGAGGACAGGCGCTGTATATGTGCTCCCCTACAGAGATACAGAGAATCACTTACAGCCAGGAGATGTGTGACAACCTACAGGTGGGTTTGGCTATATGTGTGTGTGTGTGTGTGTGTGTGTGTGTGTGTGTGTGTGTGTGTGTGTGTGTGTGTGTGTGTGTGTGTGTGTGTGTGTGTGTGTGTGTGTGTGTGTCTGTGTGTGTGTGTGTGTGCGTGCGTGCGTGCCTCTGTGCCTATTGAAGCGAAATGTCATGCTTGTCATGAATGCTTTGAGCCCTGTTGCATCTCTGCTGTAATTTCTGTTGCACAGGTTGTCATTCTGTCCCTTCGCCCCTTTGTCATTCCTCCTCTCTGGGTGTGTTCGAAATGGCATACTACCATGTTATTCATACTGGTTTAGCAGTATGTACTATGTAAACTGTACACAACACCTAAATTGTTAGTGCAGTGTACAGTTAACAATTGGAAGTCACTGGCTTACCAAAGATTAAAGGCGTAGTTCAACCAGAAAGTTAGAATTTTGTCATCATTTACTCATCCTCGTGTCATTCCAAGCTTTATGATTTTCTTTCATCTACACAACACAAAAGAATGTCTTGAAAGACATTGACTTCCATTGTATGGACATGAAACCAATGAGACATTTCTCAAAATATCTTATTTTGTGTTCCACAGAAGGAGTCATATACAGGTTTTGAATGACAGGAGTGTTAATAAACAATAAGACAATGTTTATTTTTGGGTTAACGTGTCCATTAAGCAATCATTAAGATTTATCATTAAGCAATCCTAAATTGGATTTAAAGTGGGAAATACATTTATATTTTCAAGATGTTAATAGATGTCTAAAACTTAAAATTGTGAAATGTGTACCTGTACTGACATCTGCTGGTGAATTTTTGTGTTGTTATTTTTAGTATTTTATTTTTAGTTCTCTCTTTTACTCCAATATTATGTTTTTTTCTACTTTTTGATTTCTTTATTCACTCTTATAATTTCAGGAGATGTTAGGGGAACTCTTTACACCCATCGAGACTCCTGAGGCTCAGAACCGTGGATTTCTTAAGGGATTTTTTGGCGGCAACACCCAAACGTTCGACCGAGAGGAGCTGTGTAAGTATATAAATATATATACACACACATCTATCTCTTTGTGTGTGTGTGTGTGTGTGTGTGTGTGTGGTGTGTGTGTGTGTGTGTGTGTGTGTGTGTGTGTGGTGTGTGTGTGTGTGTGTGTGTGTGTGTGTGTGTGATGACAGATCCAGTTCCATTTTTTAATTTTTGTTTATCCGTCTCTTTCTCGCTCTCTATACAGTCGGTGAGGCAGCGGCGGGTAAGGGGTCCCGCAGCCTGGCCCAGCACATTCCAGGACATGGGGGTATGGAGGGCATGAAGGCAGCAGCAGGTGGGGCGGTCGGGGAACTGGCACGAGCTCGCATTGCTCTGGATGAGAGAGGACAGAGGCTGGGAGAGCTGGAGGAGAGAACTGCCCTCATGATGACTAGTGCTGAAACCTTCTCTAAACATGCTCATGAGGTATGGAGATATAATGCTTTTTCCATCACATTGCCTTATTAACTCAATTTATGAATTCCCCCTTTAATTATAAGTTTAATGATACATTTATGTTGTTAATTTTGTTCTTTTTTTTTTCAATGTTTTTTCACAGCTGATGCTGAAATGCAAAGATAAGAAGTGGTATCAGTTTTAGATGGTCCTGAGTGAGGGGGCTTTTTGCTTTCATGCCACAAGGGGACGCTACTCTGGTACTTGGACTTTCACTCTTTAAAAGAGACCGGGAGAGCGCAAAAAGGATGGACAAAGAAGGACATACAGACTGGTCAGGATTGTTTTACAGTGATTGGTTAAAGAGACTAAGGCCAGACTATGATGGACATGTACCATTAGCATTTACAAGTAAGAGGAGTTCCATGCTCCCACGCTGTAAATCAAATATCTTCATTTATGTACAGGGGTTGATCGGGGTCTCCTCACAAGAAGCAAAATCAGTTCACGCTGTGTAGATAGTCTGAAAGGTACGAAATCAACAAGAGTGCATGAAACAAAATGGATGACCTATAAAAACATAAAACTGCCATATTAAAAAGCAGCATGTTACTTTAAAACAAAGGAAAATAAAAAAAAACTTTTATTTAATAACCTAAGCCAATAATAGAACCTATGACGAATAACTTTATATTTTTTGAAATAGCAAACAAATATATATAAACAAAAAATGTATACCTGCATTGCTATAAGGCCAAAATATTTTGTTTTTTGATGACCTCATCCTATTTCTTTTTAGCAGTGTATATTTTCTGAATATCTATAACTTGTCATATATGAGATAAATTTATCCACCATCGTATACCAAGTCATCGCCAAGATACGAATGTACTCAATTTGTACGTAAAACGAAGGCCAACCGCAACTTATTTGGCCAGGCCCTCACAAACGTAACAACACAACATTTTTCCGTTTCTTTGCTGCTAGCTCTCAAAAAGCACCACAACCAACTTTTTATTCAGTATCAAAAGGTAACTTCACCCTCCCCTAGAAGCGTATGACGTGAAATGATTTTAGAAGTAAGAGTTGTAAGATGTATTTGGCACCACGTGACGAATGTGTGTCCGTTTCCAGCGTGTTTCTCTTCATTAAGCATATGTAATACTTAATGTGCCATATTCTAGATGGGTGAAGTATCTTAACTGTAAACTAGCGATGAATTAACTCTCGTCTGTGGTTGATATTCTGGGCTCTTACCTGTAGATACGACAAGCCAGCCAAACTCAGACAGAGGGGTTTTAAGTACAAATACAGGTTTTTTTTATTTGTCATGATGTTTGTTTTTCTTAAAAGGAACAATTTCAGCTGGCCTGTTATTTGGTTTTGATTCTAGTCTCTTTGGTTGCCTTGGGGCACATGTAACAAAGATTGTGCGTTGTTTTGTACCTCGCTGACAACGACGAGGAAATGACCTCTGTTTTCTCTGCCAAAGTTTGAATTGCATTTGTGGAGAGATATCCTTCGCATTCCAGTACAAGGCACAAACTTTTGTTTCTTTTTTCTCAATATAATGTTTTATACTTTACTACTGTAGTGCCAGACGATTGTTTACTAGTGTCTTCTGGTTGTCATTTGACTGTGGAAATGGGGTTTTAGAACGATCAGTGGGCGCTACTGATGAATATTCATGTTTTTTGAATATGTGTCTGGAAAGATTAAGCCGAGTGAGTCAGCCTGCAGTTCGTGGCAGGCCTTACGTGAATTACGTGTTAAATGTACGCTAAATCTTCCGGAATCGTATTTGAGACTCATGTTGTGTTTCTATGATTTGTCCTTTGATGACCTCTGACCTTCTAGTGCTTTACTGTAACAAACTCAGCATCTCTTCCATAGTCCATGCCTCTGCCCATTTGGCTTTGTATATACAAGCTGCTACACCGTAACGTAAATGTTGTGCATTGAAGTACACGAACTCAAGGCTCACGCAGACGCACATCCTCAGGCATTAGTCGAACCTGTGCTATTACGCAATATTTGTTTTGTTCACGCTGTTAAGTTTTTTAAAAAAAGCTCATTACTCTACAAGACAGTACGACGGATGTTATGAAGGCATTGCATGTGTGGAGAGCGTGAAATTGGACATGAGACGCTCAAGTCACCATAACGGTCAGCCAATCAGAAGCCACAACCATGTAAAGATGGTCTGCTGAAGAAACCTGTGGGTTTTAGTTCATGTTCATCATTATATTTGTTTCAACAGATGATCCAATGATTACTCTTCAGTGTCAAAACTAGAATAAAAACTGACTCTCACAGACAGGGTTTTTTGTTTGTATGTTCTCAGTTTTTATATGAAAATGTATCAGTTTAGCTTGGGGGACAGTGACGTGGTCATTGGGCTAAATTCTTGACAAAGGTCATTTGGATATTCCTCTGTGAAAGTTGTACCTGTTTAAAGATGGTACCGTGTCTGATATTCTGACTGAAGTTCTGTAGGTCTAACTGTAGTTTCCTCCACCCCAGCACCTGGTCTCTGATTCCTTCAGAGAAGGCAGCATTGTCGGTCATGTTTAAATGAATAATGCCACCTTTCGTTCTTCTCGATATTATAGTAGTGTTATAGAGGTTGAAAATAAAATGGAAAAATATGTTGATGCAAATCAAATTGAAATAAACATTGATTGATGTACACAACACTAGGAGACTTGTTTGTTTCTATCACACCATGGACTGGTAAAAGTCAAACAAGATGAATTCATTCAGTGGTGTCAAGGTTTTTTTATTTTTGGTTTATTTAAAAAATGCACCAGTTCATTAAAGAATGCTTCAGTACATACAGTCTGAATAAAATCAAGCCTATAGCCTATAGTACATAAATATATATATTTGGGTAGTTGACAAATATACCATAAACGTGTCCTAGGTGTGGAAGTAAAAATGCAGAAACAATGATCTCTGTTATGGTGTTTAATATTATAAATATTAATAGGAATAATATAAATAATTAAGGCTGTCAAACAATTAATCGCATCCAGAATAAAAGTTTGTGTTTACATAATATATGTCTGTGTACTGTGCATATTCATTTTGTATTTATAAAACATACACATACATGCATATATTTAAGAAAATATCAACATTAATAATAATTTAAATATAATTTCAATTATTGGTAAATATAAATAAATACATCTAAATATGTCCAAAATATAGGCCTACATGTATGTGTTTATACATACTCGCGTGAATAATTACGAAACAGCGCCCTCTTGTCACAGATGTCGGCACAACACCGGTTATCAATTCCACGTGACTGTTGGATCCGCTATGCACAATGAAAACACTCTGGAGCAACACGGCGCATGCGTCTTTCCTCTTCCTATCAAACATCCAATCAGCTTCCAGTAAATTACGCCATGGGCGAGAACGACCAATCATGTTCAACTTTGATGTGTTACTGTGATTTTCTCACAAGGGGTCTGTCTGCATACTGAAACATTAGTATGTCGGTGAATGTGAGTATGTAACGTCAACGTTTTATGCCATATTCTTAAGAGCGTTGCCGTTCTGAACAGTCGATAAATGAACGCACCCATTGTCCGATGATTTACACCACATGCAAATCTTGACGTTTGCCCACCCTCCGTAAAAATGCTGCGAAAACTTTTACTGCTGTATGGTATCATTTTCATGACTCGGGGATCAAATACGATGTCAGTTCCCAGCGCAAGTCAAACTCTCATCTGGGGTCCGGGACTGGAGACGAGCATTGTTGTCCCTGCTCGATTCTTCTTTATACAGACAGTGGACACCACCGGGAAAAAGTGAGTGAACTGAACCCTATATGTGGGTATATGGTTTGGTGGTTTAAGATCTGGGTTGAAAGGTTGTGGGTTCGAATACCACATGGGGTGTAATCTTGATCAGTTGTGTAAACTTGAGGTCATGCACAAAATAATTGGTCTAGTAGAACCACAAAGTGCTAATGCAGAACAGCTACATAAGATTTTACTTTTCAATATTTAGTGCCTTTTGACAGCATTGTAACAGATGTCTTTTTAAACAAGACATTTTAAGTTGTATTGCCAGAACAGGCCATTCTTTGAAGGCAATGAAGCTTCACACAAATCAGACTCTTCCTCTCACTGTCATCCACCTGAGCATAGATGGACAGATAACTGACACTTGCTTCACATCTTGCTTGCCCTATCCTCAGTTTCACAACGTCACCCGGAGAGACATTTGAAGTTAAGATTGCATCTCCAACAGACCCGTATGCCAGGATCTGGGTCCAGATTTTAGACCGGAATGATGGATCTTTTCTGGTTCGGTATCGCATGTATGCCAGTTACACAGATGTGCACATTCAGGTTCTGCTGAAAGACGAGCAAGTGGGGAAGTCGCCATATGTGCTTAGAGGTGAGGAGAATCATTCCTAGTTTTATGATTCAAACCCAGAGAGGAAAAACATTTTTTTGGTGTTGTTTACCTTTGTTGTCTCTCTTGCTTGTCTATCAATTTCTCTGTTCAGGTGCAGTGTATCATGAATCATGTGACTGCCCAGAGCCCAGTGGTGCATTATGGGAAAAGAACATGCACTGCCCTGCCACATTCTCTCAAATAGTGAGTGATTTATCTGTTTTCCCCAGTGTGGATCCAGACCGTAATGCCCATGAGATCCCTCAGCGCTTTGAGAAGAGACATAGCCTGTGCCATTATACTATCAAAAACAACCAGGTACAAACCCCCCAAAAATCATTTGTTTTGATTTTATGTGGGGTTTTTTTGTATTTATGTACACATTATTCGGGTACATATTATGTGACAGACTGAATAATGTGTTTTGTTCTATATAATACTTCTCATATCAAATGCTTGTTTATTTACTTTTAGCTTTATATAAAAACATATGGAGAACATGTTGGATTTAGGATCTTCATGGATGCTTTCCTTCTCTCACTAACACGTAAAGTAAGTTTTGGTACACTGTTTGTAGGTTTTAGAAGTTGTTGATAAAATCCAAGTAAATCCTTAGTGACTTCCCCTTCATAACGTATAGATGGCGCCATAACACAGCAATAAAGATGTTAGATTTGGGGCAGGTAATGCTGAGAAATAAGCTTGACTGTTGTTCAGGTTGTGTTGTCTGTTGTAATAAAAATAATATAATATAAAGCAAAAAGAAAGTATATAAAGTATATATAAAGTAAAAAAGTCATATAAATATAAAATGTTGTTTTTCTCTAAAAACTCTTAAGAATTTGTGTTCTTGTGTCTTAAGGTTAGGCTTCCAGATATTGAGTTTTTTGTGAATTTGGGGGACTGGCCCCTGGAGAAGAGACGTGCCTCTGAGAATCCCAGCCCAATTTTTTCGTGGTGTGGATCGAATGACACGCAAGACATTGTCATGCCGACCTATGACCTCACTGAATCTGTACTGGAGACCATGAACAGGTAAAATAACTTAACCACGATGCTTGGAGCATCTAAAACCAAATTTACTAAACAATTACCATAATGAATTGCAACATAATTTAAATTTAAATGAACTAGTGCTTTTCCATGAAAACAGCATGCGCGCAATATACACATTCCTTTACACTGGTAAAATATATAACATTTTTATGTGTTTGAATGTGTTAGTAATCACTCTTACAATAAATGTCTTTGGCCATTTCTGATGTGACAGAGTGAGTCTGGACATGATGTCTGTTCAGGGACACACAGGTCCAGCATGGGAGGAGAAGATAAGTCAAGCGTTCTGGAGGGGACGGGATAGCAGGAGAGAGCGTCTGGAGTTGGTTAAACTGGCCCGGGCAAACCCTGACATGCTGGACTCGGCCTTCACTAATTTCTTCTTTTTCAAGCATGATGAGAGTCTTTACGGGCCCCTTGTGAAGCATGTGTCCTTTTTCGACTTCTTTAAGGTGAGAGATGTTTACCTAGATAATCGAGATTAAATACCCTAATTACAGGGACAGCTAATTACAGCTGAATGTTATTCTAAACTAAAATGACTTGTTTTTGAACAGTATAAGTACCAGATCAATGTAGATGGGACGGTAGCAGCGTACAGGCTGCCTTATCTGCTCGCTGGAGATAGCGTTGTGTTTAAACACGACTCCATCTATTATGAGCATTTCTACAAACACCTCCAGCCATGGGTGCACTACATCCCCTTCAAAGCTGACCTTAGCGATCTACTGGAGAAGATCCAGTGGGCTAAAGACCATGATGAGGAGGTACAAGCTGCCCATCCCACACTTGACTTGAAAGATATTAAATCGATAGACAAATATGCCGTAAATGTAGTTCAGCGTTCTCTAAGTTCAAATCTAAATAAAGTCAGGGTGTTATAATGTGAGATGCAGATAAACGAGTTTGAGTCTAATTGTGCTTATGGCAATGTGACGAAAAGCAGTTAAATGCTTCAATATCTTGTGCCACCTCTTTCCCTTCTCCCCACACTCCCTCTCTGTTTCTCTTCCACTCTCATGTAGGCTAAGAAAATCGCCCTGGCAGGTCAGCAGTTTGCACGAACCCAACTGATGGGCGACAGTATATTCTGTTACTATTTCAAACTCTTCCAGGTAATATTTTATGGTGATATTTCTTTACTTCTGTATTCTGGCATTTACGTTGTGCATGTGGCTTTACTAACAGACAAGAGGTCATTTGCTGACACTACAGATTGATGGTAGTTCAAAATCAGTGTTTTGCTTGTAAGTCATTTATTTCTCTTTCTTAATTTCATTGTTCACATTCTTTGTTTCTTTGGACTTATCAGTGTGTATATCTTATCCTATCTTGATCTCCCATCTTCATCCAAGTTTTATGTGTTGTGCTCAAGGCCACGAAATACAGAGATCAGATAACACATGTTGTACTATCTGCATGCCACACACACACACACAGTTTACTCATCCTCGTACCATTCCGGCCTCCTGTCTTCAGTTTAACCCACACTGATAGTTTTACACAACAATTTTCAGTTGTTTAAATTAAGTGGCATCGATATTAAGCAAGAGCCAAGATTCAAAGTTATCAACATTACTCCAAATTTTAACTTGTGTGGACTGATGTTTTGTACTTTTTCTATGGAGGCTGTGTGAAAATGTGTATTTTGCCTTTGGTAGCTTAAGCATAAACGTAAAAATTGCCTTGTTTTTACCAGTCTCTAAGGTCAATATCTCTACAGACCCTCATCCCAGTTTTGTAAATAGTAGCAAATGTTCCCAGACTTGGTCTGACGTGCTTACAGTAGTCATGTACCCCTGAGGTCACTAATCTGAGTACTTTGGGTTTTTTTTTATAACCACATGCTGCAAACATTAATCTTTAAACACACATTCTGATTTTAATGCACTTGTCAGCTATAAACCTTGAGATGGAGGTGTTGGAGGTCAAAACCATAGTAGCTACTTGAATTTTATGTGATTCCTTTTGCTGATAAGGGCGCATGTTTGGAGTTATGCTTTCTTAACCTTGAGTTCTGCAGCTTATAAAAATAAAATTGAAATATGTTAAATTTAACTAGGGCAAAGAAAGTGTGTGTTAATAAATCTGAATATTCATATTGTGTATTTTACCTTACATTTTGTTCTAAAGTAAATGTATATTGTAAAAGTAAATAAGTAGCCAGTCAGTTTTTTTTGCTCAATGAAATCTTTGCATTTATTCAGTTTTCTCACCCTGTTTTTGTGTGTGTGTGTGTGTGTGTGTGTGTGTGTGTGTGTGTGTGTGTGTGTGTGTGTGTGTGTGTGTGTGTGTGTGTGTGTGTGTGTGTGTGTGTGTGTGTGTGTGTGTGCGCGTATGTACGAACGTGCGTGCGTGTGTGTAGAAGTACGCTGAACTGCAAGTCACTGAGCCCAAGGTTCGAGATGGCATGAATCTGGTGGAGCAACCAAAAGATGAGCTTTTTCCATGCTACTGTGCAGGAATAAAGGTGTGTATGTGCAGGCGCATCAAGAAAATCATACATGTGTATAATTATTATAAGACTAGATGTTTGTTACATGTTGTACAGTACATGAATTACCTATGGTCATATTGGTAAGTGTCATTTTAAAGTGTTAACAATTAACTGAGGATGTGATCACAACATACATCTTTCTTTTTTCACATCTTTCTCTTTGCTATTTAACCGTTTTCTTTGTTCAAATACCATCTGTGCTGTTTTATACTATTTATATTTTGTGGCTTACTGTTTTATTAAGTGAGTGCTATTTTTCCTGATCTTGTAAAGTTTTAAGATATCTATTATGCTGTATCTGTAAAAGTCCATTAAGTGTCTTATAGATTTATTATAATTCCATACAGCTTACAATATTAAGGTCCTTAAAGGAATAGTTCACCCAAAAATTGTCCCCATTGACTTTTCATGGTAGGAATAAAAATGTACTATGGTCAAGTCAATGGGGACCATATTTGGGTAAACTACTACTTTAAACAAGTTTTATGACTTGGACTTAATCAGCTTATAAGTGTGATCAAACATTTCTATTATACTGCAGAATGTGTTCTAGTCTACAGTACAAAAAAAATTCATATAGCATTAGGCAGTACTGTTTTAGTTGTCAGTCAGATAAAATATTTATAATTGTTTGTTTCTTTTTGTACAGGCAAAAGATGAGCTATGAGAGATCTTCCATTTCAATACAAAATAGGGGCCAAATATTTGGATGGTTTTACATCAGAAAGTGTTTCCAAGGGCACATTTTACATCAACTGTCTTAAACCTGCAATGTTTAATATGTACAATGTTTTTTCTCTTTCTGTATTAAATATTTGTTTCTATACACTTTTGCCTGGCTTCAATAGGCCTATATTGTATTCTTTGATATTATAACATTCTACTGTATGTATATTATATGATAATTTAATGTTATATTTATATTATATTAGCTGGCTGTAATGTATAACAATTGTCTGGCATACAACTCCCATTATAGGTAAAAAAACAACAACGTGTTTTTCATCTTATATGGAGTGAAGGGATCTATAAAAATACAATAGCCAATATTGCGTTTAGTAGTCATTCCTTTCAAAATGGCATAGGAGAGCCTAGTCTACTGCATTTACATTTTTGTAATAAGGACACACTGGTTGTATTTCACCGTATGTTTAAGTGAAACGTAACTGAAAATGCAGACAAAGGTAGGCAAATTCACTCCTTTACACTAGATGGCGCAGTACAGCTGCACGTGTGAAACGCTTCTTACCGTTCTTCATTATGGAGTTTTCTAAAATACTTTTGCATGTAGACACAAACTATACTAAACTAAATAACAGTGGGCATATACTATTTGCAGTAATTTACTGAGTAATATGTTAGAAAATATTATGCTTTTACATAACCTAATGTCAACGTTTTTTTGATAATTGTAAGAATATGTTGTAATAATATTGCAGGAGAAGGTAAAAATCCCATTCGAGCAGAAACAGCTGGACGGCGTGTTTACTGTCCCTGCTGACGTCAACGCGTGGCGCGGGCGGAGACTCGCGAGTGCGCTCGCCTGTATTGTTTGCCTGGCTTCACCTGAAAAAGACTGAACCTGGCATACAGAATCAGAGTTTACAGAGCTGCTGTAGTAGTAAGCATTTATTTTTAAGTATTATGAGCCCATTGTGCAAATAAACCATTCTACACTAAAATAGATCAATTACTTGACACTTTAATTTTTATGTTTTTTATTTTTTTTTACTAACCAACAGGATTATTTAAAGGCCAATGAGCGGTATACACCACACAGTATATTCCTGGGAGGTAGGTCTTTCTGTCTCTCTCAGATACACATTTGTAAAAGGGGAACTGAAAGATCAGCAGTTCCTATTTTGGTTTGTAGGGTTTTTATTTTTCTGAAAGGTGTGAATTTGCAATTGCATCTGTCCAGGCCGTTCAATGGGTGCTCGTGCAGCTGTTGCAGTAGGTTGACTCATGTGTGCAGAGCAGGAGGATGCAGTTCAGGGTCTTTTGTGTTTATCATTCCAATGGCATCCACCTGACAAGAGTCTGGTTCCTGAGTAGGCCTACACCAAAACAATCCTTTTCTCTTTTTTTCAGGAACTTGTGGAAAATGTTATAAAGTTAATGCAGTGCCCTACTGCTGTTCACTGTGTCAAAGGTGCAAGCCATGGACTTACAGTATGGGGAAGAACAGAAGAATCAGTCTTAGAGGAAGTGAATTCACAGATCATTACATGGATACTAGAACATAAATAAGATGTATATATTAATGCTAATTATTCATACTAGTGTATCTTTCATTAATGTATAAATATTTGTTCTAAGAATTTTTTATGATAAAAAAATTATCATTAAAGAAAAAAATAACCTGTGTTTGATTATATTTTATTCATAAACAGTTTTACTTTAATAATGAATAACTTTATCAAAATGTTTTTTTTTAGAAATAGTGAGAATGTGCAGCTTGTGAAGATATTTTTGAAAGTCTTTGCTGTTAAAGTCGACACGTGTTTTTGATGATTGATGGTTTTTTGCGTCCCTCACAAAAATAAAATCTATATATCAAGTTTGTGCATGACCGCTTGTTAATGCTTTTTATTTTATTATTATTGCAATTAAAAAACATTGCATTTCAGTACGAAAAAACTTGAATAGCGTATTAATCGGTCTTATGTATATGGTATTAATACTAACATATTTAATATAACATAATACAACATATACAACGAATATAAACATATATATATATATATATATATATATATATATATATATATAAAAATACAGACACAAAAAACAGCAATACAAAACAAAACAACTATGGTATTAATACTGTGCCTGTACCTTTTAGGAAATATGACGCAATCATACGAGCAAGCGTATGATTGGCTGATTTTCACTCCTCGGCGGACAGCTGTAAACATGGCGCAGGAACCCTGGAATAAAGTTTATATTCCGTTTCCAAGTGCTGTTTCTTCAAGTCGAATCGCATTTACTGATATAACAGGTATGTCTGCATATTTTAAACCATATTACGCGCTTTCTGTTGTGCACATAACCGTTATAGGAAAAAAATAACAGCTCGTTTAGCAGCATCTGAACTAAACGCATGGTTCCCCACGTGTGTCTTTTTTTTTTTTTTAAAGCTCGTGAAATAATGCGCACAGCTCCGTCCCCAGCCACCAAAGGATCTTAAAAGCTTGAAAATATCTTGTTTTGTAATAGCATGTGTCTCTTTTAAGGTGACCTGATTGAACGTCTGCTTGCTGACTGTAAGAGAGTGTTGACACTGTTATGCAGCGAAGTCCTGCAGACGGAAATTCGTGTGATGTATGAATTACTTTACGTCTTGAACAATGGCTTCAGACAACACAAGCCTTTTCGAGCGTTGAAGCAGGTGGGAAGCCAGTGACTTGTTTTTAATACTTACACATTGTATAATGCATTTAAAGATATATGTTCCTTAATATGTGTAATAACTAGACAGTTTGATCCATGGCAGTCACATTTTAAGACCATATACATTTGTTAAGTATAAGCTCATATTTGCATTATCTGCAGGTTGAACAATGCATAAACCGCTTGAAAGAGATGAAGTTACAAGCAGCAATAAAAGACCTGAAGGAATTGTGTCCAAGCAAATATCAGAGGTGAGGTGTGGGTTTACTAAAATATGTTTCAGTAATGTAGGTTTCTTATTTCATATTTTTAAAATGACTTTTTTTGTGTAGGGATGCTGGAACAGATGTTGGGGAGTGTGACGTTCCCAGTCAGCCCATGTTGGAGTGGCTCTGTCTCAAACTTCTTGGTGCCTCCAGCCTGCTAGCTCGAACACTGGAGAGGTGCACCCAAGCGTTCCTGTATCCTTAATGTTCATTACAGTGTCATTCTTGTTTGGCCACATATGGGTCTAAGGACAGATTGAATGATGCACTGACTTTTAGACAAAGTTTTGCTTAGCTTTTGAAATCACAAAGTGATTCATGTGTAATTTTGTTGGGATCTGAGAAACTGCGTTGATCTGGTCCTTGACACCTCGGTTAGGCGGACACGACAACACCTGCAGCTGGGTGAATTCATTGTGTTGAATGTGGTGATAACCAGCATGTTAAGTCGTCTCTGGTGAGTTTACTGCTTTTGTTTACAATGTCGATGATTTGGCTTTAATAATAGGACCATTTTCTCTCTTATGTTTGCTTATTTCAATATTTTGCTAGGGTGTTTTTCAGAGGCATTCTGAGAGCCCTCATTCCCATGTACGGAAGAACCATTGAACTACTGCAGAAGGTGGGACAGTCTCAGCCCATGGCCTACCTGATGGACTTTACTTTACCTGTGAGCCTGAAAGACTTTCTGTTCCTCTCACACCCTGATCTGCTATTGGAGGATGACTCTGTAAAACCATCATGGGCCTCTAGGAAGAATAAAAAGCACCAGTTATCCACTCTTAACAGGCTTTTTGGGGACACAAATCTGGATGAGGACAAGGGACAAGAGGAGAGAGAGATGATCCCAGTATTAGGTCAACACGAAGCATCTAGTATAGATCTAGGAACAGCGGTCCTACAGCAACGACCGGGTATTTGTTTTTTTATGCCAGTGTGGTTTATTTTGTTTATGCTACTTTTATATCTAAATATGTGTTATACAATTATACTTGCACGTTATTCTCCAGAAGTCTCATCCTGTGGACTGGACATAAAGGTTATGCTTCAACAACCTTGTAAAACAGTGAAACAGGTATTTGATCAGTTTCTGTCACATCAGTTATTAGAACAAAGAGTCATTAAGACATTAAAAGAGTAAAAAAACATGAGTTTTTCTGCTTTATACAAAACATGTCCTTTTTTTAAGATTATGTCTCGAGGGCCACGGATAAAATCGCATAGCTCATGCCAAGCTGGAGTCTCTCAAAAGAGAAAGTTCTTGAACTTGCTGCGGAAGGTGTCGTCCTTCAGCAACATGACTGCCCAGCTAAAGGAAGTAATACACTGGTGTAGGAGCTGTAAGTTACATCAAGAGCGTAAGCATCTGTCCTACTTACTCCTGAAGTGCTTGAGAATGGAAAGTCTGGAAGCTGATGGCATCAGGTACATTAAAACATTGCTTATATACTCTAGCCAAATATGTGTTTGTTTGCACAAATGTATCATACTTACTTTATACTATGTATGCATTTTATCTTACTTATCAGTCACAAAAATAAAGCACTGTGCTTTATTATGAATAGAATAGAAATGTAAACATCAGCTGTTTTGATCTCTAATAAAATCATAATTGTTTGAATCCCAGGGTGGAGAAGAGATTAAAGATGTTTAAGATAAAAGCTCAAAAGACATTGATGCTTCAGAAGAACGTTTCACTAAAATGTTCCAGTTCCTTCGCTGCTCTTTGGAGAGCTCGGTGGCACCGCAAAACCCCCCTTAGATCATTAATGACATGCTGCAGAACTACCAGACGATCTGTGTTTGCGAGGATGTGCTCTAAAACTGTTAAAGAATTGTTTGCCATGTCATTAAAGACCAGGAGAAACTGCAGCCCGTTGGAAAAAAAGAAAGAATTGTCTGGACATAATGTGGCACCTACTTGTGAGGAGGACAAAATGTACTCGCAGACTGTTATGCAAAAACCAATGAATTTGCCCAAGAATGACATCGATGATATTTTTGCATCCATTGGATTTTAGCAGTTCAGTGTTGAATGTATGAACTTGGTTATGTTTTAAATTGACCACATTTATATGTAGCTAATAGAGATTAAAGGGATAGTTCACTCAAAAATGTATATTCTGCCATCATTTCCTCGCCATCTTGTCATTTCAAATCTGTATGACTTTGTTCTGCAGAACACAAAAGAAGATATTTTATAGAATGTCGATAAATGTTGTTTAGAAAAGGGTAATATTTTTATAATTTCAGGTGTAATTTTCATAGTTTCACAAGTTGGCTTGTGGTGTGGAGTAGATTTTTAAAGTTCTTTAGAACCACAGCGTTGTGTAAAAATGTAAAGAAAAACACTAAATATTTAGCTTGACTCAATGAGCAGCTATAAGTAGCTAAATAAAGCTTGGGAATCTATATTGTGCATTGCATTCTGGGCAGTCGCCCCCATGTTTTAGGAACGCTCAGCAGCTTACAATGACGGCAAATATAAATCAGACAGATGAATCGCGATTTGAGGGGTTAACATTTCTTTAATCATATCAAAATGATCTGTAAGATGTGCAGAAGATGCAGTGTGAAGCTGATGTGTCATCATCTCCGTCAGAAGTATGCCCATCCAATAAATCAGGGTGTTGGGATTGCATTTGTTTCAGCATTGATAAAATGGTGTTGCAAATCACAAATCATGCACCTCAAAAATTTCACTTATTGATAGATATGTATATAGATATTGTTTGTGTTTATAGTACAATTTCTCTAGATTTCATGTCAGGTTGTATTTAGGCATCTTATGATACCTGACCAAAGTTTTCTGTTTCAGTAAAAATGTATCTAATGAAAAATAAGATTTTAAATCAACACGTCCTAGTGGTGAAACAAAAGAGTTTCGAAACATTTCGAAAAAGTAATGATGTAGCGAAGCCTCGTTAGCTAAAGTCATGTGACTTGGCCAGTTGGTTACGCTCTCCGAAGCAACTGATTCAAAACAAAAGTTTCATAAAGGTTTCGAAGCTTCATGAAGTGTGTTTCGTAGTGTTGCTTTCGTCAACGGAAATGTAATACTGTAGCTAGTTTCAATTTTAATTGACTAAAACTAGACTAAATGTCATCAGTTTTCATTGACTAAAACTAGACGAAAATAGTCATGGATAATTCTGACTAAAATAAGACTAAAGTGCTTAGACCTTTAGATGTCTGAAACTTGACTAGACTAAAAAGAGTATGAACGTGACTAAAACTAATAAAAACTAAAATGACAGCTTCATACAAAGACTAGACTAAAACTAAAATTAAAACAGGCCGCCAAAACAACAGTAGTGTTTCGAAAGCACCCATTACTCCTAATTTAAACATCTACCTCCACTATTTCCCACTAAGTCCCAGGATGCGTTGTGCCGCCAACGTCACATTCCCATTCTTTATAGAAATTTTACATCATCTGATTTATATTTGGTCCTCTTTCAGATTTTTATTTCATGAAAGGTGCAAAACCAATCATAGTCAAACAGTAGGCTACTTTAGTTTATGAGTATATAAGAATACAAGAATCCTCATAAGAATTTAATCAAATGCATCAAAATGAATTTTTTGTAGTCATGATATGGAAATACATAAAACAAAAGAATACAAAAATAATTTTAAAGCTTTGCTGACCATTACTTGTTTTGACTTCCACATTATATTTTCTACACAAACCTGTTTTAATCAGAAGTCCACTTAAATGAGGATGTTGTTCATTTGGGATGCTTAAGTGAGACAGATCTGCAAAAAGACGAGCTGAAGTACATCTGCTGCATACAGATCTAATTTACATATTCAAAAATACTTTGAGTGTGATTATTATCAGGAAGAGAAGGTTTTGGTAGTTCCTCTATTTACTAGGGATATATCTTACATTCACCCTGTACAGATAAAAGCATTCTGACAGAATTCAGGATAAAAATGTGACCCATGAGAAAACAGTTTACATTTTAATCAACCAAATAATATATTTATTAAACCTTACAAGCTAATAAACAGGTCGTGCTACCCTGTTTTACTTTGTAAACATGAATAAACAAAAACACATGTCTTCTGAGGTAAAGTCCTCAAATATACAAAGTCATATTGTAATGCTATGAAACAGAAGGCATCTTGTAATAGAAATTTTTGGTAAGTTAATTTTTATCAGAGCTCAGTTTACTCCACAACTTGTCCCAGAATGCCTCGTGCATCTCAGTGTCCAGTGGCCAGTCCAGATAAGTCCTCGTTTTCACCAGTCGGGCCAACCTGTGATGACAGGATAGCAGGCGAGATGGAATTTTTTCTAGGAAGACCAAGATAAGAATGTCTCTCTGTTCTACCTGAAGTCTGTAGGTGCCCAGGCGCATCTCCAAAGAACACCAGCTGCTACGGATGTAGTTACGGCTGACAAGACAAAGAGTTCGGCGACTTGCATAGATGCTGTCTGTGATGTTTTCCACAATGTCTTGTCCCAACTGAAAGTCCCGACTGTGCAAACAGAGACGTAAGAATGGAGGGCCGCGCTTCTCCAAGTTAGGAAGAAGTTCTTCAATGACCCAGCGCTCATCCTTACTGCTGTATGAGATAAACACATCATAGCGGTACTGCTGTTTTCCATCTTTACGTAAAGTTTCTCTGAACCATCCGCTGGCAATGTGATAGAGCGGCTTTATGTATTGCCCTACAAACTGATATGACAACACTACAAAAATAAACAAAAACATAAAAGCAGAAGTTGAGGCAAAGAGCACAAATTCAATATCAAATGAGCAGTTCTCCTGAACGTAATGAACAAAGTTGAGAAAATCAATTCCATCATGAGTCACACACTGTAGTTCTTTCATGGTGGGATTGACCATAAAAACCTGCACCTGCCTGTTGTCTTTCACCCATGAGACCAACCAAGCATCATCACAACTGCAGTGAAGACGAAGCACACAGAGACGGAGGTCCTTTAAACTAGTGAGATGTTCAACAAAACTTTGAAGAATGTTCACATAACTCTGGGTTATAAACACTAGACCAGTCAGTGCCTTCAAGTCTTTTGTCAGACTTCCATCCAAAAAGAAAATTCTGCAGTTGTTCAGGATCAGTTTTCGTAGTTTTGTTAAATTATGAAACATTATTGGCACATTTGGCTGTTTAGAAAAATCAATGTATTCCAGCTTTAAGGTTTTTAAATGAACAAGTTCATTGATTACTGATAAATCACCAATATTGTCTGAGAATACTGATATGAATCTCAGATTGACAACTGATTTAACATATTTCCCAATAAAGTCTTTACCACAGAGGATATATTCAGCATTTATTTGAAGTGAAACAACAGATGCCAAGAGTGGACTGTCACAGTCCTCAACTGTCACATATTGACTTTTGATTTGGAGATCTAGACTCTGATTCAGTCTAATGTCTCCAAACCTCAACTGCATCGGTCTCATGCCTGAACTAATAAACACATTACTCAGATTATACGGGATCCTTCCAAATATATCAGATAAATGCAGTTTGATGTGTGAACTGTTTGCTGGGAAGTGTAGATCTCCCAGAAGAAGTGTGTGAAGGTTAATAAGATGTCCAAATGAATTTGATTCAATTTGAATTAAAGGATTTTCTTGAAGATCTAAAATCATCAGTTCATACAGACCACTGAACGTGTCTCGATAAATGTGAGACAACTTGTTACGATAGAGGTTTAATTCTTTCAGTTTGTCTAATCCAGTAAAAGCAAAATCTTCTATGTTGGAAATATTAGATGAACATAATTCCAAACTTTCGAGATGTTTGAAACAGAAAAATTGGTGAGATATTATCTTACCTATCACATTTCCATTCAGAAGCATAATAGAGAGCTGTTTGACTGACTGTGGAAAGGACAAACAAACAGATTTAAAATCATTTGAACTAATCACATGTTGACTTACTTCAAATCTTGAAAGGTTGGTGAAAATATGAAAAATTGAATCTACATTTAAGGGGGTTAAATTCTGTATAATGAGTTGCTCAAGCTCAATGCCTACAACATTTTTACAGTCTTCAGTAATTTTTGTAGGAGTAGCTGTCAAGTTTATAGTCCTGGAATATACACTAATATATTTAATAGAATACATCTTCGCTGCGTAACACAACTCATCAATGTTAAGTACATTCACAATGAAACTCAAACTATAGATATTATTTACTCCAACCAAAGAAAGATCTCTGAGGAAATCTGGTTGGACACCAAAGCTCAGGTCCCATAAATTTCCTAAAACTTTCAAAGCCCCCTCATCTATGTGCTTTACTGATCCCAGACCCAATTTTATTTTTTCAATATTGTATTCAGTGGGTATGTGACTGTGAGACGTGTTAAAATGAGAACAGTTTAGCAACTGAAGACGATTTACATTTTCACCATAGATATATAACCACTTAAGTAATTTTAAATTTCCCAGTCGACACAAAACTTCAGAAAGATCTTTTAAACAATCATCACTTATGCTTATTTTTTCTAACTGAGAAATTGTATCAAAAACATTTGGTGCCATTGATGTCAAACTATACTGTGAAAGATACAAGTTCTTAAGTGAAGGAAGTCCACTGAAATCCGCAGATGATTCACAACAGTTTTCTTCCATTATGACAGAAAAGCACAATGAAGTTAGTTTTAACAACCCAGTAAAAGCTTCTGGAGAGATCTTGGAAAAACATCCTTTAATTTCGAGGTATTCCAGAGATGGTAAGTTTGAAAATGAGCCGGCAGCTAAAATACCAATTTCCTTATCCATGTAAATGCAGAGATTTCGTAAACTTGACGGAAGGCCTCGGAGGTCCTCTTTAATGTCAGTAACGTCTTGGCATGATGCAGTGTTTGTATTTCCATTGCATGCATAGACAGATTCTCCCACATAGCTGGACACATGACATTTCCCAGCAAGCCAGGAAAATACACATGAAGTCTTTAGAAACAACACGAAGAGAGTGAGTATAGTCATCTTCAAATGCTGAGTGGTTTTCTCTCCTTTCAGTTTTTATCTTCAGTTGTCTTGTTGTGCTGTTATCTCTCTATATCTGGAGGTGTATCAGAATACTTTAAATAAGAAATTAACTTCCCTTTTTTTGTAGACAGATGTTACAGAGTTTATATCCGTTGCCTTATATGTCTTAGGTATTTTTTTCATGCATAATATCAGATAAAGTCAGGCATACAAAATAAACACTGATGATATGTCAAGCAAGACGACATCAAATCTACTGCAGTTGACGCATGCAGAGCTCTTTAACAATATATAATACCAGTATATGTACAGTAAGGGATATTAAAGGACTGCATATTAAAGGACTTTAATGCACGATGTGGTTGCCTCCGCAAAGTACATTATTTGTAGCTTTCACATCTTAAAGAGAGGCGTCAACTTTATTTGTCATTGTAATAATGATGCAACGAAACTTGTTTGATTGCTTCACATAGACCAGCAGCAAAATTATATAGTGTAAATAAATAATTCCCATTATCATATGCGTACATCACACCGTACGTGGAATCTAGTGCCTAGTGACTGTGCCCTGGGTGAGTTGAGTCCTTGACAATATTGCCAGCCCTCTTTTGAGGGCAGTCTGCATAAATTGTATCCAGGTCAGGGAACTTGGTTCCGACAACTCCTGCAGTGTTAACTATGCGGGACAGATCTCTTCGATTCTGTGTAGTGCAGCAGGCATCAACACTGAAAAACAATAACACTGTATGCTTTCGATTGTACTCCTGTAGAAATTATCAAGAGCTGAGTGGGTAGTTGGGCTTTCTTAAGCTTCCTTAGGAAGAAAAGTCTCTGAGCCTTCCTCACCAAGTAGGAAGTATTAACAGTCCATGTTAGATCATTTGTGTTATAAAGGCCCAGAAACTTAATGTGATGAACCCTTTCCACTTACTCACTGCTTAGCCAATATGGAGGGGGGAATGTTCTGTTTTCCTGGCTTTCCTATAGTCTATAATAAGCTCCTATGTTTTAGTAGCCTAGTATTGAGAGCCAGGTCACACTCTAAAAAAGTGTTGGGTTATTTCTTTAACCCAACTGCTGGGTTGAGCCTGTTGGGTCACTTTGTTGGGTTATTTTGTCAGTGCTGGGTAGTTTTTTTGTGTAACCCAACGCTGGGTTACCGGTTTGGTCCAATTGAGTGACAGCTTAGAGAGTAATTCCCCCTTCTATGTAAAACTGCCTGAAGTATATACTATTGCTCTTGTTTTGTCACAAAATAAGAGTTTTTCAGGGTACAATGTATGTGTTTAAAATTGAAATTTTGAGTCGGTTAATAAAGATTTTTTCTTTTGTACCCCGCCCAACGCAGCCTTACCTGGCAAGTGCTTGTGAAATTCACCGTTTTCTCTGATGCCTCAGTAGTGTTTAAATCTGGTATATCATTTTGTTTTTATCTAGAGGGCAGTTTGGCCTCTTAAATCTGTCCTTGTTTCTGGGCAAATCGTTTTGACTTAGGGCAAAGTTGATTTGCCCTCAGTCAAATTTGGATTTGTTTTTATTTAGCCTTGTAAGTTAGCCTACTGGAATATATTATTTGCTTGTATATTTCCTATTACAAACGTCTTATACTTTATAATAAAGGATTGTGTTTTGTAACATTTTAAACATTATAAGAGTCAGGATGAATTCATACGAATTAGCCACCTCGTCAAATACTTACGACTTCCCGTGAGATCAGGTTGGATAATCATAGCAGACAGTAGACACATGCAATAGTAACCGTATTTATTTAATATCGGCGTTATGATTGGTCAGATCGCCTGTCAATCAAACTGCTCCTTCGCTGGCATTTTGATTCGCCTCAGGAGTTTTTCAGAGAGGTGGACAGTTATTGCAAAAAAGAGGTAGGCCCTATGTTTTTAAGTTTTTAATCTATAAAACTATTAATGTACACCAGAAAATGCAAAGTATGCAAAATTGAGTGGTTTACATGCCATTAATAGTAGCTTACCATAGCTTCGTTAGCTTTGGTAGGCTAAGGTAAATGGTTTGCTAGTCTGCATGCCCACATCGTAATAACGTTAACGTTACAATTTTTGAATAAGTTAGCTGTATACGCCTTTTAAATAATGAAAACGTCTCATTTGATCATCATTTCTTCTGAATTTTGTAACTTATGTAGTTAAGTTAACTTACGCATCTAAAACGTTCTTAAGTTAGGCTACTGTCGGCACTTATAGCGGCACGAATAGTAACGTTACCTAAGCTATTCAGCTAACGTTAACTTAAACCATCATATATTTATAAATAGTACTGTTATTCTATGACGCAACGTTGTTAGACACTGTCGGAGGTGTGAGCGACGGTCAGCCCTCACGGCTTCGCTGAGAGCAGCTTTATCTCGGTCAGAGCGATGGGTATATGACGCTGGCTTTTATAGTGGTTAAACGTAAGCTCTAATTCATTTTGGGTATATAACGAGCAATCTTTGGTGTTAGTAATCTATTACTTGTTCCTGAGAAAGTAGAATTGGCTTACGATTTTTTTTTTGTCAGGCTATATTTAACTTTCTGTAGGCCTACTAGAAAAATCCAGTGTTTTCTTTATGTAAAATAATTAAATATCCACAAAGAAATGTAATCTGTACAAAAACAATTTTCAGACAGTATTATCAATAATAATAATATAATTAATAATAATGTTCGTCTTTTGGATATTCAATGGCTCCTGTCCCTCTTCAGTGAAACAGATTTGATTATGCAATAAACTATCCAGTATATCTTAAAGGGATATACTCTTCCTTAAATGCATGTTTTTCTATTATCAAAGGTCAAAATAAGATTTACATAGTGATGTGTTGACAAAGTGACAAAAGTTTAAATAAGTGAGCGAATGAAATATCTGTATTGCCCACAAAAATGTTATTGGTGTATCCCTAATGCAAAGCTCTCTTTTTCATTGGTTAAAAAAAGTATGTGCTCATGGCAGTATTCTTAAAATAACTTTCAATACGCTGTCTGTATCTGTGTTTGGCCTAATGCCCCTCTTTAGTTCTCTACGGGTGTTACTGTAAGCTAGCTTGTAGGGCTGGGTATCGGTTCTGATGTTCCGATTCGATTCCGATTCACAATCTCTCGATTCGATTCTCGATTCGAGTCAGTGATTGTAGATTTAATACAAATTCTATAGATTTTTCTTAAAAAACATCAGTAAACGTCAGATTACAATGGTGAATTAAAAAAATGAGCCAATAACCTGTGTATTAAACTTTATTTTAATTAGTTGTATTATATGGCATTTTGTTTCTTTATCTTGACCTGAGCTTTAAGAAAAAAACACCAGCATCTGTCATGTTAATTAAGCAATGGACATGTGCTTCCTGTTGTAATATCCACCTGTTGTAAAAAGAATAGCGACATCTAGTGGACAGAAGTAGCAATAACATTCACGTTAATAAATGTTCAGTGTTCAAAATCTTTAGACAAACGTTATTATCTTTTATCAAAGTAATAAAAATGACGACAGACACTCTACATTAGTTGACACATTTTTACACTTATGTATGCAAACTAGACCCACAGATAAACAGTAAACACTTATCAAAACTATGATGGTAAATAGTTAGTTGAGTGCAAACGCAAGTTTTTTTGCCTCATACCGCACTGGCCTGCTTTTTGCTTGTGTGATTTAATGTTATGGTCTTTTTTAACTATCTAATAGTAAAAAAGTTGTTTCTAAAACAAATGATACAAGAATCATCAGGCATTCAAAATCTTCTGGTATATTTTGGTCTAAATATGAAAATTTAGTGTCAATAAAATAGTTTCTCGCATTAATCATGTCATTAATAAAATGTAGGTTAACATGAAGGTTATGTAATTTACAGCATGGTGCAATTTTTTCCCATCACACACTAACAATACTAACAGCAACAATAATGTAGAAGATAATAAGTTTTTTCAATGAATAAACACATTGTATTACATCAAAAGCACAAGTTAATAATGTTTTTAATCATGTTATATCACCGCTTTGAAATGAGAAGAGAGTGAGTCCCACAGTTTTTTGAGAAACAAAAGGTGTTTTATGATCCCTATTTTGTGCTATGATTTTAAAGCTAGCCAGTATAAATTTGAGGTGTATTTTTGTTGAAATAATTAAAATAAATATTCATTCATTTACATCCTTGAGAGTAGGAACACGTTTCCAATTATGTAAGTTTTTTCACAGATAAAGCATCATATTATTGAAAAAGCAATAATTAACAACCATATATTTCGTTTTTATATTACATTTTGAAAAAAGTAATATAATTGATTTTTATGGGGTGGGTCGGTCTTTCTACCGCTTCAGTGTTAAATGAATTTTCAGTAAATTGAATGCATTTTCTTTCCATCAAAATGTAAAAACAAAGAACATACACTGTGCTTCTCTCAACGAGCAGCTGTAAGAGTGTGTAAATTAGGTGATGTTCACATTTCGTGCGGTTTCATATTATTATATCATGCAAAACAGAAAACAAAACCACTACTTTTTAGTCCATAAGAATTAAAGAACCTAATCTATGTAAAATGTTTTGATAATGTTTTTTATATTCGTATTATGGACATTCATAAAACAAAAAATTACAAAAAAAGGAAAAACTTGGGCATTACGCATCACTTGTTGACTTTCTACACAAACTAAATCGAACTTCACCAAAATGAAGAAGTTTTTCATGTGAGATGTGGTAAAATACATATGCTGCATGCTGAAGATCTTATTAACACATTCAGAAATAGTTTGAGTGTTGAGATTATTATCAGGGAAACAAAGTTTCAGTAGTTTCTCTATTAGGAATTGTTACTCTGATCAGATGTTTGAACAAAATTGCACTATGCTATTTTATGAAATGTATGAATTTCCTATTTTATGAAACAGAAATGCATGTTATTTTCATATTTGATAGTCATAGAATGTTAAAAAATGGCAATAGTATGTTTTCGAGGGTTTATATGCTTTGCATACTGATAACAGTTATATTGTGAGTGTATTAAACAAAGTAGGCATCCTTCATATTGGTTAAATCTTTCATTAAATTGCGTTTAATTTAACTATGAACAATGCATTAACACCTTTTTTACAAACACAGCTGTTTTGTTTTTAGTCTAGTCTAGTTGCTTTTATCAGAGCTCAGTTTATTCCACAATCTGTCCCAAAATGCCTCATGCGTCTCAGTGTCCAGTGGCCAGTCCAGATAAGTCCTCGTTTTCACCAGTCGGGCCAACCTGTGATGACAGGATAGCAGGCGAGATGGAATTTTTTCTAGGAAGACCAAGATAAGAATGTCTCTCTGTTCTACCTGAAGTCTGTAGGTGCCCAGGCGCATCTCCAAAGAACACCAGCTGCTACGGATGTAGTTACGGCTGACAAGACAAAGAGTTCGGCGACTTGCATAGATGCTGTCTGTGATGTTTTCCACAATGTCTTGTCCCAACTGAAAGTCCCGACTGTGCAAACAGAGACGTAAGAATGGAGGGCCACGCTTCTCCAAGTTAGGAAGAAGTTCTTCAATGACCCAGCGCTCATCCTTACTGCTGTATGAGATAAACACATCATAGCGGTACTGCTGTTTTCCATCTTTACGTAAAGTTTCTCTGAACCATCCGCTGGCAATGTGATAGAACGGCTTTATGTATTGCCCTATAAACTGATATGACAACACTACAAAAATAAACAAAAATATAAAAGCCGAAGTTGAGGCAAAGAGCACAAATTCAATATCAAATGAGCAGTTCTCCTGAACGTAATGAACAAAGTTGAGAAAATCAATTCCATCATCAGTCACACACTGTAGTTCTTTCATGGTGGGATTGACCATAAAAACCTGCACCTGCCTGTTGTCTTTCACCCATGAGACCAACCAAGCATCATCACAACTGCAGTGAAGACGAAGCACACAGAGACGGAGGTCCTTTAAACTAGTGAGATGTTCAACAAAACTTTGAAGAATGTTCACATAACTCTGGGTTATAAACACTAGACCAGTCAGTGCTTTCAAGTCCTTTGTCAGACTTCCATCCAAAAAGAAAATTCTGCAGTTGCCCAGGATCAGTGTTTGTAGTTTTGTTAAATTATGAAATATTATTGGCAAATTTGGCTGTTTAGAAAAATCAATGTTTTCCAGCTTTAAGGTTTTTAAATGAACAAGTTCATTGATTACTGATAAATCACCAATATTGTCTGAGAATACTGATATGAATTCCAGATTGACAACTGATTTAACATATTTCCCAATAAAGTCTTTACCACAGAGGATATATTCAGCATTTATTTGAAGTGAAACAACAGATGCCAAGAGTGGACTGTCACAGTCCTCAACTGTCACATATTGACTTTTGATTTGGAGATCTAGACTCTGATTCAGTCTAATGTCTCCAAACCTCAACTGCATCGGTCTCATGCCTGAACTAATAAACACATTACTCAGATTATACGGGATCCTTCCAAATATATCAGATAAATGCAGTTTGATGTGTGAACTGTTTGCTGGGAAGTGTAGATCTCCCAGAAGAAGTGTGTGAAGGTTAATAAGATGTCCAAATGAATTTGATTCAATTTGAATTAAAGGATTTTCTTGAAGATCTAAAATCATCAGTTCATACAGACCACTGAACGTGTCTCGATAAATGTGAGACAACTTGTTACGATAGAGGTTTAATTCTTTCAGTTTGTCTAATCCAGTAAAAGCAAAATCTTCTATGTTGGAAATATTAGATGAACATAATTCCAAACTTTCGAGATGTTTGAAACAGAAAAATTGGTGAGATATTATCTTACCTATCACATTTCCATTCAGAAGCATAATAGAGAGCTGTTTGACTGACTGTGGAAAGGACAAACAAACAGATTTAAAATCATTTGATCTGATCCTATATGAACATACTTGCAATTTTGAGAGGCCGCTAAAAATATGAAAGATGGAATCTATTTTAAATGCCTCATGACCATTCCATTGATCAAAATATATGTCTACAACGTCTTTACAGTCTTCAGTAATTTTTGTAGGAGTAGCTGTCAAGTTTATAGTCCTGGAAAGTACACTAATATATTTAATAGAATACATCTTCGCTGCGTAACACAACTCATCAATGTTAAGTACATTCACACTAAAACTCAAACTATAGATATTATTTACTCCAACCAAAGAAAGATCTCTGAGGAAATCTGATCTGTAACCAAAGCTCAGGTCCCATAAATTTCCTAAAACTTTCAAAGCCCCCTCATCTATGTGCTTTACTGATCCCAGATTCAAATCTATCTTTTCAATATTGTATTCAGTGGGTATGTGACTGTTAGAGGTGTTGAAAATAGAGCAGTTTAGCAACTGAAGATGATTTAAATCCTTATCACCGAGAAAAAGCCACTTAAGTGATTTTAGAATTTCCAGTCGACACAAAACTTCAGAAAGATCTTTTAAACAAGCATCACTTATGCTTATTTTTTCTAACTGAGGAATTGTATCAAAAACATTTGCTGCCATTGATGTCAAACTATACTGTGAAAGATACAAGTTCTTAAGTGAAGGAAGTCCAGTGAAATCCACAGATGATTCACAACAGCTTTTTGTATTGAAATCCAACCGTAATGAAGTTAAATTTAACAACCCAGTAAAAGCGTCCTGAGAGATCTTAGAGAAACATCCGCTAATTTCAATGTATTCCAGAAAAGGGAAGTGTGAAAATGTTCCAGGAGCCAAAATACCACCATAGTTATCCGGATCCATTTGAATGCAGATACTCTGTAAATTTGTCGGAAGCCAGCGGAGGTCCTTTTCAATATCGGTGACATGATTGCAGAAGGCAGTGTTTATTTTTTCACTGCATGAGTTCAGAAAGCGTATGTCTTCCACAATGTTCACAAAACATTTCCTTGGAAGCCAGGAATATATACATGAGGTTTTTAGAACCAGTACTAAGAGCATGAACCAAAGCACCATCTTCAAAGTGATTTGTCTCCAGTGTAATTTTTTTCTTCTGGTAGTCTATTATCTTGATGTTCTGTCTCAGAGGGGAAATAGCATACTTTAAATAAGAAATTAACTTCCCTTTTGTCATGCGGTATGTCACCGGGTTTATATCAGTTGCCCTTTTGTTTTGTTTTGAAGTGTTTTTGCTTACCTTACCCAGATTTGCAACAGTAATCTTATGTTGATTTATAAGCTTTCAGGTCAGTTTGACGTTTGACTGTAACCCATGCACGTATAGATAAGTGCATAAAAATATAATGCAATGTTTTGTTTCAAATTGAGATCACGTTATAGAGGCAAAGCTTTTTTGGATGGCAGCATTTTTTTTTTTTTTATATGTTTATTGCTCTTTTATACAAACAAAACTTCACAGATTATAACAAACAGTATTCACATATTTCCAATCATCAAATAATATATATATATATATAATAATACAAAAATAAAGGAAAAACAGACAAAAAAATACAATATTCCTTAAAGGCCTCCCCTTGCCGGACACAAGTTATACTTAAATATATTCTTAAATATCTTCCACTATCTTATTGAATATGTCTCCATTCTCGCTTTCTATAAAAGACATAAAGGGGTTCCAAGCATCCTCAAAAACCTTATATTTTCCTTTAATAATATAGGTTAGTTTTTCCATTGACATATTTAGTAACATCTCTCTAAACCATCTCTGAATACTTTGTGCCTCCAGCTTTTTCCAATGAAGTGCAATAAGGCATTTAGCTTGCAAAATACACATAGAAATTAAAGTATATTCTCTCGATTTAAGATTATTAGGATATAAATGTAATAAAAAAACCTTTGGTTCAAAAGGGATATTAACATCAATTATTCTGTTTATCATACTGTGCACTTCTTTCCAAAATTTCAGTATTTCCTCACACTCCTATACACAGTGGGAAAATGTACCTTTACATATATTACATTTAGGACAGTTGTCTGTAATATTATTATTAAATTTATTCAATAATACAGAAGTTATATAAACTCGCATTAGCCAGTTATACTGTAACAACTTTAGTCTTGTATTGACTGTTTGTGTTTGAGCATCCTGACAAATCTCTCCCCAGTCCTCTAATGATATCTCCTCATTGAGATTTTTACCCCATGCCTCTATTCGAGATTTGGCAGACTCCCGAGATCCTTCTACCAACATGTTATACAAAAGTGAGATCCGACCTTTACTGTAACAGTTTTTGGTGATTTCTTTTTCCAGAACTGACAATGGTGGTATATTTATAGTGCTTTTCTGAAATGACACAATAAAACTTCTTATTTGTACCTAAAAAAATGACTCCTAGGTATATTAAATTTAGTACTAATTTCTTGAAAGGACATTAGATTATCTTCCCTATATAAATCTTTTAATACCTTTCTCCTCCCACAATTTAAAGCCTGCATCTATTCTTCCCGGAATAAATTCTTTACATTTTTATATATATCTATGGGGATACCATCTGGTCCCGCCGCCTTCCCCGCTTTCATCAGTTCAATAGCATCTACTACTTCCTGATGTACTTGGCTGATGTTTTTTCCTAATTCGTTTTTTTGTTGTTCTGGTGCAGTTGGCAGATCTAAATCATCCAAAAACATATTTTGCACTTCAGAGCCTGGTATACATTCCGAGCTGTATAGTTTCATATAATAAGACCTAAATGATTCATACATTTTTTGCGGGTCAACTATTACACTACCATCTATGTTTTCAATAAGCGCAACAGCCCTCTCCATTTGTCTGTTTTTTATCTGCCACGCAAGCAATTTACATGACTTCTCTCCCTGATCATAAAAAGTTTGTTTCAATTTCAGTAACTTCGTTGTTATCTTATTTGCAGACAATGTATTATACCTAGATCATAGCAGTAAGAGTTGTTTATGCTCCCCTGCACACATCAAACCACTCCGGAAAATTTCACCCTCCAGCTCCTTAATCTTATTCTCTAACTCCTTTAACTCTTCTTGAGATTTGTTCATTTTGAAGCTGCAAAGCTAATGATTTGTCCCCGTATAAAGGTTTTTAATGCCTCCCCACAAACCCCAGCCGATGTTTCAGATAAATTTGTTTCAAAATAAATATCAATTTGTTTACCTAGAAAGTCAACAAATGATGGATCATTTAACCAGCTGGGTTGAAATCGCCATTTTGGAGGATCTTTACACAGTTTTGAATCAACATAAACCACTGACACTGATGTGTGGTCGGAAATTACAATACTATGATATTGACAGTCAATAATCTTTGAAAGCAGTTGGGCTGATACCAGAAAGTAATCAATTCGAGAGTCAGTCTGATGCTTTGCAGAATAGCATAAATAAGATGTTTGAGTTGGGTTAAGATGTCTCCATATGTCCAATAGATTGAGCTCTCTCATAAAATGTTGTATCTGTTTTCTAGAGTTTACATGAGTGATATCTACACCTGTGGAACTATCTTTTTCTGGATCCAGGGTGCAATTCATATCACCTGCAAATATATTTTGACCTGGTAATGAAGCAACCAATAGAAATATATTACTATAGAATTTAGAGTCATCATTGTTTGGGCCATATATATTCACTAAATTTATTCTCTCTGTCAGCAACGCACCCTGAATAATTACAAATCTGCCAGCTTGATCGTTAATAATATTCTCTACTTGAAATGGCACAGATTTATGTATCAATGTTATAACCCCTCTAGCTTGTGTAGTATAACATGCAGAAAAAACCCGTCCCTGCCACCGTCTCTCTATTTTCACCACTTCTTCCTTAGTCATGTGTGTCTCTTGCAAGAACACCACTGTTGTATGTAATTGTTTTATTCTATTCATCACCTGTTTAATCTTTTTCAATTTACCTAAACCTCTGCAATTCCATGATAGAAGTTTAATTCCCCCTGTCTGTGACATCTACTAGTTTTACATTAATTATTGCCTTAAAGAATTTACTTGCCGAGCAACAGGAAGCCAAAATAAACTTAACACATAACAAAAAAAAAAACAAATAACATCAACTCACCCCACCAGTTTCCCATATTTTACCGATAACATCAGTATCCGTAACCCCTCCCCTCGATTAACTTCTTGTATGGTGTTTAACCTACTATTGCAACTGACAAACCCTTTATACTCTTTTTTGCCATTTTAACCCCTCACTGCAATTTTATACCCACACATTTTTTTTACACCGAATAATGTTTTGCACCTCATACTGCTATTCCAACAAAGACAATATACATTCTCATAATAATGCATAAAAGAACTGTAACAATATTATTAACTCTGTTAAACTATTCACATATGATCAAAGTACCTATATTAATATTCAGAATTAACTTTCACCTTGTACCTGTACTTTTTACAAATTAAATCATAAGTGCCCTCCTCTGGTATTCAAAGGGATCAACTGACACAAATGTCTTCAGTTCGTTGTCTTTAGATTCAGCCAATTTACTTATTCACATAGCTACATTTTACCATACAGTTTTTGGGCGACTTACTAAATGAAAATAAAATAGGCATCTCCTTCATGACTCTTAAAATCCGATAGTCCTATACTTCACTAATTACTTGCCATCTATGTGTTGCATGTAATTTACCACTTCTTCTGGATTGTTCAATATCACGGTACGATCCTTGTGTGTGAGAAGCAGTCGAGCGGGGAATATTATTCTGTGCCGGTTGAGTCCCTTGTAACGTAGCTTTTGACGAACTGCATCGTAGCTTCTCTGTTGTCTCTGTGACAGATCGGGGAAGAGACAGAGATTCTGGCCGTTATACACAATTGTTCCCTTAGCCCTTGCAGCCTTTAATACTTGCTCTCTATGCTTAAAATTGAGAAACTTCATGATGACTGTTCTCGGCAACACTTTACCATCCTGCCTGCTGCGACCCTGACATGAGCTGGGTATCTGATGGGCTCGCTCTATTAACAGTGGTGTGCAGACTGAGTCCAATTCTAAAATCTCTGGCAGCCATTTTTCCAAAAAAGCACACATATCCATACCCTCCTCCTTCTCTGGAAGGCCGACCAGTCTAAGATTACTCCTCCTACTTCTGTTTTACAAATCAACCACCTTTTCGGAAAGTGATTTCACCTGCGTTTCCAGCGTGTCAGCTCTTGCCTTCATTTGGACAATCCGTTCCGCTTCCGTCATTCTCTTTGTAACTTCCGTAACCACCGAAAGAACTTTGTCAATCTTACCACTGACTCGTTTTTCCATCGCTTCCATCATCTCGGCGAGGCCTCACCACCACCACCTTCTTCCTCCGTCTCGTCATGCCCGCTAGGGCTATCAGGGTCGGAAGGCGTATTTTGCAATTTCGGTATCCAATCTCCCTTGATTTTTATTCTTCTTTTTCGATGGCATTATTGCAACGCTCACTTTATCAATCTCACCAGTGTTATAAGTGGGTTTGAAAAGGATTAAATTAAGGTTAATGCAGGAGGGTTGAAAACCGCGACCTCTCACGCCAACGCCATAACCGGAAGTGGATGGCAGCATTTTAAAGTAGTTTGGGTTAAATGCTACAAAATCATAATGTGACATTTACTTCAAATATTTATTTATATGTTGATTTGATGAAAAGCCTTACCGTAACTTGTGTCTTTTCTAATCTGAAATGACTGTACCTCTGTGTACAATGTGTGGTTGTGTTGTCTTGTCTTAATGTTGTCTCTCTGTCATTGAATGAGAATATGTGAGTATATGTTATTTAAGTATACTTAAACTGAAATAAATTAAAAAATCTATATATTTTTTGTGGCCAGATGTCACGTGTTAGTACTTTTCAGTTGCCTTATTTGTTTGTGGCTTTTTGTACTCATGTATAAAATCAGACATCAACAAGCTGAAGACATCAAGCTCACATCGAGTTATACACAACAATCTCCCTTATGCTACAAGATCAAACTGTGACATCCTGAAATATTAATTTATTTACATTGTTTAAGTTCATATAAATATTAACAAGATAAAAAGTAAAATACATTTTTGAAATGCTTTTAAACAATTAATACTTCCAAAAAAGGAAACTTCCATTGCTTGTGTTATTAAAAATAGTACAAAGGTTTCTGACATAAATAATATAGAAAGCATTGTAATTCTGTGTATATAAAGTAAAATAACATTTTAATAAATTAGTTTACATTTAACCTACTGTATGTGTGTACTGTATGTTTTCTTACAGTACATGAAGGATTCTCATTTGTGGCACATTCAATTTGAAGTTACATACTGAGTTTCAGACTCAATGCAAATAAACACTTGACAACACACAATACACAGACAATGTGGCTTTGAGTTTGTAAACGGGTGGGCGAATCTATTACATTTGTTTGTAAGACATGTTATGGGGTTGCTGTCAATACTTCAATATATCGTTTGAAGATAAATTGTACTGTGTGAACTCGCAGTTCATACCCTTTCAGTCAGGAAAGATCACACGTGGATTTATGGGCTAGCTCACAGATGAGTACCTTTACCTTTCTCCTCAGTGTTGCCATTCTCATCAAACTGAAACACACTACTGTCCAAAGCATGAACTTGCTTATCTTTCACAGATCCGGGCTCATTGGTGCTCTCTGCACTTTCTCCATCCATCTCCAAAGACCTCTTCGGACCATAATGCTTGAATGAGTAATACACTGAAAATATAGGGGCACTTTAAATTTAAATTCAAGTAAATCCAGAAATGCTTATAGTCTATATAATCGTGATCAATTCAACTTTTTTAATATTACTACTCAAAAAAAGAATCATTTAAGATTCTAGCTACCTAACTGTTGTAACACTATTATTGCAAATGATACATTTTGTATTCCCAATGTGCCATCTTACCTCCCACCGCAATCCCGGCCACAACTAGCTGGAAGATACTGTAAATTAAGGGGAAGGCGAACATGAGCTCGAGCTCAGCAGGACTGAAGGACAGCTGGGTTATTGTACTGCAAAGCTGGGCGTTCTGCATGCCAGTTTCTAATGCAATGGTGCGACACCTGCGGTCATATGCACAATAAATCAGATATCATGCAACAGGATTATGTCATCTAATGTAATAGTTTCATAAATTGTCTTAAAAACGTGAGTATACGAGTGTAAAAAAGCTAAACCTTTGTCATCTGCACGAGCACCACGGCGCTGACAAAAAAAAAGAAGTGTTATGAAAATAAATGTTTTGTCGTTCTTACCTGTACCAAGGTTGTCCCACAAAGCGAGCGAGCAGAAAGCCCAGACCAAAGCCGATGAAGGGATAAACTGTACCGATGATCCAAAGCGACGGAGAAATTATCCATGAGGACTGATACAGCACACCACCTATGACTGCAATCACTACAATGAGGACGATTCCTACCACAGATCCGACCTGAACATACACAAAATAACATGTGAAGCCACTCACAACGTGAAATTGGAATTTTCGATGGAAATGTTAAGAAAGAAAAACTCACTTTGAGGACTTTTTGAGCTATTTCAGGCCGCTTGCTTTTCAAAAACATTCCCAAACCGACAGGCACAAGTAAACTCACTAGCGTGATGCCTAGAAAATTGAACATAATTATTTCATATATAAGAGCAAATAGCTTGTCAATATGAAAAATTGACTTTAGACTTGACTAGAGCAGGTGAGTTACCAATGCTGTCGTAAGGGATCTGGAGAGTATCGGCTGATGTCCAGACTGAGGTATAGATGAGCAAACAGAGAGGCATCATGCCCAGTGCCAGGATTGAAGAACATGCGGTCATGCTGATACTGCGGGCATCATAAAGTGTTATGTTAGCACATTCACTTATCAAGATGACTATTCCATCATTATACATATTTTTCATTTGTAAGACACTAAGCCACTTATTCCCAAAATAGAATGTGTGCGCTTTATTAATTCACATGCTTATTTTGTTCACTTAAATCTATAAGAAATTACAATGTTAGCATTAAAATAATAAATGTTATTTTATTTAAAAATCATTGGCTTTTCATTTTCTAATTTTGATGAAATAGTTTAGAACATTCAATAAGAAACTATAATAATATGCAGACATTTTGAACATATGTGGATATATAAATATAAGAAATTCAATTGAGTTTTTCCATTAATTTAATGCTTTAAAATAAGTGTTTTATTTTTTCTATGTATTAAAATACAGATTTTGGGGCTAATTTTGCTGATATGGATAAACAGAAAACGAACATATTAACCCAGGAACAGTAAAATCTGATGGAATTTATTTTGACTAAACAACATAATTGTGAATGGTCTCACCTTAGATCCATGTCTCCGTCGAGCCAATAGCAGATAATATTCGAGCTGGACCCTCCAGGGCAACAGCCCATGATGATAATGACTACAGCTTGGATGGGCAGCACATTGAATGCCAGAGCAAGTGCAAAGGCTGTGAAAGGCATGATGCCAAACTGGCACAAAAATCCGATGAAAATGCCCCAGGGCCTGCGGATGTGCCCCCATAGCTTTCTTACCTCGACAGTGCAGCCCATTGCAAACATGACCATGGCCAGCATGACAGTCAGTGCAGTACTCATTATCACCCCTAGGATCTCATTGAAGTCACTAAGGGGCACAAGGCAGGACCTGCCTGAGCAGATGGTGGCATTGACAGGGCAGATGGGCTGTGGGGTGCACATGTTGATGAAAATGAGTTTGAAAGAAACACTGAAGAATTAAATGAAGCTCCTATGGAAAAGGGAATCAAGGAAAACAGGTTGAAGATGTAGATTCCAATCACAGAGTTGAGGAGATAATGGTTCTGTCTTCTTAAAAGATGATTTGGAGAAAGTGCTCTGCGCTTTAAGTCCAATTCATTTTCCCATTTAATACCCCTCTCTCTCTGTGACAAAAAACTTATGGACTTTTACAAGCCGAGGTAGGGTTTTAATATCTGGCCGGTGCCTATAAAATTGAGCAGAAAAGTTAAAAAATAAAAAATTAACCAGCTGCAAATGTTTTATGGGGTCAGTGTCCAAATGCGAACGTATAAAAAGAAAAGGGTGGGCAAAAAAAAGAAGTTAAATTTGGGAACAATAAATGTGATTGCACCATCTTGCCTTTTTATAACATTGTGACACTTAAACTTTATTGTTTATCTTCATATACAGCTCTGTATCATCACCATCAATGCTGCTGCTGAGGGGAGAAGAAAGGATGCCTACCTGACACGATGCTAAGTGCGTCACAGAATACAGATGGTTACGAAAAAAAATAAAAGCCATAAACTGTTGAATTATTTTTAAGTCATTGGAGACATGACAAGAGAAATGTGTTGAGTATCACTTTGTCTCCCTCCATTACCAATATCTCCACACACACACACAATTGACCACAAAGTTAAATAATAGACACCCAGGGCTCGTAAGGGCAATTCGGCACAAAGTTCATCGATTGAATGCAATTCATGCACTGTTCTCGTAGAGTAAAAATATAAAAACATAAAAATTAGCTAAAGATAACAATACATTTATTGAGTTTTTATAGGTAGTTCACCCAAAAATTCTGTTAGTTCATCATGTCATTTCAACCCTGTGTGACCTTGACCGTCTTTCCTTGATAGAACAAAAGGTACTTTTCCTTTTCCTAGAAAAGAAAATCATGGCCAATCTTTTTACTTATGGAATGTAAAATCAAACTAGAAATTAAAAAAGGCACCATAAAAGTGGTACGAATAACTTGTGCACAATTTTCTGAATCTTCTCAAGTTTTATTCAGGGTAAAGAATAACTAAAATGGAATTGTTATACACTAATAATCGTCCACTTCAATGATAACTAAGTTATAAGCTTAAATTTTGGTCTGATCATCATGTAAAGCTATTGTAAAGCCTGCTTTCTTCAGGACACAATAGTAGATACTTTACTAAAAATGGAAATGTATTATGTATTCTGTATGCTTCCATAGAACAATTAACAAATGTTTATTCCAAGATAATTAAAATTTTTCAAGATATGACTTCCGAAGAGATTCAGAGTTAAATTACGTAGCAAGTTTTTCCATAGACCAGCCAAGCAGTTTTTTATAACAGATTACATGCTCATTGCATGCTGAATATTATGGACCTTGTAGACATGCAAATAAGGATATTAACCCAGAGTTTACCCAACTTGAGACCCGACTCCTCTGGATGAATTAATAACCCTGTGTTGCGTATATATGAATCGTGAAACAATACATTAATACCATACATTCAGGAGCAAAATGATTAATTTGTAAATAGAAGACGGAAAAGCCCATTTGACACATTTGATGACTTCAACACTAGTGCTAACTCTTTTGATTATTAGTAGAGCAAGTTATATTTTAATACAGGTCAAAACAACTGATCTGGAACTTAATCTGTTGCTGTTTTCACAAGCTTTAATGCAAGACCAGACTCAGTTTACACATGAACAGTTTATAAGCATTAAGAAACAGAAGGAATTCTGAAACACAAAGTCCCTCAAAGTATGTTCTAAACTCACACCCTTTACATGAACTCAATTCTTTTTTGGACATTCGGTGACTTGCAAACATGTATAATCTCAAAACAACCCAAAAGGTGTTTAAAATCCAGAATCTGTAAATAATACGAACATACAGCAAACATATTCAGCACAAACAATTCAATGCTCAAAAACACAAAGGCTAGATCCTAACACATTCAAGAAACATTTAGCTGTCGTTTTCAGATGGCAAACTTTATTTTGCATTGCTGACCTTACGGTAAATGCATCTGTGGCACCAGAGACAGTCATTGCAGTCAGTTATGTCTGTTCAGCAGTAAGCTGTAGATTTCCTGTTACATGTGCAATGAAACACCTGAGCAGGTGAATTCCAGAGAACTGGACTGAACTGTAGGTCACAAAGGAATGGTGGGGGAGAAAATAAAAAACAAAGGTATTTATTATATATACAATGGGGTCCAACAACAAACACTACAATATTAATAAAATAAGTATTCATTTAATTCATAATAATTTATTTAGTTGCTACTTACACCTTGAAATAAGATATTAGTAGTTTTTTTTCTTATAACAAACAAACGTTAGCATAAGCGGAATAAGAATGTAAAAACCTAGTACACTATTCAAGTATACACAGATTTGTGCCTCTAGTACAAAAGGTCAGAATTCATAGCTTCCCTAGAAATAAGCTGAATCATCAAATTTAAACTAATAAAGTCCAGGCTTACGTGAGACCTTGCTGTCATTAAAGACATTCCAAACACAAATATATTCTCAAACGCACCTGACTTTGTAAAAATACATTTTTAGACAAATATTATACTAATATAATAATATACATTACTCCAAAAATAAAATAAATGCATTATTTTGAATTAATCAATGTCCCACTAGCGACCCCACGTATGGTGTGTAAATACAAGCTATTTAATAATTCATGTGCACGATTATCAGTACAGGCATCTTAGCCGAATATGTTCCTTATCATCTTATCTGCGAAACAGTGACTTCCTGTATTGACACACAAAGCCGCTGACTTCACGACCCTGACCTCAAACTACTGCAGACATGGTGTGCTTGTCTCCAGTGTACTCAAACCCCTCGCCTTATCTTATCAGCGAAAATGTCATTTCAACTAAAGGAATGTAATCTCTCTTATTCTTATAAAACGAAGGATCAGATGCCAGGGCACTGACATATTTAAATAACAGGATTTATGCACTCAGTGGTGACCAAGCTTATCTGAGATGCGCGCTGACATAACACCAAATGAGGTGATTTAAAGTGCGCATTATCAGATCATTGACACATCATTATCTACAGCAGATCTCATAAAGAGTCGGCACCAGGACACTGGTGAAGTGTCCTAGACTGTGTGTGCGTGCATGTATATTTACAAACCTTCCTGAATGTAGAAGTTAAAGGCTGGGAGACCGATCTCTGAAAACGGGCCGAGTACTTAAACTTGTAGCCAATCAGCAGTTTGCATATCCGCTCATTGCTCAGGGATGCGAGGGAATACTCAACCTGATCTCACGGGAAGCCGTAAGTATTTTACAAGGTGGCTAAAACGTATGAATTCATACATTGCGAGTCGTACAAAAATGTACGATTAAGCAATACTGAAGGCCCACCCCTAACCCGGCCCCTACCTAACATCACTGGCGCCAAAGCAAACCATACAAAAAGTACAACTGAGATCGTACGAATTCATACGAATTAGACAAAATTAGACACCTCGTAAAATACTTACGATTTCGCCGTGAGATTGCATTGGAAAGCTGGCATTGCACAGCACGTTTGAGAGCGGAGCAGGAAGAAGCATGTTCCCGTTGCGTAGTAGTGCGTTTTGTTTTCGATTTCAAATAACAACAGCCCTTTTTAGAGATCGGTTACCCCGCCTTTAATATTATTATAAACATGAAATGAAAGTACTTATGGGGTGATTATCAATAAATCTTGGTTTAAAAAATGATTTTTGATACTCGGATCAATAAGTTTCATTTTTAGACATTAAAAACAAAGTTGCAAAGTTTACAAATCTATAAAACCTTTACAATTTTACATGTTTTTAAACAAATGCTTTTAAAACAAGACCTTAAAAATCTCATGACCGTAACAGTCTGAAAATTGTAAAAACCACAGCACGTTTTACTAAAAATAAAGTTTTTATCCATCATACATAAATAGATATTAAAAAGTATATTTCTATAAAAAATGATTATTATAACATTATTAAATGTAAAAAAATGTATGTATCATTATAATAATCAATATTGTTCTGTACACAGTATGACATAAAAATAATCTATTTTTGCCTATAGAGGAATAATGTTGCGGAGGATGAGAATATCAGTCATGGCCTCTTTCTCCACATGTTCTTCATTTTTGCTACATAGTAATAACATTTTTGTCATAAGAGAACATCTAGGTTTTTGACAACACTTTTATTTTACTAATAGCTAAATGCATTGTGGTAAAGGGATTTTGCAAAAAATGAAATCACCTTTAAAATCTTTATAACTATTCTTTGTGCATGGTAGAATGATATGTTTTATATTTAAAACCATTACTGCTATGATGTTTCTATGGTTTTGTGAGAATGACCCATAGAATACACTAGTGAAAAATACAATAATTGGTCTTGTTGATGTGTCTCACCTCACTAAAAAGGGCTGTGGAAAACAAGTGCTGGTTTGCTTCTTGATAAAGTCCCGCAGCCGTACCATCAAGGTCAACAAAGCGCCCTGTCTTGTTCTGTCTATTTTTGTCACCACCAGCTGAATCATGACAGAAAAAGAGCTGTTACTTGAATGTCAGCTTATATAGAGGCTAAAAAACATGTTTATTCCAATAAAGAGACAAAGAACTTGAACTAGAAGAAATCTTAAGAAAGGAATAAAACTTATGTCTTTATGAGTGGGGAGTATTTTCTGTTTAGTGTAGTCAATGTGTTTGCTGGCATACTACTGATAACAAAGTCAAAGAACTTTCTTTTAACACAACTGAAACTTGCGGTCCTGTGGAAAGAGGAACACATCTACTTCAAAAATATTTACATCGAATGCACTGTTAGTTACTTTGAATAACATCATCTCTAAACATTACTGTGCACTGCATATAACATTCACATCATTTACATTACATTCTGTTTAGACCAAAATGCATTTTCATTTTCATAATTGTAAAGTTGAATGGTATTATTAAGTAAACACATTTCCAAATACTCAAAAGCTAAACCTACACTAAGAATTGAACAGTACTCTGACAACCCCTGCTGGACAGTCATGTAGAAGCACAAAGAGACCTATACGTACCACGTAAGGCAAACTAAACTCCTCTAACATTTCCACAGCAACTAAATCTGCCCTCTGCAGTCCTGCACCACTATCCACCAGCAAGAACGTCCTCACCAGACTAGAGAAACAAAATGCAATAACAAAACTGAAGTTATTTACCACACTTTATTATACTATTTCTACTCAACACAGGCACACAATAAGAAATATCAGTAACTGCAACAGCATCTTACTTCTGACGTTCCTGAAGGTACGGTTCTACCATCTCCACAAAGTCCTGTGGGGCCTTGTGTCCATACCCTGGCATGTCAACTAAAGCAAAAGCCTTTCCCACAGTAAAGAAATTCAGCTTTTTAGTGTGACCCTGTTTTAAAGTGGAGAAGAGTGAGTAGGACAGAAAAATCATCAGATGATATTGGATAAAATGGAGACTTCTGAAAAAACAAGTGTATCTTCTATCTTCAAACTAGGCTCAAACTATGTAAAGCAACCAACTTTACATGATAAAAAGGAGGACATCTGGCATTCTTCATACCGGTGTTTTAGAGATGCGCACATCTACGTCTGGAGCAAGAGAGAACAAGGCCCGGATGAGAGAAGACTTCCCCACATTACTCCTGCCCATAAAACACACCTGTAAAACACAAACAAACACACTCGAAGTAAATCTGTAGCACAGTTTGAAATGCTTAGAAGTCCTGAAAGGTATTTGGACATTTAATCTATATATGAAGTTTTGTATTGCATACAGTATAAGTTCATTATAATAAGTATTATAATAAATTTGTCATTCTAGAATAGACTCAGTCTGAACAGAAATCTCACCTCTGGCTGTTTAAGCACAGGTACATGATCCATCCGGACTGCAGAGGTGGAGTAGTCCATGTGTTTTTTATGGGAAGGAGTGAAAAGTGTCTCTGCCCGACAGAGGTCGTCCAGGCTGGGATGGAACATCTTGAATTCTGCTTGATCTACCTGTGCGGTCAGGTGCTCCTCCAGAGCACTAAAGGGGTACAGAAGACCCTGACGTCTCCTCTCAGAGAGAAGACAAACATGTTTGATGGAGGCCAGTTGATGAACATTGTGCCGCACCACAGACCAACATGATATATGTGCCTGTAGTAGATGGATTGTGTTCATTCGCAGCATCGTGTTAAATATTCATTCACGTGCACAGTCGTTGTTTGTTCAAGTCTTTTTCTGGCACATCTAACGTACTACAAGTTAAGCATCCATCCGGAACCCTGCGTTTGGGGTCACTCATATGTATTTTAAACTATTAAAAATGTAAACGTAATTATAACAAACCAGTAAAACACATCTTACTTTGAACCAGCGGACTGCCTAGAATGTACGTACTATACTAAGTGGATAACGTTTTGGGGGCTCTGAACACTAAAACACGCCCCTTCGTCAAAAAGTCACCTTTAAAATGTATTCAACCTAATCTTGCAGAAACTTTTCTTAATGCCATGTACAGAGAACACAAAATGTGTATCATTTAATATGAACTGCTGTCATGCTTGTATGCACTGTGTGTGTTCGGTTAAAACACAAACCGGAAGAAACAAAACCCCGAAATTAAGTTCCGCCTAATGGATGCATTTGGGTTTAGAGATGTTTTTTTACTGGGGACCATAATTGCAAATTAATCGTATTTTAATTGAATAACACTAGTATGTGCAGATATAAAAACACAATTTTTGTTCAATACAACAAAAATGTTGAATAAAGATGTCAAGTGATGACACAAATAACCAAAAGGGGGCAGCAAAGTCTTACAGTTGTCTTAAATCAATGCCTCCTAAAATAAACTATCGTGCCTTTTTCTGTTTCCTGCACAACCTTAACAAATACATTTGAATAACTATACGGTACTCGATACTACTTTTAATAGGACTTAAATTAAACTCGATAATACTTTTAATTGTTCTCTGCAACATTTTCTGCTTAAACTCTGTGCGACTACACATATTATCATTGGAGGAACAATACAACTTGATTTCAGACGACAAAGAAGCAACATAACAAAGGTAACAGAAGTCAATGCATTTATAGAAATAGCATCCTTACTGGAAAAAAAACAATAAAAAACCACCACAGATATTCTAATGCTTTCCATTAAAACACCGTTATGAACCATTAGCTTTTTCCATTAAAACCATTACAAAATACCAGTTTGTAGTGTGTTTTGGGCATTATTCCAACAGGATTAATCTGCCAGATAAACACCCCACCAATAGAATTCATCACATACCAGCAGAGACCATTATAGTTTCCAGTAAAAATCAATACGATTGCCATTATAACCATTAAATCCATTAAATTATATATTGTGTTTTGTGCATCCCTGCATTTTAGAAAAATTGGTAGTGTTTACATCCATGATCCATGCTAATAATTTGTGTTGCAATGGCCTTTAAATCAGTACAGGGATGAAGTAACAAAGTCAGCTGAATGAGCATTTACAATTAAGGTTATCACCCACCATCTAACCTCAGAGCGTTTATGGAGATACAAGAAATGGAAGATACAGAACTGATCCTAAAACTTTAATCCAACTGTCAGCCAGGATCGAGCCACTTAACCCAGCAGCATGTCTTGTGCTGTTACAAAAATGTAATAGTAACATAAATCACTGAGCACCATAACATTTACTGAGGAAAGAATTATGACCGAAACTTACCCATGCGTTTCTTATAGAGGTACAAACGGAATTGCCTCTCTCGTTGACTTTAAACTCAATGGACTGACATACAGATTACAGTGATAGAGAGAGATGTGAAGTGTGGAAAGAAAAATGGATAGATGGACAGTTTAATAGAATGTGAATAAATGACAAGCGGTCAAAAGATTTGGGAATTTAACTGAGGGGTGAAGAAAGAGAGACACAAAATGAACAAATGGAAATACTCGGATGGATGCATGAGAGGTCCAGAGTGGAATATTTAAAATATTCAGAATAGAACATTAGCATATTGCTTGCTTACTGACTATATTAAGATATATCTGTCAATATTCCGTAGTAAACTGCATTGTTCTCACATTATCTTGTTTTTACCAATTTTGTACAATGATGTAAAAGCAAGAAGCAGCTGCCACACGCACGCACGCACGCACGCACGCACGCACACACACACACACACACACACACACACGCAGTGTTTAATACCCCATCATGAGACAGCACTTGTTAATGTGACATTGAGTGATGTTCACCCCGACCTCTCCTCCTCTCTAATCTTATTTGCATGTTAACCACCCTGCCTGCTTTCACTTTGCATTGTGACCATCACACAAAAGGGCGTCTGCCACCCCAAATGGCTCCGCCTCACCCCCATTCTTTTTGTGCGTGTGCATTTGAAGAATCAAGTTATACACAGTTCATCTTAAATGACTTGACACAAATAAGAAGGGTCAATCGTTCAAACAGCTTAAGAGACTCGTGGAATGTAACTCTTACATCTGGCACAGTCTTTAATGTCACAGTCCCATGCGGTAAAAATGACACAGAGTGATGCACGAAACAAAGACTTAGGTCACTATGATGAACACATGCACCTAATCTAACACACACACACACACACACACACACACACACACACACACAAAAGATCACTGCTGCTCTTGCTAGGCGTGTCTGCGTCTCCTTTGTGTATTTATTAGGAAGGGAGGTAACATTTAGGGCACTAAACTGGTAAAGCAATGTCTTCAATTAGGATTTGGTCAATTTAGGCTACTGTGGCAAAAAAAATATAAGTTCAGTTAACCTTGGTGTATTATATGTTCAAGTCAGAAAGTGCTGACCAGTTGTCATCTCAGGAGAAAAGTTGATTTAGCATTTTAAATGAACATGTATTATTTTATGTAGTGCAATTTGCAATGACATACAGTGAAAATGTTCGCCCATCTTTGTTTATCTCTGGAAAAGTACCATAACTGGAATCACTATAAACTGTATTCTCTGACATATCTGCAAAACATTTACCATTTTCTGGAATGACAGAGACTTCTACAAGCGGCTCTTTGATAATTGTCTTGTGTTTAGACGGTTTTATCGGACGCACGCGCCTGATCCAAAGTTAACTTCCTGTCTGTGTTTGTTGATCGGTCTGCTAATAATATAACTATTTATATCTTAATTATATTTTATTATTTATATTCATATTTGATTGTATAATAATTGTATTAAATAAACAATTTGTTGAATTTGATTGTCTATTAATTTGATTAAATAAACAATTTATTGAATGGGTCGTGTAACTTTAAGTTTAGCCAAGTAATGGTTTTTCTACTGGTAAATAATACTAGCTAAACATACTTTTAACTTCCTAGCTAATGTCATTTACTTGTTATTTCTCTTGCTTGTTATCAGAAATAATCTGTAGGGACTTTATTCTTTGCAAATGTGTACCGGAGATTAAGTTTGGGCCACAAAAACATGCATGCGCAGTAACGTTTGTTTATGTTGTTGCTTTGAAACTGTCTATACAGAGTTTTTTACCTCTGGAAATCACGCTAGACATTAGTGTGAGAGTCTAAAGACGGAGGTTACACAAATTGATGTTTACTGTTTGGACACCATTGTAAAAAATGTAGGAACAACAGACATAGAATATACTGCAGAAGTAATAAGAAAAAATATAGTATGTTTGACACAACTAAAACATCATCAAAATACCTAATAATGGAAGGTTCATCATCTCTCTCTTTCTCTCTCTCTTCCGTCTTTTTAAAACATGGTAGCATAAATATTTTGGCAGGTGGTGTTTAGAGGGTATTAGACTCAGTGTTTGGGATATCGATCGTGATCTGTGTGCCAGGATCTGCTGAGAGAATGGGACAAGGAGAGAAAGACTGACCTTGAGGCAGGAGGTTGAGTTGATAAATAAACCGCAGGAAGGAAATGCTCAGGAAAACAAATGATTTGGCTGCACCAATCAGATGATGTTTTTGGAAGCAGTGAGCACTGCATTTGTTCTTATTTATTTATTTACACCAGAACTTTTCACAAAAAGAAACGAAACATTATATTTTATTTGGATTTACACAATCAAACTACACATTACCTGTAAAAGTAGCATTTCACTACCATTTAAAACCATTGAATGGATTTTCCTTCTTCATGTTTTTATCACTTTTAGAAAGTACAGAAGTTTAGTTCAGACTTAGTTTTATGATGAGAGAAGAGCATTCTGGTGTCATAGGTTTTCCCCCGCGTCCAGCTAAAGTTACAGTAGGACTTTTGGGGTCTTTAGGAGTTTGGATATCATTGTGCACTGCAGTCTATCATTACACACATACACACTATTTGTGCGAAGTGTTCTAGGTCTCCTCAGGGACATGTTTGAAAGGCTGTTTATCCCCATCTGGAGTTCTCCTCTCATAGTTCAGTGCAGGAACACATCACAAATAATCTGTCTCAAAAGGAACCTGCAGGAGACTTCAGCTATATATACACACATTTCTGAGTGGCTTCCTGAGAGAGGTTGGAGAGAAGGAGTCCAGAGTATTTGTGGACCAGTATGGCCAAAGCTGATGCAGGTATGAGCAATATAATATCTGTATTGTTCTATGTTTTGTCTACCCAATAGAAAAGGTATTTTATTTTTTTTGCCTTATGCTTACTTATGCTTAATCCTCTAGTAACATGGCTTTGTAAACTATCAGTGCTGTTTAGCGTGTTGACTAAATGTGTTATGCTCTCCTAATAAAAGTTGCATTGGATAAAAGCGTCTGCCAAATGAATAAATGTAAATGTACGCAGAATGGTAAACATTTATGAAACAAGATGTTTCTGGTCAATATTTATTGATGAGTAAATAAGACTTACTGGAGTCTGTATGAGACATGAGGTTTAGGAAAAGACAGAGAGATACAGTAATAACTGCAAGGATTTGGACTGGAAAGAGCTCAAGTCAAAGCTCAGACAGACAGAGAACTTGCAATTACTGCTCTCAGAGAAAAGCTCATAGTCACAAATGACTGTACCAATAGCAAAGTCACCCTGCTTTGACACACGCACGCACGCAATAGTAAGTGATGGAGTTACGGAGAGACAGACAAAGGTTGGTTTATGTCTTTTCTTTTTCTGAGTTTAAAAAGTAGGCAGTCATACCTCAGCCTTGTTTTTCCACACAAACATACACGGCAAGGGCACTCTGAAGGACCAAACCCTTGCCGCACAAACAGCCATCTCAATTTCTAATACTCAGAGTGCTGTGGGCCCCGGTCGTTTCAGAGATGTTGGAGGTGACATTAGATGAGATGTGAACCCACACTGTTGTCCATTGTGCTGCCGTGGGGTTTGACAACACACAGAATACTAACAATGTGTTTAATGAACATGTGGTCCCTCACCCCTGCTGCAGGTGTCAGTGTGGGGGACGGGGTATTAGGGCATGTGTGTGGGCTTAAGTCATCTGGACTGCAAAAAGAGTTTTGTGTGTGTTTAAGAGACTAAAAGTGTGAGATTGGAAAACATCAGGAGTGTTGAACTTAAAAAATGATATTTAATTTGCTGAAGAAGCGTGTTGTTATTTGGATGACAAAACACTTTTTTTCTACATTGCTGTTTGATTGAGTAGCATTGTAAGGAGTCCTTTTCTGGCCCAACCAATGGCATTTATTTTGGGCTGTGAGTAGTTGTTTGTACTTAAAATGATTTACTTACCCTCCCTCATTTCAAAGTCAAGTCAAAGTCAGCTTTATTGTCAATTCTGCCACAAGTACAGTACATACAAATGGAGGATTGAAATTGCGTTACTCTCAGACCCCAGGTGCTTACAGATAACATAGAACCTGTATGACTTTCAAAATGAACCTGTATGAACCTGTATGAACCTGTATGACTTTTATGATTTCAAACCTGTATGACTTTCTTCCTTCTGCAGAACACAACAGAAGATATTTAAAAACATGTTGGTACCCATTGACTTGCATTAGTTTTTGTGTCCATACAATAGAAATCAATGGGCACCGTCAGTGTTCGGTTACCAACATTGTTCAAAATATCTTCCTTTGTGTTCAGTTAATCAAGAGGGTAAAACATGAATAGTGACAGATGTAAGTAAAAAGGGGTAACAGAGACTGTTAACATCTAAAAGAAACAAACTTAAGTCAATTCTATCACATTAATTTCTGAGGTTAACAACATTGACCATCGACATGTGTGAGTGTGCGTGCTTCTATTTAAATGAACTCATTCATTTGAATAAGTGTCAAACTTCATTTAAATTTTTGCCCTTCCCTTAGGGATTCTGTTGTTCCCCACTTAGCAAAAGAGAGGCCGAAAAATGTGTGTGAATCTACCCCATGATGCTTCTTTTGCCCCTATTATTCCCACATCTGTCCCCCAGACATGATGAGATGCTCGCCGCGTCCGCTGTCTTGTTGAGAGCCCTGATTGATTAAGGCGGCCTGGCACTTTTTTAGTTCTTGACCCATCTGCCCACCATCATCTTCTCTTTTCACTCAATTTCTCTTCTCTGTTCCACATGTAGGAGGGTCATTCATCTCTTGAGTTATGATCTTGTTTTTTTTGTCAGTAACACCCCCCCACACAACAAGCTGAGGGTTCAATCAGCATGCAACAATGATTTGTGGGTATTCTCCATCTGCAACATTTGGCATTATGTCTCTGCAGTTGTGAGATCTAGATATTTGATAGGCTCGAATAGAGAAATGATTTCACAGCCAACATATAGACAAAGGATATAATCTCTGAAGATCAGGAGCATTCTTTCAGCATGCGCTAACATTCAATACAGCTTTTAGAATTGCATCAGAATTAAACTAATGAGTCAAATTCTACTTTATCTCAAGTGAAAGAGTATTTTTTTCATACCAAAATTATTAATAATGCTTGTGCTGTAATAATCTGTCTAAAACTAAACAATATTAGTATTTGCTTTTCAAACCATCAACCTCAACTGCCTCTTATGCAGCACTGCAATATTTATTAAACAGAGAGGGGGGTCAGTAATCTGTAGAGACCTGGTGATATGATGTTATGCCGATATCTGGGTCATGATATGATAATGTTGCCATCCTTTGTGTTTGTTCTCTGATATATATTGCAATCTTTTATTGTTTTGCTTTGATCTGCAATGAACTTGGAGATAAAATGTCACAATACTTGGAAATACATTCCCTCACAGGTATGAAAATATAAGGTGATTGTATAATTTGTGCATGCAATAATCCAACAAACATTTTTTTTTATAAATTCATGTAAAACGTGCACCAACTATATTCATAATGTATTCTATTTTCATAAAGTGCTCTATTGTCACACATTATTTTGTACTTAAAGTGATAGTTCACCCAAAAATGAAAACTCACCTTCGTCTCATTTCAAACCTGTATGACTTTATTCCGCAGAACACAAAAGATGATACTTTGAAGCGAAAAATGGCAATATTCATTCACTGCTTTTGTACGGACACAAAACCAATGCAAGTCAATGGGTGCCGCTGTTGTTCGGTTACCAACTTTCTTCTAAATATCTTCCATTGTGTTCTGCAGAAATAAGAAAGTCATACAGGTTTGAAATGGGAAGTGGGTGAGTAAATGATGACAGAATTTTCATTTTTAGGTAAATTATTCCTTTAATATACTAAAATATAATATAATCTTCTATTCATGGTTAATAAATATTAAAAACAAATTTTGGTATATTACGTACAAAACTAGAGTGAAAAATAGAGCACATTTAACTGTATTATACTGCACCTTTTCACCTATGTTTTAAGATTTGTACTTATTTAAACTTTCTATTTTCATAGTTATAGCCAGCAGGAGGCAGTAGAACTCCACACATATTCGCATCAAAAGTCTCTTTCTCCCCACAATTCAAATCAACACAGGAGATTACTATAGGCATTTCCCAAGCCAGTCTTCATTGTACCACATCATCACTTTCTGAAGACAGTCCCAACAGAGGGCAGTAGAGTTCCATGAATCCCAAGATATACACGTCTTTGTTTCTTCAGTCACCCTGAGTCGAGTTTTGGCGGCACTGCATGTGGTCCTCAGAGACTTGAGCCTCTAAAGCCTCCTTCTAAATCATGTCTCTGTATCCCTCCTTAACCCCACTATGCTCCCAGAACAAGGCCTTGCTTTTCCAATTTGAGAGAATGCCACAGAGCAAGCATGTGGGAGAGTGGAGCTAAGCTAACCTTTCGCTGTAGATTAGGGCGCTGTCTGAATGTCAGAGGGGCAATGTGGGGACAGACAGAACATATTTCCTTAAAACAATGAACGGGATAGATTACACAAAATGGCCGGCATCCAAGAAAGCCATGGTTGGTGGCACTGGATAACATGGGAATAAAATCTGATGATACTCAGAGAGGGTTTGAAATTGTGCAGGGTAGGTCAAATGAAATCAGTGTCATGTACGAAACTCCGAATGCCACGGATGAATGATCGGCAAACATCTGGAGCAGAGGGCGGCTGGCGAGGAGTTTTTGCATTCGGTTACAATCTAAACATTGATCCGTGTGCCACCTATTATGGATTTTGCTTTGATGCATCACACACACACGCACGCACGCACGCACGCACACACACTTTTTTAGCCCACTTTGTAATAAAGGCAGATCCTAAACATCTATCCATAACTAAATCCACTAGGGTTGCGGTGTTGCTGAAGAGTAACTGCATGTTCACTCCAACAATAACTATAAAATTAAATTTCAAAAATCGTTTTTCATTTAGGAGAATAACAGAATCTACACCATAAACAATACAGAGAAAGAATATTGTTTATTTAATTAAATTAATATACAATAAAATTCAACAAATTGTTTATTTAATACAGTTATTATACAACCAAATATTAATATAAATTCAAATTATTATACATTAAATAAAGAAATTAATAGTTATATTATTAGCCACTAGCCAGACCGATCAACAAACACAGACCAGAACTTAACTTTACGCCAGGTGCGCGCATTCAATGAAACCATCTATTATATGTGCGTGAGCTTTAAATAAACAGTTATCAACCTCCAGATGAATAACAATTTTAAGTTCTATTTTTAGTATTTTTTAACCTTTACGTTGAGAGGACAGTAGCGAGAGACAGGAAGAGATAAGGGAAGAGAGAGGGCAGCTTGCCCAAAGCACACTACATATCTAGAGTGCTGTCCACATGGCCACCAGATTAATAACTAATAATGTCAAATAAAATATCTGAATAAACATAAAACTATCTTGGAATGATATTTAAATATTAGTGAAGATTTTAGTGATGTCACAACCACCCATCAATGCCCCTCCCTCTCTCTATAACTCATCCCACAGCAGCTGACACAGCTGGCTGCTTCAGAATCTGTATACACTGTAGAAGTGTCTCCAGAGAGGAGAAAATGTGAAGAAGGGCTTTGATTAATGAGATCACGGCGAGAGCGATGAAATACTGATGGGAATGGATGAGAGTGCTATTAAACACTGCGTCTCTGGAGTCGAGCAGTCACAGCTCCACAGACCCAACTCTTCGAGCCTCTCTAAAAGGAGAGCAGGTCAGGGTAGAAGCATGCAAAGGAGTTCCGCTCCGCGCCCCTGAGGACGTTAAGTGGGAGAGCCTGTGCTGGAGATCGGACGAACCTGGGTGCCTGGGTCTGTCCTACGCTTTGTCCTTCCCTTTCAAGTCAGCCTCTCTGGGGGTGAGGAGGGATTGGGGCTAGAGAGCAGACGCAGACAAGAGTTCTGGCTCATGGGAGGCATAGTCACGCAGGAGTAAATCTGTTCTGATCCAGGGGATGTGTAACTACAACCTTTATCTCTTGAGTCCAGTCCAGAGAGAGTGAAGAGGAACAAGACTGAGAGAGAGAGAGAGAGAGAGAGAGAGAGAGAGACTTAGAGAGAGTGAGACAGATTAGTTGGTACTTAGCTCTGAATTCAAATCAGTCTGGCATGTGTGAGACCCAGATGACGTGAGAACAGTGAACATGAGGCTGAGCTGATGGATACTGTATCTCACTGTGCATCACACCCAGCACACACACAGTCTCTCTGTGCAGTCTCTACATCAATCTACGATAAATCATCATGCAGAATGAATTCCAGTTGAGCTAATGAGACAATGTACCACTCAAAATTTGTAACATACCTCGGACTGAATGTATGTTTTTATGATCCTGAAAATGTTTTGATGCTGAAATACTTGTTGTACTAGAGAAATACAAGATATCTGTGTTTGAAATTCTTTACAAAATGAAACATTTTAATGATTTTTCCCATGATAAAAAGGCTTTTTTCAGAGGGTTTTTTAATTGGATAAGTTGGAAAAGCTGGAACTGTTGGAAAAGTATCCTAGTTGGCACCTCATGAAGCTTGTGTAGAGACTATTAAGCACTCAAAGCTGTTAAAGGCACTTTTTAAATTAAAATAATATGAAATATTTAAAGTCACAATGAAGTCAAATTTAGCATTCCTTTAAAGACTTTAACATCTTAAACTTCGCCATCCCACACGGACACACCAGTGGGTCCAATATTGTGGACCACAAAACTACACATATAGGTCGTTGGAAAGCTTACAACCTTAGCTTTCTTATGCGAAAAATCTCCAATTTCGCATTTATGTTACATAAAAGCATAATAAGATCATATTTCTATTACACAAATTCATAAAATATACATCATACATTAAATGAAAATATCACTGTATTTTTAACCAATATATAGAATAACATAACATAGAATTATTGTCAAAATTTGGATTTGTTTTGTAAAATTATAACATTTTTATCAATTCACTCTTTTTTTAAGGGGTCATATGACGCAATTTCGTGTTTTCTTGTATCTTAGGTATGTTACAAGTTGTTCATTCATATATTAGACTTTTTCTTAGACAATTTTTGAGTCTTAAACCAAAAGAGATGTTCTATTTAAAAGCGGAGGCTCATCCTAACCTGCCTAAAACTTCTCATGTAAACATGCCTCCACAAATCTACATCAGTAGATGCTTTGTATAACACCGCCCAAATATATACGCAAAGAAAGAAGTTTTAACTACTTGTATGCTTTAGAAGCTGATGTTCCAAATATGGTAAGGAGGCGTAACATTCCGAAACAAAATTGAAGCAAAATGAGCTTAAGAGATTAAATATTTAACAGTTTTGATTTATTAACCATTTTTATTGTGTGTTTCTTCCTTTTCGGCTATTGTTTGACATTGTTTAAGTATTGTTTTGATATGTGTTTTAGTACTTAATATAATAAAAGTAACATTACTTAATTAGTAGGTGTCTAAACATTTGACTGAACTTGACTGGTAGCCTACTGTAAAAACGGATCATTGTATCCTGTCAGAACGATTGAAAATTCATGCAGTTCTATTACTTTATATAATGGATTGCAACACCTTTGTAGGGTTTGTAGATTGACACGCCAACTTAGAATTGCAGGGAGAGAGGACACAGTCTCAAATTTGTTCATGACTGCTAAACTTATACCATGAAATTAACTCTGTCCTTCACCCAAACCAAACCAAGTCATAAACTCCAACATTAACCAAAGCAATATTGCATTCTGTCTGCCAAAAAACGTCATTGTACGTTCCCCCAAGTGCGACCGCTGTGGTCTCTGAAACCTGGCCCAGGCTATATACTCTCCAGGATTACATCTGGAGGTTTAAGACAAGCTTTAAGGACTTGGCCGGACTCGGTGTGCAAGCGAGGGTGCTAGGTGGTTCCCTGGCGGCTCACAAGGGCCACTGGCTCCAATGGGAAGCTGACTCACATGGCTGGCAAAGTCCTGGGTCTTCTCAAGCAGATCTTCAGAATTCAAGCCAGTGGAAAGAGCTAAACCCTCCTCAAGCCTTCCATGCTTTCAAGAGGAAACAAATCCTTTGAAAACACAGCCAACTTGATTTGTAGCTTTTTCGGTTAGATGTCACAAGCCAAGACAATGACATGACAGACTTTTTCTCTGAGAGTGAAATTTGGAAGCAGAAAATTAAATGGCCCCTGGAGACGATCAGAAATTATTATCTGCAAGGAAGTCTAGAGAGGTTTTGGCCAATGGTTTTCTTAAAGCTCCTTCTTAAAAAATAGAACTTCAAATGATGGAATAACATATGATGTCTGCTCATTACTGAAATCTCTTCCCTCTTGGTTTAGTTCTTACAGTTTAACTCAAATGACATTATGATGGGTCCACATTTATACAATAATTTTTTTAATGCAATTAAATTATTTGTGGTCACACAAAAAAAAGAAAGAAAGAAAGGAGACAACTGACACTGCTAAATATCGTCCTTTAAGCTTTATCAATTTATTTCAATTGTTACTGTAAGTGATATTAATCACACAGATTGTGTTATGATTGTTTACATATTAATATTTATTTAGGATATTTATAATATTTTGGCAGGAGGCTCAAGAGCCCTGATACTATACTATTTTATCACATGACTGATGTCTGTGACTTCATAGGTAGAACAAGGCTTTCGTTCCACCCCGTTTCATTGTGATGATAAAGAAGACGGCGTGTCACCACTCCCTCCTTTGTTAATATTATTCATGACATTTACCAAAAAATATGTATTTCTCCTTCAACAAACCATTTCCCTGCTGAGCTGTCTATGTTTACTTAATTTCATCACAGTATAGAGACACCATTGAAAGTCTTAGGTGGAAATGAGTTCACGCACCATTCAGAATTAAGTTGGGGAAAATAGCTTTTTGAAAGTTTAACAGAACCCCCCCAGGCTGGGCTTGTGAGTGGTTTGCTCTAGGGGAAGCTCAGTCATGAGTGAATGACAAGGCCTGGACAGCTCCATTAGGAAAACAGATGGTGGGGGAGTGAAGACGGGGCTGTGTAACAAATGTAATATTGTTTGAACGCAGGAGGCCGCAGGACCTGCTCACAGCTTGAGCACTTGGCTAAAACTCAAACCGTCCAGTTTGGCCAGCGAGCAGGCGGTGGACAGTCGGTGACCAGCCGAGCCGCGGGTTGACTCGCACGATCGGTAACCGACTTTTCCACGTCACGCGTCAGGTAGTTAGAGAGAAGAGCTGTGCTCGGCCAGCTGTCTTTAGGGCCCTACGAAAAGAAGAACGTTAGCAGGAGAAGAAAGCTCCCTTCAGGCACTGCCTTCATTTAAATGAGATTGTCAAAGATGACATCTGGTGGAGGTTAGACCACCTCCCATTTCCCTTGTGTCCTCTTTCATCTCTGTATCAGAAAAGATAGATTTCGGCCCCCTACATCCTTCTGTTCCTGAGGCAGTGCACCTTAAGTGATGTCTTATGGCAATGTTAAATTTTCTAGCATGTAAAACTAGCTAAGAGCCAAATTATGACTTGGGGTATAGCTAAAACATGGAGGCTTTAGGTCATTTATAAGTAAAATGATCTTTTTCCTTAGTTTAAAGGAGAAGTGCGTCATTTCTTTACTGCTAAAATACTTTTTTCCCAAGCAGTCATACATAGCAGTGTCAATGTTTAACCAATGATGTTCAACCAACGATCTTCATTTGGGGGCAGAGCCTTCTGTTTGTGTAGCCTACACTGTAAAAAAAACTTTTACAGTGTTATTGTACAGAAATAGACTGCAAACATGTAAAAACATGTACATTTTGTACATAAATGTAATTTATAAATGTAAGGCAGGGGAGTGTTTAAAAAGCCAGACTAAAAATAGTGATCAAGTCAAAAGAGACAACTACATCCTTACACTTTTTCCTTATTTATTTATATTATCATCCATATTATTTTTATAATATTTTATTTATTGATTTATTTATTTTGTATAACTATGCTTGCCTGGTGTTTTATATGTATACATGTATCTAGGCTATATTACCGTACTTATGTTATTGTTACTTTTTGTTTGACCAAAAGCAAAAAAAGTTGCCTAGTTCTTAGGTAAGACAAAAAGATATATCTTAATATATTATTGCAAAAATCACCAAGCAACAGTGAATGATCTCGCATCTGTTACTCATTTGTCAAAACCAAGCGCAACATCACGCTACATAAACAAATACACACTGATTAATACGGCAAGTGTTTGCGTGTGACAAAAAAAAGACATGGTATGGAGATCGAGAGACAAAGTTACACGGTATTATAGTCTAGACATTTACAGAAAAAATGACAGCATGCTTTAAAATACTTAAAAAGGTTATATTTGTGGTTTAAAACATGACTGAGGCCTAATCTTGGCTCTTGTTAGTTACTCTGACTGTGTGAAGGAGATTGAGGACAGCCCTAGATAACAATGCCAGGAGAAATCCAGCCAAGTCCTTCAAAACTGGCCCATCAGGCACAAGACACCTCGCTGGCTCACAAGATCCAAAAGCGTGTCTGCGTGTTTTTATTTAATCATTTTCTACACGGATACCAAAGAAAACATCGGCTGACATTTAACGCATCATCAAAAACAATCACGATGCGAAACATTCATTATATCGATTCTGAGGAGAAAAACTTGCCAATAAAAGTAACCCACTACTGCCACTTTTGGGATCTTTCGATTTGGCCGGACCATAACTGCTTCTCCGTGCTACTTTGAATATTGAGAACATTGTCAAATTTTGGAAAATGTGGTCACTGAAGGCTGCACTGCTCAATTCTAAAGTCACTGCCCAAGTGAAACCACTCTGAAGCTCGTGGAGGTTTTCTATTGGTCATAGCGTGGTTTGACATAAACCAACCCCATTAGTGGTTTCATGTGCGCTGCGTCGACTTCATATGTCATGTTACACTCTACTCTCACTTGGGGATTGGGGAAAAAAAATTCAGACTTCCCATTTGAAAATCGATGAAAGAAAAATAACGGGGCAACGAAAAATCGACACTGCATCTTAAACGTAAAGAAACGGATGCAGACACAAAACTGGTTTACCGATCCATTACTGATCCACCCATGTGCCTCTCTCACCTCTTCTGTCACTGGTCACAATGTGGGTGAATTGATCTGTGATCTCTGAAAAGGCATACTGTAGCTGTATATGGGTGGCATCTACCATTACGGCTTGGCTCGCTGTGTTGAGGGAATGAGGGTGAGCAGAATAGCAGAATGCCATCAGCTTCAATCATAGCCATAGTTCAAGCGAAAGAAAACTATATATATATAGTTTTGACAAATTTTGCTTTTTCAGTTTGGGGATGTGATAAACATTTAATACTGCTGCTTAGATAATCAAGGCCTAAACAAAAAAGACATACAATCTCATTGAAAGAGGTTCAATATGGTGTGCTGAAAACTACAAAAATAGAAGTGATGACTTTCATCTCCAGACTCGCATGCCTTCATCACATGGTATTGTATTGTTAATATAACTAGTTACTTTTAAGGGTGCTTAAAAAGTAAACTGAAAGAAAATAAAACCTGTTTTCTTTACATAGTACCCAAAAGTCTCAGATCTTTTTTTGTCTCAGTTCATTCCCATTCACCGTTTTTAAAACACAATGCTAATATTATAGTATGATTGTGATATACTTTATAGTTATTATTTAGTATCAGAATCTAAATTATTAATTAATTTGTATTAAAATAATACATTGTATATTTTATAGATAATTCTAAAATGCTACCCATGCTACCGTTTTTGTGTTTTCTGACACCACATTATTATGTTTCTTCCTCATGTTATCATGTCATATTTATCACATTGCTGCCATCCCTTGTATGTTTATTTTGTTTTATGTATTTAACAGAGCGGTCAAGTTTAACAGAGCGTCGGCGCATGCGATTAATTTTTCAGATTAACATGTTAAAAATCATGCTCTTATATAAAGGCCTTTAAACTTTAAATAAATAAAGGCTACCTCAGTGCATCTCTGTCAAAATTTGTCACCAGATTCCAGTATTAACTTCTCTTTCATGCTTGAGTGAACAAAAACACACACGATTATGCCAGAAAACACATTTTGTCTATATTTTCATAAGCACTTTGTAAGTCTTAAATGAATTCAAAGTTGTGAAAATGGAAAACGCGCATAGAGCGGCAGCTCTTAAAGGGGCCGCGTTCTTAAATCTGCTGCTGTGACTCCTGTCACTAATGTTAATCAAAGAACAAAAGAAGTAATCTGTTTTTGTAGCTTTAATGTCCTCTATTAATGTAGAATTGAGAAGTAAAGACTGTAAAGTGTTTGAGAACTCCATTCAATTTCTATTAGACAGGTAGGGAGGGCACACACGTGAGTATGATTTACTAATGGGTTTGATTAGTAGAAAACAATAATCAATTTAATAAAGACATCAGTTGTAGTACTAATATCATATTGGCTTTCATTCATAAATGATGCTGTTAAGTGTGTTTTTTACATATTATTCGAACGTAAAAGTATATTTAAAAACATAAATGTTAAGTGTGATGAATTTTTGATTTAAGTAATGTGACAGCACTAGTATTTAAAGACAATGATCATTTCTCCACTGTTACCAGCTATCAGAAAGCAGCTCTGCCTGGTTGTATTTTTCCATCCCTGCATCCAGCCCACTGTTCGGTGACTTTAACTAAGCGTCTCACCTTGTTTTGTTTGCCTCTAGCAACATCTCACATTGAAAAGAGACTCCTGTTCACAAACACACCAAAGTGTTAATGAGTTCTTAAAATCACTAGCTCAGACCTGAGGCTGGGATTGAAGAGGCTGACAGGTACATGATGGAAACCAGGTGTGTTTGTGTGTGTGTGTAGGTGTTACAGAATCACTCTGCTATAAATGATACTGTTATAAAGAACATATTTCTCTTCCCAGCACTCTCACTTTACATTATCTGTCTGTAGTGTGAAACACAACTGAATATTCATATATACTGCATTTTTATCAGACAGAGTGGGTAGAAGCCTGTGGCTGTATAGCTGTAGAGCAGTGAAGGTCATATGCATTAGTTTGACCTTTGACCTCTAGTGCCCTCCAGCACTTCAGCATGATTATTCTCAATCTGACTGGGCTAGAAGGTATTCATTTGACTTTCTCCAGAGAAACAAAACATTCTGATTATTTTGTGATGGAAAATCATCACAGCACACAAACACACAGGGTTTTCATCGGGCCATGTTTTTTATGTTATACATACTTGTGTAAACAAGGCCGGCAGAGAGAGACAGAAAGGGCAAAAGTCATTGTTTTAGACATTTTATTTACAGTAGATGTTTATGTTTCTGTAATCAGACCTGCATTCATTCTGAGATGTCTGTGTGGTCACTGCTGTAAGCTATCTGACCTCTGATCCTATCTTCCTGTTGACTCATCTCATTGCTTTTGACCTTCATGTAAAAGAGAATATCTTGCCAATCAGAACAGTCTCACGATCAATGTAGTGCATAAACAGTGTCCAGCAATTTCGAGGGCAGGAAAGCTACTATTACGTTACGGACTATGATAGCTTTATAAACATGAGCATTCTTCTGACACAATGTCTGTTATAAACCAAATACTAAAGTATGCCGTTTCATAAGATACCTTTTACTGGCCAAAAAGTAGCATTCCATGTATTCTTTATGGACATGCCCATCCCAAAATGAGAAAAAAATGCAGATGTGCCTTATGTGCCTTATTGTGCATGATGTGCCACCATGTGCCTTATTTCATGGACACATTGCATTATAGACCAAACTGACAGCTGATGTCTATTAAAGCATTTCAAACAATATGGTGACTGAGGCTGTCAGTAAGAACCAAATAAAAGTCATATGGGTTAGGAACAAGGTCAATTAGATGATTTGGAAATCAGTAAGATGTGTCTACAAACTTACAGCCTTGGAAAAATTAAGAGACCACTTCAACTTTTCATTTCAAACCAGCATTTCTAGAAGTATTGTGGTCATTTCAGTCTAGTGTCTGTTGAATTTCAACAAAATCAAACCTCAGGAGTGACAAAGTCATCCAACAGAAATGTGAAAAACACCTGAAAACAAAAAATCGAGGTTATTACATACATTTTTTTTACTTTCCCTAAATACGTGTACAGATATTACTGCTGTTTTGCTTAAAAGTGAATATGAACTTATATATGAATATGAAGTATTTGAGATCTGAAAAAATACACAGCATCTTTTCTGTTATTTTCACCTGTTTCTCCAGTTCTCATTTTCTGCAAATAAATGCAAATAGAAACAATATTTTTATTTGAAATTTAGTAAAAAATATTGTTAGTTCACAGAATGAAATAAAAACGATAATCTTATCTAAACAAATTCAGAAAAACTGAAATGATGCTTTGAGACGGTCTCTTAATTATTTCCGCGGCTGTATATGGCCCCCATTAAGTTCACTGTTAAAACTGCAGTCCATTGCTTTGGTTTGTTTTCACTTTGGTTTGTGTTTGGCTTCCAGCATCCCCGCAAGACACTTAAACGGCTCTCAAGCACCAGAGTCATGCTGCAGGGCCACTTGAGGAACTCACACAGTGGCAAATCAGTCCCTGCTCTGTGCCCAGGTGAGATGAGCTTAGGGCTTAGCTTTATAGGCCTGTGAGAGAAATATGAGAAACAGAAAGAAAGAAAGAAAGAAAGAAAGAAAGAAAGAAAGAGAGAGAGAAAATGGGAGGGAAATATCATAGAGAAAGAAAGTTATATAAATTAGGAAAGAAGGGAGGAGAGAGAGATGGATTGTGGTGGAAAAAGGCAGTAATAGAAAAGGGTTGCTTTGTGAGCTAATCCACTGTTCCCCTCCTGCTCTTGTGCTGATGTGAAACCAATAGTGTTATCCGGGAAAACGCGCCATAGCATGAACACACACACACACTTTGAAAGGTGTAGCTGAGACAGCGGAACTGATTCGAATACCACCATTTAATCAGATTCCTAATATACCGCCTGCATCGGCCGGATTTGGTGAGTTATTTGGAACTCGGTTGCTGCCCCTGGACTGTGTGTGGTTGTTTAAGTGTGTGTGTGTGTGTGTGTGTGTGTGTGTGTGTGTGTGTGTTTGTGTGTGTGAGAGATACAGAGTGATGATACAGAGGAGAGAAGTAGTTATAAGACCAGTACACAGATGACCACAAATACTTCACGCTGGCTAAATCCATTCATACACCAACTTTAAAATGTAAAATAGATTCATCATTTGTTCCCTAATATGTGTTGATATCAGAGAGGATTCTTTCTGTTTAAATATTGTACATTTATACAAATAAATGTATACAGATTTGGAACAACTCAAGGGTAAATGAAGACAGAATTTTTATTTTGGGTGAACTGTCACTTTAATGATGATGTCATACTTGACATTTTGTCCATGTTTAAGCAGATTTAAAGGATTCTTTCATTCAGAATGCACAAGATAAATCACAGTTGAACTTAAGATGCATTTTTTAAGCTGAACTATTTTTAACTTAAGGTGTCCTAAAAACCCAATGCTGATAGCAAAACACTGAAAATCCCAATGCAATGACCACAGACATTAATCTGATAGCTTGTTCAGGTGTGTTTTATCAGAGTTTGGGCTAAACTAGGTAGGAAAATGGATCTTGCGAGCCAGAGTTGGTCTAATATGTTTTAGATGGCACCACACATAAAGTTACTGTATACACAACAAAAGATCACCAAAAAACAAGAAGAAAAAATACATAAAATCGATTTCTGAGAGAGTTTGTTAATTGCTTTAAATTCCTTCATGATCAATTTTTTTCCATTTCCTTCCTTCTTTTATCAACGTTCCTCCCCGTTTCTTTCCCCTAGCATTTCTCCCATGGGGCTTTCGGGCTTTGCCTGGTTGGGGTGGCGACGTTCTTTTGTATGCGTCTGCGAATACAATGTGGGTTTAACATCTCTGAACTTGGGAGCGAATCCTGGATGCCGCCAACAAACCCAATTAAGCGTGAGTCAATAGAGAGCAAATTAAAAAGCCTCTGGGCTTTAAACGGTGCCAGAAAACGCTGGTCGTATCAAGATGGTCAAGGCCGCGAACAAAGACGGAGACGGCCCCGGTTTCTCTGTCCCCGCTACAGGACCGTGATTAGACGAGAGGGGTTTAGTGCTCTTTCACAGGGCAAGAGGAGAAGGGAGTTCATTCACACAGGTCTATGAGTCAAACAAAATGGCAGCCATGGGGCGAAAGGCATTGAGCTTGTTCAGCGAGGTGTGAACCACCACCTCAACGGCAACAATAAAGAACAAATAGTGATTGAGAAAGAAACCTTTGAGGAACTTTGACAAGGATTAAAAGTAAGGATAAGAAAAAAGATGGTGGTTAGTGTCGCTCAAGGAGGATAGATGGTCTTTTGAGAAAAGATGGGTGAGACAGAGCAGTGCTTCATTAAATAAAAGATGTGTATATGAGGGTAAATGTGTGCTTATAAACTTGAAAGGTATTTTAAAGCATTTTTTTTAAAGACTGATAGAGACTTTAACACTGGCCATTCTGAGTTCTGCTATCCCTATTCCAAAACCCAGTGAGATGTATACTGCCTTCAGTCCTCATTCACAACATTCTTACTAAAATTAAACCTTATATACAAACATATGTAGGGCTTTTCATGTGAAGTGCTGAGATCTTTCATAGATGGTTTCATCGGACACACGCATCAGCCCCAAAGTTAACTTCCGGTCTGTATTGATGATTGTTCTGGCTAGTGGCTAATACTACATATTTATATTTAATTTAATTTATATTATCATTTTATTGTATAATATAAGTGTATTAAGTAAACAATTAGTTGAGTTTTATTGTACATTAATTTTATTAAATAAACAATTTGCTGAATGGGTCGTGTAACCTTTTCGCATTTAAGTTTAGCCAGTAAACTTTTGTTTATGTTGTTGCTTTGAAACCATCTATAAGCCTGCATATACAGTAGTTATAGAACATACTAATTCGGATAAAATAGTTTTACTACTAATAATGATAATAATACAAAAAAATGTTTAGTACTTACTAAATTACATTTTTTAACTAATTAATTATATTTAAAATGAACATCTGTTGCTTCTGGCATCGTACATTTATTTTTCTTTTACTGAACTTGTTGCAATGCATTATGGGGTTGGATACAATTACATTCACGCAAACTCAGAGTTTGTCAAAAGTGAGCATAATTACCTTGCCTATACTTTTTGGAACATCTGGGACGGATACGATGGCTTCAAATGTTTCCTACGAAGGAGGCTTACTGGTTTTGGTGAGCTTGCCTTAATTTTCAATCTCAATTACTTAAGACGGCATTCAGTATTTTTGGAAGGCTTCCGACTCCTACCATCCATTGTTCACAAACAAACGTCTTTATTGCAGCGTCTAGTTCACTCAGTCCTTTGATGAAGCTCTCAATGTTCTCACTCAAGAGGAGTGCTGGTAGGTTCTTGCCTCCTAACCTCACTTAATAAGTTTGGAACTGATTCTATAGCATTTACCCTATCTTTTACCCCCCAGAGGATTAAAAAGCCCCCCCCCACACTAGTGGCATGAGAACCGTGTAAAGGCAGTGCGTATTCTTGGGCTAAAGATCCTCTCCTGGCGCGAGGTGAAGCAAAGAGGTCTAAACTAATTACCAGACCTGCTTCTCTAAGCCTGGAGCTCACAGAACACAATAGACGCTTCTGCTTTGCCTTCAGTTCGCTCTTTTCCCCACATGCTGCCATCACCACAGCCAACAAAAGAACTCCATTAGAGTAATTAACAGCTAAGTGAAATGCACTCTTGTTTTGTACGTTGAACTAATTTTTTCACCCCACCCCCCTTCTTTTCCAACCTTATTTTTTCCTCGAAGAAAGAAGACCTTTCAGTTTTTGTTTTGGGTTATTCAGCACTTTGAAAGCCGCCAAGAACACAAACGCAATCCTGTGAGGGATTTCTCCCCTCTCGCCACCATCCTGTGGTGCGCTACGTCTCCTCGCAGAGTTGATTTTTTTGTTATTTTGTCTCGCTGCCACAGAAAAGTAAATAGAGTAAATCAGATTGCCATAACAGATTATTAGTCGAGTGGTATCGATGAATCTTAGTCTAAGGGCTGGAGCTTTAGTTTGGATTTGGACTGTGTCTGGACAATCTTTTTTCATCTTGATACAGTTTATAATTAATATGAGGGTGACAGCGCAGGAAAGTATAACCTCACTGACTACAAAAACAATCAGAGAAAAGAACAGAAAGAGAAGAAAAAATGGGGGTTTATCATTTTACAGAGAAAAGGCTTGGCTAACTGTGGAAATGTTTTGATTATTTTTGTCAAACTTTCTGTAAATGAGAACAAAGAACACATTTAGATGAAAGACTGATGTCTCTCCCCAGTAAAAGCGTTATCTCATCCTGAACGTTTGATAGTTTGTCTGGGCACTCATGTGTTAGCTCAGTTTTATTATTTAAGAAAAAACCTTTAAGTTAACAGAACTCCAGGTAATGTATGAGGTCGAACAACTAGCTCTACCCTGCTGCAAAAAACAGAAACCATCACAGAAATTCTAATGGTTTCCATTAAAATACCATTATGAACCGTTAGCGTTTTCCATTAAAACCATTATAAAATTCCATTTTGTAGTATGTTTTGAGCATTATTAATTTGTTTTTTTTCAGCAGGGTTCACAAGATATAAAGAGTACTCACTGGCCTTGTGGTTGGTCTTGTTTTACAAGCGATTTGTGGTGCACTGCATGTTTTTCCCAAGCAATGCAAAATGCACTATCAACACGCCAGTCTCTTGTGCTGCATCTTTGTGAAAACCCAGCCTGACTGTACAAAATGCACAGTATAGAATGCTGATTATTCAATACAGCTTTAGTACCTCATCAAAGATTGAATCAATGATACGATCTCTAGTTTTGGTTTATTTTGATCACAGCTTTCTGCCGTGGAGCATAATTTGACTCTAGAGGTTTCTAGAATGTTGAATTTTTCTAGAGGTGTTCTGTTTTGTCTGATGTATTGGCCCCTGAGGGGTCTGTGGAAGCAAGGTTTGTCTGAAGTGTTAGCAGGCGAATGTTGTGGAGTGAACACACACCTGCATGTCCATCAGCGAAATACCCTTTTCCTAAACACTCCTACTTAAATTGTTGTCATATACAAATCTTCAACCTCTCACCCCTTTTCTGTCACACACACACACGCACACGCACACACCTCCAAAAACCCTAAAATATTAAAGCAATAGAAGCTTAAAGCTTCTGTGATTATATAACAGCTAAGAGGTGTTTGTTGGGCTTCACAGGGCTTATTGCTTTTATACAATGGTTATTCCATATTCGTAGCAAGGTTTCATAAAATAAAACAGAAAATAAAGTGTAATGATATTAATAAAAAATATTATTGCTCCGCCAAATAATGTAGTTCCTCAGAGACAGCAAAATGGTTGCCAAGCAATACAGTTTTAGCAACATAGTGACGCAGTGATACTTATGTAATTCGGTCAGCTATATGTTTTTGGGAATTTTATATCGGCTTAGAACACAGCACAACCAATCAGAAACAAGGACCAGGACTAATCGGTTCATAATCTGTTTTTAACCAAAGACCTAGATATAGCAAAGTAACACCAAAACAACAGTTGAAATTCCATTTTATTTCTGAGGAGAACATTTGATAAAACATCATACAACGTTACGATAGTTTTGGTCGTGGTGTTAAAAGCATAACATACCTTTAACTCAAAGCCTTCAACTGAAATGCCCTTGTGTCAACTTCCCCACTATTCACTATTAGCTCCCCCTTGCTAATATAAAATAATAAATGGATACATTTTTCCGTATCAGTAACATCTTGTTTTTTGATGAAATATGAACCCGTTCATGTTTTGAAGCACAAATATGTTGAAGAGAGATAGCAAGGGTGCTTATAGTTTTGATGTTTTAATCTGTACCCAGGGACACCTTTGGCTATTTACTTTTATCTGAGGAGAAAGTGGAACTTTTCTGTTTACTCTTTTTTGACATCTCTCCTTTCCTGCGTCTTTAACACACACACTTGTGTCCTTTGTTTGTAGAGTTTGGCCTTGAAGTTAATGAAACAGTGGTAGGAGGTACGCCACAGGTTTTCTGCTGTTAAGTGACTGTTTATTTCCATGAATTAACATCTATAGCAGCATTGAGTGCCTGAAAGTTTTTCTTTAGTAGCCTAGAGCAAGACACAGAAAACCTCATTTCAGATCAGAACACGAAACCAAGACAAAAGGGGAAAGACATGTATATATATATATATATATACTTGTTTGTCCAAACCACCCTAAAACATCCTGAGGTACCAAGCTTACATCACTCTTATTATTATACTAAGGCTGTCTTGTTGTATCTCTTGTTTTTCCTAGTAAACAATTCCCCAGGTATTCATATTTAAACCCAGGTCAGTGTTTTACTACAGGGTTTCTGTTTGTGTTTGTTATTTGTGTGGATGCAGATGGGGCCGATTTGGTGCCTCTAATCTCCACCGTGGTAGACTGAGATGCCCGCACGGCTTCCTCTGATACCACTGGCATAATACAACACACTGTCAGAGTCATGCTGTGGTATCCATTCTCCCTAAGGCTCAGTGCTCACATTAATTCACATTTTGTTTTCCTCTCCTGTCAATGCATCTCATTTCACATTCTGAAAGGTAAATTGTAGAGATGCACTGATATATCGGCCAATAATCGGCATCATCCAGGTGGATGCTGCACATTGGTGGTGTTGAGGAGATTCCCCCCTTCTATGTAAAGCACTTTGAGTGCCTAGAAAAGCGCTATATAAATGTAACGAATTATAATCAGTCAATAAAAAGAAAAAAATCACACTTTTGGCTATCGACCAATAGTTCAAAACCAGCCGATGATCAGGGCTGATATATGCTGTCAATCAAAAGAGGACCTGAAAAATGTATAGAAAATTTTCACTAATTTGATCTTCAATTTTAATAGTCGTTATATGAATTAATAACATTCAGAAAGTTAAGAATTAAAGGTCTGTGTCGGCAGGTATCACTCTGAATAATCAGCTATCGATATTGGTGGAGAAATTTAGTATCGGTGCAACTCTAGTAAAAAGTTTGGTCACACTTCAGTATAGGGGGCAATTCTCGCTATTAACAAACCATTAACTATGACTTTCCCCCAATAAACTCTTAATTTGTTGCTTATTAAAAGTTAGTACGGTAGTTGTTAGGTTTAGGTATTGGGTAGGATTAGGGATGTAGAGTATGTTTATGCAGAATATGTGCTTTATAAGTACTAATAACAGCCAATATGCTAATAATAGGCATGCTAATATCAACTAGTATATTGAGAATTGTCCCCTATACTGAAGTGTTACCAAAATATTTAACTTACTTATACAGACCCAAATATTATGTACTGTTAACATGTATGAGTTAGCACTTATATACTTGAGATATAACTTCAGCAAAAACTTTGAAGTTCAATATCTCAAAATGCACATAGAACCATATAATTTCAAGGTGGCATAGTGTCAAAAACACATAAATGCTGGTTGCATGTATTGCTGTCTAGTCGTTTCAGCAGTGTTTTACAAAAAGAAAACATAAAAAAGCCCCTAGCTGACATTTTCAACTGTAGTCTGTGCTTTCAAAAAGTTTAACACAGCAGTTCTTCCAGAAATGAAGAAAAAGCTGAGCCATAGAGGGCAGACATGGCAGTAAATAATGAATTTTGGTATACTCTTCGAAACATGCACATCTTATTTTTTAAGACCTAAGAACATACAGTAAGTCATGCTGGTCACCGTATATTGCTTTCTGGACAGCCCATCATAATTAAATAATGTGGCAGTTAACTCTAATAATCCACTAATACATCCACAGAGGTGTAAAACAACACAAGTAAATGCTGGTTCAATTTGACGGTGAACTGGGGTAGAAGTAAGAATGATGGGTAATGTCATTTTGTCTGTTTAAGAGATGAGAAGGGAAATTTGAAAGGCTCTTTGGAGCTCCGTATGCTCACAGTTACCCCAGCTGAGCTGCAAACAAAGGATGGGAGAGCTTTTTGCTTGTTTTTGCTCTCTCTCTCTCTCTGTCTGATGATGTTTCTCTCTACTAATTAATTGCTAATGCAAAGAGCAGATAAACCCTCTTTAAATGCATTCAACAGATGAAAGACACGGATTATGAAGAAAGCTCAGGGATATTAAAGGATGCCTTCTTAATGAAAACTTTCATTTCCCTCTCCTCTGTTAAACTCTTTTCATTATTCTGTCTTTTCATTCTTCTATTTTCACCTTCTAAGAACAGAGTTTACATGTAAGTGTGTGTGTGTGTGTGCGCGTGTGTGTGTCTTTCTGTTGGGGCTGAAAAATCTGTCTTTAATGCTTTGAGAAAGAGAGAGAGAGAGTGCACAGACCTTTGATGATGGGCAAGTTTCAAAAATGGCCACTCTTTCCAGAATCCAGCGGCAAGACTGTATTGCCCCATGCACGTCATGTTACGGTTACCACAGCAACGTCTCTGGTTGAATATGTTATTGACTGAATGACAAGGCTGAACATGTCCTGTGTGTATGATTTGTGAGCTTTGGCTGAAACAGAACTGTGACAGACACAAAACAGAACACCAACACACTGGAAATTCAATCGACAGATGTTATTGGCTTGAGGAAACTTTTTGTGTACACAACTGTACACAAACAGAAAAAATGGACAGGAGAGAAAAGCTTAAATATAAATTAGGTACCATATTGTGGTCATAAGCATTGGATACTTCAGATCCATGATGATAATATGGATTTATTCTCTTATACACTTATGGCCAAATTGAAGTAATCAGTAGTCTTTCACAGATGCTTTAACTATAAATGTTTATTTCACCCTAGACATCTACACTGGTAAGATACAGTACTATGCACAATCCAATTACTCTAATACAGATATATTTTGTTGATAATGTAAATCAGTATTATAACTATTATAATACTTATAAATCGTATACTATATAAATGTTTTTTGTAGTGAACAATCAGATTTTCTGCTTTACAGCTGCAGCTTCATATAAATTAAACGTCTTCTATAAATTAAACCATTTATTTTTACTTCAGAGAAAACACAGGGATGTTAGCTTTAGATAAATTCCAATACATCCTTTACCTGCAGAGTATTTCCTGTGCCAATGGCAGTCACACAGCCCCAAAGCACAACAGATCCACACCCATGCTTAACATTTGGCAAGACACTCTTTTCTACAAATGCTTCCTCTTATTCTCTCAAAATGTACTTTCACTGATTGCAGCCAAATAGTTGCATTTGTAATTCATCAAGCCACTTGTTTCCTTTGGCTTATCTAGTGTTGCATTGCACACATCAATAAACAACAATAAAAGTAATGCTTCTACACCAACTTTCTTTTTCAAGTACTTAAAGATTACATTTAGCTGTTGGATTTTTGGTGATTGTTTGTGGTCTTACTTTTTGGTCTTATTTTCCCGACTTCATATATTGTTTTACATTTCTTAATGTCAGCGGTAACACCATGCAGGAAGCATTTAGATATCTTTTTAATAGTCTTCCACAGCTCAGGAAGGGTTCATTATCTCATTACCTGACACAGATCAAGACTTAAAGTGTTGATGCTGCGGTTCTGAGACGTAAAATAATACCACATAGTCAACTGGAATCATGTCTAAATATGATTATTTATAGCATTTAGTATTGTTAGTTCATTTCAGAAATGTGTGAGAAATTCTGTGTGTTACCTTTCAAAATCAACTGAACTTTTGCCTGCTGTGTTGTTTTTTTTATAATCTTTAATACATTGGAATTAAACAGCAGTCTTGTCTGAGACCACAAGCCAAGAGTAATGAGACCTTAGTCCTAAAACTACAACTCTGAATCATGCGTTCTATAGTTCAAAATATTGAATAATAGAAAATTAAATATAGTATAAACTGTACAGTAAGTGAAATCACATTTTTCCCTCTTTAGCCACAGAACGTTGAGTGAAGCAGGAGTAAGTGGATGTCTTATGTCCGGGAGAGTTAGGGGTGAGACGCAGAACCATAAAACCATAAGTAAGGGAGGTGGAGAGCAAGATGGATGACGGACAGAGCTTTGCCCGTTAATCATGGCTGGATCTGCCTGAAGGGCTAACAGTGGAGGATTCAGCAGGTTTGATGACAAACCTTGAGATCTGGACAGTAGCTGGGTCCCTAGAGGCCAATGCAGACCAGAGAGGCGCACCATCTGGATGAACCCAGAAAGACCCCAAATGTGAAGCTGGACACAGCTGACCAATATCCTCAGTTCCCAGATGCACACTGTAAACACATGGCATGATGTTCTATTCATCTGTAATACATATATATATATATACACACACACACACACACACACACACACACACACACATAATACACATGGATTATGTATTTATACATAATCTGAAACTGAATATATACGATATATACGATGGTAAAATATTTCCATCAATGTATGGTTTGTTAGGATAGGTCAATATTTGGCTACTATTTGAAAATCTGGAATCTGAGGGTGCAAAAAAAATCTAAATATTGAGAAAATCGCCTTTAAAGTTGTTAAATATATTATATTTGAGTTTTAGAAGAGTATATATTATATTTGAGTTTTAGAAGAGTTCTCAACAATGTGTTTAAACTGTGCTCAAATTTGCCCAGACGTAAGTCTGCAACAACCCACCAACGGCTTATATGCAGTAGCTGGTTCTGCACACTGAACTTGTAAGAGGACAAATAATTGTGACCTTATGAAAATTATACACTTCAGCTTTAAAAATATGAGCGTATTTAAGCAGAAGACAAGTAAAATGACTTGAAAGTTCCAGTACTCTATTAGACTGTATTAGGCCTAAATTACCTCCAAATGAGATAATGTTGTGTTGTTAGTAGGACTCTTTGTTCTGAGACTTGTTCGTCTCCACTCATTCAGTGTGACACTTTAAAAAAGTGTGTAATTCAGGTTAAATGCCAGAGAACAGAAAGCGATTTACCTTGATTAGTCAGCGGCATTCATTTAACAGAAAGCACCGGGCACGGAAAAATGGGCAACTTCCATTTTAAATAAGGGCTGCACATTTTTCTCACCTTAAAAACTAATTTATGCCAACAAAAAAGGGTCTCCATGTTCCTAGAGGCTTCTGCGTAAATACACTTGTGTTTTTTCAACTGCAAAGACAGAAGTTGTCAATGTTGATTTTAGTCTCTGCATTTTTGCTTTTCCATTCTTTCGTTCTGTGTTCTCCAGAGAGGGCTAATTTATCATAATGTAGACGCATGAGCTGTACGCCTTCCACCTTTGTCTACCAGTCTCTCTCTGCACTTCCCTGTGCCCTGAAAAATGAGGCGAGTGGAAAGTGTGGAGAGAAAGAGAGGGAGTGAGAGAGAGAGGAAAGTCAATGTTTTCCTTCATTCTGTGGGCAATCCCATTGCCACCTGCAGGTGAACTGATCCCAAAGCAGAGAGAGAGAAAGAGAGAGAATGCGAAACTGTGCGTTGTCTAGGCAGGTGTGTTATATGTGAGAAAGTGTGTGTGAATGCATGTGAATGTAAACATGAGTGTAAGTGATTTTGAGAGTGTGCTCAGGCACAAAAGTGTGTATGTGTGCCATTGTAGGAGACTTTTGAGGGAACGAGGGTCTGGCAGCACTCTCCCCATCATTTCTCACAGTAATAACTCTTGCCAGTGCTGCTGCCAACAGACAGAGAGAGAGAGACAGAAAAAGCGAGAGAGAGGGTTAGGAAGGAGGAGGAAGTGGAGAGTTTTGTAAAAGGGAATTTCTGATGGCCAACAGCAGATAGATTATCACTGTTTCTGTTCTTGTTCAATAGGGTTTTTCCTATATAGGGTTGGGATTAGCTGGTTGATCTTAAAGTATATATATATACTTTATATCTTGTTTTTTTGTTTCATTATCTGGAAATATTCCCCTCCTGTTCACATTATACATTTCACAATTCTTTTCTCTTTTCACAGTATTTAGAGGCTAAAGCTTTTTGATCATCTTCACTGCAAGTTAAACAATACAGACCTAAATTATGAAGACAATATCAGACTGTAGAATATAGGAAACATAACAGAGCATTGTATTTTATTCTCAAATATAAACCACGTGCCCAAGTAAGACTTGAAAGAATACCAAAAATAAAAATTCTGACTTCATTTACATTTCAAGTTCTTCCACATCTGTATACATTTCTTTGTTCTGATGAACACAGATAAAAATATTTGGAAGAATGCTTGTAACCAAACAGTTCTGCACCGTTGACTACCATAGTAGGACAAATTGCTTTATAAAGTTCTTGATTCTGTTGAACACAAAAGTAGATATTTTTAAAGAAATCAAACTGTTCTGGGGCACTTTTGACTACCATTGTAATTTTTCCTACTATGGTAGTCAATGGTGGCCAAGAACTGTTTGGTTATAAGCAATTATCTGAATATCTTTCTCTGTGTTTATCGGAACAAAGAAATGTATACAACTCCAGGGTGAATAAATGATGACCGAATTTTTGTCCCTTTAAACTCCCACTCCATCAATAAACCATCAATTAATAGAACAACCATTAAAGCAATCTTGACCACATTCTGACTTTCTTATAAAAACTACAAGCAACAAAAAACAGAACACAAACCATTCAGGTTCTTTCCAAACAAATCTGCACTTGACTACAAACTATGAAAGAAATGTCAGATCAAGTGTGAAATGGGCACCTTTTGCTCTATAATGATGCCTGGAACCAGCTGGAAAGACCTTGGAAAGCGTTTCCCAGTCCTGCTAAAGCTCTCCTGTGCAAGTCTGTATGGAAAGATTGATGCATCTCTGACCTCCTTTTCTGGACAATTTGCTCTCAATTGATGTGCAACACCATCTTTTCTCAGCCTACTGGCCTCGTCTTCTTTCTCCTCCACTCAAAGAGCTCATTTATCTGTCTTTCCCCCCCTCTGCCTTTCTTTTATATTTCATCGCTCTTTTGAAAGGTACATTAGAGGGTAGTTGAAAAGGCCCTCATGTTGACATGCACTGGGCCTCATCGAGTCTGACACTTTGCCCATATCGCCGATGTAGCTTTAATTGCGTGCTTTGAGATTGGATCGATATGGTGTTTGGAGTAAGGGTGAGACTGCTGCCATCTGCAGATAAGTGTGGGTCGAATCTTGGCCTGAACAAGCGGATAGGACAGTCTAAATTGAACCTGTCTGTGTATATACACAGTCAACTGTCATCGGCGTTCAAAGACAAGGACTAAACTCACCGTGAGATGTTCTAACACAGCAGGATCGGGACAGCGACAAAATGGTACTTGGTGGTTAGATAACAAAACAGATCAGATATGACAACGAACCAAAATCGCCCAAAATAACAAATTCTGTCATCATTTATTTAAGCCAATGGGGTTTAGTGTTGTTTGGTTACCAGCAACTATCCCTTTAAGAATGGACTCCTTCCTTTAAGAATGGACTCCTTCCTCATTCACTTACTGTATAGAAAAAGAGCAGTGTCATCTTTTACATTGTGCTTGTGTTCCACAATGTGGGTTTGAAATGACATGAAAGCTTTAAACCAGCATGCTTGTGAAGATCTTTATTTTAGCTTTTTATATCATAAGTTGAAGTGATATTTATTACAGTAATGATTCTGAGGGGAACCCAGTGTTACTGCGGGTCATAAAAAACACGCACAACCCTGAAATCACTGTTATAAATAACAAAATGGGCGAATATTGTAAAACATGATTAATTACAGCAATGTTTGGAATAATAGTTCATCATAAAACATAATATCCCTCTTCAGAAAAAAAGCACTGAATAAACACCACTAACTCTACGTTACTATATAGAAGTCCGCTTCTCATACTTCTCTGGCTTAAATCTTGTTCCAGGTTAACGCATAGCAAACCTTACTTCCTTTAGTTTTCTGTCTTCCTCTTTCCCACTTCTCTTCCTCTCCACACATTCCCACTCAATTAAATTTCAGGGCCCCACAATCCCACGGCTGCTGTTAGTCCTGTACAAACAGCAGATCCTGTTACAGAATGTCAGAATGCATATAAGAACCAGACAATATGTTTTACATCTTCCTGCTTTGCCTGAGACATTGCTGTATTTTATGTACTGACCTGAAATCAGTCGAGTAGACTTGGACATAACAGGATCAAAAACACGTCTCTACTAAGTGCGAACTGCCGTGGAGGAAACATTTAACAAATGGTTGGAGTTGGACGTGTTCAATTCAGCTGGATATATTTGCCCCCAGACTGTGGTTTGTCCTTCAAGTGCCTAACTCGATCCTATCTGTGCGCTTCGCTCGAAGTCCAGTTATTCTCTCAGGGGCCTAATGACTCCAGCAATAACTGTAAGCGTAACTGTGCGGGCATCCATGCAGTGCCAGAGTAAAGACATTTACCACATGTCACAGTAAGAGCGGTCATAAGTAATAGTTTTTTATACCTCTCTTGAGGTGCGTCCGTGTGTCGCGAAGAGGTTACACATTGTTCCATGAACCTGTTTTATCCCAGACAGGCTGCGGTGCCGTGATTGCATTAAATACTTGCTTGTCCTCTAAAGCACTCCGACGTTTCGGCATTAGTAGTTTCTACCTCATTTGAGCTCAAATGCCTTCATGTCCTTAATTGTGGGTAATAACCCCAACGCACTCCCAACATTAGTGCACCATTTACCATTAAGACAAAATAGATTCATTTATCACCTACAATGTGCGCAGAGCCTTTGAAGAGCTATTTTTCAGCGTGCAGTGGTGGTTTAATGCGAGATTCACAGAGATGTGTTGAGGTAATTAATGCAAAATAAAGGCTGAGGTTTCGCTTCGGTTGAGATACCGGCCTGTGGTTGATGCTTGGACAATAGAAATGGCAACCTAGCATTTCTCTTTGATTTTGGAGGTACAGAAGTTAATGGTTGGGTTTAGGGTGGTTAAAGATTAGGTGTGTTTATATGTGAGGAACGTTGTTCCAGGACCAACAATAGCACATGTTGATTTAGAAATACATCTTACTTGTCAAAGTCAAAAGCAAAACTTTCCAACAGTTCAACCTTTCCTGTCTCTTTGTTTTCCCCCATTTGATATTTTGGTCACGTTGACAGAAACGAATTCAGCTGACTCCAACGAATTTACAAAGTCAAACTAGTGCAACTGTTTTCTATTCCTAACAAGCTCTCGGGTGTGAAAACAGCCACATCGCTGCATTTCCTTTCAGTGCACTAATCAACACTTCCAATTCCCAAAACTGCTGTACCACCTCAAATCTCATAACATTTTACAGAATCTGAATGATATGCTGACAGTCACCTGTGGGGTAGATTAAACTGCTGAATTTTTGCCTCCGCTAGTCTGACAGCTGCGTCTTAATGCATGTTCCCGACATCACAGGGAGAACCTGTAAGCGGTGCGAGACGTTTGTGAGCTCACGCTGTCGAGGTGAGAAAGAGAGAGCGTTGAACCTCAGTGGAGCAGCTCTGAGATGAGTATGAGCCTCTGGGACTGACTTCCATTCTCATTTAGCAGTGAAAAACATTACACGCATAAATCAAATAAACAAATAGTCCTATGTGTGAAGCGCAATTACTGAAAAAATACCTAAAAGTATTTTACTTGAAGCTGCAATTCGAAACTTGTAACTTTTCGCCGTCACAGTTGAAATCATATTTGCAGGTTACTTATCTTCACTTGTGTTAAAAAACTCGGCTGCTGATCTTGGCCAGGACACTCCTGTAAAAGAGATTTCGAATCTCAGTGAGTCTTTATCCTGGAAAAATGTAGAACAAATAGCTTACAGATCATGGCAAGGTGATGAGTCAGTGGTGGAAATGAGATAATCAGCTTTTAAGGTCACCCAAAAATGAAAATTCTATAATTATTTACACGGTTTCTTGTCATTTTAAACCTGTAAGTCTCTCTGTTTCCTGGAGAACACAAAAGAAGATATTTTGAAGAATGTTGGTAACAGAAAACAGTTTGTCCCCATTGACTTGTATTGGTTTTGTGTTCATGCAATAAAAGTCAATGGACCAAAGGTTTTTGGTTCCCAACATTCTTCAAAATATCTTCTTTTGTGTTTTGCAGAGAAAAGAAAGTCATACAGGTTTAAAATATCAAGACGGTGAGTAAATAATGACAGAAGTTACATTTTTAGGTGAACTATCCTTTTAAACTGTCAAGACGTTGTTAATAGAGGATTCCAATTCTTCATAACTGAGCTCATTTTATTTGATCCAAAAATGTAAATTCTGTCATTATTCACTCATTGCCTTACATTCATGTTGTTCCAAACAAGTTTAATTAGCTTTGTTGGAACACAAGAAGAGACGTTTTGACAAATGTTCCATACAGTACATGTGAATGGCGCCTGAGGCTGTCAGTTAACATAATGCCTAACATCTCTTTTTGTGTTCCACAGAAGAAAGTAATCATACAGGTTTCAAAAAACATACGAGCAGAAGAATAATGACAGACTTTTTAACTTTATGTACATTTTTGAAAAAAAAAGTCATTATGAAATTAGATTTTTATGAATTAACTTGCAAACTGAATTCATTCTCTCAACCCTGTGTTGCAGCCAACACCGTCCAATCCAAAACTGTTGACCTTAAAGCACTTCATACATTATCCCACCTTGCTAGCTCATTTGGAACAACTCCCTCTCACAGAATTTTTACACAAATGTACCCATTAATCAGCCCTAAACTATTCTTCTTTTCTCCCTTGAGTTGCGGATGTCACTTGTATAAAATATTGTATCACAAACCAAGCGTAGTATTGTGGGACAAAGGACTTTGCACCACATGCTTCTCTTGTGAATCAGATCTTTGCTGAATAACTTGTGGTGGACTGCAGATAAAAAAATGGCTTTCTTACTAAGTATTTTTGTTTAGTTTTCCAGTACAAAATGTCAAAACATTCTTGAATCAAGATGCATTTTCTTTACAAGCAAAATGACCTAATAAACCTTGTTTTTAGACAAAATAAATATGAAATTTAAGTAAATTTGTGCTTAAAACAAGCACAAAAATAATCTGCCAATGGGGTAAAAAAAACCTTTAATTAATGTTGACCTCTTTCTTAGTCACTAAATTCAAGAATATTTTTCTTACCCCATTGGGAGATTTTTTTGCTTGTTTTAAGCACAAATTTACTTAAATTTAATATTATTTGCATAAAAACTAGACATATTTTCTTAGGTCATTTTGCTCATCAAGACAATGCCTCTTGATTCAAGAATTTTTAGACATTTGTACTGGAAAACAAGACAAAAATACTAAGTAAGAAAACCATTTTTTGCAGTGTATTCCCCTCTAAGAACTTTGTTAAGAACACGAAAACTAAAAAGTGATCTTTCCTCTTTTATTATTGTTATAGTTGTGTTGCGAAGTATTCTCTTAAAATTATTATCGTCTTTGTTATTGAGGTTTACATAAAATATAAGAACCTGTTTGCCTGTTTGTGCATCACTACCTGTCACCAGGTTATTGAAGTGATGTATGGCTTCCAAACATTTCTCACTGATCTGCGCGAATATTAATTTTCCTGAACAACATTCAAGTGTGTCTCGAAAGACATTTGTTTTTGAGAGACGGTATCTGCTCTCTTCAGTATGAAGATGTAAATATCATATTAAATTGCAAATTTTATGAAACAGGCTGAAAATATGACAGTCATCTCAGTGTATACCTCAATAAATAAGAGCACTTCAATTCATTTCATAAACACACACGTACAGCACGCTGCCTTTAGACTCTAATAAAAAGAAAATAACACAACGACTATAAGTCTATAATACAAAACAAGCTATGGCATTCTGACCACCACTAGCGGTTCTGAAATTAGAAGAACAATCTCCTGTCATTCAAACCACTGAACAAAAGCACACAAACTCACAGAGACTGAAGCACATTCCCAACATCTTTAGGGAGCATCGCTGGCTCGGTGCCTGGAAAGGAACCAATCCCCCTCTCCCCGAGCCAAAACCAAACACAGAATCTGCAAATGTATATACATAAAAAGTCACTCTAGCTAGAGAGTCTTTCCCCAGCACAAGATCTCAACGCTTCAAACCAGGACACATTACTTAATAATTTATCCAGCCTTATGCTGCATAATGTATGAGTCTGTGAATTCAGGAATAAGTATTTATATAGAAACGCCCTCTAGTCAGAACTTTGCAACCTAGCTTAGAGGAATGTGTTGATGTGTAGTTGTGAATTGAAACATGGGTTTCAGCAAGGTGCCGTGATCTTTTAAGCACCGCAAATAATTTCACAGAATTCATTCCAGAGCATTAATACACATGCAAACTCACATTCCTCTGCTCTCATTTAAAACACAGCAAATCAAAATGAAGTAGAGAGATGAATGTTTAGTTGTGAGTGACTTCCACGAATAAAAGGTGTGTTATTGAGTAAAAAGGTATGTGATGCTGTTGGCTGTTCACCTTTGAAATGGAATTATTATTTAAGCATGCAACCATTAAAAGGCAATGCATTTAACTGTAGCTGGCTGGCAGCTGCATGAAAATTGCCTTCAAGCATCACTATGACCTGTACCTCGAGAATTATAAACACAAGCGTAGCCATCTAACCAGTTAAACTTTTATAGATCTTTAATAATGGGATACCACAAACAATAGAAAACCTTAGAGGAAAATAGTATTCCTTAGACAAAGCAAAGTCTGTGTCTAAGATTTTTCTGCTAATATTCCTCAACAAAAATACAAATAGACACACATGCCAAATTGTTGACATTCTGTTATTTTGTCGTTGGACTTTTTGTCCACTTTTGTTTATTGGCTGCAAACTTTTCGGATAGATGCATGAGACCAGACAGTCAAGAGGATAGAGAGGGCAAGAGAGAAATCTGGTCTCTTAACATCTAATGATGGGGAATGAAACCACACACCATATTTCTGATGCTGCCAATCTACTGGTCCAAACCGAGCTCTGATAAATAAAAGGGATGGACCTGGTGTTCTGTTTTTAAATGTAATCGTTCTTCACCAGGCTTCTCCCAAAACACAAGAATTTTAATGATTTTATAAATAATAATAGGTTTGCTTTTACAAGCTCAAAGTAAAACTTTTCTTGCAAAGCAAGTAATCAACATTTGAAGATAAGAATTAAAAAAAAGGAAAATTGTATTAAAAAACAACTTTAATGAAAAAATGACATATTTCATAATAGCATCCAATGAAAACTCATAATTTCTTCGAAATACAGTATCTCTGAGGTTACTTTTCCAAAACAACATACTGCTCAACTCTGTAATCGAGTTGCATTGCAATGTTTTATACACTGCCTAAGTGAACTAAATATACTATTGTAAATTCATGCAGAAAATACAACTTTAAAGCCGAAGTGTAAAATACTTTGATACAAGATGTTGTAGCTTAATATAACAGCAGACAGAACTGTCAATAAGTCAGTAAGTCATTTGTAGTTAGAAATCTTTTCGTAAGAGATCTGCTCTGATGACATCACTGGTCTGAATGACAGCTGGTTGTGAGGGACAGCCAGTGCTGTATGAGGCAGATTGATTCTTTCAAAAGTGTAAAAAAACAAATTTCGGGTATCATACAAATATTTTGTAGAATGACAGGAAGAACTTTTGCAGTAATGACTCAGCTCACTTTTCAAATAAGAAGTTTGGAGTCTCCAGCAAATCCCAGGAGCTCTATCAAAAGCCTCCAATGTGATGTGTGTGCTTACACAAGTTTAACTGCAGTCTTCTTTCAATCGTCTTTTGGCAGTTCCTCAAATTTCCTATCATAACATCTCCAGCTTTCTATCTGCACCGTGTTCATTGCTATTTTTAATCTCTGTCTGTGTATTCTTCTTCATACTGTGCAATCCTGCTATGAACTTCAGTCAGGTTAGACAGCATATTACATTTCATTAAAAGAGAATTATTTCATTTGCGTTACGTTAAACACGCTGTCTATCCTGACTGAATATGGCTGTAATATCATACTTCTTTAAGAGTCAGTATGTTGAGTAATCTTAATTTAGGTTCACTTTAGTTCTCCCAGCTGGGCAGCTATTCACACTCTTTCCATTAGCTCTCATTCTTAATCCATCTGTGTCACTCTGAATTTGAATGAGTGATGGACAGAGGCATGAAGCGGTATAGGGACACGCTCTAATGAACGACAGAGAGGAACGACAGCTTAATGGACAGATATGAGGAGAAGCGAGGAACTCGGAAAACCTGTCATTTTCAAAGAGCCGACATATAATAACTGCAACTCCACTGTAAAAACTCACACACAGGAAAACGGATGCTCTGACAGGGATGTTGTTTTTGTCCTCGTGCGTTTATCTTATCTGTGCCACCTGTCATGTTGTCTTTATTCACCTTTCATTGGTTAAATGGGCTCTGTGTTTTTCAATGCGCCTGACCCTGGGGTTTTGTTTTCTGCACAACGGCCATTTTCCCGAATGGTAAATTTAAGAGAAGACACCTGTAATTTATGGCTTCCTGTTCTGTAGTACAAGGTCAGTTTTGCTTCTGTTAACTTTCCTTATATTTATTTTTCCCTTTGCCACACACTGAATATAATCTTGTAGGGACTTGCAATTTACAGTTTTCATTATTATTTAATAAAAAGCTAATTAGGAGTACTTTCTAAGGCAAGTAACAAAGTTACTTTTGCTCATATTTAGTGTTATATGTATGCACTGAATCTCTAACCCTAAAGCATTCGTTTTGGCAATCAACTATCCTGCACTGCTTGAACATGAATAATACAACCGCCTTCATCTTAGAAGTTAAGAAACCACATCAGTTTTGCATTGCATGTATTGTGGAAATTTCAGTCCAGTATCTGTTGAATTTTACAGAAACAAAGATCAGGTTTGACCATATACTGTATAAAACATGGACGTAGTGTCCGGGACGTCACCCAGGTTTGTGAAGAGCAATTTTTTGAAGCCTTGACTGAAGCATGAAACCCTAACCAACAGTTCACACGTAATGGATTAATGTCTAACAGCTGGGCACATTGACACACAAACAAGCAGCTCTAAAGGGGAAGTATTTGGTTATGATAAGAGACAATAAAATAAAAAACTGAATGTGCTAATATAAAATATTAAAAATATAATTCATCTCATTTGGACTGCCTTCAGTAGGATGAGGGTCAAGCTATCAGCTGCATGCCATGTGCTGAGTTTAGGCATGGGACTGTATCTGTTTACATCAACAATGAAGGACTGGGGAGAATACTGGTAATATTTTTTTACATTATTTTGGCAGTTTTTTTTCCATCCTGTTCCAAGTGGCACAGAAATTACACACTTTACCTTTAAGCTGTTAAACAGAATGAATGAGCAGTGAGTGGAAGCAAAGTGGTTTTTGGACCAATCAGAAAAAAGCCGGCAGCGAAAACTCTGAAAAGCCAAGTGCTGCAAAAATAGAGCAGTCATACACATTGACTTGCTCTTCTTCCAGCGTCCACATGTCCCTGGCAGCTGCGTGGAGTGCGATAGTAGAGAAACTTCAAAACATTTGTCAGTGCTACACTTGCTGCCCAACTAATAAGAACTGTCAACACTGAATCCACTCATAGCAACCCACTCACTTTGATAAGCCGCCATCCGATAAGAGGAATTTCAAGTGAGGGACAGAGAGAGTGTGTTTGTGTGTCTGTGTGATAGGACCCGCTCTGGACCCTGCTGCCATTTGATGACTCAAAACAGACTCTCATCTTTGATGCAAACAAAATGGAGGTTTCCTTCTGAAGAGCCGAACAAATCCTCCTTTGAGGAGCCGTGATGGAGTTTCCTTTCATAGACCCGTGTGAACTCAGAGAGTGACACCGATGTTTGAGAGGTTATTTGTACAGGGCTACAGTTTCCTGACACACTGACCTGAGATCAGCTATGTTTATGTCTGGTTGAACAGAGTTGGGATGCGCGCCAGGCCCGAAGTTAAATTCCGTGTTTGTTGATCGGTCTGGCTAGTGGCTAATAATATATCTATTGATATTTACTTTTATTTTCATATTAACTTATATTAATATTTAATTGTATAATAATTGTATTAAATACATAAATCTGTTGAATTTTATTTTATATATATATATAAAATAAACAATTTGTTAAAAAAAAACATATTAAACATTGTGACATTTGCAAACAAATGATTTTGGTCTTCCTAAAAAAATTATTATTGCTTTTTTTGTTGCATTTTTCTAATAGTAGTATGAATGTAGTAAAAGTCAGTTCCCCCTTTCACACATGCACAATAGCAGAAAAAACTGTTTTCTCTATGCTTATCCTTCTTTAAAATAAATGCTGCTTGATATTTTTTGTGTAATAAAATGACACTGAGACATTTTTAAGTATCCAATTACGTTCTGGGGCCGCTGTAGATTTGGCCACTAATGTGATCTGGTGTCACAGGAAGCGCAAATGGCCGCATCCAATTAGGATCCCGTGTCACTGTGTTGACATGTGAAGGATGCAAAAGTGCGGGTGTGAGAGGAGAGGTTGTTAAGTGGTGAAAGCTGCTGTCATGGGGCAGACAGAAAGATCCAGAGCACATGGTACAGTGGCACTGATCTTTATGGGGGACACAGACAAAGGCCAAAGGTCAATGGCTACATACCAGGATATATATCACATGTGCCTGTGCATGCTTCAGAAGTTCGTGCATTTAGTGGATGTGACAAATATAACATTACACATTCACAGCTTTCTTTTCTATTTGGAGGTTACAGCTCCAGATGCCCGAAATGAAGGAAATGTTGTATTTAGTTATATTTATTAATAACTATTGGATTTTTTTAATTTGCGGTTGTTAAGCAATGTACAGTAGCACCTACAATTTATAGATTGTTACCGGAACATCAGTAGAAATGAGATTTTTTCATTATTATAAATAATTTTGTTAATAATAATGTATATGTAATGTATGTGATAATAATAGTAATTGTGCTTTGTTATTTTTATTTTTATTTGTTATTTTATGTCATTATTTCACTAAAAGAGCTATATTTTTTCTTTTTTGTTTAGATCATTTTTATTATATTTTAAGTGCATGTTGGTTGTTATTGTATGTAAACTGTATTAAAATAACATTTTGAAATTCAATAAAGCATTTTATATATAAATCTATCTATCTTCCTTTATCTGTTTTCCTACTAATATCAAGTTAAAATGTAAAGTTGCCTTTCCAACATCTGTTGATATTCCGGTCACATGAGGCAGAATTCCAAAGACCGATTTGAAATGGAAAAGCCCAAATTCATCCTTTGACTAGATATTTCATTCCTTTTAGGGCTGGAATGAGAACCCATATTCATTGCTCGTGATTGAACTACAGAAGAGGGCCTGAAAGTGGAATGGAATTTATTTTGCATCACTGTGGTTAATTTCATAGAGCGGAAAATTGAACAGCATATCTGAATAAATCGGAAACCAAGAATAACACAGACTAACACACAGATCTCGTATTCAAATGAAAAACTAATGTTAGCTGTATATGTCCCCTTTCCATTTGAATGCTTTATTTTAGCATCCACATACGATCAGGCAACACCTGTTAAAGATGTTAAGGACATCTTATAGATTCAGTGTGAGATGTTCACAAATTTTCACTGAACTGCCAAGCTTGTAAATCAATTTACATCCCATCTTAATGTAGGCTTTGTTCAGACAGTCTGCAAAATTGAGATTTTTTGGTGTATCAAACTTGAATCCTGTTCGTGCTTCACAGTCTGAAAAACACACCCATATGTGGTTTAAAATCTGAATATGTTTTTTTTTTATGTGCCTGAGTCTGAAAGTTCAGATTGAATTTTTTAAGTCATTTGGGACATGATGTGCATGTAACATCATATGTTCTTCGGTGCACAGAAATGTTAACACTCTTCTTTAAAAAGCAGAATCATTATGTAGTGACTAGTAAATTGGTGAACAACTTTGTGGTTTTGGACACAGTATATGCATGAGTGGATAACATGCCTCTGTGGCTATGTTCTCGCTTTCACTGGGTGTCATGTTAGATTGTGTTGTTGTGTATGAACTTAGAATATAAAGAAAGAATATATAGGTCTATACATAGTTTTAATTACTGTGGTTAATTTCATAGAGCAATTGAATGGCAACGTTTTAAAGTATATATCTAAGAATGTATTTACTGCTTTACATTAAATTCAGTCTATTCTCTAAAACTATAAGCCAATATCTTTGTTTTCAAATCTATTCTCTTCTCTCAGGTTAACAGCTCCAAACCTCTCTCCTGTCTCTTGTTTTTCTTTTTGCGTGCACATAAGAACACACCCACACACAAGCATTTGCTCTGTATCTTTTAATGAGATCGAACTTCATTAGTGTGACCCTCTTCTCCAAAGCTCCTCTGGTCTCATATGCAAACGATCCTATTAGCAGCACTGTCGTGCCTCTGATAGCAGCATGCTGGGTGGGTACGCTACTTGCATTGGGGACTAATGAATTGGGGCCTTCGTGGACACTTGACGTCAAAGACATCTTTGTATGTGGTAAGCGATTTCAAGGGGAACATTTGTTCGTTTGGGAAAATATTACATGAATTGTTCTTTGTAACAGTGTAGCTTTGGAATATGTAATTTCCATATTGTATATCATTTTAACAGTGTAGTTGTCTGTTTAAATACAAACATGTGCGGGAATCAAACATTAATATACAGCCGCAGAAAAATAAAGAGACCATTCCCAATTTTTCATTTCTAGATGTATTGTGGTCATTCCATTCCAGTGTCTGTTCAATTTCAACAAAACCTCAGCAGTGACATACAGTCCCCCAACATCAATGTTAAAGGCATAATGCATCATTCTGTTCAGAAACATTTTTTGTCATGCTGGTTGGAAATCTCTTCACATCCTGATAGCAATCAAGAAGTATAGTGGTCAATTTTTTTTTATATAAATACATCGTCTGTAAAGTGTGTAGGACCAATAAATATTCGACCAATAAAAACATTCTGGCCGATCGTTTAGATTGGTTCAGAGTCTGGTTTGGTTTACGTATTCATCCAACATATTTCTCATATATGCTCACGTCCTCTGTTGTAGAGAGAATGGCGGAGAAGCAGCAAAAACCCGACTTGCCGGAGGAACCCTCAAAAAGTAATTCACTTCGTACTGCAATGCTTTCTCACCGGTGAATATGCCGTGTCTCTCGTCGTACCGCCGTCCAACAGCTTCTGGTCTGTGCACGTTCATGTGTTTTGGAGGAGGCGTGGCTTTGGAAGGTGATTCGCATAGAGGGTGTGCTCATGATCTCGGTGCTAACAGGCTAAAGTTAGCAACTTAACTGATGATGCATTATGCCTTTAAAGACTGACAGCATGACAAGACGCATGAAAACTGTAATAAAAAAATAGCGTTTCCTAAAATATTTTATTTTACCTGTTTCTCCAGTTTTCATTCTTTGCAAATAAATGAAAGTAGAAACAATATGTTTGTTTGATATTTGGAAGAAATATTGTTAGTTCACAAAATAAAACAAAAATAATAATCTTACCTAAACACAGTAAATTCTGAAAAACTGAAAATGGTCTTTGAAATGGTCTCTTATTTTATCCCACAGCTGTATATTGATATTGCTTTCATATTCCTATTTTGAATTGGGGACACAGATTTAGTCAACATGTCCAGGCTCCACAGTATAGCATTACATTCATTATGTCAAAACTCTTTCCACGTTTCATAATAATATCAATATCATGGCCCTTAGGCAGGTGAGACGTGCATGCTCATGTGTCTCTGTGCAAGAGGCACGGACTGTGTTGTATGTGTATTTTTCTGATCGTGGACAGATATCTGATGTGAGTTTCCTGTTGCAACTGAGTTATGGGCCCTGGTCCACCCTGAAGTATTGTGAGCCTCAGGCGAATAATCTTGAACCAGAAGGACGATTAGTACACACTCAGACTGAATTATTATGTTATTGAATTATTAAAGCACACAGGTTGATAATTCTGCATCACGATAACATGAAAGTGAGTAAACAAAGATCGAATTCTAATTTTTAAGCGTACCGTTCCTTTAACAGTTCCTTTAGACACGTTTTTTAAATGAATGCTGTATGTTATAATGCATTATATTTTTATTATCTGGAGTACATTAGACCAATAGCTAATGATTAAATATGAAAAAGCTTTCAAAAGGCTGTACCTTTTTAAATTTTTCGCTTTTTTACATCTTCCGCAGACAGGCTAACATAATTAAATGTCCTTGTACGGACAAGCGCTTAATCACGTCTCCTTTATCACGGCTCATTTCTTAATTTCACTTTAATACAAGCTCTTCACAGGCTCCTTATTTAAATCACGTCGAGACGCGCGTGAATGCCGATGAGATGAGAAGTCCCTCAGACTGATATGGATGTGCTTTCATTTGAAACAGATGTGAAAAGTTAAATCTGACATCCTCCATCTCTTTCCACTTTTCATTTTTCTGCCCGTTCAACTGCAAATCCGTCAGGCCTTTTATTCAGAGAAACGTGCGGCCGGTCATGTGGTTTTCAATGAGCAGCAGTCCGCCGCTTTATGCTCGAACAGGGATTCCATCAAAGATCTTCGAGGAACAGAGAGAGCAGAAATCTCAGAGACCTTTGACTGTGCATTCAATTCATCTCTGACATATCAACAAGGAGAGACTCTCTCATAGCAAAAATTTAACAAGCCAAAACTCTCCGCTCACACTGCCTCAAATGTACCAGCATCAAATATTCATATTTCTTTGAGTGCCGAGCGAATGGAGGACCTGGATGAGAGAGAGCAAAAAAACAGAGAAAGTTTCAAAGAGCGACTCTGAAAAGCTTGTCGAGAGCGACCGGCGAGCTAATCGAAAGGCTTCGCGTATCTAGAAATAACTTGAACCGAGTGGAAAAGAACTTTGTTGAGGCGCTGTTAATCACAGGCGAACAACACTACAACACTCACATCACTGCACTGCCCCGGTGAATGATGGGATATGAGGCAGAGAGCAGAGAGAGGGAAATGAAAATCACTGGCAGAAGGTGAAGGCAGACAGGTTTAAGTGAAGTTCACCGCACCTCTTTATAAATATTTGACTTAGCACATATCACAGAAATATTTCTTTGACAGCAATAAAGAAAAGCCACTTTAAAGCATAGTCTCACTATTCTGAAACCCTCTCCAGGGAGGTGCTATTAAATAAAAAATGATGGCGATGGGACGGCCGAAGAACGCGAACAATTTGTTGTCGAGTAAAAATGAGGGACAAGCAACATTGTTAAAGGAACATACTGTAAAAGTGAAATCGGTGGACAAACCTGGAGGAGATTTGGTGATGAGCCAGTAACTCCATCAGAATGATGGATGACAACATTTAGGAGTGAAGAACGCACTTGTGCTGAAGAGTGCTGAATCTGTTTACAGGAACTCACACAAATAAACAAACAGCAAATAATGCGGTAAAAGAAGCCAATGCCTGACCATTGAATCTGACAGCGTAATTTGTATGCTTTTAAAGTTACAAATGAAATCCTTTTTATCAGATTAATATGATTTGAATAATTTTGTTTACTGCAGATGCTATAAATTTGGATCCCGAAGTGCAACATTTGAAATCTATTTCATTTTCATTTCCTTAAGACTAGCCTGCCTGGTTCCAAATATGCATTTGTGTTTGTTCAAGGGAATAACATAACACATTTATATCAGTCAGAGTTGAGTAATGTTACCTGGCCACACTTAAAAAAATCATTCAGGAGAGGATAAATTACTCTGGCAAGTGTCTGTGGGAATTTCTATTTAAAGGGGAAAAGAGAGTGCAGCGTAAGCATGTGTAGAGGGGCGTGGTTACTGTTTTAAGCCCCGCCCTCCTTATTTGTTTTTTGCTGCAATTTGATGATTCTACTCAATGGTGTCATTGAGAAATTGGAAATGCTAATAAATAGTTATTTCATATCTCATTAACATCTACATTTAAAATTCTTTCAAAATACAGCCAACATAACATTTATAACAAAATAATAAACCAATATCTTTAAGCTTTGTTCTTGAATAAATCAGCCGTTTTGAACAAATTGGTTGAATGATTCACTGACTAACAATAAAAAAGCCTAACATTTCCCTTTATGAACATTGCTGTATAAATGAATTTTTATCGCACATTTGAATTAGTTCCCAGGTGAAAAAAATTGAAGTGAACTTTACTAAAATTCATATACACTAGTAGATATTAAAGTATACTACAGTAATTTATCCTATTACTATAGTTAAGGTAGTCATGGCCCAGTGGTTAGAGAGTTGGACTCATGACCAGAAGGTTGCTGGTTCGATTCTCAGGGCTGGCGGGTAACGGCTGAGGTGCCCTTGAGCAAGGCACCTAACCCCCACTTGCTTACTATACAAAATGTACAAATGTATAGTACAATGTAATGTAAGTCGCTTTGGATAAAAGCGTTTGCCAAATGCGTAAATGTAATGTAAAAGTTAATAGGCCCCTACAAAATATTGCAGTGTACAGTACAATATAGTTTACTATACTAAATACAAAATGTTTCATTTAGATCTGTGTATTAAGAAAATGTAGTTTATTTTGTAGAATTCAATTATAACCATTGCACAACATTGTGATACTACTAGGTATCATGACAATCCTAGTCTATACTGTATATATACTGTATATGTGTCCTATCGTGTGACAGCAAAAATTTTGAAAACTGTTAATAATATATTATTTTATATTATGAATATTTCTATTTATACTATAAAATAGCAGAGATTTATCATCATTGTTCATTTTGTTTCTACATTTTTTGCTGTCACACCATAAGATACATTCACACATTTGTTTGTAAACTACCCACATATAGTTGTAAATCAACAGCTAACAGCTGTCTGGAAACTAAATTGAATACATTACTTTACATCTTGTTCAAAACGATAAAGGAAACATCAAAAAGTAACAATAACAGTCTCGCCATATTGAATACAGCAATGAATTTTATATTTGTCTTAACGCCCAAGAATTTGACCCAAGAAATTACTGGAAATGAAGCTATGGAGAGATGAGAGAAGTACTTGTTAGCAGCCCAATATCAGCTTTGCGCTTCATATAGGTTTAATGAGTTTTTTAATAATCAGGCAAATTTTGGGCAGGTTTGGCATGCTGTCTGCTCTGTACAGTCTGAAGCACATAACTCTCGTAACAATGGGGGAGTAAGATAGAGAACACATGATGAAAAGATTGTCAAAAGACAGATTAGCACTGTAAATGGCTGGATTATATGAACATCACACTCCCAAAACATCATTAATATTCCCTAAAACTAGAGGACTCTTTCGGGAAACATTCACAAGTGTACAGGGGTTCTTTGCTTGCGTGCCGATTTATGCATTCAACACTATCACACAAAGATTCAGACAGACACATGCTCTTCGGTGCTAAGGTCTGAACCTACCAGCGCAACTTTGCTGTCATAAGCAATTTAGATTCCACAGCTGCCAAACCCAACGTCTGCGCACAAGCATCTGCCAAGAGTTTGACACTTACCAATTCATTTCCCTTTAAACACTGTGTGTCCTGACATTACCCCTAATGATAAATATCTCCCCGTTCAGCCAAAGGACGAGAAAGATCACGTTGCAAACCGATAATTTAATTCCCTCTGCCAGCAACGCTCATCCACGATCGCTTTGAAAACCATAAGCAAATAAATGCAACCCCTGGTGGAGGGAAGATATTTTAGCCTGACAGTTTAGGTTTAAGAGCAACCTAGGGAGAAAGAAAGAAACTGACTTAAATATATTTGAGCAACTTTATCATAGTTGTTTGTTGGGATTTGACTACATTTGCTCCCCAGGGACGGACCAGGCGAACAATGTTGTTCACTCTAGAAAGATAAAAAGGTCAAATTTAATCTCTTGTGTGACATCCATCTAAGCCTTGCTGCATAAACACATTAAGAATGTGTGCGCGTTTGTATAATGGGCACAGGAGTGACTCAGCCATCACTAGATGGAGGTCATGCCTGCTCTCTTGGACATGTGGTACCATGGCAACAGATAAATCATAACAATTATGAGCATCATCGTGGGCTTGAATGATGGATAGATGATGAAGGGCACTCAGTGAGAGATGAACAGTGTGTTTATGCAAGGTCAGAGAGCAGACCAGCTCAAGTCCCCGCACAGGCAAATGTTCTTACAGTTTACTCATTAATAAGCTATAGCTAGAGCGAGAGATGTTCTTCGGGGGAAATTCAATAAGAGTAGTATAATGAATCCACAGAGACACTGCAATGTGTAAGTGTTGTTATTCTGAGCAGCGAAATGGCAGTGATTTAACTAGCACAAATACTCAAAGTATTGATTACTAGTACCCAACATGAGTTGCAAGGCAAAATAAGAAATTTTGTTTTGTTCATTTAAAAAAAGAAAATGTAAAGCTTTTAAGATATTGGTATTACATTATGTAGAAAAAATTCTACCTCTATTTTTCCTTTTCTAATGTTCTCTATATACTTGCTTATACTATCTTGACGTTGTATTTGAAACCTTGTATTACTAGCACCTCTCGTGAATATTGCTTAGACAAATCGCTTGCTGTTTTCCTCAATTGTAAGTCGCTTTGGATAAAAGCGTCTGCCAAATGAATAAATGTAAATGTTGTTCAGCAGCCTTCTAAGTTTAGTACTAGTAAGTATTGAGCGCTTTATGTTAATATTGTTATTAAAGTATTAAAGTAATATTAAGGTAAAAGAAAGAAAGAAAGAAAGAGAGAGAGAGAGAGAGAGAGAGAGAGAGAGAGAGAGAGAGAGAGAGTGCTAATACAGGTTCAAAGGGTCATTTAGCCTAAGTATTCAACTGCAATTAAAGTCAGTGCAGAAAAGTGATGAGATATAAAGCAAACTTGCTGGTTGTATAGAACAAGAATGGCTAGATATTTTCTGCTGTCAGGAACCATGTGGTAGAGATCAACCTAGATACTATTAATATTTTATGTTGTAGTGAAGTTTATTAAATTATATAGGGGACACCAAGGCAGTTGTTTTCTTTTTTAGCACATATTCCTCGGAGTATAGAAAAACAAAAGAAATATAGAAAATATATAAAAAGTAATTTCTTTACAGGCATATAATCACAAATTGTCTCTGTCCTTCAAAAAACCTTAGATGGCCGAATTCACTTTTTTCAGGAAATGGAAAAAAACACTGTACTTTTTAAATGAATGATACTATGTTGTCAAAGTTGACAAGCACTTTCTATAGGTTAGATATTTGCAAAACCCAGTGACAAACATAAAGGGGGACTAATAATAATGATTTATGGCAAAAAGTAAAAATCACAAACTATGAAAATATAAGGTTTCAGAATGACAGCAGTGATATACAAGGTACTGTATGGATGACATAATTTCCTCCTAAAATTCTGTCATTGTTTCTTCACTATCAACTGTTTAATAGATTATTATTCAGAATAGATTAGGCCAGTAGAACAAACTAATGTTCAATAACATAGGAGTAAAACAACCAATATATTATCTATTTATTTCATTTGTGTACTGCAATAACATATTGTCATTAAATGATTTTCATTTCTGGGAAATGTAGAGTAGATGGCCTTCCATTCAAAAAACCAGCTGGATTCCTCACATTGTATCATATTGTGTGTATTCAATAAAATAGACAGTGGCATTAAAGAAGAGCAAAGTCTCACTGTTATTATTGTAAATGGACAACATTTGTGTAACATAAAATGGGAGACTATCTGTTAATGTTTGGAAAAGGTGAATGCAACTTTAAAGGACTCCTAATATTTTCTTCTGTAGCATAGTGATTTTACAAAGCTATATTACACAACCTGCTATTGCCTATATTACATACAGACATTTTGACATAAATACAACTCTGATGAAAACTCATACAAAGGTGAACACACTTAAGAACAGGTGCCCACACTTTAGTAAAGTTATAGGTACTAGCAGCAAAACCATGGCAATATGTAAATAAAAGTGATGAATCTTGAGTAACTGAATAAACAATCCTGATGCCACAACAGCTGCCAAGCAAGTATAAAATATTGTGAAGATTTCCATAGACACAAAGCAGATGTTCCACACCAGGCATCTAGGCGATGGCCATTTTGCCTGAACATGTGTCTTCTCTATGCTCTGTCACCTCTCAACCATGATGCGCAGCAGAGAAACCTACTGACAAAGATCATTACAATGTCAAACTCAAGAACAGAATTTGCAATAAAGTCACCTACAGTTGTACTCTTGTACGGATGTTAAATACAAAAGCCCTCTGTGATATTGTCTGAAAAAGGCAGTTAAAATATTTGCTAGAACACAGTGATGCAAAATAAGCAGCTTTCCTTCTCCCTTCGTCAGAAAAAATATCAACAAACCAATGTCAGATACTACAGGGATTTCTTGCACAAACTTCTGTTCTGCTTCAACTGCTTATGTATCACAATCACACCTAAAAATATTCCACAAGACATTTCATGCTGCACGCATCCCATATGCAGACAGTCCCTAGGCCTACAAGACAGAGCCAGAATTGCGGCCATCGAGTCGTAACTAACGGATACAAGTGTGTGTTAATTAACTCTACAGCTTTGTGGATTGGGCTGGTTTGTTTCACAGCTTTTGCATATTCTCTCTCTCTCTCTCTCTCTCTCTCTCTCTCTCTCTCTCTCTCTCTCTCTCTCTCTCCTTTCTCTAATTTCTCTGTTTTGGCGAAATGAAACGAGACGGCACTCAGGCAATCCAGATGCTGCGGAGAGATGAATAGCATGCTAATGCTAATGTTCTTCTGGGAAAGATGATGTTTTCTAAGCTTAGAACTTTTTCAAATAACACTACACATTGTAAAATGACGATAATTGTTAAAAATCCCACCAGCCTTACCAAAACCTGTGTTCAGAAGCTTAGAAACATCTGCGTGGTTGTGAGGTATTATACAATGGGTTATTTTGCGCAGGTCACTGATAGGACCTTAACATGTCCTAAACAGGTATTAATTTTTTCTTTCAGTCAAGTTTCTAATGCCCCTTTAGTCACAAACTGGTTCCTTAACATTTGAAGAATCTTTCTAATTACGAAAGGTTCTTTGTGACTAAAGAAAGGTTCTTCAGATGATAAAAAAGTAAAAAAGAGATGGTTCTTTATGGAACTAAAAATGTTTCTGTGGCATCGCTGTAAAGAACCTTTTAAGCACCTTTATTTTTAATAAAAAAATCCTAATGTTTAACAATCTTGTAATTGTTTTTAGATGCATTTTATATCAATTCTGTTATTATAAAGGCTCGGGCAATATGACGTGTGTCCACCTGGCTCTGAAAATGACAGCTATGTGTGCTTGACAGTGTTTTTCATCGGAGATGCTTTGGTTGCTATGATATGGAATATCCATCAATGTGTTCAATAGTTTATTCAACAAACATTAATATTGTGGTAGCCTGGGGCTGGTACAGAAATAAGTACATGGAGATGGAAATATTACGTTCTGCCTTGATTTTTATTTATTGTACCCAGAGACACGTGGTAGCACAAGTAGCATGGGCAAATTGGTGTGGTATTTGCCCCGCCCCTCCTGCGCTGTGATTGGACGGCTGAGTAAAAAGTGACATGGATGGGCACAAAGTTTACCTTTGCTCAAAGTTTTGAACAATGCTCTCCTGACTTGAAAGCCACGGTTCTCTTTCTGTCTCTCATGATGGCACATGTCCTATATTCTGAGTCTAAACAACAGGTGCCATCACACCTTAAACAATCTCTGCAGACTGGCTGTTTAAATGAGATCAATCATATTAATTTATATTTCAAAAGAGTGTTAACATGACATTACTGAAAAAAAATCGCTCCTTTTATATCATGTATGTTTCGACATATATAAATAAACATTGTTCTCTGCTAAAGGAACAATACCCAACACAAATTACGAACAGATGGAGCGGAGAGAGAAAGCAAGACTATTTGATCATTTCTAACAAAGATGGATCAATAGAGGGCATGTCGGCCATTACCAATGTTGGTCTGGATGACTAGAGGGGTGAAGTGGTCCTTCTGCTATGTGCAGCTGCTCTCAAACAATGAAGCCTGACTGACTGGGCTTGCTCCGGCTTTCAGAGGGTCTGTAATGACTCTCCACTATAACTACAGGTGGAAAGGGGCCCTCTGAGAGCTTTATAATGGGGCGGAAATAGCATTAGCAGTACTGCTACATTAAAAATGCTGAATCACCATCCTGACATGGGCCCACGGCACAATGACCCAAGCAGAGGCTGAGAGGAGGTGGATGGATGCTGCAGGACAGAGAGCACTCGAAACTATGACTACAATTAAGTGAGCTAGATGTGGAGTCAAGGAATAATTACAGACATCTAAATCGACTGCTGAGAGATGGGTTTGGGGTTTTAAACTCTACTGGGGCACAGGCCCCCATTACTTGTCCTACATTTTTCTTGAAAGCCTGCTAAAAATATTTAAGTATTGAAAATACTTAAACATACTTAATATGAACATTATTAACATGGTTTGAGGCATAAACGGCACACATTTCTTGCATATTTGCATTCTTCTTCATTACACAATGATAACATTGAATACATATATATTTTCAAGAATTTACAATTTCAAGAAACCAGTCATTTTATGGCTGCAACTAAAATAAAGAGCATTTTAATCTAAAAAAACAAACAAAAGTAGAGACTTTTCCTCTAATGTTTTGAGACCTGACTAGCCGGGGTTGAACAGTAGTTTGTTTATCAAGTCTTTATAATCAATATTATTTAGAAACGTATTTTAGTTTCGTCACGTTTTCATAACCTCAGCGTTTCATCACGTCTGCGTGCGCAGCTGCATGCTGCAGTTGTTTAAAGAAAACACAGATGCGCGCGGACGGATTTCTGCGTGAAAGGATGACACAATTGGGCGCACAAGTTTGTGTTTTCCGTTGAAGTGAGAGTGCGTCACTTTTACAAGTGTGAATTAGGTTAGTACATTGCATATAGATCAGTGTTTGACGTGATTATCAATGTAAATGAAAACACTCACAAATAAAGTAAATTGTTAAAACGTATACTTAAGATTTATACTGGGGCACAGCAGATTTAAACTGCAGTAAAAGGGGTCTAGCGACGCCCATGGTTTTTATAGAAGTCTTGACATTTAGTTTATTTGAGTTTTTTGATGAAGTAAAAATTTATTTTAAATTGCAATACATTTTAGAATCTTTTTTTATCTTAATTTCATATTATATCTTGTATTTACTTGTGAAACCAGAGTGAGACTCCAAATGTAAATGTACATTTATCATAGATGATAACTAGGTAGGCTAAATGTAAAAACTAAGAATTGTAGTTTGGAGAACAAATGTTACTCTTATCCGACCTGATATGGAACAGATATAAACCCTTATTGTCAAACTTGAAATAATATTGTCAAAATTCGCAGCATTTTTGTGCTGTTGGATGTGAGCCAATACAGTAATTGTATGATGTATTGTATGATTTCTGATTTATTAAATATGGCATATATGGCACCAAGTAGATTTTATCTTTTATAACTTATTTTATGAATATGTAAATGTAACAATTCAGATGTCATGCAGGTGCTGCACTGTTGTTAACATCCCATTACCTGGACACAACTGCTGATCTCATGTTGCCATAGCACCAACACGATTTTCACATTTCTGTTTCAGGCTCTCTCATTCTCTCTCTCTCTCTCTCTGTCGCCGTGCGTCTCTGCAAGACTTTGTAATTTAAGTTATCAGTTCACTTGTATATGTTGCGTAGCATCAGAATTCTATATTTATATGTTCTTGTTCATTATCAAGTAGACATTTTTCATGCAAGAGTGAAATGTTTTAATGCTTTAATGTTTTAATTTTAATATAAACACGAAGTTATTAAGGTTGATACAGTAACACTTGCATTCGATCCGGCACACTGAAAATGAAAATCAGTTCAGTTCTAGGTAGGCTATTCTCTATATGTGACCTTAAGTAGCACGAGAACATTTGTAATATTTGTATATAGTATTTGTAATAGCCAAAAATACATTGTATGGGTTAAAATTTGCCATTTTTCTTTAATGCCAAAAATCAATAGGATATGACAACCCGATCTCATAAAATATGTATCAATAACACAAAGGTGCAAACTCGTAAAACAAGTACACCAAATTGCAATTTTACATGTATATCTACACCAATCTGGGCATGGAAATGATATGCCCTTGGCGGAGAGCCACCATTTTGAAACATACATAAAGAGGAAACACTAAAATAAATCAAGTAATAACATTAGGTTTAGGTTTTGTGTTAGGGGAAAGGTTATAATATGCACGCACGCTAACATTAGATTTAGGTTTTGGGTTAAGGGACATGTTAATAAGACTAATATACATGCACGCTAAAATTGGCGTATCATATGCATGCAAACATTGGCGTATATATACACGTAAAATTGTAATTTGGCGTAGGCCTACTTATTTTACGAGTTTGCACCTAGCGTGTTATTTATACGCATTTCATGAGATCGGGCTGGATATGAAGTAAAGATCATGTTCCATTAAGGTATTTAGTAAATTTCCTACCGTAAATGTATCAAAACTTTATTTTTGTGAGTAATATGCTATGCTAAGGACTTCATTTGGACCTTAAAGGTGATTTTCTCAATATTTGATTATTTTGCACCCTCAGATTCTTGAGTTTTAAATAGTTATATCTCGGCGAAATATTGTCCTATCCCAACAAACCATACATCAATAGAAAGCTTATTTATTCATCTTTAAGATGATGTAAAAATCTCAATTTATAAAATAGACCCATAAGACCAGGGTCACATATACAAAACATACTGCGTAAATCACTCTTTTTCAAACCTCTGAATATGTAATTCAGAACATAAGAGGCAAAACTCGACAGATTTTTTAGAGACTAGATTAAATGAGACCATCTGAAAAGCAAAGATTCATCCAAGGTCACACTCACACAAACTCACTTGTTCACCTCGGGTCAACCACAGAGAGGTTACATCAGTCAGAAATAATGACATTTCTCTCTCCCTCATGCACACACTTCACAACCACAAGATTAGTTCGGTGAGACACCACTTCCCAATCCATTTTTGTGGGCCACTACTGTTGACAAGGTCACTATGTTCTCCTGCAGCCTTGAAAACAGAAAATAAAATAAGATGATAAGGCAAGAAGAACATATAAAATATATCTCTCAATTGCTTATCCAAAATCAAAGAGCCAAAGTGATCACAGGCCCATGAAACAATGTGGTTGTGTGGCTGAAACTTATTCTGAGGGTTCAAGCAAACTAAGAATCTCCACTTCGTATGAATATTCTGTCAATATTATAAAGGGATTGTTTAATGAAAATTCTGTTCATTTACTCACCCTCTTGTTATTTTAAACCGGTATGACTTAAAAAACAAAAGACAATATTTTGAAGAATGTTGGAAACCAAACAACAGTGGTACCAATTTACTTCTATATGGACACAAAACAAATGCAAGTCAATGGATACAGTTGTTGTTCGGATACCAACAAGAGGGTGAGTACACGATGACAGAATTTCATTTTTGGTTGAACTCTCTCTTTAAGCAATAGCTCTGGAGCTAAAGTGATGTCAGACGAAAAGTAATTTTGAGAAAATAAGAAACTCAAGAGAATAACAAACTCAATAAGACAAAAAGTGCTTTTTCCTAATAAAATAAATTGTTCAGAACATCACACACTTAACACTGACATTGAGATTATGTCACTGGCTGAAAATCACATTATTGACTCTAACATTGTTGCTTTGTTGAGCATTTCACATTCAGTGGGGACAGAAAAATGACACATTCCCAAACACGCAGTTAATACAGACATAAACAAAGACAAATAAAAACAGGTTTACAAATAATGCGGTGCACACATATGATGGTAAAGAAATAATCTGAGAGCTATAAACACGTTTGTAATGTCTGTGCGTGTGTGTTGATGCCCTTCTCTTCTTAGACAATTCCAGGAGATCAATACCTTGTTATATTTAATACTACATGTCTCGGATAAAGATCGATGTCCATGCATTTATTTTCCTTTTTTGTCTTTCAGCATCTGACAAGGTATTTACAAGACCAGACTTGTTTTATAGAAACCACCCACATAGTGTGTGTGAGTGTCTGTCAAGTTGGGTGCTGAGAGTGATATTTGCCATTATTTTGTTACTTGGGGTAAACCAACTAATGGATGAATGTGACAATATTTTAAAGAGAAATAAGGATGGACATTTAATGCTTTATTACATGGCAAGAAGAAATAATACAAGACACTAACTCTTAATAAATAATTAAATGTACTATGAATAATGATAGCAATAAATAATACTTCTGCCAAACACTATAAACCTTAAAGTGATAGTTCACCAAAAAAAATGAAAATTCTGTCATCATTTCTCATTTCTTGTCATTTCAAACCTGTCCGACTTTCTTCTGAATAACACAAATGAAGATATTTTGAAGAATTGTTGGTAAACAAATATCAATAGTAGAACATTGACTTGCCTTGGTTTTGTGTCAACCAAAAATCTTCAAAATATCTTCTTTTGTGTTCTGCAGAAGAAAGCAATCAATGATTTTACTATGATTAAAGGGTCTTTTGAAGCACATCACATCAAAGCAGAATATACTACACAAACTGTAATCATATGTTAAATCAAACAAGCACAAATGGTGGAGAGGTGTTTAATGCAATGCAGTAAAACAGTATTCTTTAGCTTATACAATATTAGATTGAAAGCCTTTAGCGTTTTCAAGTTTACAGCGTTCATTTATCATAATTATTTGGTCTTCTAAAAGCTCACTCAAAATGACCCATCTGATGATCTCAGTTATTAAAGTACTGAGGCACATTAGGTGTGAAAGGTAACTTTATTACCATAATAAAGTAAATGGGAAACAGACTAACATTAGATTAAATATTATAATTAGCGTCTACTTTCATAACACATTGCACACTAAGTTGTAAACTACAAGCTTAGCATATAAAATATAACACTGATGTCAGTAATGGTCATCTACAAGGTAAAACATAAAGAGGGTTCTTGATCTTGATCAGTATGCATTCCATTAATACTCGGCCATATAATGTATCTCAACAAAATATATATTTCAGATCTAATATACTTGCAGTCTATGCAAATGCTTTAATGGCTGGCACCAGAATGTTACTCTTAACAGTTTCTGCTAAACACGTTAGTGAATTAGTGAGTCATGTGTTCCATCAATGACTGCGACCTCACGGGTGGATTGTAAGGCTTCTGATCTTGGCCACCATTGACTACCATAGTAGGAAAAATGTCTTTATACATTTCTTTGTTCTGCTGAGCACAAAAGAAGATATTTTGAAGAATGTAGGAAAGCAAACCGTTCTGGGGCACTTTTGACTACCGTTGTAAATTTTCCTATTATGGTAGGCAATGGTGGCCAAGAACTGTTTGGTTACAAGCATTCTTCCAAATATCTTCTTTTGTGTTCAGCAGAACAAATAAATGTATTGCAGATGTTGAGTAAATGATGAAAGAATTTTTATTTTTGGGTGAACTGTCCCTTTAAACTCACCTCCTGATGCATATTTGAGGGCATCTTTCAGAAAAAAAAGTTACAATAAAACAAAGTAAGTGAAATTCTGGTGTTTTACATCAGATCTAGCTATACCTCTGGCCAAAACAATCACAAATTTGTCCTTGTCTAAACTCTGATCTCCCGTGTTCTCATTGAAGTCATTAACCATAAGGGAATTCGTATTCATGCGAGTAATATGAGAACAAGGCTAAGTTAATGAATTCATAGCCCACCATTTAGTTCAATATTGATTAGCTCCTCCAGCATTGCACATTTCATTTTTGGTGAGGGTCTGCGGTGCGTGTGTATATGTGTGTGTTGAATCCCTGCATATAGTGATACACTTTAATGAAATTGCTTAATGATTTCTTTTTATCTCGAGTTTGTCCTAAACAGTTGGCATTGGCTGCTTCATTTCCACTGAAAGCAAAGCCCATCTTCAGAATCTACAATTACACGCAATTACCATCTTCTTTAGAGGACACAGAGGAACAAAGTACAGCATGTTCCTTTTTGTGTGTTGTGTACGTGCATATGCTCCCAGCAAAAGGGCAATTATTCGAAAACTCAGATGCTTGAACCTCTAAAAGCTCTGCCTACTCGAACCTTTTTATTTTTAGTGAAGAAAAACATTTCTGGAGGGACAGAATCTTTCCTTTTTTCAACCAGTCAGATTTACGTGCTGCCAACATTCAGAATGTCGGTTTGTTGTCTTTGCGGGGAGAAATTAACTGAATGAGACAAAAACACTTCATGTGTCTGCAATGTAAACTGCATCAATTCAGAGCTCAATAAATACAAATATCAAACTTGGCAAAACTTTTTAAAGTGAACAAAATCTTTTAAAAGCATAACATACTCTTTGTACAACATATATTTGTATTGAAAGTCTCATGATACTGCAAGCACCATTTTGAGTTTTTTTGTTGTTGTAACAAACAGGAAGTTGCTTTAATATTATGCAGGTGATTTTACCTCACCTTAGACCGACAATCTGTGTAAGCTTATTTCGGTTGCTCTTTTGGCACTTTGAAATGACTGACATGTAATGTCACTGTGTTGACAGAAACCGAAATGTCTGCCATATCTTGACTGCAACATTACTCTCTTTCTCATCTCTCAGTTCAATCCAAATGCCAAAGATACCTTTACATTTCTTTATATCTCTCAATTTTCAGTTGCCTTCCTCCCGCTCAAAACAAAATATGACTTTAAAGGCCAATGTGCTGACAGGCATCGTTGGGAAAAAATGATATCTAACCAGGGTGCCTTAGCAACACTGTGACATCGCAACTCCCTTTGATGTCCCGCCGAGCAGACAACCAGGCACATACACCGGCGGATCTCGTAGAGAGGAGGGAAAAAAGCGAGGGAAAGGAGAAAAACAAGTTGAACTTTTCTGAAATCGCTCCGCCACGTCTCCCACTCGGCGTCTCTCGTCACCTTCTCATCTATCGCTCATCTTTCTGTTTCTCTCACATCTCTCGACTGTCTTGTTGTCTTTCTCCACACTTCCATGTCAGCTGTTTCATCTCGCTTTTCTTCAAGGAGCAGAACCGTCTTTGTTTAAAGCTTTCCAAACACACCCTCATTCAGCCTTTGAGAGCGCTAACTACGCTAGAGGCTGTATTAACTCCCTGACGATAATGTATGCAACGAAAAGTAAAAAATGACTGACGTGTGTAGAAATTGTGTGCCGTGTAGAGCGACTCAATTCTCGATTCTCTCGAGTGAAGAATGTCAGTGAGTGTAGGCGTTTTCACATGTGCGCATTTCACATTCGGGGTATGGACAAATTAATGAAAATATCACATGGAGTAAAAGCTGAATTTATTAATAGCTGAAATGTAACTGCAAAAGTAGACTCAAATAATGTTTTAAAGGGATAGTTCACTCAAAAAGTTCTGACATCATTTATTCACCGTCTTGTCATTTAAAACATGACTTCTTCTGCAGAACACAAATTGGATATTTGAAAGAATGTTGGTAACCGAACAACGGCGATACCCGTTGACTTGAAGTGAATAGGTACCGCTGTTATTCGGCTACCAACATTCTCTACCAACATAATTTCTTTCCAAAGACCGCAGTTAAACCCCTGATGAACATGGAGGGGATGGCCACACTTCCCATATTTTTGCATAACTCACATGGTGTAAAATGAATAGCAGATAATGTATGGACAGAGACTGTTAATGCACTTGTCTCTTGGCCAGGAGCAGGTGGGATTGAAGAGATTAAACTTGCAGTTTTGTTGTAATAGTTTATTCCTCAGCACCCTTCGATTCAACTTTATCATTGTTGTTGGGAGTACTGCTGTCTGCATGTAAACCAATAAAAGCATGTAAACCAGTAAAAGCATGTAAACCAGTAAAAGCATGTAAACCAGTAAAAACATGTAAACCAGTAAAAGCATATCTGACTCGGATTCGTGCAACAGTCACTGTGGTATTGTAAAAGAAAATAGGAATGATTAAAGTTTTATAGGTTTGTGGTGTTTCATCTTTCACAGTATGTCCTTCTCTAGCCTCTTATCGCTCCTCAAACATTGTATAAATCATCTGTCAAGACCAGCCTTCAGGAAATAGTAGCTGGAATTCAGGTGTTGTCTGCAGTGCCTGAGTTTATCCCCCTCCCCCCCAAAAAAAGCTCTGTTTGTCTGGACAGCACAGATGAGTTGTTGCATTTGAGAGACATTGTGAAGGAATAAATCTTGTTTTCAAAAATGTTTGTTACAGGATATCTGTGTTACCAATAGAGAAGTTGTCGCCACATTATACACAGTATGTGTAAACCCTAAGTTCCCAATAAGCATCCAAATACCGAAGTTATACTTAGACCAATCAGAATGTGTTTAAAAAAAATTTTTATTCTTGTAAAGAACAAAGAAATTAATTTAGATGGTTATTTGGTATTTAAACATGAGTTTATCTGTAAAGTAAAATGTTTTTCATGTTATTTCAAACCCAGTCTACTTCTGTAAGTTAACATTTTTACTGTATTTAAAAAAATGAATGTGAAAATATAATATATATATATCATTTTGTATAATTTATTACGTAGCGTGGCCACATTTGTTTTAAGCATGGAAACATAATATTTATTTATGTATTATATTATTTATGCCACAGTCACACTAGACTTCCATTCATATGCATGCGAATGCGTTAGACTGGAAACTCAAACATTTTCCAATTTTTCAAAGCATTCACTTAATTTCAGAGGTCAAGTTTGCTAAACTACTGACCAGTGGTTTGTATCATGTCATGACCTGTTAGAAGACACCACAGCATGACAAGGTATTAATGATACCTATAATATTGCACAGTTTAATTTAATTTAATAATTTGTTAAAGAAAACAACATGTCAGAATCCAATTACATTTTCTTATTACATTTTGTTCTGGTTGCTGTCCAGGACTCTGCGTAAAAATTTTGCATTCTGAATATCTAGTGTGACCGCGGCATTACACTGTTACTTACTGTAGTTGCAAAGTTAGCATCTGACCTCATGTAAAATATATTATATTTTGCCTTTTTATGAAGAAAAAAATCAATCATGTGACTGTATAACTGTACTTACGAAAAGGAATTCAATGTCCATTTTCACCATATTAATGGATTCGTATAATTTATTCATCTCATCGGGCCATAAAGCAGTGCACATATACATGCATGAAATCCTCCAGCACTCACGTGGTGAAACGTGAGAGCAGTGGAATTGTACATTTGTGTGCTATTTCAGGCATGGCTAGGGTATTCTGATGCTCACTATCATTTGAAACAAATGGCAAAATGCTTCAGTTGAGTGTTTCCAGAAATACAGAAGAAGTTTCGACCTTCTCCCAGGAAAGTGTTAACTGAGAACAGGCTTCCATAAAGCAAACATGCTCTTGGAGAGTAGTGTTTCAATGTGACAGACACAGGTGCACACAAGAAGAAATTGATTTGTCCTAAGTAGATATTGAAGACAACATTGGCTCAAAGTTAGTCATTGCAGTTCTATATATGTTGAGCACCATCGACCCATGAAATGTTAAGTTACTGAAATGTTTTTATTTATTTTACATCCAACTCATTTACAGTAAAAAGATTATAGTTGTTTCAGGCTGGATGTGCAACCTCTAAACAACATTTTCCAGTGTTGATGGAAAGCATTTGTAAATGAAAACTGCAAAATATCTGCATTCATGTAGAGGTAACCAAAGAGAGACATCATGCAGGATTCATGCAGCGATTGCAAGGCACACAAATCAGCAGGTGTGAACATTACAGTTCAACAGTGATCGGATAAGAGGCAAATGTTCAGTCAACCCATTTATCACAAAAATATTTAATTAATACAATACTTTAGGAGCTTCATAGAGACCAATATCCACTTCATAAAAATGTCATTCGTAATAGTATATTGATCAAGAGTTTTTGCCAGACAGTTAATTGTTTTGTCATAATAACTTTTTGTCTAATAGGCACAATATTGATTCTTTTAATCGACTCCCTGATATAATTTACAATAAGGCCATTTCACTTAGTGATGGCATCAATAATACAGGAAACTCTGAATAAATTAATTGTACTATTATATGGCACAGTACAATACAAATGCATTGTGCATTGCTGTCACACAAACAGAAAACTTTCTCTTTATTTTAGAAACAAATTTCAATGTTTATTTAAGTTGAGTTGTGGTTAGTGTTTTTCCCCATAAGACTGTTTGCTACATATATATAAAATCATTTTAATGTATCTTAATCAAACATTGCATAAATAATATGATTTATTAAGTCATTCCATGCCACATGTCACATTAGTCAAATTAGTCAAAACCTAAAAACCTTTTTAATTCTTACAATTTCAGAGTCATCCATTCTCATCGAATAACAGCAGCTGTGACCACTGTCTCCTTAAAGGGACAGAGAAAGATATTTGGAAGAATGCTTGTAACTAAACAGTTCTTGGCCACCATCTTGGCCCCAGAACTGTTAGCTTTCTTACACTCTACATTCATACATCTTCTTTTGCATTTAACAAAACAAAAACATTTATAAAGTAATGTTTTCTACTATAGTCAATGTTGGCCAAGAACTGTTTGGTTACAAGCATTCTTCCAAATATCTTTCTCTGTGTTCAGCAGAACAAAAAAACAAATATATATACTGATTTAGAACTTGAGGGTGAGTCGGAAACATATTATTCTTTAGGTAATGAGGTTATGGTTGAATTATATCCATTTTTCTACACTTCACTGACATTAACACTCATTAAACCAACAAACATGCACACAAACATTACAAACGTTTCAACTAATTCACTCTGCTGCAAGCCTCTGCACACGCACGCACGCACACACACTGCCAACAACACACTGCTTATTGAACTTAAGCACCAAGTTTAATGAGGACAGTTTTTGGAAAATAAAAAATAGCGTGCTATCTAATTAACTAATGTGACTAAGCCCGAATAATACTCTGAAATCTAATTAGTATGGAGTGCTTCAATTCAGTGTTTAAAAATCGACGCGTCTTGATTGATTATTGTGCTCTTCGGGTATTTGGGAGACGTACTAAAAGAGTAATAACAAAATAAGAAACATGTTGTTTACCTTGCGCTATATTTTGTAGAATATTGCATCATCCTCTCATAACATTATTAGGTAATGTTTTAAAAATGTATTTTTAACCTCGCTCTTCTGAAATGGATCGCTGCACACAAGCTGTACGGACAGAACGTGCCCCGTCCTTGAAGAGTTTTAGACTTTATTTTTGGCATTTCTTTAACGTTTTGTTATTTTTAACATGTCATCGAGATAGGAGAAATGGTAAGTGCTGTTTTTGCAACAGAACAGAGGGAACAAAGGCAGAAGGTTTGTCCTCCAAGTCTCAAAGTGTGTGGACACCGCATCGAGCCTGAAGGGGACTAGAATAAAGGTTGTATTTGTGTCAGCTGCGTGCTGTGCTCCAGCACAAAAAGACATAAAACGCAACCACCTCCATAAAGGTCCAATGCTTGTGTCCTTCACATCCCCATGTGAGAACACTACCAGACTGTCCAGCTCTCAACACTGACACCAGGTGAGCTTCACTTCAGACAAGAAAAACTCTGGGTAAGCTGTCAGTTATCAGTTAAGAAATAAGAACAGAGCCCAGGTACAAGAGAGAAAACCAAGTCTCCCAACCTGATGATGTTTCCAGAAGGTTTTGGACTCAGCACTTCTTCTGCTCTGGTTTATGTCCCTAACCTCTGGATGATTTATTCCCCCCAAGACATAGATACAGTCTATAGCACCTTGAGTTTACCAACCTCAGCATGTTTATAATGGCCTCATAACCCTGCTTTCTCTCTAACAAGCAGTCAGTGACTCTGACCTGCTTAAGTACAGTAGAGCTGAATGTAGGTAGAATTATCTGCTTTATTTAACACAGAAAGAAATGAGGACGACCTATTTTTGAGAAATGCTGAGGAATGAGAAAGATACTGTTTAAATTCACAAGTTCCTTGACATTGTTTTAAAAATGCTTGGCTGTAAGATCACATAATTCCAGGATGCCTAAAATCAGAATATGGGGATTATCAAAGTGGTTTTGGTTGAAGAGGTTTGTTTTTGCGTTTGCAGTGCATTCTGGGTAATGTGCTGTGATAAGCTGCTCTTGGTGTTGTAGCCATGGTGACTTCCTATTAGTCTGTCAGAATGAAACTATTCTGTTTTGCTTTGTCCTTTTGAATTATTGGCAAAAAACCTGTTAAACACAGAATTGTAGTAATCTCATGATGTTATATATGAAAAAACAATTAAGGAATAAAATAATATGAGTAAGAGTTATTTTCAGCAATTTGTTTGGACACTTACACCAGGATATATATTTACAGTATGTCTATACATACAGACAATCCGTAATAGTAATTGACAGAAACAGTTTTCCAGAAGTGGTCTTTGCTCATTTCCCTTCTTCACAAACTGCATTAAAACACCCAGGACATTGAACTTGAAATACAGTTAAAATATACTTATAATCTGACATAAAATAATTTTCAAGCAAAAGCATGTATTTTTGTCCCTTCATAAAAAGTGATGGGACACCCAGGTAACATTTGTGCAATGTACATTCATTGTTTCTCAGTTGCCCATGTGGAAGGAGATGAGGTTATAGACAGTTCAATGGAGCACATGAGGATAAAGGAGAACTTCTCTGCCCCCTATGTCCCTTTCTTTAGCTCTCGTTGTTTTTGGTCTCATACCCTGTGGCTCTCTTTTAAACTTTTCGATTGTAACTTGCATTGACACAGACACAAAGTCAGTTCACTGCAAGGGTTAAATGTTGGTCTTTTTTAGGAGGAATTACTGTAATCAGGTGTGTTTCTTGTTATTGCTGACTATTGGGGACTTGAATTGGAGTTAATGACAAATATTTTTCATTTATTCATTAAGTAGAAGCTTTTATCCAAAGTGACTTACAAGATACAAATGAAACACAAGCAATTTATCATGGCGGAGTGGTAAACAAATGCTGGAGCTGAAATGTAATTGTAAAATGCAGGAAAAAGAAAGATGTTTATTTGTTTTATATTGTGTTGTTTTGTTTTATATTTTATATTAATATTATTATTGCATTATTTATTATAATTTTTGTTAGCTCTTTATTTACTATATTGATTTATGATTGCCTTCTCCACAATGCCGCAGTTATGCTACAACTATATTCTCATCATTTTGGGTTTACTCTTAAAATTTTACATCTTTAATGTCGTAATGCAACAGCCCTATTGTCATAATATTGCTATTTGATCTCAACATTACAGCTTTCTTCTCATAAAAGGGCTATTCCGAGATTGTTCTCAAAATATTATGGCTTCCCTCATAAAGTCTTTAAAAATATATTTTCTTCTATGTTCAGTCCAACACCCTCTTTTCACCTCCCTCATGCTTTCACCCAGTTGTTGAGGTCTTGACATACTGTTGAAAGAGATGAAACGATAGATTTGAGGCAAGTGTGTGGGGGGTATGTTGGCTTGAGCATTCACAGCAGAACATCTAGACCATAATGGGATGTTTTACGCTGATGACAGGCGTTTCACAGCCACAGAGTGAAGCTAAGAGAAGAGCAAGAACGGGACGAAACGGTGTGAAGAGGCGTCACTTACACCTTTACCCGATGTTCTCAACCTCAGACAATGTGTCCCCACCCCTCTTCCCTGACATACTTTGTCCAAATAGAAGAATCAGGATACTTCAACGCTCACATCCACAGGGTAAAACTCTGCAGCTCTCACTGACTTCAATGATCTTCACGCTGCTTTTCTCTGAGAGGACAGGAATCAGCTTCTTGACGTGATGGAGGCGATTGCTTTGCACTGTTCACGGGCAGGAAGTGAATTTCTAAAAGGAGATGGTGGTAGTGGCTGTCTAAGGTGGGTAGCTGCTACCAGCCTAGTTTTCTGGACACGTTTATTCAGTATACTAAATGTACCCCTGATTTCTCCTAACATGGGTGAGAGACAGTTTTACTATCATATTCTTCTCAGTAAATAAATTAAATAAAAAGAAAAGTAACATTTTTAGTTATTTTTCATAGGGAGACAACAAAATGGGTCATGCAAAAACAAAGAGTGAAGAACAGGCAGGATGTGACCTATCAAATTGGGAACTGTAATGGTGGGGATAAATTGGGTGTTTTGAGTGTTTTCTGTGCGTTTGGATACAGGGAGGCAAAGGGAAAGGAGAATTAGAAAAATGGAATATTAATACAAGAAAGGAGAAAATGAAATTGTGTAAAAATTAGTCTCTTCACCGTTATCCAGCAGATACCAATCTGCCCCAAAATTGAACATCGGGGGAAATGTCATCTCCTTAGATATAATTTAATGCCCCATCCATTTCTCCCAAAATGCACTTTTCGAAATGGTTAGTCTGAGATGAGACAGCGAGAGAGTTTCAGAGAGGAAAGATTTGAATGAAAAGCTTCTTAGAAAGAGATGCATGTGCCATTATGGTTCTATCAAAAAGGGTTTAAAAGATGTTGAAGTGGCAAAAAAGGAGTAATTACTTTTGCTTTTAGCGAAGCATGACGCGCCTCGTACATGCCTGTTGGACGACAGATGCTGAACAAGATAAAAAAGCTAATTCTGAAATAAAACCCTCCTATCCCTAATATAACGGAGAACAATTGTAATAGTGTTCATAAAGGTTTACCATCCCCCTTTATAGTTTTAAATAAATAAATAAGGCTCACCTATTTGACAAGCTGCTGGGGAAAGATAGGGCATTTGAATTGTGGCAGTGTCGACTCAGCAACCTTCTCCAAAAAAGAGTCATGATCAATACATCATCAATCAGTGGCTTTAGAGTGTGACATGCCTGACGCTGGCAAGCATAAAAATTCAGGGATTACAAAGGCGACAAGGAACTTATAAGATCTGCATGCAAAAGTAAAATGCAAGGGGGGAAAATGCAACTCTCATTCAAAATGATAGATTGTGATCGAGGGACCACTGGCCATTAAACCTGAAAGTATGTTACTCTTAATCAAAGTTTTAAAGGCCATGTAGAGAACGTTACTTTTGAAAGTAACTTTCTTGGAAAATTGCATTTCTCATTATATTATATTATACACTTTTTGGGTGATTCACATGAAATCTTGGTTTCAGGATGTCAAACGTGACTTTCTTAAAAACATCAACAAATGTGCTTTATTTAAAACAAGGTAAGAGATGTTTAAAAGCATTAATTTTAAAACTTTTACTGACAGTTTAAGACTTTTTTTGTTTTTAAAAAAAAGGCCATGAAAATTCTCATTACCGTAACCATCACCTTTTTTCCATTTTTATTACACGTAAATATTCTGTCAATTATTTTTTGTCATCCTATTGTTTTTTCAGAATGTTTTAATTTGAAATGATTTAAATGACAAAAGATAATGCATACTATGCTAATAAGAATTTCAGCAGAAAAAGCAATACAATAATTAAATAATTCATGTATAAATAATGAAAACACACAATTATGTTTATTATGATCATTTTGGTGTTTCCAAATTACGTTTTATACATTTTATAATTCAAATCAATATTAAATATTTTAAATATACACCCAATATTTTCCAACATGGGAGGAGACAGGTTTACAATTGTATATTTCTCAGTAAATTCCATCAATTAAAGGAAAATTAACACTATGTATGTGTTATACCGATGTAGTGAGAAAAATGCCAGATACTTTACACTGTACAAATTTCAGACCTCTGCTCAACATCTTCTAGAGACTTATTGCATCAAATTTTTTTAACCTGCTCAGTTAAAGTTCTGTAAATTTGAGTATTGTCACCCTAATGGTTTTATCACCGATTTTATCCAGAATTTTTTTTAATACTGTACAGATGAGAATAATAATTGAATTCATGAAAAAACATTACTGTATCCTGGATCTAGGATTCATTGAGCAAAGTAAATAAACTGGGCATAATAACATTTACTGCTTGTTTTGTTACTCAGGTCTCAGACCTGTTTTGCTCCAAAGTGTCTGGTAAAATGAGACAGATAGTAAGAATGAGCGAGAGAGATGTTGAGTGATTTACCAGCTAAAATGGAGCCCAGAGCTGATGACCAAGAACGAGAGAGAGAGGGAGAAGTGAAACAGTTTACACTGTCTGCCAGTTTGGCCCCATAGCAATCTGAGAGCCATTTGTCAAAACTAGAGGAAGAAATTATACGCCGCTCAGCAGCGCTGGTGACCAGAGATGATTTATTGAGCTGGTATCGATGCCCACCCACACCCAAGCAAAACCGACACATGGGTGATTTTATGGGACGGCCTCTCCGTGGATTTGCAAACATTTTCCATAAACCATGTCTGGTCCTCAAATTATGGCCAAATTACCCATAACATTTATTTTTGAGAAAACAACTGTGAAGCTTTCCTTTATTACAAATCATCCAGACAAAAGAGACTTGAAAAAGACAGTAAAAATTAATTGAATTGGTCATGGGTGAGAGGCACAAAGTCAACAGAGACTAAATTCACCCACATTGCTGCGAATGTCATCAGACGAGGCAGGGAACAGGACCAGGTGTACATTTACGCAGGTTTTCGGCAAGGCGAAAGCAACAAGAGACGTTAATTTTACAGCAGAGATAAAGAGATGAAGTTAATTAAAATGCTCCAGCTCTAATCACTGGAGCACAGCCACTTTAAAGAGAACAAAATACATGCCTTGTCAAAGTGTGTCAGAGCTACAGAAAGAGAGAGAGAGAGAAAGAGCATGCTGAGTTCTTCTCTGGAAACTAGGAATGAATTATCTAATCAAAGATAAATTTGCTTGGTGAGCAATAGCCAATCAGATACTCAGATGGTGTGCTGCCGAGTTAACCGCTGCAGGAGGTGAGATTCTTTAATAAGCTCATTTGAGCACATCTGAATCTATCAGAATGACAGCATGCAGTAGATATGAGTGCACGAGAGGTGCCATTGATGGTGGTAACAGGTGTAGCGCTTTATCATTTTTATGCTTTATTTTAAGCTTTATAGGTACCTAGCAGGTGATTTGGAAATAGGATTCTGTCGAAGGCAAGGTGTACAGAAACTTAAATATATTAACAAAAAGTTTAAAATTGAGTAGACAAACTTGGTTTGTGGTACCACAAAGAACCATTCAGTCAAAGGTTCTTTAAAGAATCATCTCTTTCTTACCTTTTAATAATCTGAAGAACCTTTACGCCACAAAGAACCTTTTGTAAAACAGAAACGTGCTTTGGATGTTAAAGGTTCTTTATGGAGCCATTTAGACAAAAAAGGTTCTTCTATGGCATCATGAAGCACCTTTATCTTTAAGAGTCTGCTGGTGCTTTTTTTCCATTGCATAGAGCAGTACATAACAAACTTTTCTGGAGGTCAACAAGGAAAGAAATCTGTTGTCATATATAATAAAATAATATTTTTTTGCTCTCAACCAATATTCTGTACAAATAAAAAGTGAGTGCATGTTCAACAACACACTTGCTGTATAATAAGACAAAATGGCATTAAATCAGTTTTGCAGAAAATGGAAAACCTAAACTTTCTTAGAGCCAAAGTTAATACATTTATATGATAGAAAGCATCATACAAATTTAGAGATATTGTTCATGGGCTTGCTACGTGAGGTTAAGTGAGGCTGTGACTTCTCGAAAGCATCTCGATTCACACACGTAAGAAAAACGAAACCTTCTCTCTTGTTGTTTATGTCTCTTTAAAACCTACAAGTGCCAGGAAACATTCCATATTGCACTTTAATTGCAATGGCGGAATGCCACACGACAATCTTTCAAATGTGAGGTGTACATTTTCCCTCACACAAACGCCCCCCACAGATGTCCATCTATCTCCAAAGTCAAGTGAAATAATGATATTGGATGGCCCTCTGAACATTAAAGCATAATCCGGCATAATTTCATCCGCCCAACAACTTGGTTCACCCCATGAACCATTCCTGTGAAACTGTCTGGTGATACTTTCTGTGAACCCGACAATGTCACGAATCTTACAAACGCCACAGTGCTGCAGACACACGAGGATGCGATGTGTCAAATTTGTCTTTCGCTTATATAAAGTCCACATCTGTTGAGTAAAGGCCTCACTCACGATTGCTAATTCCTCATTCATTCTTTTGCAATAACACCTTTCTGAATAGATAATCACTGGCGGACATTCATGTGAACCTGACGCTGATCGGAAAGGAGATGAATACACTTTCATACCTGACGCGTCTAATTTCCGTGATTGTGGCAGTCAATGAAATAATCAGCGGCTGCTCCTCTGAGCTGCATTGTTCTATTCAGTGGGCTTTGTGAGTCATTAACTGTCTACAATCGGCAATTTTAACCACTGATTAATGTTTTACTTATTCAAAACTGTAAGAGAAAAGTGAAAGACCTTCACATATCTGACCTCTTTCAGCACGTATTAAAAATCACTTTTTGATGTACAATCACCGTTCAAGTGCTTCGTGTCAGAGAAAGTCCACTAAGAGCAATTCCACACAAACCTGTCAACCTTACCAATACCTTACCATTTAGGTCTAACACTTAGAAAATTGCATTGCTTATTCAAAACAAATGAGACATGCAGCAACAGTAAAATACCATTTGAACCATATGTGACCCTGGATCACGTCTTATGGGTCAATTTTTTAAGTTTACATCATCTAAAAATAAGCTTTCTATTGATGTATGGTTTGTTGGCATAGGCCAATATTTGTCAGAGATACAACTATTTACAACTCCAAAATCTAAATATTGAGAAAATCGCCTTTAAAGTTGTCCAAATGAAATCCTTAGCATAGCATATTTCTCACAAAAATAAAGTTTTTATATATTTATGCTAGGTAATGTACAGAATATCTTCATGGAACATGATCTTTACTTCATATCCTAATGATTTTTGGCATAAAAGAAAAATGACAAATTTTGACCCATACAATGTATTTTTTAAAGTGACCTATTTTTTTTGTCAGATATGGTGACCCATACCCGAAATGTGACCTCTGCATTTAACCCAACCAGTGAATAGTGAACACAAACACTTCAAGTCGTGAACACACATACACCGGGGCAGTGGGCAGCTAACACTGGGGAGCAAACAGGGGTAAGGTGCCTTGCTCAAGGACATGTCAGTTGTTACCTGCCGGTACTGAGAATCAAACCGGCAACCTTCTGGTTACGAGTCCGACTCTCTAACCATTAGGCCACAACTGCCCCCTTTTTGGCTACTACTACAAATGTTCTCTACTTAAGACCAGGGTCACATATTGTAGCTGTTTCTTTCAATTTTACTTTACCACTTAACGTCCACAACGTCCACTAGATGATCATTGAGATCAAGGATGTTGTTTACTATGACTTGCATCAATCTTATAGAATTAATAAACAACAATTTGGAAAGGAAGTTTTGTATCCAACACTAACTTTTAGCATCTTTATTTGTCATGACAATGATGCAAATATTTTCCTTCCTTAAAGGGACAGTTCACCCAAACATAAAAATTCTGTCATCATTTAATCACCATCGAGTTGTTCCAAATCTGTATACATTTCTTTGTTCTGATGAACACAGAGAAAGATATTAGGAACAATGCTTGTAACAGTTCTTGGCCACCATTGACTACCATAGGAAATATTACAATGGTGGTCAAAAGTGCTTTCCTACATTCTTCAAAATTCTTTATTTTGTGTTCAACGGAACAAAGACATTTATAAAGCAGTTTTTCCCACTATGGTAGTTAATGGTGGCCAAGAACTACAAGCATTTTTCCAAATATCTTTCTCTCAAAGAGATGTATAAAGATTTGGAACAAATTGTTCCTTTAACCCTAATAAATAATAATAAAAAAACGTCCATTTGAGATTTCATGGTTTGACACTCAAAGGATTTAAGAAAAGATAAAAATATTAGTTATTTGTATTTTAAGGTACTTGCCATGTTTTGACTTCAAATTCCACATTTGTAATGCTGAAATTGCACATAACAGGTTACAGGACATTGTCGCAGTCATCTTTGACATGACGAAATGATTTGTGCTACCCATTTCCTCTTTTCCTGTGCATCCTCGATTTAATATACTTCAAGCTTCACAGGTGAAATAGCTTTCTCATAAACTTGTACTTCCTTCCCAGGTTAAAAGAAAAAATTTTGCTGGCTACCAAGCCAGTAGGTTTTGACTCAACAAAAAGATTTGCCTGACTTTCTTTTTAACAAGACACTTTTCGAACTTACCACATTATTCCAGAGTGTTCAGAATTTTTAGCAGAGTCAAGCAATATTGTGCATGAGGGTCTGTTAATGGCGACTCATTAACGGATAATAAATGGTCTCCTACACAGAATGGGAGATAACAAATGCACTGCAGACTCTGGCATCATGCTAATAATTCACATCCATGCTTGTGAACATACAGCACTCCCTTGTGTGAACCACTTACTGTATGTTACAGTCAACCCCATAACCACGGTCCATCATTAACTATTTGACAGGACAATTGTGAAACATTTATCGGCCATATATAGGCCAACGTAGTAGAAAGTAACTTTATTTAGTCTTCTTGGGAAGTTAATAAAACTCCTGCCTGGCGAGTGTTAATTTGGGACCTGCCCCTAACCTCTATGCTACAGTCTCCATATATTTCAACCTACTTCTCTTACATACCAAGACGCGATGAACAGATTAAACAAGGAAGCGTGAGTGAGGAAAGAGCGAAAAGGAAACTAGAAATGTCACTGAAGCTTGTCCACTGTGTTTCCATGGTAATTAAAGCAGACATCTGTAATGGTGTATAACTTGACCTGAATCTGTCTGGGGAATGCTGCGAACAATTGTCAATGTTTCCCACCACAGAAATGTAACGCTAGATGTTGTTCGTTATGGCCCCGCCTCTCTAGATCCAATTAATCTGTAAATGTTTATTGAAACAGATGTGAACCACTTAAACCTCCCAGTGCTCAGTGGCGCCCCCATTACCTTCTCAGTCCATGTACAGTTGCTATTCAATCTCTGCGAATTAAAATTCATCGCCATCTGGTGTGACTTAAACCTCAGCCCCTCATGCCTCATCAAAAAAGGCCCCTTCTGACATGATCCATTATACTTTAAAAGATTCAGAGCGAACCTCTTCTCCTTTCTCTCCGAGTCATTATCACCTGAAAGATTTGGAAACCCTCTCTGTAATACTTTACCCCATTTACATCAGCCCCATTAGTAACCCATAGAAATTACAATTTTAATTTTAAAACTTAAGGTTGATGTTAAACAACATATGTTTATTGCTGAAACAAACAAAAATTCACAAACTATAGTTACAGGGTTGAAAAACATTACACAATTCATATTACTAAATGAAATCCAAAGAATCCAAAGAATTTTGCAGAACTCAAATATAGCATTATGTTTTGTAACATGTAGTCATCTTTTTACATTCCGAATGTAACAATGTGAAAACCTCAAATGTATTACACAGTAGCAGCTGCTTTCATGACACCAAACATTAGCATTTGATTGATTTATAACACACCAATGTTTAGCCCTCTAGCTAGTCGCTAATCATATTTTGTCAGTAAAATTAGTTGACCGTATTTTACTGGAATAGAAATGATACAGCCATCGAGGCATGTGGCCATGTGGACAGTGGACAGTGCTTGAGACATGTAGAGCAACTGTGCTTCGGGCGACCCGAGTTCGAGTCCTGGCTTAAGGTCATTTCCCAGCCCCACCACCTTCTCTCTCCCACTTCACTTCCTGTCCTCTCTACGACTGCACTGTATAAAATAAAGGCAAACATGCCAAAAATAAATGTTTAAAAAAGAAAGAAATTATACTGCCATCATTCATGTTTGATTGAAAGAGACTGAAAAAAGTATTCACCTTGATCGCAGTGATGAACTTCATGACAATTTATAGACTTGGACATTTGGTTCGCTACACTTTTGTAAAGGACAAACCCTGCAGAGCTGTTGCTGTATCTGACAAACTCATTCTGGCAAGTCCTTAACTCACAGTCAGGTTCTGTTCAACGGGTCACTGTGTCTTTTGTCTTCTGTTTTCTTCCTTACAATTTCAAGCACCCGCCTATTTCACATTACTTCTATTTTCCCTTTTAACCAGCAAAACAAACCAGCCTAAACAGCTTTGCCAAGCTGTGACATCTGTTAACCACCATACCCTGAGATCTATATACAGTAAGGGATGTCCCTCTTTTCCTTTGGTTCTTTCCTCAATATGCCCTTTCTCTCCTGCTGATTAATGACGTGGCCCCTCAAGTCACACATTCGTACCTTCCCCAAAAATACGTGCCGAAATGCAGTGTGTCGAAATAATACTTCAGCACAGACTCGTAGCCAGATTCTAATGAGTCAAAAGCCTGTGTGTTTGTGGGTGACTTCAGATGGTTCTGGTGAGCTCGTGGGTCAAATCCGTTCTACAGACAAGTATCCCTCAGGGCCGTATCTCATCGTCAGCAAATGTTTGATAATGTGTTAAGCATTAGTTCCAGCTCGGTCTGAAATCTCCACCACACGCCGCAGGGCAAACAGCCAGTTCCTCCTCATTCTCATCTCCACTTTATACATCCTGCTTATTCCTGTTCTTTCATTTCTCATGAGGCCAATAGATTTAATAGACAGATGAACAGAGCGCTGTTGCTAATACCGCAAACATCCAACTCTGCCTGGCATAATGATGCCTTGATTGGAGCTTGTGTTTGTCACATTTACCAGTGATGGATGGTTTATGCTTCTCATCAGCACTTTTTCAGAAAGGTTTTTGTGTGTGTGTGTGTGTGTGTGTGTATATTGTAACATCCCTGTGTATTAGGGCTCATCTCTGTGTTTGTGAGAGCTCAAGAGCTTGATGCAAACGGAAGAGAGATTGGAAGATAATCAGAATCTTTCCTTGTGGTAATCTACTGTAGCAGGACCTGACGGGATAGGCTGACCTCTGAATTGCCTGCTACAATTACTAGGCATATGAGATTAAATTTTTAATAACAAACCTGTTATATGACCACTGACGTCTACTAGGGCCCAATGATTTCCGCATGAATCGCAGAATTCAGGCAAATAAACAGAATCTAATAAAAATTCAAATCGTGCTAGAAATAACGTCAAAAATCATTCAGCCACAGTTAAAACATGTAATCCGCAAAAACTGACTGAATGTGTGGCATGGTTTCTTGTACTACATACGCGACAGTTGGGGAGTTAGAAAAAAGCTACTGTCAAACATGCACTGAAAGGTCTTTTACTTTTTCATTTGGGCAAATGTTTTACTATTGTATAGCACAGAGGTATGCAACATCGGTCCTGGAGTGCCGCTGCCCTGCAGATTTTAGCTCCAACCTTAATCAGACACACCTGAACAAGCTCACCAGTGTCTTCAGAATTACCAAAGCTACAGACAGGAGGTTTTTTTTCCAAGGTTGGAGCTAAAACCTGCAGGACAGCGGCACTCCAAGACCAACGTTGCCTACCCCTGGTATAGCATATTGACGGTTTAATCGGACCCACGCACCTGGCCAGAAGTTAACTTCCAGTCGGTGTTTGGTTATCGATCTGGCTAGTGGCTAGTAATATAACAATTCATTTAACATTTAATTTATATTATATTAATTTTAATAAATTTTATATTCAATGTATTCAATTGAATTAAAACTACTCAACAGTTATTGATTCTTTGCAGAGGTTTACCGGAAGTTATGCTTCAGCCACATAACGTTTGTTTATATTGTTGCTGCTCAGACCGTCTATAGTAAAAAAAAAACTGAAAACACAAAATCCATAAAATCCAAAAAAATGACATTTGGGGACAAAAAATGGATAAGGCCCAAATGGCTATTCCCTATTTCCTATACAACATCAACCATATTACAAAAAAATTGGAAAAAATTCAAAAGTCAGTCATCCGGATAGAAGATAAATGACTGTAGAGGGTGTCATAGTGGGACAAGATTGATGGAATGTTGAAGGGAGATGATCATTGGAAAAGCTGACATGTGTGTTGAATGTGAAGCTCAGTGGCAGTGACAGATTTTAAAAGTTTTAAGGAGGAAACATGCAGTCATATGCCAATATTTAAGAAGCTGTTATTTACATATTGGCTTTAGAAGTCACAAATCATCTAGGTCATTTTGAAATGTTCTGCTGTACTGTTAACGGTACACTGCACTGCAGCTTACTGCCTGTTTTCAAGAATATGTGAAGCAGTCTGCAGTGATAAATGTTTCAAACAGTAGCATGCCACAAGTTTTCTCATGACCTCATTACATACATGTTTAATGAAGAAAGTGGAATTCAGTTATCATCATGGGAAATAAATACAGTTATTTTTCATGTTTAATCTTGCTCTGTATGAAAATGTTTTCATTTTTATCAGCCCAATCAAATAAAAAGAGGGTTTTTTGGTTTATTCATCACACCGGAAATGGAAGGTCAAGTCGAGTGCATGACACTGATGGTTTTTCATGCATTACATTTTTAAACAGTGTATGTACCTGTACTGCATACTAAATAGAAAATAGAAATTTATTCTAACCATCATCTTACCTTAACTCCCATGTTACAGTTACACTTGAGTGAGCATCTTTACTGCGAGAGACGTTCAATAAACATCACACACTCGAACTAAATCAAGAGTTTGGCACTTGACAACAATTTCTCTTGCTTTATTCACAATAGCCCTCAAGTGAGTGTGTATACACTTGGATTAAATTCCCTGTAAGCTTTCAAGTCTGTAAGTCTTTTGTTTTCTGTAGTCTGCACATTGGGCCATTAGCAACACCGCATAATCCAATTGACCACTTTTACACACTCTTTGGTTTTCTCTGTGGATCTGAAGATTACATTAGGGCCGGTCTCAAGGGACTGGCTATGATTGTATTACAGTACCATCAGGGTAGAGGTTTATTAAATTAGTATTTCAAAACAGATGTTTTCCCTTATGTGTGTGTGCTCATTTAGGTCCAACAGGAAGTGCCATCTGCTGTCTGCTTGTGATTGATCACATGACTAATGTTCTCAAGGTCACAGGAGTCACCCCTAAACAACCAAAGGTCAAACAGCACACTAGCCTCTGGCTTCTAGCCTTGACTCTAGCAAACCAATCTACTTCAAATGGTGATGCATCTAATCTGGGGGTAATTGGCAATCATATGTGCCCTCTCACAGAGGGGGAGAGAGAGAATCTCACCCTCTGTTTCCACTGCTCTCTCTCTCTCCTTCTCTGTCTTTCTTGGCGGACGATGGGCTGATGCATCACCTAATCACTCTTGTCCTCAGGCGACGTGTCTGTGTGTGTGTTTTTGGGCTTAGGAGAAAGTAATTGTTGAGGAAATTGTCACATGATGAAGAAAAAGAAAGAGAAGGTTGGTTAAAAAACACCCCAGGGTCTGATTTCTCGAATTACTCTTGTGTGCGGCAAACCAACGATTCTGGTGATTGAGAAAAGAAAAAGCAGGATATAGAAAACGAACACTTAGATGTGGCAAAAAAAAAACATACTAGGGTCTATTTAATGTCAATAGTTCAGTTTGTGTGGTTGGTGTAAATGCTGTTACATTCCCTATTTAGCATTAAACTGTCTAAATTAGAAACATGGACACTTTTAAGTTTGTGTTTGAATACATTAAGGTTGTAAAATTGGATAAGCATCAAAGATTTAACCATTAATTTCACTATGAAATTTTGTCATGGCCTTAGTCAATTTTAAAGATATCAAGGTTATATTTTTACAGAATGTTCTTTGTATTAAGTACATTATTGTTGTGGCCATGATGCCCGCAACCAAAATTTCCTTCATGGCCACACCAGAAAACCACAACGGCTATTTCCCAATTCTTTTATTTCAACTCCATCAAGGTGTTGAAATGTCCTTATTGAAGCTCACTCCTGCTGTTCTCTCGGGGTGAGCGGAAATATGAAAATGAATATCATCTAATTTCTTCCACCATCCCTCCAAGCGCTCTTTCAATTACAACCTTCGGTTCTGAAATTGAAACAGAAAAATCTGGAGGCTCACTTCCTTTTTACTGCATCTGTGGCACGGGGATATTGTAGGTGTGAATGTTGAAAGGTCAAAATTAAATTAGCGGGGCCATAAGCAGAGGTTGAAGAGAGAAAGTCAAATGATTTTGTAAAAGCAAGAGGGAAAAAGTTACAGAGAGGGAAAAAGAAGGTAAATTATACTAAAAACAATATGGCAATGTCTTCACCAACAGAGTTATGGGGTCTCTTGCATACAGTATATTCTTATGGAGGTTACAGCCAGTGAGATTCTATATTACTGTTTGACTGTGGGTGTGTGTGCCTGTACGCTTGGATGAGGTTTTGTTTGCATTATGGTGACCAAATGTGCCCACAAGGAAAGTCAAACCTCAAATCACCTACAGTGTGGTGAGCAGCCAATGGTCCCCATGAGGAAAGTGGTTTAATACACATACTAAGTTATGTTGCAATGTAAAACATGCCAAATGAATTCTGTGAGTGCAGAATATAAGGGAAGGGTTAGGGGGCGGTATCATTATTTTCATCAGTCAGAAAGTGTGATGGTAGAATGATAGAATGATAGAATGACAAATATGTAAGTGCATACCATATATGATGGTTGTACAGTATCAGGATTTCTCTTAATTTCCTCTGTCCGCTGTATCTCTCCCTGCATTAAGGAGTGAGAGAGACAGACACTAGGGAGCAGAGTTACTCCAGGAAAGAAAAAGAAATGAGCAAGGGTGGAATGAAGGAAGAGAAAATCTGAAGATATTGCTGGAGACCATGTTGTACATCTTCAGTTTTACCTCATATTACTGCAGTGTGTATGTGTATATTACAAACTGTCCATACATTAATGTAAACAATGTGACTGTACATCATTCAAGAACACAAATGTTGTACATCTTCAGTTTTACCTCATATTACTGCAGTGTGTATGTGTATATTACAAACTGTCCATACATTAATGTAAACGTTGTGACTGTACATCATTCAAGAAGACAAATTACAAATGGTTTTGAAAACATAAAGATTTGAATTATGAAGCTAGGGATTTGTAAATTTGCTATGAGTCTATGTGAGAAATCAGACTTGAAGGCACAAGCTCTGGATCTTCATCCAACTAAAAAATGAAACTAAAAGAAATCAAACTAACCTATAGTACATGAAAAGCACTTGAGGCCCTATCTGAGGTTTCTTTCATGCTCAACTGGCAAAAACCCTTTAGAAAAGGCCTAAAATATTGTATTGTGTGTTCAAAGAACATAAATTAAATCAGTTGCCTCAAAACCGTGTTGAGGTCACTGGAGAACCACTGACAGTCTTTAAGAAAAAAGGTTGGTCTAGAGATTCTCCAAAGACTTCTGCCAGTGTGGTGATCTAATTAACTTCAAATAGGCCTCGAGTAAGTTTTTCTTTACATTGGATATTGCTGTAGCTTAGTTGGTACAGTCATGCAGGAAGAGCATTCAACATTTGTGTGCATTATGTGCAATGTGTGTTAAAACATTCATTACATCTGCTTATTAAAGTATACTTGTATATCGTCACTCTCCTTCCGAAACCTTGCATGTCCAAATTTAATGTTTTTCAGGAAATAACGAAAAATGTTTCCTTTTTTATAACTATTACATACTGTGTTGTCATGTTTTTATTATTTTTTATTGGTTAGACAAACATAAAGTGACTAATAATAATAATGATTTATGGTAAAAAAATATGGAGATAAGAGGTTTTAGAAAAACAGCGGCGATATGCTTGATGATAAATTAGGCCTTAAATAAATATCACAACCTGTACATTTTAGGTTTCTAGGGTAACAGAATACAGTAACATCTCCTTCATGTAGTGGTGTTTTTTGCTCATCGTATCCCCACAGTTTCCCTCACCAACTGTCAACAGCCCTGTCATGTTAGTTAGAGCACCTCTGGTAAAAGCCTGTTCTCAGCTCATCACAGCACACACTCCAAAGCTTTTACCAGATGACAGTAAAGAAAATGGTAAGAGATGAAAGACAGCCACACATACAGAAACCCACCACAAAGAGATTGAAACATGACCGAATGCTCAAGGATGACGTTACACATGCACGCTTCTCGTACGAGTACAGGTACAAAAGCACGTCCAAAATAAGCAGCTATAAACCCCCTTCAGCGAGAGATTACAGCACAAAGAGAAGTGAGAGAGAAAGAAATGAACCGACATCTGTGTGGGATATGAGTAGCATAACATGTTCTCCTCCACCAAGCACCCATTTAGAGACCCATGACAGGCTCATTTTTACAGCTTGAGGTAACAGAGTGACACTGAAGGGACGACACACAATACAGTACACACCTATTTGAGTAAATATGTTCCTATCTTTAAAGGGATAGTTCTCCCACAATATAAAATTTGGTCATCATGTCTTCACCCTCATGTAATTCCAAACCTGACTCAGTATGACTCTTTGTTCTGTGGGATACAAAAGAAGGTATTTAAAGAAATGTCACAGTGGTTTTATGTCCATAGAAGGGAAGTTGTTTGGTTACCAACATTGTTCAAAATATATTTGGTGTTCTGCAGGAGTAAGAAAGTCATACAGGTTTGGAATGATATCAGGGTGAGTAAATGATAAAAGAATGGCAATATTTTTGGCGAACTGTCCCTTCAAAGTGTGTAATTTCCCCAAATAAGTTGATTTCTCCAAAAGTATTAACACTGTGTCAAAATATCCCAAAACAGCGTAACACAGTAATGTTGGCTCAATCAATGGCATACATTTCCAGTGGTTCTGTATTTGTACTCTCTGACTAATCCACATTTTTTTCTCTTTTTCACTTTCTTAGTACTTGTTCAGGCAAATCTCATGTGCACACCCATCTGTTCACATAATCTTGTTCTTACAGGCCTCTCTGCTGACCACAGATGCTCCTTTTCTGGCCCAAAACATATTCTTAGACAATTTCAAATGATCAACGCCATTTCAAATTAATAGTTTAAACTGAGGTGCAGTTATAGTTCAATGCATTTTAGCAGCTTTGGTTTAATCCCCGTACATACTTGACAAATGATGTGGTTGTTTTCTACTCTTTCGATGAACTTCCTATGATTGGTATGAGAATTTACCAAACATGGCTTTAGTAAATCCCAGTATGTGTGTGTGTGTGTAACCGTAAGTTAAATGGACTGGCTGTTGTTTTTAGGCTGGCAGCTGTTGATCCTGATTTGTGAGAGTTAAGCTTTGATAAACGAACAGCATCCCATCCAATACGCCATGGCCACTGCTGCACTGCATAAATCAATAGACATTACTGTCAGCACCAATCCCTCTCACCTCTGTTTCTCTCTCATGTACTCAGGCCAGCGTTTACTCTGTTCATGACCGTGTGTGTGTGTGTGTGTGTGTATCCCTGCAAGGATAGTAAAACCTAGAAATATAGTAATATTTTTTTATATAGTATAGTGATTTATTTATCACTAATAAAGTGAACAAATCTGCAAATCTTGTGTAATGGTTAGGCCAACGGAAAGTCCCCACCATGACGGTAACAAACGTTTGCGTGTTATCTCTGCCATGTCATGTTAAAGTCTGTTGTGTCAGGTTATTTTGTACTCAATACCACAATGACCCAGAGATCTAAATAGTCTTCCAGGACAAGTCATTTAGAGTAGGCCTATGTGTGTGGTGAGAATTGGGATGAAATAACATTACGGTACGTACAGCTACCACAGCTATGTTCGATGCGGAGAAGATTTTGGGCAACCTTAAGCATTTTTTCCCCATGCAGCTTCTACATCACTGTTTTTACGTCACTGTCTTCCAAAGTCTTGCCGGTAAGGAAATCAAACACATCATCGGAAAACAATTTGTTCTCACCCAGCGGTGAGAAGTCTGATTCATTATAGCAAATTTGTTCTTTTAGATGATGTGTTTCAGACCTTCTGTTCATTCTTTTAAGTAGTTGATATAAAACTGTACTATATCCTAAAATTATGACATTATACCTGTACAAAAGAGAAATAAAAAAACAAAAGAGATAGCGGCGTGCATTCCAACGTCATAGGCCAAATCTCCGGTTTCCCCGTCCACACGACAAGACTGAAACCGGATTTTCTAAAAATGGACAGAACCAATAGCATTATTCAAGTATATTGTGTAGTACTTGCTACCCTGAGATTTTTAGTCTATACCTGACCATTGTTCAAGCTTTTAAAACCACGTCAAAGACAAGAAAATTGCTTTTTTTGGGAAGGCTAATGCCATTTAATATCCTCTATTAAATGGAAAATCATAAATGGAAAACACTCTTCATGTTTTAAATAATGTTTCCAGATTTGAAAGTGTGTAATTTGTTTTGTATGGTTTTAATCTAATGGCTCTGTGAAGCATGTCTTAGGCCACTGTTAATGGCTGAAGAGTGGGAGGGGGTGAGGTCTGCACGGACTAGCTTTATGAAATAATTCGATGGAACTGTTTTATAAAATATCAAAATAAGTCACTTATCATTTAGAAATACAGGACGATGTCTAAATAAATTCATGCTTGTTTGTGCATACAATGAACCCATAATGGCCTGTACCAATGGATTTATTTTTGTGTATGTTTATTAAAGAGCACTTAATACACAATTTTGAGTACTAATGTTCAATAAATGTTTATGGATAATCATAATAAACGATTATTCTCACAAGTAATATAGCTGATAAGCATATACATGCGATATTATAGATGTATATAAACAAACAAAACAAAGCATTTAAATAATGTGCAGACAAATGCGTGTCTTCCGGCACTCAGATTTGATCTGATTTTAGTCTGAGCTGTCAGTTTCAAGTGTTTTGTTTACCATACATGCAACAAATATCAGGGTCAATGTATCCATTATTCTTTCTTACTGCCTTAAAAAGCATCTAATCGATTCATCAATAACATGTGTGTCATTATAATGAATTGACGCTGGGCTTGAGGTGATCTACATGTCCTTGCCTGTCACGCAATTGGACTTTAATATAAATGAGCTGCGACACACATGTTCTAAGGATGCGGAACAAGGAGGCCATCAATAATGCAGTTAGATGTGTTAGTATTCAAGTTTAATAGAGAAAACAAACTGACTGGCATGCATATGAGAGGAATAAGTGACTTACTGTGTATACTGATAATACTTAAAATGACACACCTGTGTCTAGAGACAGGTGAATGGTAACTTATCTACTATTTAAAGCATCTGAACGCATGACCAATATCCTGAAATGCACACAAACACTCTAATTTGTAGACAGACAGTGCAAAATAATGTTTAAAATAACATTGCTTTAATATTGATATCTATAAAACTTTAATATAGATATCAAATATTTCATTAGCAGATTTAGCAATGAGAAAAAGTGCCCATTTGCCAGGGTTTGTTGCCCGGCAATAAACAACAAACACTCTCCATCCTCTATCAATTTACAGTAATCTCCTATGTCACATGATCTAGTGAAAAAGCACAATATTGGCAGCATTCTGGCTTTGAAGAGGCTTTTAATGCACAGTAATGACAGTACACAGGTAAACAGCGGCTTTCATCCAGTGGCAATCCAGTGGCTATGGCCATTAGAGAAATACAAGATGCTGAGAAAGTGCATCATCATTTCAAATCGTCTCAACTGAAAGAAACCAATAACCAATCTCAAACTTACATCTGGATGACAACATACTCTTTCTGAGGCATAACGTATGGATTAATGCTAGACTATAGACATCATAAAAAGTAGTGGTTTTTAAAATGCAATTGCAGTTCTCCTACATAACCAAGCTATGTTTTGGAATAGTTTAAAAGAAGAGCGACAAGTGCGATGTGTAACTGGTTTTATACACTTTAGAATGAGATGTCTGTAGTTCTTGGTAAGGAACATGTCCCGCTGTGGTCGTGCCATTCATCAGACTGGCTGCATTATGGGATGTCCAGGGACAGATGGTCGGGACAGAAGCTATGGGCGTGATTGCGTCCAGCCCGTGGAGCACGTTTGAGAGGTTTAATGGACTGACTAATCAGAGCGAGAAATAGCTGCGTCTAAATTAGGCTTTAGGATCACCAGAGATCAATCTCACACACACACATGGACTTGAGCTCAGAATCTAATAAAAATCATAACCTGTTTGTGATGCACTCTTTAAAATCTCCCACCTACAGACTAAAGCAGCACTTTGATGGCTTTGAAATAGACACTTGTGATTTCATTGTGTATTGTGATATATTTCCCACTTTGCCAAACTGGAGCAAAAGGAAGAAAAGTCAATAGTTAGTTCAATTCCATATTCATCTTACAACTTTATGTCAAAATAACAAAAACCTCGCCTTGCCAAACTGAAGCCATTTCACACGGCTCTCCCGGCTGCTTTGACAAATGTCGCCGAGCTGTCAGCGTAACACAAGGCCACCATAACAAGCTGACAAAGCCACATTTGAAAACCCACAGAAACACACACAATTCTTAGATGCCAAGAAACCTGGAATCTGAAAATCCCTCTTCATACAGAGCGGTCTAAACTTCTAAAGAGAATATGTCTATAAAACCGCAGACAGAATAATATTCAGTGCCAAAATCCCCACATGAAAAATCAATGATCACAGTTTGAAGATGTCATATCAGGAGGAATCAAAATTTCCTTGATCTTTTGAAATAAACATGGTCGGTATACTGATGTATAGTGTAACCAAGAATTCAAAACTCTTCCACTAATGAATGAAGAGCATTTATTGATAAATCTTTAATACATGTTATTATAAGTGTTTAAGTAATCAAAAATGTCAATAAAAAAATGAAAACTAATGTTCCATTAGAAAAAATAAAAAGGCACATTAGCCAGAAATGACCTAGGGGTGCAATTCCTGGGGGACACACAGAGGACATGTCCCCCTCACTTTTTAAAACTTTCCTCTTCAATTTAATGCTTAATTTTTAGCCCGCAGAAGCTTTTACAGTAGCTGCGGCCACCAGTGAAAGAGTAAGAATGTCCATGTTCTCTACTGGGACTGCATTAGCGTATGGAGTAGAGCGTGTTGTAATTTTGTTTCGACGCGTGTTTCAATAAAATGAAGAATATATTCGACACCAAGAGCAGGTAAATAAAGGGACACTTTTACTGTAACACTGCAGTAAACGAAAATTCAGCAGCAACAAAGTATTTTTATCAATATACATATTATATGAATTAATAATATTAAGAAATATTAATTGAACCTCGGAACCTAATGCGAGTTAATATAACCACCAAACGTTTGGCATCTGCCTCGCATCAGTGGGGAAATGTATCAGTTAGATGCTATAGCATATGTGCATCTCTAACAAAACGCAAACCTGAGTATTGTGTACCTCAGTGAAAATAAATAAATAAGAAATGTATGACAGGACCCCTTTAAGACTCTAGTGTATTGATTTTTGGTACAATTGTGTGTACACATGCTGCCTTCATGAAAAATATCTGTAGTGGAAACTAACCAGACTCATATATTATGTGTCGAGAGCTCACAGAGTAAAACAGGTTTCTGACCGATATAAGAGGGAGATGGGAAACAGATTGTCAATACATGAATTGCTGGCTTTCCAATATATAGGCACATTAGATGCATAACCGCAGCGACACGCTAAGGCACATACATCTCTGTGATCTCTCAACGTCGTCCAAACAGGCCTGTAAGAATTCAAGCAATTTTATAAATGATTTTTCTCCATGGACAATTTGCCAGGCTATTAGCGTGTCATCTATAACTATGTAGCCCGATTTAAACCAGGAGGTTGTGTGTCTGTGTGAGAATGTTTAGACTGAGGCTCTACCATGCAGACAACACACACAAAAGATTGTAATCTCCTTATATGTGTGCGTGCATGTGTGTGTGTGTCCAGGAGATTGAATTGTTCTACCCTGATCCATGATAGCAAACAGAAGGTAATAGACAGTGTCAGAGACAACAGAACCCCCTAATAGAAAAAGACCTGGAGACCAGAACCACAAGAATTGAAGGAGCCAAGGTGTTGTGTGTGCGTGTCTGTGTTTGTCGACACAGTGAGACCTGGAGTACAAAGGTCATGATGAGGCTTGCTGAGTGAACATTGAACACTGATGTAATAAACAGAAACCTGGAGAAAACAACAAAGTGTGTGTGTGTGTGTGTGTGTGTTTGTGTGTGTGTGTGTGTGTGTGTGTGTGTGAGAAAGACACACACGTTCTCTCTCGTGTCTGTTTCTCTACTGCTATGACAGATCATCATATCATTTTAATCTGTCAAAGAAAGGAGGGACGAAAAGTATGAACGTGGAAATGACTCAAAAGAGCCAAGGACCGAATGTCAGGCTGGGAACATCAACGCAGCTCGATATTTCACTTTATTTGTGCTCGTTTGGCCCTGTAAACCTGCTTATTGAATTCCAATGGTCAGTATGAAGTTGTTTTTTATGATCCCCGTCAGATTTGGAAAGCAGAAGAGAAAAAAAGTGGCTTTCTGTTTAAGGCTGACTTATGTGAAGAAAGGATGTGTTTAGAAGCATCAGACCCATTAAAGTGATAAAAATGTCATCATTTACTCACTGTCATTTCAAGTTGACTTTCTACCACAGAACACAAAAGAAGATATTTTGAAGAATGTTGGTAACCAATCAACGGCGGTACCCATTGACTTCTATTGGATTCAAAACCAATGCAAGTCAACGAGTTCCTCCCGTTGTTTGGTTACCAACATTCTTCAAAATATCTTTTTTTATGTTCTGCGGAAGAAAGAAAGTCTTATAGGTTTAATATGACAAGAGGGTGAGTAAATGATGACGTTTGAGTGTGCTGCTGCTTTAATACTGCCATTTATAAAACTTAGTAACATCAGTGAATAAAATGTTATTTTTATTACCATCCTACTGTTAGATGAACATGTAAACCCTTGTAAAAATGTTGCTATGCAACAAAAATCACAGTAAGCTACGAGTGCTATGCAGCAATGCAAAAGTAGCTCGGTAAAGAGGTCAAAATGTGTTTTTTTGACCAATGCAATTCGAAAAGGATCGAAACTATCCACTTCATGATTGGTGATTATCTTTTTGCCAGAGCAAATATCTCTGATTAAAACAAAATGCAGACCAAGACAGAAGACCAGTCACCACAGCTTCCCATTTGTCTTTGACAGTCTGTGATTAAAAGCAGCACACCACGCAATCCCCTCAGACTGAAAGACGTTAACACTTGCGTTAAAAGTGACATGAAACCACCACGACGTGCCCCCTCTTTGACCTTCACCGCCGCAGGTAGAGCACCATTCATGAAGGAGATACGGAGTTAAAATAGCTGATGACATTTCCTCTAATGAAGCTAACATGGCTGAGTGGGAGTGGTCAGTATCGCTCGGCAGTTCCTGCGGGCGAAGCATCAAAAATGGCCACAAGTTAATTAGGTAAATGTCACGCACTCAGAAACGTAGCAGACAACAGCTCCTCTCTACCTGCTGCGAGAAATATTGCCAAACCTCGCAATGACGTGACCTCATTAATTTCTCCAGACGTCTCCATAGCATCACCAGATATTTTTTTCTCACTCCCTTTCTTGTCTTTAAAAGTAAAGTTTGTGTGTCAGACTGTAAAAGTTTTTGCTTTAACAGACCTTGCTTTATTCTGCTGTCTTTCGATTTGTTCATTTATTGTTAATCAAAATATTTCTGCGGGCAGAATTACTCTGATGTGACTGAAGAGTGACGGAGAGGATTACGCTCCTTTCAGGACCCTGGGGAAATCAAAACAAAGAAGACCAATCCAGCAAATGTGTCACACGTTTACAATCCAAATTCACAATACATCACGATACATCAATACTGTACATCACAAAGAAAAATACTGCCGTCACTACTTTGTGCAAGTTGTCACAAGTCCAAGTTAAGTCTCAAATACCTCTGGTAATATTTCCTAAATATTACATCACAACTAATTCCAATAAATAGAGGGGGGAAGAGTATTATTTTCTAAACAAAACATTTTCCTTCATTTATTAAATGTTTTCCTTAATACCATGCTGTTTAGAAACAAATTAAATTAAATATCCATTATTCAAATTGACAAAACAATCTGGCAACATGTGCTTGAAAAAAGAAACACTAATGTTTTTAGGGTTGGCTTAATGAAGCACCTGATACAACCTGTATAGATACAATCTGTTTAAAACAGTGACTAAGGGAATAGTTTAACACTGTCTAATATTGAACCTATACCAATCTATAGATTTTTTTAACGCTAAAGATAGAAAAACATATTTTCTTTACCAAACTAAGCCTAAAACAATTTTACAATTTATTGCTTTTAATTTTTTTTTCATTTCTATTAATTCCCACTCATTAATTTTCCCCATAGTAAATGAATGTGTAACTATAGCAACCTAGAGTTTTCTCTCATCCTAAGAATACTGTTGCCAACTTGACATCATTAAATGTTTCTTTTTTTTTAACATGCTTTATGTGATGAGCAGTTAAAAAAAAGCCACATGCTTGTTGTGTGCTGTTCTTAACCAGTATTTAAACCTTAAGATACCATGCCAGCTGTTTTAAAGCACTGTTGTGGAATACAGTAGCAAATGACAAGTGCAAAAAAAGACTTCATCTGAACAGTGATGCAAATTTAAGAGAAAATCTCTTTTTCTGCACACCTTGAAGGCAGGTTTCTTTTCAGAAATTTTTTTTACTCATATCAATGATAACAATCGCTAAAGTGGACAAAATATTTATATAAATACTGTATATCTTCTGGGGAAGGCGGAGTAAATAACAACATAAATACAAAACTAGAACCTGCAGAAAAACAACTCACTCTCTACTCTCAAAATGTCTTCTTTCTTCCATTAAGAAACACAAATGCTTTATCTCTCAAAGGATGTTGATTCAATTGATTATTTAGACTTATTATTTTCTTTTCATTGGCATTTTTGTTTTGATGTAACAACACAGGAGCTGAGCCGTGAATTGATCTATCGTGTTGTTCTTGATTTTGAACACATTTATCAGAACTGTTGTTTACTCACATGGATAGATGCTAATAATAGACACTCAGCAAGCATGTGTGCATTCTCCATCAACCTAATGAAGTGCAAGATCAACAGAGAAAAGTCTGAAAAAGACAACTGTATATCACACCAAACATTAACAAAAAAGATTTTAAAAAGAAAGTAGATCTCCCTCAAATAACACATTCAATAACACATTCAAATTTGCCCTTGTTCATTTTTAAGACATGTATGAGCAAACAGATATAACATCACTAATGTCAAACCTGTTTTAAATGTCTGAATGGGTAGAAATGTGGTTTGAGAAAAATGGCAGAAAAAAACTATTTAATTTTTAATCTATTGCACACAAAGCTCCTGCAGAGGAATATAAAGCATAATAAAGCACTGGTTTAATAGTGCTTTTGTCATTTTTGGAGGCTGACAGTAAAAAGCGTGCTTTCATTCAAAGAGTTTGACTAGAAAAGAATGTCTTCTTAGCGTTGCAGGATAAAAGTTGTTAAAAACGACGAGATTTTGTTGAAAGTGTGTTGTTTAAGTAAAAATAGAAAGATAAGGCTTCAGAGAACTTTTTACATGATTTAAGAAACCTTTTTGTCGCAGAATTAAATCTTAATATGGTCTGCAAATCAGCACATGATTTATAACATTAGCTGGTTACTATTGTATGCAGGTGTATTACAGTCTGTCTGACCTATCTGTCCTATATCATACTCAGTTTGGTCTCCCTTTGCTTTTAATCCAATGCATCTTCTTACTTTAACCAGAAGAGTCAACCATGCATTGTGCTATTGGTCACTATCTGTTTGCTATCTTACTCACAGAATCTCTTCTTGAAGGTCACATCACTTTAACTTGTGGTCCTGCTATTGCTTATATTACATTAAGACACATAAATCTTCCGACAGTTTGTGTTATGGATAGAATAAATGACAATTGCTTCAAATTGTATGGCTTGTTTAGGAGAGGTGTGCTTTTACTTTTTGAGCCTCACAATTAACATTTTTTGTACTGTAGATGACAGATTCTAAGAGACTATATTTCAAGGGGAGCTGAAGCCACACCTAAAAACCACAAAACATTACAAAACCCCCCCACTCCTAACACTTAAAGATCCAGTTTGTGAAATTTAGCGGCATTTAGTGGTGAGGTTACGAATTGCAACCAATGGCTAACTCAACCACTCACCCCTCCCTTTCGAAGCACTGCAGTGGCTGTCAGAGGACAAAGATGTTGTCATGTTTTTGCTTCTTTGCCAAAGTAAATAACACATTTACAAAACGTCCGTTTAAAGCAGTTTTTTCCGTTTAGGGCTATTGTAGAAACAACATGGTGATGTTGGGACTTGTGGTGTATGTAGATAGAAATAGGTCATTCCACGGTAAAAAAAAACCCCATAATGCTTCATTATGTAAGGTCTTCATACACCTCTGAAGACATAGTTATGTACATTATATTGCATTTATGTCAATAGATCTTGCTAAATATTACACATTGCACCTTTACCAACCACATTGCTTTGATGATTGCAGTGTATGCAGCCTCCTTTTGCTACAGTACTTTTGGCTAATTAGAGTCAAATCAAAGAAATAAGAGTAGTTAAGTATGCATACATTAACATGAACAGAAAATGTTTACTTTCTGGGTGAATGTAAAAAGAGTAGTTTTCTCTCTATAAGACCAAACACTGCAGTATTGAATAGAGCTTTTTAATACTCTCTACCTATAAAGAGATAAACTTCACATGCATTTCTAATGTTTATATTGAGCTCTTAAAGCGGCATGTACTGCACAGTTAATACAACAAAAGATGTTTACTTATTGAATACAGAATAAATAATATAAAGACTTGTGCAGGAAGAAAAACATGTAACCTTCCAACCGCTATGTTGTTTTACTAAATGCCTTAAACTTAAATGTGAAGTGTGATTTTACGTGTTAGACTGCCTGGAAAAAATGCAGTGAATAAACAGAAGTAGCATCAAATAGCAAGTTGAAAAGCTTTTCAAAAGGCTCTTAGCAAAGCTTTCTGCTGTCTTATATACTTTCCCTTGACCATGTAACTTTGTGCAAGCTGTTTCATTTAAGTTGACCACTTGACAGCCCGCAGCACTGTGCTGGTGATGCTGTAATAGCCAGCAAGCTTTAATACAGTACAAACATCCTGACTGAAATCAAAACATGCATTTAAAAACCTGTCTAAATTCTGTTTGAACCCATCAACATCTCATGAAGGCCATTCAGCTTTGACAACATGAAATGAGCATAAAATTATAAATGTACTTTGAAGAAAGTCAGGGGGTATAGTTACTAAAGTAATAGCTGTCAAAAGACATCTCAAAATGCCGATACTTTACAAAAATGGGAAATTCGCATAGTCAGTGCAACAGCAGGGAATAAACAGGAAGTCAGTCAATGCTTCTAAAATAAAGGCAAACAGATTAAGACCCGGGCGTGAAAGTGAGCAAGAGCCGTTGAGACGAATGGTGATACAAACAGATCACTCTCTCCAGATATTAGACATGTCCCAGGTCTGAGCAGAATCATTTGAATGACCACACACGCCTCTGTGCTAAATTCCAGTGACATTTATAATGGGAGCCTTGCCTGGAGCACTTCACAGATAAACAAACGGATAAATAGAAGATAATGAAAGATCAACATTACATTCAGTCGTGTGGTTCTCAGGAGGCCAGCGTCCCATAAATCAAACCCCTTTTGTTCTCGCTCGTGTCTGGTTTTAATGACCTTTCACTCTTATCTCAATCTGATCACTTCATCCACAATCTCGTACAACACTTCCAATCAATCCTAAAAGCTTTTAACCGTTATAAGCTCTATCTGAACGGATCTGACGACCATCCGCCCATCATAATGAGAAGAATGGCTCACTCTTTTTCTATTGTACAGGATCTGATAAGAAGGGAGAGTAGGGGAAATGGATGAGCCACAGCGCTAAGAAAAACCCTCTCCCAAGACTGGACATAGTGTACAGTAATTCGCTGCAAGAACTGACAAATAGTAGATTCATTTCTAACCAGGGTGGACACAATAACTAAACGGCACGGACAGATTGATCTATATTATAATTTATAAAACTAACCAGAGCAAGTTTGTGTTTGGGGAAATGAAACACTCAAAGGCAGGGGCATCAAGTGACATGCATGAAGCAGTAGTTTGTGAGTAATTGGACAGAAGTTTTCAGAGCGGAGACTTTATTCATTCACAGTGGACTGTGAAGGGATCTGCTCTTCAAACATCAGACTCATTCCTGGAAGCCACTTTTGGAAACTATGATTGACGTCCCTGTGGACCGTGACACATTGAGCTCTGTCTGTGTCTGTGAAGACTCAAAAATCTATTTATGAGATTAGGAATATCAAAATAGGCAATGTGTGCACACATGTGTATTGCTGTAAATTATAGATTACAGTATATGATAGATTTTGAGATGCAGCATTCAAAATTGTATTCATAGTACTGAAAAGAATTATAAACACTGCAACTGGGTAGCTGACAAATAAACCATATACGTGTCTTATGGTGTGAAAAAAAACAATGAAAAGAAATGTATCTTATGCTGTTTTATAATGTAAATGTAATATTAATATTATAAAATAATATATTATTAACAGTTTGCTTTCAAAATGTTTGCTGTCACACAATAGGACACATTTGGGGTGTATTTTTTCAACTACACAACTAATGATTTTATTATTTTACACAAAATACCTTAAGTTGGCTTCCTAAACATTGTTTACATTTTTGTTCTTACTTATTAAAGGACCATTCAGTGACCATATAGTCAATATTAAAGGACCATTCAGTGAAATTTAGCAGCATCTAAAGGTGAGGTTGCGAATTGCAACCAGCATCTCAGTCCACCTCTCCCGCCCTTTTCGTAGCATTACGATGACTGACATAGGACTAAGATGTCGTCACGTTTTTACTTTTTTGCCGAAGGGGATAACGTATATTCGAAACACATTTGTAGACCAGTTTGTCCATTTAGGAATATTTAGAAACATGGCGGGGCAACATGGTGAATTCTATGTAAGGGGACCCGCGATGTATGTAGACAGAAATCTCGTTCTAAGGCAATAAAAACATAATGGTTTATATACACCTCTGAAGACATATTTCCAATATGTACAACAATTGTATGTAAGAAACCGTAAATAAAAAAAACTTTAGCTGGGTTTTCACGGGTATGGTCACACACAAGTGATTTCTACTCTACTTCTAATTTAATTGCCAGATTATTACAACTTCTTTGTATTGACATCATGTATTACAAAATAACATATTCTTACCAACCCTTTATATGTGCCAAATCTACACTGTTTTAAGTTTGCTCAACAGTTCATCCAAACATGAAAAGTGTGTTATCATTTACCCACCCTCTCGTTCTTCCTATTATTCATATTCAAACTATGCAGAACACAATTTACGAATTACAAATAAAACAAAGGAGGGTCTGTGCATTAAGTGATGACAGATGTTTCATTTTTGAGTGACCTCCTCTTTAATTCATAACTAATGTTACACATTTGTTCTAAAGAAAACTGCATTTGTTTCTACGCTGGACATAGGAAGCACATCACAGCGTGTCAAAAGTATTACATTCAGTGACGCTGTTGCTGCGTGTCGTATTGAACACGGCCTCAGCCTTAAGCTTTTGCAGTGCACTGTATCAACAGTAAAATAGTAAAAACAATCCAATGCAATTACTTCACATTTAGACTATGTTGAGACATACGATTCAGCTTTAGTCAAACTGTATAAACATTTCATTATGAAGACAATTTAGCAGAAACAAAATCTTGAACAATCGTTCTGGTGACCTTGCTGTTCATAAGCGCAATTTCATTTCAGTGATTGCAGTGCCTTATTCCTCTTTCAGGAGGTCTAACCTTGCTTGTTTTACTTATATTCAACACAACGCGGTCTAGAAATGAAAGTGTACACAGACTAATTTCTCCCATTTGAACAGAGGAGTCCCTTGTTTCTTAAAGCTTAGAGCTGAAATTATGATGGAAACAAATGCAAAGGACTGTTAAGGCATCACGCAATGGCAACAACCAAATCATTCCTCTCAAATTAACAACCTAAATGTCATCTGTTTTCAGTACTAACCTCAGCTCACTTTAAGTAAACAGCTATCACTAAATATAGCAATAATTATAGCGGGACTGCTGCAGGATGTATGACGTATTAATATATTTATATGCACAATATTTCCGCTGTCATTCTCAAGGTCTAGACTTGTTTGTGTGTATAAATCCACTTTATTTCATTGTAATGATAATCATGAAGATTGTATTATGTAATAAGCCATTGCAACAAGAGTGAATTGTTGATGCTGGATCTTCATTGGAGCCATTTAAACTCTGCTCAAGGGGAGTCATGTCATGTCTGAAAATATACAACAGACTAGAATTCATTTAGTTTATGACAAATAGTGTTGTCTATTAATTTACTACTTACATCATTTCTCGGGATGATAATCTTTAGTGCCTGTTTTATGCTGTCTCCTTTCGTTTTATTCCTAGTGCATAAGTGTTGGAAAGGTGGGAATTACTTTGAATGAATGAGAGTTATTAATATATTTCACATTCACAAATTTTCAGCTTTACCAAAATAGAACAAATAAATATAATACATTGTAAATAGATAATACAATGTAAAATTTGTTTATTAAGGACATTTGAGTTATCAAACTTCCAAAATTACCTAGAATTTTTGTATGAAATTAATGTATATATTTCACTTTATATTTTTGGTTGAAATCATTCTAAAATCTCTCTATAAAATCAATTTTCCAAAACAACAATGAAAATTAAATAGATGGAAAGTCTCCCGTGTCTCACATATTTTTCTTGACACAAAGACCCAGATATCCAAGTGTGCAATCGAGACTTTATTAAGGTATGAAATCAAACATTTCTCATCAAATTTACCCAAATTCTGATTATTTTACCTATACAATCTAAAATAATTGAACAGCTCAATACTCCAAGTATTTGATCAATTGTCTAATTTGTTTTCATTTTTTTTAACCTGAACAATTTTATTGCAATCATTTAAATGCAACCACTATTTCTATGATATACAACATGTTATATATTAATCTATAATGATATGTTGGAACAAATACATGTGAGTTCTGATGTGCATACAACAAAATAAAACAAAACAAAACAAAAAAACAAAACAAAACAGTTAATTAAAAAGTAAAAAAAGACTTGACTTGTTTTCAGTGTTGAGGCTTAAAACATCAACCTGAAAGTTACCTATAGCTTTTCTGAGCTATTCAAATGTGTATAAGCCTAAAGATGTTTCAGCAATCAGCAGTGATTTACTATAGATTTGCAGTTTTCAATAGTAAATAAAAAAACAAATAAACAAAATATAAAAAATACATAATTTTACTTTATCCTTTTTAAATCAGGGACAGGGACTACATGTTACATGCATTACATTACATTATGTAACATTGTTATTCTGTGTTTTCCCAGACAAGCAAACAAAAAACCAATAACATACCCAAACAACCTTTCTTCTAATGCACCACTTTGCCCTACTTCTCAAGCATGATTCAGACTTAACTCCAGTATGAGTACATGATTCAGTCCTCTCTAAACCTTAAACCTGTGCCAACAACACTTACAAGATGTAAACAAACAATCTATGAAATCACATCTTATTTCATGGCTGGCGAAACAGCATTATATCACAGCTTTATGACACATACATTGACAAGATGACTTGACATACCGTCGTTTTCTTCTTCCAATGAATTAACCTTTCTGTCCGTCCCCTGAGGAAAACTGACTAACCCTCAGAATCCCGGCGACATTAACACTTACTTGTCAACACGTTTGACAATGTTTGTGATTTGAATGCCCTTGATTCTGTGTCTCACCGAGCACTTTAAAACTACAGTGTTCATGTGTTGCGTTAGCTGTCTGGAGTCACAACACGCTGGCATCTTTTCCACCTCAACACCCAGAGTTCTGCGGGGTCACGTTCCGGAGGCCTTGCAGCGTCTCATCACCTGATTCGCTGTCTCACGGTTCTGTCACTGTTCTCAGACAACCCTTGGTCTTGCTCTGCTCGGGCAGAAACAGACCTGATGGATGTGCTACGACATTTCGGTGACCCACGGCTCAACTCTCTCATGTGCTGCTGTTTTACTCATGAGAACTATACCGTCAGGCCTCCACCCGCTTTATCCACATGCACAGCCAATATTAAATCATGCGTGTGTCTGTGATAACACCTGTTTTGACCAGAAATATTACAAATAAATGATTGTCGGTATTGTGTGTTGTTTTTTATTTTATGTTTGCATATTTTCAGATTTGCGCAACTGGATCATTTTATTTGTGAATGGAGAGAACGAAGCGAGGTTAGAGACAGATGTTTCCCAGGATTCTTTGTGGCTTCTGTGAGCTTTATAGGCTCTGGCAGGTGAAGCACATGGCCTGGAGGGGAGCCACTTTGTGGGTGATGAGCAGAGGACACACGGGTCAGTATCATGGATGAGAGACACACCAGGGTCACTGTCAAACCACAGCGACGGCAATGAAACAGAGACAAGTGCTCCTTATTTTAGCACAGCGGACCGCAGTCAATAGCTACAGCTACAAAATATACAGGAAAATATAATATAATATTTTTGAACATAATAAATAAAATACATGTATAAAATATAAGAGCACAACACCTTCACATTCTGAAACAGACTGTTGCTGTTTTGGGGTCCTAGGTGCAAAAAATGTAATAATCTAAATGTATTAATAAATAAAGTAAAGAAAAAAACTAAAGAAAAAATACCAAATTAATTTAGATAATAATCGAATAATAATAAACTGTAAAAAAATATTTTGTTCGGGTCAACTTAAAAAAATAAGTAACCTGGCTGCTTTAATTTTTTTTTGACAAATTTTTCAAACTCGTAATGTTAATAAATATTTTTAAGTTCAATTAATTCAACAATTTAAAGCAGCCATGTTACTTACATTTGTTAAACCAACATTTCTTTTTTAAAATGTAATAATAATTATTATCAAAATTAATTGTATATGTTTTTCTTTTCATAACTTTCCATGATTTTATCAAAACATAGATAGGCAGAAATTTCTATCAATTCAAATCATCATTTCATATTATTTGATGTGCTATTTGATTTGTTTTTAATTTGTGCCTAAAATTATTTAAAATACAGCAATTGCACCATTTGATTCTTGTTTAAGCAGTGTGTTACATTTCTTGTAAGTATTTTTATGTCTATTTTCATTAATTTAATATAATTGTTTGTTATGTTTTTTTACACAATTCTATAACAGAACAGAAGAAAACGATATGTGCAGGAAATATTTGTGTATATATTTGTGTTATCATGTGTACAGTATTAGTATTATAATTCACATTGAATTTTCATTATTCTGAAATCCAATACTTTTCTAACCCTCTTTATACTAGGTTTAATGGAGTCAGTGAACTTCAGAAGAGATCTCATGTCTATGATCAGTGACACAGCAGATTTTCATCTGTTTGTCTATAAAGGCCCTTCATTGCTCTGTGTCGACAGTAATTAGGGCAGCCAGGAAAAGTTTCACTAATGGCCGTCTAAAACTCATTATATCAATGGCAGCTCAACTCTCGGCCAAACAACAGCCCCACTTACACACATGAGAGACCCTGCCTGACAAGCAAACACATAATATTAAAATAGAAATTTAAAGGCAGTACAGTATTTTTGGGTTTATATCACATTTGCTTTTGTTTAAGCATTACTCCTGTATGTTACTGTGTTATTGACTGAAACCAAATATCTTTTTCACCTCCAAACACACACACTAAAGTGGTTTTTGGGAGTGGAATGAGGCAAAACCTGTGGTGACATCTAAGTGACAGAAAGCAGAGGCTGCTTTTAAAATAAACGGAGGGGCTTAATTATTTACAAAGTGCATATAAATTATTCCAAGTGAAATGTCAAGCAGCAGGACACCCATAACTTTTCCTCCCAGTCAGTCTCCCCATAAAATGACAAAAATCAGGCAAAATCATTTTAATTGGATTCATTCTTGCCAACATGAAGTGTCAATGATGAAAATTCTTTTCAAGAAATTCATGGAAAACCAAGTGGCTACGACGAGTCAAGTAAGGTAATGAAATGGGATGTGTGGTATAGTTTGTTGTGTGTAGTCCATAAATAAAACAAGAAGCTTTTTAAGACTGCTGCATTCTGCTTCTTCTTTAAACTACAAGGTATGTACATATTTGTTTACACTACTTTAGAAATGTTCAAAAGGGTCACTTACTCGTTTATTTTTATTTTCCTCGTTTTATAATAATAGTAAACAAACAAAAAACAGACCAACAACACAAATATAGCTTTTAAATAATAAATAAATCTAAACTTTTTTTAATATATTTTACCATATTCAATCTAGTCACCCTTTTCCAGAAATTGCAGAAATGTACTCATGGCATTTTATTAGCCATGTTTTTAAGGTCACACCCTGAGATGCTTTTAAAAGTACAGAAGCAGTTTTCATTGATTCTAAGCCCTTACTGGCTGCTTTTTATTTATTATTTGGTCAAATCTAAAAATGTATATGTCAAATATAATTTCGGTTTGAAACCTAGTATGTTTGAACAATTATATTTTTATGTTTCACAAATATGTTATTATTATAATTACATTTACGCATTTGGCAGACGCTCATTATTATTTTATTTTTTTAAAGCCTTATACATTTAGACATTACGTCTATGTAACTATGTATGATGACAATAATCAAACTCCATCACAGAACATGATACCGTAAATAAAACAAGAAATCAATTGCTTTAGTATAGAGTGATTTAGCACATCACACATTCATTTCTACGCAGAGCCCACTTCTAGGCTCTTACCACATGTGTCTTGTTGGTGTAGTCTGTATGTTATCTGAGACTTTACAGAACCACATCCTGTCATCTGCCAAACTCCATCACTCACATCCTCCACCCCTTCATCTGCCTGTGATCAAAGACTAATGAACGCTTCCTTTAATCAAACCAATAAATCAGGGGGTCAATCGAATCGGCCCATGAAAGACACATTATTTGAATGACTTGTGTGGTGAACAAAAAATGTGTTTCATCCATCATGAAATAAGTCATAAGGTCAGAGATCCCTTTTTTAATATAATAAGAAATTGTTTCTGTAGCTCAGTTGGTAGAGCGTAACGCTAGCAGTGCCAAGATCGGGGGGTTGAATCCCTAAGAACACACAAACTGATAAAGCATATACCTCAAACGCACTGTAAATCGCTTACATGGATAAATTCGTCTGCCAAATGTATGAAAAAAATGCTAAATAGAATTTTCTACTTTGTCAAATGAAACACTGCTGAATACCTTCTGTCTCCACCTTGATTTCAGCTTTGGGATCGTAATCAGGTCTGTTTCACATAAATGCCGATTACGGTAAAGCTCGGATTCTGTTTCACCACAGTGAAGAGGGAGAGGTAATGTAAGGGGGTAGTTGAGAGAGATGTAGAGGGCGATAGAGGAAAGATGAACAGGGTAGGGGGGAGGCGCAGCGTTGGCACGCATCTCGACTTCAGCAGTGACACGGATGTGACAGGTCGCCCGGAGACAGCTCCATTTTAGCCACTATTCACCCTCTGAAACCGCTGCACTTAGTTTGAACCCAAGAGAAAAAAGCCAATTTAGGATGCTCGGCCCCCAGCATCCCGGGACGAGGTTTAAAAACCAGAAACAGTGGCGAAGACGAACACAGAAAATTGTCATCGGTCCACAGTGGATCTGAGGTAATCCGTTTTAATAAGGACGTTTTTTGCTGGGCGGTTTCTCTAAACAGTCATCAAATAAAAACAGCAGTAAACAAACAATCATTAAAGGAAGGATGAGTGACACAGGGGACTGAACTTTCAGCGCAGGTTCTGAGAGAAAGAGTAACACGAAGAGCCGTAATAGTATGAGACAGAGCCAACATTTCCTCTCATCTCTCGAGGGAGACTCTGACAGAAACAATTCTCGTATCCCCTGGCCCTGTTTTGCGAATGGTCGGGATGTTTATGTACAAGTACATTTCTCTTCTCAATTTGTTCTCTCTATCTGCGAGTAAAGGAGAAAGTCGAAACATCTATGGGCTTTGCCTTTGTAATGTCACGAGGCGTTTGATCATGGCGACCTTTGGGAGCAGATTGGCTGGAATTTTCTAAATCTAATCAGTTTAAATACGTCTGATCCTAAAGGAAAGAGAGATTGCTCCGAGTTTCTCTTTTATAGCTTATGGTACATAATGGAGTTCAGTTTTGCTCAAGTATAAACTTTGTCCCAGATGTTCCTAATCCCTTAGGAGAAATAAAAATAGATGCAAATCAGTATAGAGCTATAAAATTCATGTGGATACCATGTGCCACCGTCTCCCTGTTGAATCTCATTGCTGTCGAAGAGAAACGGCTAAGATATTAAAGAGATCTCATTTGTGAGAATGGGATGTAATCTAAAAAAATATCCAAAGGAGAATAAAGCGCGATAATATAAACGTGAACAAGCTTCGAGAGCGTAAGAAATCAAACTGACACTTGAAAAATAAAACGTGCTGCCTGAGCCGAAATGTTTAAGGAAGTGGTGCAAACAAATGAGAGTTTTAATGCTGCACAGCTGGCAAAGTCATATTACCACATTTATGCAGGATTATGAGATTCCAGAAGAAATTTTAAACGGACAAATTTACCCCAGGCATGCACACACACGGCTAGAGAAAATCCAGTAGCCCGGGCTGAACAGCGGTGCAATATGAGGCAAATTAGACCACAAACCCCGCGCCCCAGGCAGGGGCTGTTGAGCAGGGCTTTCTGGAGCTCGAGAGACCCCCTCCCATCAGCGACGGTCCGTCTGCCACCCCTTGTGCGCAGCGACAGGGTATGTGCACCGCTGAGGAGAATGTGAGCTAATGAAAGCAAAAGCCTGTGTTCATTAGAGTATAAAATTCACATTTGGCCAGCGCAGTCTGTGCAATCTGATATTATGAGGCTGTCTGACGCACATACACACACAAGCACTGGCAGGAAAAAGAACTGAAAACAGAGAAAAAGATGGATAGAGAGAAGGTTTTGGAAGATTAGAAGGAATAAGTCTGAGGATTACCACATGCATTCTCTTACTGCAAAGTATTTGGAATGCAAATATGTTAAATATGACATACAAAAGACTCAAACATGCTGTACAACTGACATGGAGGATATGAGAAACTGGATACTGGAATAATTTAGCAAAAAGGTGAAATCATTTCAAGATGGCAGTTATGATGGAAACCGCATCTTTGCCGGCAAGGATACAGGAAGGACGCTACATCAGGACAAATGAGGTATCATGCGACGCCATCTTGATTTCCGCGTGCGCATGCTTTGGTGGCACTTGTTTTGAGGTTCCGTCATGACAGAAAACGAGGTCATTCGGAGGGCAATGAAATGACATTGTAAACAGGAAACTAACAACATCCAATCACAGTCTACCGCTGCTGAGCTCTGATTGGTCGAAGACTTACCCCTTACTGTTTGCCTTCACTCGATAGGGCTGCTTCACAATGATGCAGAGTGCTGGAAAATAGATAGCTAATGCATAGTGATCATGGATCTTTTATAAACATCAAGATTTTAATATAAAATATATTTAAATGTGGAGGAAAAATGTTATAATTGTAAAATAAATTATGTTCTCTTAATTCATAAGAGTTTGTAAAAAGTTGCATGCAATAATTAAACATTTGCATAAAAGAATTTAGAATTTAATTAGAAACAAATTTCTAGATACACGATTATAGTACAATACATGAGATACCTCAACCTTCTCGAAAGTAGCATTTCATTGATACAAAAAAAGTTGACAAATATTTTGGTAACACTTCAGTATAGGGGGCAATTCTCACTAATAACTATAGTTGATATTAGCATGCCTATTATTAGCATATTGACTGTTTATTAGTACTTATAAAGCACATATTCTGCATGAACATTCTCTACATCCCTAATCCTATCCAATACCTAAACCTAACAACTACATTACTAACTATTAACAAATGAAGAGATTATTGGGGGAAAGGTAGTTAATGGTTTGTTAATAGTTAGAATTGCCCCCTATACTGAAGTGTGACCAATACTTTAAAAAGTATTTAAAACAATTATGCATTATGCATTATGTATATAATTTTACATTTATGAAGATGCTTTGGTGGATACTAAAGCTACCAAAATATCTGCACGCAGGAAACTAATTTTCTGAAGGAGACTACATGTAAAACTACACTTGTTAGCCCTTTGACAAAATGTTAAATGGTCTCTCATTTTTAAGTCACTTTGGATAAAAAGGTCTGCTAAACAAATAAATATAAATGCAATAAAACATATATTATATCATATGAATAAATAAATAGATAAATGTTTAAAAATGAGCATAAAAAGTATTAAAGTTTCATAAAGATAGATCAAAAAGGCAATAATGTCTTTTAAGAGATCTTAGGGGTTGAGTGTGGAGACAATAGAAGCACTTTCGTTCAGTTCAAAAGTTCAGTTGCATTACAAGCGCATGACCTATTTTCCACGCTGGAAGTTTGGCATCAATCTTCCTCATTCTGCACCCTCCTCCCAATTTATTACACTGCACTAATCACAATAAACTAGGCCATCAGTTACCACGCCTACAACACCGGCCGCTACATTCCAGCACTGGTAGGGACAGAGAAGTTCTGTTTATATAAATATATTTAATGCGTTTACTATTAAGGTGATTAAAATTCTGCAGCTGCAGAAAAATGCAAGGAATGCAGACCAATCATGTTGCTCACTTGCACTTTCATTAACTCACAATGAAACAGTATTGAAACTTTTAAAATATATTTTCAAAATGTTTTAGCAAAACTAACAAATTATTATAAAACAGTACGAACAGTACAAAATTAAGCTGCAATGTGATCCCGAAGAAAGTACTCCAGTTTAATAATGATGTATCATCAGAAATGGATTTCCACATTACCGCAGAAGCATCAAAAGGACTTATCCATTAGTTTCTCTCACATGGGACGAGACTGACATGAGCACAGATCAAAGGTTAAAATTCAAATGAGTTTTTTTTAATGAAACTTAAATTAGACAGTGATCTGGATGAATCCGAGAGGCATTCATGAGAAGTCAGGTTGCAATTACCATCACAGAACAGCAGAAATTACAGCCATACCTTTATGATTGCAGACTAGTGGGTTTCGCCCGAACGACCTCGTATTAAAACTACTGTTCAGGTCGGGTTTCAGGGTTTCAGGGTTTCAGGGTAACACACACGCACGCACGCACGCACGCACGCACGCACGCACGCACGCACGCACGCACGCACGCACGCACACGCACGCACGCACGCACGCACGCACACACACACACACACACACACACACACACACACACACACACACACACACACACATACATTATCATTAACATTTGCCAAGCACACACTTTAAGAGAGTTTTCGGTAACCCCTCAGTCCATCTCTGGGTCAGCATCGCAAGAGGAGCATAATTACAGACCAAAAGCCCAAACATTTCTTTCACTTTTTCTCTTGAGTGGAGAGCATTTATGTAACGGGGTGAAATGCAGGGAAGTGTGTGCCTCAGGTGGGGACAGTTCGGTTGAATGACTCAAAAACACATCACACTGGACACTTTCTCAACCAATGTTGCCCACCATAATGCTATTCTGACCCATTTACACAAAACGCATATATAATTGTTTCATTTATTTATTTTTGATTTACTTAGTTTACTGTTATTGTTTTATCTCAATGTTAACATTTAATGGACAGTAATATTAATAACTGCAGCAACAATACTAAAAATGATAGCAGTAATGAATAATTGTTCATGTACAATACTTTACTAAAACAATTATAATAATGTTGAAATGATATAATATAATATATTTAAACTTTTGGAATATTTGCTCTAAAAACAAGTTGTTATTCATTGGTTACATATCGGTGTAAAACAATGCAGTGTATAACAGATTACAAATGTACAGTGAGAAATTTTAATTAAATGTAACTAAATTTAGTATTGCAACTAAATATTAATGATAAAAATGAAAGAATTACATAATAATAATAATATTTCTTTATGTTTATTAATTATTACATAAATATCCCTCTAACTATATCCCTGCAACATTTATACAGTGTTAGAACTTCAAACAAACGCAGAGACTTTTTAAAAGAAAGAAATGGAGAAAATGTCAAATTACATGTGTACGACTCTCCATTGCTTGTGGTCAGTGTGGTAAAATGTAAAACGACAATGAAACTGTTTTTATGCTCCCTTACTCACTATTTTACATATTTTCCCCTCATCTCTGATTTCATATGATTGCCTGTGATGACAGTAAAAGAGCGCTTGCTCTCTACTATTCAAGAGGTGCACTTCTGATACTGGCTTGATTTCCGAAATGGAACGAAACGCTGATTGCTGAATCATTTTCATTGTTTATTTTAAATCTCTAAATCATGTACTTAAAGCAAGGAGAGCCAGACAGAAAAAGTGTGTGTGTGCGTGAAAAAAAGATTCATGATGACTCACAATCTATGTATTGTATTCATTTATAGATCACTATAATTTTGGAACACACACTGGAGTTTTATTCCAGTTCATGAAGTGACAATGTTTGTCTGATGCTGTTTTAACTAAGTTGGATGAACAATTATTAAACTTAATGTAAAGAGAATCTATTTATCTATTTGAGCGGATGGAATACTTGTATCTCCTCTGAACTAAATCTATAGTTGGGACAGATGGCTAGAGGTCCCAAACCTCCATGCTCACATCAGAAAGAGGTCAACAGGTGTGATTCTGCAACAACAAATGTCTTTTCCTCTTTGTCATGCACCTCTGTCCTGTGAGACCTCAGAATCATAAGTGGGTGAAAATGGCAGGATCAGAAATCAATTTGAAAAGGCAATTCCAAACCGCTAATGTAGAAAAACATTTTTCCAAGTACTGTATTATAAATGGATGTTTATCTAAATAAATTACAAGAATATATAAACTACAAGGTGTCAGTATCATTAGATCATAAAAATGTATTTGGATTTAATATATTTTAGAAAGAAGAAAAATACTTATATATAAACAAGAAAAGTAAAAAAATATTATAAGAATTACAAAAATGTAAAAACAAGAATATATATAATACATCTTTATATATATATTAATAGACTTACATTTATTTAACTTTTAATGTTTACATTTTTACACATTTTAATTTAAGTCTTCATTTTTATGGCAAATATCTCATTGAAATGTCTATTTTGTTACTCCACATTACTCAATTAAATAAAATTATCTTGTATTATACAAATAGTTCCGTTTCAAAAACTATTCTTGAATAAAATTTTTCTGCCAGTACAAATAAAGAAATTCAATAATCTGTGCTCTGTAGGCCAAGTAAACTATTTAATTACACTAAATAAAAAAAACTAATGAATGTTTCACTATTTGTGCAAGTGCTAAATGTACACACGCTTTATTTCTGGCACAAACATCTACATTAAACCAAGTGAAGATTTATACAGAACACAGGTAAAACCTGGGCAAACCACCAGGACTCAAGGCCACAGTTATTGAAATCATTTGTCTACTCTGTGTGTGTGAATGTGTTTCGTGTGACGTCTAAGCTAAATTCTGAGCTCGTACAGTAGACGGCACACTCACTCCACGTTAGCTCTCGAGAATTCAACCAGCTAAACTCGCCCAGGGCATGACAGCAAAGCAAGCGAGGACACACACAGACACACACTCTTTGACCGTTCGGTGACCACCCCAAATGTATTACTGTCTATTCAGATCACTTTGTGCCACACAAACACATATACCCCCATCCATGTCTTTCAGTTTTAGTTGGTTATTTTGCTTAGTAGATGTGTTTTATCCACTAAAGCTAATCTACATTTACCCCATGCTCTATGAAGCCAGCTCATAATACTGTTTGAATTTATTGGCATGTGTGTGTGTGTGTGTGTGTGTGTGTGTGTGTGTGTGTGTGCGCGCGCGTGCGCGTGCGTGTGCGTGTGTGTGTGGCCGTTTGTATGTGAAGGAGAGGGGGCTTGGCCTCACAATAGTGTTTTGAATCAATTTGTGCCATCGACTGGATCATTACTGAAATAACCGTCTTGTTGATGGAGATGTATTTAGTTTATTCAGTGATGCAAGACGTGCAATATTGAACTACCTAGCAGCCTAATCAAAACCAAATTATATCCATTTCATACACACAGAGGCTACTGGAGACAAAAGAGACAGTAATTCTTCATGGGCTATTTGTTTAAGTCTGTCATTTATCAAGGGGCTTGAAAAATATATAGTTGCTTTGGATATAAATCAATTGTGTCACTCTGTCTGAGCTTTGGTTTGCTTGTTTAAAGACAGAGTCTACATGTGGATATTTGGCCTTTTTTTCTTTTTATTTGGTCATGATCCTAATGTATATTTTAATTTTTTGGGGCTCAAGTCTAAGCAATTTTTATTATTTTATTATTTATATTATATTTTTAGCAACAATTTATATTCATAAAGTCTTTGAATTTAGTATATACTTTTTTATACTACCATAGTAGGAAAAAATGACAATGGTAGTCAAAAGTGCCCCAGAACTTTTTACTGTCCTACATTATTCAGTATATCTCATTTTGTGTTCAACAGAACAAAACAAAATATATAAAGTCATTTCTCCTACTATGGTAGTCAATGGGACCCGAAAACTGTTTGGTTACAAGCATTTGTACAAATATCTTCCTCTGTGTTCAACCAAACAAAGACATTTATACAGATTTTATTATATTAATCATAATATTTTAATTCTAAAGTGAACTATTCCTTTAAGCTAGCAAGACGTGATAATCACAAAGCATTTTGTGTGCTTTAAAAAATTATAGGATACAATTATAAAATAATAACTATATGTCCTATATTAAATTATTAGGACTGTCAAAAGATTAATCGCGATTAATCGCATTCATAAATACATTTTATTTTATAAATACAAAATTAATATGCACAGTACACAGACATATATTATATAAACACAAACTTTTATTCTGGATGCGATTAATCGTTTGACAGCCCTACAAATTATATAACGAGAATACAATTATTATTACTATTTTTACTATTTTTATCACAATAACAACACAAATTTACAAATTCACATTTTTATTTATCTTACATTTTTTTGTTTTCTTTTTTTATCCTAAATTTATTTTACCAGTCTAACTGAATTTTAGCTTTTAATTTTTCACATTACACAACTATTAAAGTAAACTGCAAAAACCAAAAGGTAAACGGTAAAAAAACTAAAAAGAATGTCACTGCACAAAAATCTACCAGCACAAAACCACAGTTGTTTCCCTTATACATTGTACAAACTTTCAACTGTGATGTTCCAAATAGAAGTTCATCTTTCTAATGTTTTTATCTATCTGTCTTAATCTTACACTTCAGTGTGGGGTGAAACAGTCACTGGAACGCTGTCTGTGTGTTTTAAAGTGGAGGCCGTGAACTGTAAGGCATTATCACTCTAATGCGCAGCCACAGAGGGGCGGAGGGAAGAAATGTGTCTCACAGCCACATGGAACTGTCCTCATTCGCTCACATCCCATAAACGCAGTAGAAACAGCCACCATTTGTATTGAGAGATCCTCGTATTTAAGGTTATTTCTCTGCAAGGGTCAATATATCTATATATTTTGATGGCAGAAGAGAAAAGGTTTACCTCATTTATGAAAACTTTAAGTTACAAATTCAGTTTTTACTGGGTTGAACCCGTTGGCACCCTAATGAGTTGGTAACTTTGGTAAGTTTCAAGTTATAGTGCAATACAAAGTATATCGAAAACACTTGCATACCGTATTTATAGTCTTCAGTATAACTTGGCAGTTCAATTAAAAGTTCTACTAAAGTAGATAAAGTGGTTATGCTGTGGTGAAAGTTATTGTCTGCTAATGACAGAATGATACCAGGATATATTTCCATTCACGCAATAGGGTATTGTGTAGCTTTAGTAAACCTCCAATGATATGGGAACAAAGACAGATGGAAAAATGAGCCGTCTGAAATGTTTTGTGGGTTGGCTGTTGTTTAAGTCTGATTTTGTGGACACATGTTTCTTCAATACTCTGCGTTCTCATGCTTGCCTTGATAAAATATATAATATAACCCCTTTTGAGCAAATCAAGTCCATGTAATGTCCCAATTACACAACACAACAATGGAAAAATGTCAAATATATTTAAGTATGAATGAAAAAGAGATTAAATTAAAGTAAATAAAACATTAAACCTGGGGGAAATTGATGTTTAAAAATAAAGATGATGGCACACATTATTATTATTATTATTATTACTATTAAAGTGGCAGAGTCAGTGGGTTGATGGTTGAAATGGGACATCGCTGCAGATACCCGCTGTGGGCACTGCCACCACTCACCCATCAATAGAGGCACATGAACTCCCTGTGAACTCGTCTGTCAGCTCAGTTTTTAGAAATGAAGTACACTTTTTTTTTTGGTGACACACACATATGCTGTAGTCTGTGCCCTAAATTTGTGTTGTTAAAAACAGCGGGATGTTAAAAACAATAGAATGTTTTAGCTTGAAGTGCTTTGGTGTTTAAAAGTGGAAAGACAAATGAAAAGTTTTCTGTTAATTAAAAAAAATATGTCTGATATATTTTATTAAATATTAGTGGAGTCGGTCGGTCAAGTGTAAAGTTATGTAGTGCTCCATTTAATGCTTAAAATATACTAATCATTTCTATTTATCTGAACTACACATTCTTAGCAAAAAATAAAGAATAATAATACATAACTAAAACTTTTTAATTATCATTTTTATTCTTATAAGAATAAAATATACTGTAGATGGAAACTTACAGATTAACTTACAATTGTTTTTACACATGAAGCTGAAATAAAATATATTAAAAAATAAAATTTCTTATAATTAGTTTTCTAAGCTGTCAAAAACACCAAACTATAATTTTCATTTAAATGTAAAACAATATTTACTTCCATCATTTTTTTATTTGGGGAAGTTAACTTTTTCTCCATGAAGCCACATTGTCAAAAACATAACATCAAGTTTAATACCATGCGCAATCGCTTTCAGAAAATGCAAAACACTCAAATTATTTTAGCAAAGCATTTCTGACTTTAAAAGCATGTGAGCAAATAACATCAACAAGAAAAAATAAATCTGTCTGTACACGGTCACTGGTCATTTTCCAGAGGGACACAGGTCAGGTAAAAACAGGGTCATCGTGTCCCTATTCATTCAGTTTTCTCTTTAGATTTGTATCCAACTACAGAAAAGCAATCAAATCCTCGCACAAATCTCTCACAAATAATCGACCGACATTTCAGGGTTCAGCAAGAGGCCACAATAATGGTGACAATGTGGGTTGGTATAAAAGCTTTGACTCCCTGTCCTCTTTTTATTTTTCCCTTTGGCGAGTCCTCCCATCTCTGTGCCCCACTGCTGAACCTGCATGTCTCTGACCACTGGCCGTTTCTGTCACCTCAAAAAAGCTGTAGGTGTTGGGGGCCAACTACTGTACAATCTTACCCTTGCAAGTGCCCATGCTAACTCCTAGACTTTGCTGGTATGATTGTTGTAAAATAATTCACTTAATTATTCATTATTATTATTATTATGGTTACTCCATAACACATCTTTATTTCTATCCATTTAACCTGTCATCATTTCTACTTGATTCAGGACATTTTTGAGAATTTTTCTTCATTAGAAAAAATATGAATTTTTACTAATGCTTTTAAAGTCTCCTTTAGACTGTGGACCTTCCTGGACCTTTAGAAGTGGGACTTCCTGTGTTCATTTCAATTTTTTTCTATTATTTTAAGTATTCTCTATCAAAACAGGACCTACTATCATACAGATGACATCAGAAGCAGCAGGCTGGGACAAAACAGATTTATAATATTATTAAGATAAAAATATTAATGACAAATTTGATTTTTTTAACCAAAAATATATGAAAGCAAAACAACAGATGCAATTGAAGGAGTGCTGTCTAAAATATTGAGAAAGAAGATGATGATGATGATGATGAGATGGAGGAGGAATGGGCCTATGGATCTTGTCATAGACATTTAATCATGACTACATTTTGTGTCATGAAGGTTGATTGCTGTGCAAGCTGAGGGCAGTGTGGATCTTACAGCAATTCACTGTGTGTGCGTGTGTGTGTGTTAGCAGCATGGTAATAATCTCATAGCTGCATCATCTGCCAGGGCCCTTTAGATCCATTTCCCCTCAGCTTGGAATAGCAACAGGGCAACAGCTGGTGTGGATGAACAGGCATGAAGGGAGGGAAGGTTATGATGGAGAAGGGGAGGGTGGAGCTGTTCCATTTTTTTCAACCCCTCCGACTTAATCCTGACACTTTGACCCTTGCTTAAATTCTTGGTTGCATGTTGCGGTCTGTGGCAGGGAATGGGGCGCATGAAATTACAGCAGGAAAGTGGGAAATTGTGTCTTGTGCCAATCAGTCCCCCGCCCATGCCCCGTCAATCTGGATTGTCCCAATCTCTTCTGAGAGGAGGAAAAGTTCAAAGTTCATTACCTTACAAAAACTAGTCCGTTCTCTAGAGAGCATGTAACAACACAATCAAGGGGATGGACAATATTCTGAAGTGAAAATGAATTGAACTTCAACCTTCACCAAAGATTACACAAAAATATTTTTCACTAATGAAAATAGTAATACACTTACTTATTACTTATAACAACTAAAATTGGTTAAAAAAACGTAGAAATAGTTTAATAGAAAGTAATTTTACTTCTCTGCTCAAACTTGTCACTTGATTTACAGATTTTTTTATTTATGTATTTCTTTATTTTGAGAATTTAAAGAAGCTCAGTGCTGTAAAATGTATGGATTTCCGACAGTTTCAGCTGTGATTTCACCCATTATAATTCCCATTCATGTTTCTTTTCTGCTACTTTAAAACATCGTGAAATGAAAAAGTCCAGCAATGTTATGACACCACAATGCAGTAAATATTACATTTCTACTTTAATTCACATTTTCTGTGATCTTGAATATTATTGAAAGGGTTATTGTCTGATCATATAACTTTCAGAATTTCTCAAATATTAAAACTGCCATTTACTTTTAAGGTTTCTCTTCTAATTAAAACTAATTTCAATCAAATAATGTTTTGTCCATCATACTCCATTATTCTGTAACTATACGATTCATGTTCAATTCAACGTTAGTGATTTGATTATAAAACTGAGGTGTGTCACAGGTACTTGAGTGCACGGCTCTCAATAATTCTGGATTATCTGTCATTAGAGAAATGTTAACAGCTCAAGACTCTAATCCACAAAAACACTGCTGTTGTTTTAGACACTTCAAGATCAAAGAACAAAAGCATCAACTCCTTACTCCTTAGCTTCATTGCTGCCCTGTGAAATGATTTGTAAATCCTTTAATGCAAAACCACTGTTATTAAGAATTAACTGTGTCATTTATTTTTGTTGCTTGATTTATAAATCCAACATGACAATAAAAAGTGGAAAATTCAATTTCAGGCCCGTGTAAACATTCCACCACACCCAGTAAAAACAATTACAAGGGTTTAAACATTAAAAAAGTTAAATCCAAGGGCATTAAAACATTGTAATATTATTCTAAGAGTAGACATTTGTTTCAAATCTGTAGAGGGCCTCATTATAACATATGGGATATACAAATATAAAATTGATATATAAATACAAAATACATCATTTTAAAATGTAATATTAGATATTTAAAAACACACACACTTTCAAATGTGTATCTGTATTTTGAACCATAAACATTCTACCGCATCAACAACAAGGTCGACCTAATGTTCAAACTTCATGAATTATTTACCGAGCAAAGTACCTCTTAATAAACCATCATGACAGAAACACTCAAATGCCAAAAGTTTATATGTTTTCTCAGTGCTATTTATTCATCTGTCTGACTGTATTTTTAGAATGCTTTTATTTCTACCCATTATTTTCTCTATAATGTATAAAGTGTTGCTTGAAGCTTTTAACAGAGGTCCCACACAGTGACATGAAAGACATTCAATCCATTTCCTTTTTAAAAGACACGGCCATCATGACTACCCCATGCTTTTAACCACAAACAAGCAAATCCATTTACGGACAAACCGAATGTTTTATTTTTCCTTTTCTAGTTTTTTACATAGCATTTTCCGATTGCTGCCGAGCGAGAGCGGCAATCGAACCATTTTAGAAAACCCAGCATGAATACTTAATACTCGAAAATGTTGCTCGTACGGCCATTTTTATGGTTCAAGGGATATCTGAAGTAAAAGGCTGGCCGAAACTCTATGTGACCGATTTGGCCTTTTTCTTCATTTACCATCTCTTGAGATCGTGAACATATGTGGCGACAAGCGGCGGTGCTGAATGTGTCTGGCTGTGTATGTGTCTAATTTCATTTCATCACACGGTTCACCATCGGGTCATTTAACAGCGTGAGGACAAGAGTGTTAAGTAATGCACCACGGTATGAGTCAACAAATATGGGATTATGGTATTGGGTTTACCAGATAAGCTTTATTTCTCGAGATTAGACAAGCATTTCCAAAAGCTCTATTTATCGTAAAGAGGCGCCGTCATTGATATGATTATAGTGTGGTTTGTATCTAGGGCAAGGCCGGCAAACCTATATCAAGCAAAGGCAACAGAAACAGACGAATCCAAATGATCTGTGCATATGTCGCGATGGACACAATTGCAGTGCAAACCCCTGCCAATACGAGCCTGGAGATGTGACCTGCAGTGACACTTTCGTCCATTGGGGGGAGACAGAGGTGCAGATAGCAAATAGATACAGACAACTGGAATTAGGAAAGCTAGGACAAGAGGGTGTTGTCAAGCAAAGACGTTAAACACCTATTGGCTGGCGTCCTGTGGAGATAGAGAACAACACGGCGAGAGGCCTTTAATAAGAGTAGATTAGTGACTTTGGCTTTGAACTCCAAATGCAAACACTCACGCACACACAGGTGAAATTCTCTCATGCGCCACTCTGCTGAAGTTTATCGGGTCATGTGCGTCCATTATCCGTCGGCCACAATCCGTGTCTCAGCATCCCATGATGCACTGCTGCATCTCAACTGATCTGAGTTCTAGATTCAAAGACGTCATTCAGCGCTACGAGAAATGTGATAGAACAGGCGAAAAATCCCGACCTCCCGTTGACCAGCTTGACTTTTCTCTCTCGTTCATCTTCTGCCGTACCCTTTCTCCATCTCCCTTTCGCTCCGGGACTGTAATACCACATCAATGCCCCAGCGGGGCTGTGGCACCAGGCAAATGTAAACAGAGAGGTCATCCGTTCTCTTGCATGCTGTGCTCAGGTCTTTTTCTCATCCCTCCATCGCCTCTGAAAGGTCCAGCCTTTCACACGGGAGATGAAGGTGAAGCATGACATCGCATTTGAGGTTTAATGAAAGACAGGGAGAGAGCAAATGATCTGGGTGTCTAAGCAAACGATTGCTGGAGATGAAGCAGAGGTCTGGGAAGAAGCAGAGATGTCATTCTCAATGAGAGAGAATGAAAAAGAATAGGCCAATAGAGGATGGACGGATTAAGGAAAGAGAGAAAAAACATTCTCTTCCATTGTTACCATGGCATACTTTTCAAAACACTCCCTATGACCCCAATCCCTTCATTTCACATAAAAAGAAAAGAAGAAAAGTCATGTATTGCACACCGGGGCTGAAAATAATTTTCAGCAATGTTTTCAACAGACACTTTTCTCTTATTTGTAGCTAAAACATTATCATCATAGCCTAAATATTTCATAAACTAACAAAGCCTAGAGTTATTCAAGTTTTGTTTGTAGATTTATTGTAATTTTACTAATATTTTAAATGAGCTTTTATTTTTTATGTTAATTTTAGTACATATTTTTAGCAATTTTGTAATTTTATTTTATTTTTTATGTTGCAATATAAAATTGTTACTTTTAATTTGAGCTTTTGTTTATTATTATAATTGTAGCACCTTAAACTTATTTCAGTTTTTACTAAGACAAAATAAAAATTTTGGTTTAGTTCACTGCCGGGCCTGCGGCAGAGGTGATACGTGATTGTGATACGTGACTCAGGCTCTCTCTAGCACCGGGCCCGAGTTCACATTTTTTCAATATTTTTAAGCCAATTGTTTATTTGATTTCAATAAACACAAAATTTGAGTTAACCAAAATAACCTTGCTTAGCCATCTTAGTTAAAGAAATGGATGTCAGAAATAAATGCAGGTATTGTTCAGGCCCAGGCGAAATGTGAGAAAATGTATGGTTTTATTGAACAGTAAACTCTGGGGTCTTCTGACACCCAATTATCCTCAATGTTCCTTCATTTAAACGCTCACTTTCTGTCGTGGATTCCAGCTTTCTCCACTCTTCCACTCCCTGAAACCAACTTTGAGTCATCAATATAATCGGCCGACTGCTGTTTTAGACCAGCGGCTGTATAAAACAGCATGGGATGAATTGGTTTAAATCCGATGCATTAACAATTACATGAAATGCAGGGCAATTAGCAGTGGGTGCTAAAGGCTTTTAATGCGGCTCGCGCTCCAGCGTGCTTCATTCCCCATTAGTTATATTACAGCAAACTGCGACACATATTAGTTTGATTATGCTGATTTTTTGCAGAGATTTGTAGCTTCATGTTTGGAGTTAATGCCATCCCTATTGACCTGTGTAGTTATGTATCCCATAAGCCCCCAAATGGCTTCTAATGGGCGAGTTGAGAGACATTGAAAAGGCGAGACTGCTCTATCATCTCTGTGCCACTGTAAGCTTCCTGTAATGCATGGCTGAGCATTTACACACATGCACAAATAAAACTCAAATCATGAACTCAAAGCGTACGTGTGCCTTAAAACAATATACACGATAGAGTCCGACAATCAGTGAGGCACCATGTGCATTTGGGGAATAACATGAAAAGCATCTCATACATATAATATTGCACAAAGCAACGGGGACAAAAGGAAAATAATTGGATTTAAAAAGTGTAATGGGGAATTGGATCAGTGTGCAATAAATTCATGCATTTCCTTTTTAAGCACAAATGCAGCGAGAAAAGAAAAAGGAGAGGAATTAAAAAAAGAAAAATGAAAGAAACAAACACAAGCAGCTGATATCGATCAGTGTGTGTCCAGCAATGATAATTGGAGGTTTTAATTGTCAGAGGGGTAAGATGAGAAAGGCTGATGAATAAATGCATTGTTCTGTCTCTCTCATTGATTCTTAATGCAACTGTGTTCTGCTGTTTTGCTTTGCTCATTTACTTTAATATTTTATTGTATAATGATTGTATTAAATAAACAATTTGTTAGAATGGGTTGTGTAACTTTTAGGTTTAGCCAAGTAACGTTTTTTCTACTGGTAACCCAAAATAATACTGATAACATACATTTAACTTGCTAGCTAATGTCATTTACTTGTTATTTCTTTTGCTTGTTATCAGAAATAATCTGCAAGGACTCTATTCCTTGCGGATGTGTACCGGAAGTTGGGCCACAAAAGCATGCATGCGCAGTAACGTTTTCTTATTTTATTGCTTTGATACTGTCTATTAACATTCATATTAATACTATAATACAATACAATAATATAAAATATTATTATACAGTTTGTTTTCTACATTTGTTTTCTAATGGACACATGTACAGTATATCCGTCAACTACCCATACTGTATGCCAGAAAATGATATGCTGAAATTGCTTGTAAAGCCCCATGTCAATTGTGAATATAACATGTATATAAATATGTCTTCATAAATATTAAAACCTGTTTTTTCCAATTCAATATGGATATCATCTTTATGAAACACATATGCGCGTCTTACTCTCGGTCTCAAACACGCACTTCTACACACACACACACACACACACACACACACACACACACACATATCCCTGTAACATTTATAACATAATGTCTGTCAGAAGCAGCTTCTCTCTCATTCATCATGTCTATTTAGCAAGAGAGAGACGCTGTATCCCTCCCTCAGTGGAAATATGTCTGTCGCCAGTCCGTTTAAACACATCCTTTTGCCTCTTTTGCTCTCTCTCGTTTTCACTTTGTGTTATTTCTCCATTCAACTTCTCCCCTGTAATGTCCCTCCTCATTCATCATCAATATAAGGTTTCAAAACAGTCACTTGTACCTTCCATTTTCTGTCAACGCCCCCTCCTTTCCCTCCAAACCCCATTTTAAGTATTTTTGGTTTCGTGTAGTTCTGTAAATCCCCTCTTATGGCACACACACACACACGCTTGTTTTCCACATGAATCTGTGCACGGGTCACGCTTCTTCTGCGCTGACTGTAGACATTCTCCAAGTCTGCTAAAATAAACTGACGTGATCCTGAGATATAAGCACAAATAAGCATCTCACTTTAGTCCAGATTTTAGAGCAGCTATCTTGCCCGTGTAAGTAATTGTTCTTTACCTCCCTGATTAAAAGAAACGAGTTGGAATATAATACCTGCCCTATTACAACCCAACCGGAAAAATAGCAAGGCCTAATCCCAGAGAAAATAAGGCCTCGAGAACATTGTGATTGGCAAAGACCCATGAAAGAAAATGGTGGATAAGATTAGAGATTTTTACGGCGAACCGGGGCAGAAGGCTTTTAAGATCGCCTGATCTGTACTAAGAGGAATGGTAAGCCAGGGGTTGTGTAATTGATTTTTTCCCCACTGAGGCATAAAAGAGGCTTTTGTGTGTCCCAAGAAGAAACGTTGTCATTTACAGAAATCTCAGTGTGTTTGTAAGTGTGCATAGATACACAGAATTACAGCCTGTGGCCCGGCACGCTTTCCATGAATTCTGGTGAACACTGCAAATTGTGTTATAAAAAAATCTCATGCAAAACGTACATAAGTCAAAAGAAAAATGAATATGAAGATGCCAAATAAAGAAATAGGGTTAGCATGTCTGCAAACTTAAATTGATTATTAAAGGTGGGGTGTCGTTTTTGTGTCAATATTATCACCATAACAAAACTACAAAACGTTTTTCTAAAAAATCCTTCAACTGTTCAACAAACACATATAACGGAGATCCAAGCAAATGTCAACCTTAAAAAAAATCAAGTGTTTACCAAAGGTTTTCATTATACTGATAGATTAGATGTCAATATTTGGTTGGTTTAAGTACCCATGTGAAGTCATGTTAAAGATTTTAAAGCATAGTCAGGTAAGTGAACTGTCACATCCGTAACGGTCCATATTCCTTACAAACGGGAACATGAAAAGTAAAATAAAATAACTAGTTTGTGTTCTATGAAGATGCATCCTTTCTCCATTTGTTGGGTTTAACTGCTTCTGGTTTGTACATTTTAATTCACAATAATCCTAAAAAGTATGACGTTTCCTAAAAACCTGTTGGTCACATGCATAACGCATAATTTCTATTAAATTAATTCTCTATTTTAAACTGAAAACTTGTGCATATAGTCTGATCTTTTTCTAATATTTGGACTCTATCACCGGGGTTTAGTAAAATATAAACAGATGATTCAATATACTGGTAATAAACACATCCTCTGAGAATTTATATTATATTTTTTTTACTGAAAATGTCACATCCATAACCCATAAACTTTTCTCTCTTTTAAAATAGAAAACTTGTACTTGCACTGATGTTTTTCTGATGCCTGGACTCTATCATCAGGGGTTAGTCAAATATAAACAGATAATTCAATATATTGGGAATAAATGCATTCTCTTTATATTTATTTTTATATAGAATTTATATTTAAGTTTTAACTGAAAATGTCACATCTATAACGCTGGAATTGCCTACCACTGGTACAGATTAATACAAACCAATAAACCCTCCCCAGAGCACTGTTCTGCGCTTGCGCACACACTAAAACCTTAAGACATTATCGAGGCCACAAAATGCATCATTGTGCACATCGATTGGACACAGTAATTACACAGAGATGTTTAATGGCGAGTAAGTGACCATGGTAACAAACCAGCACTTTTCTGCAAACTTCAAACCCTTTCTACACACGTGCCCAGACTCAAGAGGGCTTTTAACACAGGGAGGGGCACCATTTATTCTCTCTCTCTCTCTGTGTGTGTGTGTGTGTGTGTGTACCTGTCTCACACACACACATAAACACACAGAAAGACTAGTGAAAATATCCGAAAGACAGCGAATGATAGGGAATCCAAAAGAAAAATGACCAAAGAAGCTATAAATTCAGTGGACCGATAGGTTGAGAGAGGAAATGCAGGGGCACGTGGTCGTGTCAGTGGTCAGTATAATGAGAGCTGTCTCTTTCCTCTTGGATGGATCTATTGGGCTGCAGTTCAAGGCTGGTCTGGAATCAGTCAAACAGCTCAAATGGAGCTGCTCACAGGCTTTGGGCCAGACGTACAGACTACATCTCTAAATCTCCAGACAAACCCAACAGGCCTCAGTTTGTTTCTCTTTCTCCTCCGCTTGCAAATTACAGCAATACACACAAATTTAACAAGTGAATGAGTTCAACCCCTTCTTCTGCTCGTCTTTTCCAGTGTCTGCGTCTACCATTTCGAGTCCTCTGTTGGTTGGCAGTGTGCGCTTGGTGAGCAAGGGCGTTTTCTCGGCAGAGTAAAAACAGAAAGAAAGCATAAAAATAAATTGATCAAACATAAATAAAACAAAAGATTACACAACACAAGACCAAATAGTGTGCAAAGTGCTATTTTTTAAAGGAGGAAAAAATTTATAGACTGAAGGATTCCCCCAGAATCTCTGCCTTAGGGGCTCTATTATAAAAATAGACTTCAAGAAAAAAAAACATTAAAAACAATAGGATATATAACACATTCTACATGATGGGATGCCTATGATGTCTCCAGCAGTACAGATAGAGAGTGTGTATAGGTGTGTGTGTGTGTGTGTTAATTTGGTTTAATCAGCAAACACTACGTCCCTAATGCAGAATCGAACATGGTTATCTCTAATGGAGGACAGTCATTTGCTAATGTTAATGACAAAGATTAGTCTCATTTATTACCAACATGAGGATATGTGGTATAGTGACTGGTGTTAATGTGCATGGCCAGGTAGGTGGCTCATGCCAGTCTCAGGTGGAGGCTAGTCTTGCAGCTGCCTCTATGGCTGGTGCAAATTTTGAATAAGGTTTCATTGGATTTCATCAGAAATTAGCTGCTTTTGCAACATTACGGAAAAGAGAAGCACATTTCAAGATTTCTCTCACCCTGTTCAGTTTCAGATGTAATGGTATGAACAAACCTTTTCAAGCTTTTAAGGCAATTTCAGTAAACATCACATATTCGGGCTCTCTCTCTCACACACGTGCGCGCACACACACTCACTCTTTGTAATGAACACACACTTGCTTCTGCAAGTCAAAAATGTAACCTCACAATCTAGTGGCAATCTAGTTGAAACTGTGCAACCGTATAGGGACAATATTTTAGCTTTTTGTTTTTCTGTGCATTTTTTTGTATTACTTTAATACCCTGAGATTATTATTATTTAAATAAATACTTTAACCAAGTTTAGTTTGTCCATTTTGTACCATACACCTCATATTTAATCGAGCTTGAGAAATCAAAGCTAATATTGTGCAGACATGCCCTCCATAAATGTCTATAATTTACACCCGTCCTATTTACAGAATAGGGCCTAAAAAGAAAAGAAAACTGTAATACTGTCATCATTTACTTACCCTCATATCATTCCAACTTCTTTATGCTATTATTTTTATGTAGCAACAAACTATATTAAGGTCTTTTCCATACAATGACAATTCAGGAACTTTAAAAAGGGTTTGCCATGACAAAAGAGAGGGTAAATAAAGACAAATTAAATTTTTGGGTGAAACTTCCTGTTCTCATCTCTTTGAGACACATCATCACTCCCTTCATTCTCTGGCCACAAATCACAACTTTATTTAGAAACTTTATGAAACCCAACAGTAACTGTAGAAAATATTCTGGTTGATAAAGGAACAAAAAGCTATTGAATGCGTGTTGACTCCCATCCTGAGAAAACTGATTAACTAATTATAGCTAAACGCAGATGCCAAGTTTATTCCTTGCACCTTATATTAGTCATGTTTAGGCATTTTGGCATGGGTGTCTGGTGGAAACTTCAAACAGCCTCACATATATACAAACATATACTGTTTAAGGAAAAAGATATGACTCAGTTTAGTTCAGCAGAGACAGTTGAATAAATAAGCAATGGTCTGCGATGTTGGTAGATTTATACTCATGCCAATTGTTTTCTTTCTCAAAGGCCTGAAAGCTTGACCTCACATTCATGAGACTTGTTCTGTCAACATATACAGACATACACACTGCACAGACCAGACATGGGTCCAGTGTGTGTTTTCACACAGCTTAGAATAGAAGCTTACTGTCAATGAAGAGAATGTTTTAATCAGAAAGCAAACCTATGACAATAGACACACACGTGTACAAACACAAGAATATCAAAAAGTTTTATATTTCCCGTGACATGGAGTTTTATTAAAAAGTTAGGTTTTTTTTTTTTTAGTTATAAGGTCAAATAAAAACGTGTTAGCTTTCATTATACTACTGAAGTATTTATACACACAATACAAGGTATGAAATATAGCCCTAATGAGACCAAAGAAACCATTTCAAATGAAAAATGTTTAAAACGTCATTTACGGCGCCACAGTAACATGCTATCAAATGCAAAAAACAATTTTCAACAATGTTATTCCTGTTCTACATTTAGTCCTTTACTAAGATGTTTATCCAGCATGTTTTGCTCGTAGATGTCTCTGAGGAATGAGTGAGTGAAAGACTTTTTGCAAGAAGAGACAGAAAGAGAAGGAAGAGGAGGAGGAAAGAGAAAGAACTAGATTGCGAGTGGAGCTTGTGCATCACTACTACAAATTATCCACACATGCACGCACAAAGATGCACTGAAAACAAGTCAAATACATTCAAACACACTCTTCCACACATCATGGTGAAACGTAATGAATAATCACTTCTGCTGAAACAATTTCTCCCTCAGATCTCAGGCTTCAGCATTTTAAATCTCTCAGCTGTAAGTTGCTGCCAAGTTCAACAAAGTGCTAGAAATAATAATTAGTTGCCATGACAACGGCGGCTGGAAAAGGGGGTAGTTATGAAGACTAAACAATACAAAGAAAAAAACAGCACCAGGAACCATTTGCATTTCAAGTGTGAAACTTTACACATACTGTATCTGTGTGTGAGAGAGTCATGTGACTCTGATCTGTAAGAGACTTGAAGTGATGAATGCGCATAAACAGCAAATCTGAGAACAATTAAAAAAAATTATTTTTTTCCCTTTGTGTCTGATACCTTTATGTGTTTACTTGGTTTAATTTCTCCCTTTTTTCACGGCAAAATCTTCCAAGTTACCCACAGAAGCCATTAAAACACGTTCTCATTGTGGGCCTGCTGCAGTCGGCCCTGATGACATTAAAATCCCGCCTTCGGTACAAATGGGAAATATAGGGAGGAAGTGAGAGAGAAAGGGAAAGAGGAAGATTAAATGTTATTACAACAGAGGGACAACCAATAGGAACATATGGTGCTAATGCTATCAGATTTCCCAAAGCATGCTGGGAAGGCACAAGTCATATCTGATTGCTCGTTCTACACTCGGTGCTAACAATACATTCACAATAAAATCTCATTTACGCAAAGCCACGCTCAGGGAATGGTGATTTAATGAAGTCATTCCTGCTCACTCAGGTGTGTGTGTATCAGGCAACACAGATGTGACCGAGAGCAGGTGCACTTTGACATTTACCAAATATATCAAACACAATGGTCCGTTTATTAGGTTCAGCTATTTAAATATAAATGCTTGGTATGTTTAATGTTTGTCAGTAATAATATTTCAAGCGTAGGAAAGACACTTGATATATATATAAATGCAGCATCCATCAGCTAAATCACTTTGGGCATTGATATAGCTAATGTGGATAACAGACAATCTTTACGTAACTGCAAAAATGAAGTCACCCTTAGCCGAAATCCTTCTGCTCTCAATCAGAACTAACATCACGTATCACGCAACCCTAAAGCACTGGAAAGATTTCTAAGAATTAACACTTCTGCAGAATTTATGAGAAATACCTCCTTAGGTGAGAAAGTGCCATGAGTGAAACAGTACTGGTGCCTGTGCACATATTCATTTGCGCTACAAAAAGTGTAACACAATGTATTATCATTTCCAACAGTTGCTAGGCGCACACAATTCATTTATTTAGTGGTCATGGTAATAATAATGTCTTTTTCCTTTTGCAGGTCATTGATTTGTTGTTATAGGGAGTATTTGTGTGGCTTTTGTGTTAAACTGGAGTAATTACCATGACAAGACCCTCAAAAACAGACAAAATCAGACCGCCTGAAGAGAACAATCCGGATTTTCTCACCTCAATGTGAGTGTTAAAGAGCTCCCAGATGTGGTAATAACAATATTAAAAGACGCACAAAGGAAAAAGTTAAAGCATGCTGCTTAACGAAATTAATAAAATTGCCAACAAAAATAATTGTGAACGCACTGATTTCAAACTTTTTGTAAATATTTGTGGTTTCAGTAACAATATACATCACATATTATAATTTAATAATGTAATGCAATGTGCTGAACTGTATCTGAAGCAAAAACAACTTAAAGGAACAGTTCGACAAAAATTGAAAACTCAACACTATTGCATTAAGGTTTTACGTATTTACACATTAAGACATGTTTCCATTAAGGGATGTCAAACGATTAATTGTGACCCATTGTGATTAATCGTGATTAATCGTGATTCATTGTGATTAATCGCATCAAGAATAAAAGTGTCGGTGTATTGTGCATATGAATTCATAAACATACACATATATGCATATATTCAAGAACAATATAATGTTTACATATAATTTCAATTACTGACAAATATAAATAAATACATCTAAATATTTCCTAAATATATATATGCATGCATGTGTATGTGTTTGTGTTTATAAATACAAAATTAATATGCACACAGATATATAACACAAACATTTATTCTGGATGCGATTAATCACATATGGCAGGCCAATTTACATTATTTTACTGTAAACTTAAAATGTTACTTTGACAATTCAAATGTATGTGCATTTAATAAAAATGACTTCAAATAATATGATTAGTAATTTACGCCAAAACTGGCAAAAATGTATTACATAAAAACTGTCCACAACAAATAAAAGTTCCAGTTTTCCTGCATTCTCTTACTTTCTCCTTTCTTGGTTTTTTCTCCCTTTCTCATAAATGCACACACAGATCTCTGCTCTCTCTTGGCAGATGCTAAAGCATCAAGGGGGGGTGATTAACCATTCCAGATGAACACACACACAGCAGTGCAGGTGCCCTAGCACAAGTAGGCATTGTCATGACAACCTGCTGGCCACCTTCGGCACAGAGGACACCAGAAGAGCAAATGTCACTGTGTTCCATGCCACTCTTTTTCCACAGGGACTATTAATCATGTGGCACCCAAGGTGGACAGGAAGTGTGACTTTGAAAACGTCCTGGAGTGATGTGTGGCACTCTACTGGAGGTGAAACAAAAAGCAGAGACTTACTAACAAACAATCTATCTAATAACTACTAAAATGAGAAGAAATATAAACTGCAAAATAAAAATGCACTGTAAGGAAACATGAATGATCCAACTATAAATGTCCTACCCAGGATGATGACATACACTGTAATGTATAATTACATTAGATGTAGCAGTGCCTAATAGAAATATTATGTGCTCATTAGATGACCATAGATTTAGCATATGAGGCCTTACGAGGGTATAAAATAACTGTAGACTGTAACCTGAAAAATGCATTTTCGAGCCATGGGTTCCCTCAGGTATATTTAATAGGGTTTTAAAAATATTGATTTTAGATTTCTTAGTAAAATATGGTCAGTGGTTAACATAACTTAAAGAGACCTTCCTGTCTTTTACAACAATATGCACAGACAACTTCAAATGTAAATTCTAAAACCAATGTGTGCTTTAAACATAAGCTGTAAACCTGTTGCTCTGTAAAGACTACAACTGCCACAAGGATGCAAGTTTGTACGCTTGTTAAATTAGACAACCGTTCTTATGTTATTAACTTGTATTTGGAAAGTACACTATGTTTTTACAATTCAAACATGAAGTTCGACTTTATGTAATTTAGGTTACAGAAGAAAACAGCAAAGTTTTTTCAAGTCATGTCAACCACAAACTTTGTTTCACTCAAATGTTGAAAACCTGATCTCAAAAAACCTAGAAAATCCAGAATTAACCATGGCAAATTAAACTTCTGGGTTGGCCTATAAATTGATAAAATGATAGAACGGTCCTAATTTTAAAACATTATTCTCATCGTAAAACTTAAATCTCTCATCTGTTGATTTCCTTTTCCCTTGAGTTTTAATAATAAACATATTTGTTAAGAAGACTGTAATATTGGAATACACAACAGCTGCATCAAACATGCCAGGCTAGACATGCATACAGTACAAATATCTGCCTAAAATAACTATGACCAGCACTGGACCCACAGAGATTCAAAGAAATCAAAAAGAGAAATGTAATGAATACATTATGCCTTCTTATTAGCAACTCAAGCAAAATAATATCAGAAAGAAGTGTATATGAGTAATGAAACCACTTCAAGAGTTATACAATGCCGTAAAAAACTGTTAATGTAAAACTGAAAATTCGTACTCACTTTCATGTCATCCACATGTGCTTGTGGAACAAAATGGGATAGTTTAAGATCTCGACTGATCCTTTCTGTACAGCATGTAGACAGCATTTGTGGTTGTCAAGCCTAAGAAAGGACAAAAAAGCATCTATAAAGTACTATACAGAAATCCAGACTGTTGAATACTTGCAATCAATAATCAATGCACAACCCCGCCGTCCCAGATATACAGTACAGTACATTCCACATTCCTCTACTCCTCTACTTTAATATTTTGTGTTCACTGTATGTGTGTGTATATACTGTGTGCATATCACCTCCTTTATAATGTTTATATTGATTAATGAAATTATATAGCAAAACTGTATCTTGTACGTTGTGTATACTGGGGCTGAATATTTGTGTCTACATCACTTGTAGGGACGTATACAAAACTAAAAATCACAATGACACTTTGTGTAACTGACAATAAATGTGAGTGATTTGATAAACAAAGATATGATTTGTGTGCTTACCTGCAATCACCCTACCAAACCTTCTGAAGCTTAGACAAAAACACCACAAGTCTCTTATCCCACAAAACATTGCAGCTTTGTCATTTCTATGTTCTAGTTACCGACTATATGTGAATTCATTTTCATATTTAATAATTAATTTCCAAGTACCTAAAGCAAAAGTTGAAGATTGTGTCTATAAAACATGAGTTGGTTTGATGTACGACACTGATGTTTCAATAACTCTAACAGACATGCTCTCTGTTGTGAGAAATTGTGCAGTTTTATGGAATCCATTTCATTGGAAAATATCATTTATGTGACATTTTCCCTTCATGAGCTGAATCAGTGTTGATGTCACGCTTGCAAAGAGACGACACTCCCACTGCAACCTATTACAGATGAAATTCACGAACGCACACAAGCCAGGAGTAGCCTGCGTTCCACAAGGCTCCTTAACACACACACTTCACTAAGACAGCTCCTGTCAGTAACAAATGAGTCTGTCCATCCCATGAGAACATCCTCCGCCCCAGCAACCAGTCGTCAAGCGGTGTGTGCGTGCGCGCTTTTCTGTCCAGGCCCATGTTTCTAGTGTCCAATCAGAGAGCAGTATGTCGAGCATCAGTCTCCGTCAGAAACACGTCCTTATCGCTTATGTCCTGTTTAAACCTACAAAAAGCTGTCGCAGAGAGTGAGAAAGTGTGTTAGTGAGAGACAGACAGCGAAAGGGGTCTAGGGCAAAACAACAAGAGACAGATGCCTGGAGACGAGGGGGAGAGAGACGAGACAGGACAGAGAGAAATGGGGGAAGACTTATTGATAAGGGTAAAAAATGTCTGTGCAAGCTGAATGGAATGATTTTCTTGAATGGGAGGACGGAAGTATTCTTTAAAGCTAAATTCATCTCCTCTTGCTTCTCCTAACCAGGTTTAATGCATCAAATGCAACAAATTGGTCCTCACTCCAAATATACAGCTGCAGTTCGCATTTAAATACATTTTATATCAGGACAAATTAAGACAAAATAAATATACTTAGTAAAATAAAATATCTAGTAAAATAAAATAGAAAAACAATAAAAAGATATATAGTAAAATAAAATAAATACAAATAAATTAAATCAAATAAGATAATTAAAAATAAAAAACTGGTCATAAAAACCCTTTGAACTTCTTTATTTGACTCTGACCCTTAGTTCAGTTCAGTTCAGTTCAGATCTCTCGGATTTATTGAATCAAATGTCTTAAACAAGAAAGACAAAATGTGCAGTCCCCTGGGTCTCCAGAACCAGAAATGATATTCAATGCACTAAGACCCCCTGGGCTTGTTTTTCTTCTCTCTCTCTTTCTAACACATACAAACACAGCTACAGGCCCCAGCATAAAGTGTGGTGTCACCCCAGCTGTTTTATGGCAGGATGCTGCATGTACTTAATCTAGTTCATGCCCAAACAAAACCTCAAGGTCTTCATAACTCCTCCTGAAGGAGCTGCAGATAATGCATGGAGAGCATTCACAACCATGTGCACGCGAAGGTCCTTCCAGCCACGATCGCATTGTTTGTCAAGCGCCTCGTCACTAACACCCACCACCGGTCGCCTACTACCGCCTTCCACCTGTCCCACACGACCGCTGATGCCGCAGGTGAGACGTGCTCTGCATGTGTGGGTGTATATTACCATAGAGGCGGTATACGCACCAGTATAAAACCAGTAAATAACAGAGTGGGGGAGAGCTGAAGCATCTGTTCTGGTAATTTAATGACGGCAATAAGAACGATCCTTCTACCCTCACGTACCCCGGGCTGTTGTCCATAAGCCTCCTGGTGCATTCTGGGAAATGAAACGTATATATTTCTGCCAGCGGAGATGTAGAGCGGTATAATAGCAAATAAACCGCCTCCTGTTGAGAGGTAAAAATCGGTAACCCAGCGAGTTTGTGACTGTGCATATCTGCATGTATCATGTAGGTTGCAAAAGGTGTATTTATCTGCTTTAGTTCAGCTAGGATCTATCTTTTGCATTCTTGCTGTCCTAACGCTCTCTTTACTGAAGCATATATATCTATATTTAATGGTTTGGTGCTTCACTTTACAGTGTGTCTGGGTTTCTAATAGCAACAGACATCTAAAACAGCCAAAGGAGTTCAGTAAAAAAAAAAGAGCTAATGCAAAAGTAAATGAAGATGTAAATTGAACTGATTTTTAATGCCAGTCCATAACATAACTCACAAAGACCTTTCTACATTTTTACATTTCATTTAAACACTAGTTCGTATGTTGCATGATGCAAGATGCAGTAAAACACACAAAAATTAATCAGTGTTTTTTTTACAAATGCTCAATTTCTGTGTACATCACTGCACTATAAAGGGCAACTACTAAAAATAGTTTTAATAAAACCAACAAGGTACCAAAGCCATGCAATATTGCTTATGACACTGCTAAGCATGAGATGAAGCAGCAGTGACAGTTCACCCAAAATGAAAAATTCTGTCTTCATTTACTTACCCTTCAAGTTTGTTTCTACTATGGTAGTCAATGGTGCCCCAGAATTGTTTGTTCATTAGAACAAAGAAATGCATACAGATTTGACGTTGAGTCAACTTGAGGGTGAGTAAATGAAGACAGAATTTTCATTTTTGGGTGAACTGTTCCTTTAAATAATTTGGTTAAAATTAATTTGGATTATTTTAAGGTGAAATATAACCTGGATTTGTTCTTGACTGTGAGACTGACCCACTTTTATACTTTTTAGCTTTAGAAAAAAATATTAAACACTAATACGTTGCAAACATAAAGCTACTGACTAATGACATTTTAAAGTGGTTGTCCTGCTATATAATTTCAGTGTAATTTTGAAGGTTGACTTTTATTTTCTCTTAAGTGATTTTCTAGTGGTGTATCTTAAACATAATTGAAGGGCTCTGGATGTTTTTCGCTACTGTTAGCAGGTGGGCGGAAACCAGAATCGAGGCTTTCAAAGTTCAACTCTGAGGGAAACCAATCAGAGAACCTCCACCACTCAGATGCTCGCTCCATTTAAACATTTCAACCAGACAGAAAATTCCAGATGTGGAGAGCAATTACACTCAAATCAATATATATGTTTGTGTGTGTGGTCAGAAAATAATGCCAAGTAAGCAAAGACAAATATCAAACTATGCAGTTTTCTTTAAAATTGTATTCACCTTAATAAATAGCTACTGCAGATTTCAAGCAAACAAACAGATTTTGTTATGGATTATATATTGTTATATAGATTTTGTCAAATATTAGATGAGAAAATGTCATGATATGTAAAAGAAAATGAAGAGTCATCAAGTTTTTGTTTTGTTATTATTACTTAATCAAAACAACCCAATTGCCACTTGATTGATATTACTTAATGCACAAAAAAACCATGATTTTTTTCTGTTTTTGCAAATGCACTCTTCACATACAAAACAAGCACAAATCAAGAAATAAGGAAATGTAAAAATGTACACAAATGTAAAAAAAAATATTGGGTTTGTACAAATGTAAAATGTAAAAAAACAATTAAAGGTGCAATGTGGAATATTAAGGAGGAATATTAAAAGAAATGCAATATATTGTACATAACTATGTCTTTAGAGGTGTGTAAAGATCTTATATAATGAACCATATTACCTTAGAATGAGTTATTTCCATCTACATACACTGTGGCCCAATTACATGGAACTCACCATGTTGTTTCTACAGTCTATAACCATAACAAAAGTGCTCCACAGAGCGTGTTTCCTAAATACGTTATCTCCTTCGGCAAAGAAGCGAAACCGTGATGACATCTTAGTCCTATGTCAGCCACCATAGTGCTTCGAAAGGGAGAAATTATAAACATGATTTTTTATTATAAAAAAAAAATGAAACCTGAAGATGGCTGTCTTTTCTGCCCTGTCAGCCCTCAACCGCCAGCCGATAAAAGGTCTTGAGAACTTAAACACTGCCTTTACCCATCACCACAGTGTCTGTCAACAGCTGCCTGAACGTTAATTATACATTGTGATGCTGGGGGGGCAGTCGCACCTGTCTATGTGTGCTTTAGCATTGCTAATGCAGCGATAATTAGGAATGTAATCTGCATGAAATCAGTCACTGAATTAACAATGCTTTTGTTCCATCGCATGAGGGAGGAGGCCGTTGTGCGGGTAAAAGTGAGCGTTTGGTATTGATGTGTCGAGGGAGGTGGACATATCGTGAGCTTTGTCATCCTTCTTTCCTTCCTGTCTTTCGGCCATCTGTCCAATGAGCTGTCTGCTTTTATTAAGTGGAAAATGCATGTGAACATTCTTCCACTGAAGATCTTCCACATGCATTTAAAGGGACAGTTCACAATTCTGTCTTCATTTACTCACCCTCAAGTTGTTCCAAATCTGTATAAATGTGTTTGTTCAGATGAAAACAGAGAAAGACATTTGGAAGAATGCTTAACCAAACAGTTTTTGACCACCATTGACTACCATATTGCTTTATACATTTCTTTGTCCTGTTGAACACAAAATAATTTTGAAGAATGTAGGAAAGCAAACTGTTCTTGAACTTAATTTTTGTGTGAACTGTCCCTTTAACAACACAGGGGTGCGTAAACATGGACAGAACTTTCATTTTTGTGTGAACTATTTTCCCCAAATAGTAATTCTATGTTGTTTCTTTCAGTAAAACTACCAGCAGACAAAAATAATGATTTTCCACATACAGAATATAATTTCAACGGAGGCTTGTTTTAGTGGCCTTCTGCATCTCTGTGGAATGAATATGAACATCAGTCAGATGAAAAGTTGCCGCTCTGTCAAAACAGATTTAATAACAAATTCTCCCTCTATTTCTTCCAACATCTCATTCGGTCTTTCTTTCCCAGTAATAATTGGGGTGAGCATTGGGGGTGAGGCTTTGAAAGACAAGAGTATTTGCAATCAGCATTGTCTCTTCTGATTTGAATTCAGGTTGCAAACAACTGCACTGGGATGGGCAGCGGGGTTACTCCTCTCTTATTTCTCCCTTTCTCTCTTACTCTAGTTTTTCTCCTCAGAGGAGCACTGATATTTCTGCCTGGCTGCGTTCAGGAGACGCGCCTTACATCCGAGGAATCAAGCATGAAACGCTTGCTGCTTTCACCAAACCCTGTGCGGCAGAGCAAGGGATTGTGGGATGCGTTGTATGGCTGGAAGACAGGAATAAAGACAGAAGGTAGTGATTATGAGCTAGACAAAAACGAGAGAGAGAGAGAGAGAGAGAGAGAGAGAGAGAGAGAGAGAGAGAGAGAGAGAGAGAGAGAGAGAGAGAGAGAGAGAGAGAGAGAGAGAGAGAGAAAATCACAGCAGACAGTGTCTTCATTTAGCCTTTTGTCTAAATGCCAGTTATTCCCATTGCAGAGGCTTGGATCAGCCTACTGAGAATTATTCAGTCTATTCCTGTCTAATTCTAATTCATCGCTCTCCTTCTATCACTCTCTTTCTCAAAGAGACATGCATAGACTACATTACCGTAAGCGTGTACGTGCTTAAATGTCAATGCCCATCGATGGCAGGTCTAGTCATTCTTAAACAGAATTCTATCAGTTCACATAGTAAAGTTCACTTTTGTATTTTCAGCATATTTGCCATTTTGTCCATTAAACACACACCAATGTTATTTTCATTAACTAAACCTATTCACCAAAACAGTTCAAATAGATTATTAAATTAAAGAAATAAGGTATTTAGGAACAGGCTATACATGTGCACTACATTAAAATATGGCAAACATTTTTTTAATAATTATAGCAAGTGTCAGATTCCTACTGTGAAATTATCTAGACGTAACACTAATAAAAGTTATAGTCTCATTTACGTCATCTAAACACTCAAAACAAAGTTATTGAATATAATTTATGTGTGATATATTGTATGATGAAATGTGTCTCTGGTGTGGGTCGTCTACACAAAATCGGAGGAAGTTATGACTACATTGACTAGAATTGGATTAAAAATGTACTGCTATTATAAAAATATTATTGTGTGTTCTGTTGGTATGCACTTCTCCAATAAATCTTTACATTTTTTATTTCAACAGTCTCACAGGAACGATAATCTAAATAAATAAATGTAATCTAATAATTCGTGTTCATGGACACACATTTCCCCCTATTTTAAATGTAATGTATTTTAATACAAAGTGTTTTTCATATGTATAAATGCATATCAATGCAATCTGATGGGAATTAGTGCTTTTTAGTCGCTAATTTTTAACACTTCGTATGATCTTATCTGTACGTTTTATTAAAATTGGGCTTTTCCCCCTGTAATGTTAGGTTTAGGGGCGGGGTTAGCGTGGGCCTTTATTGTTGCTTTTCCACCTGATGTATGTATTAAAACATATTCAGGGTGAACACAAAATAAATGTGTGTGTGTGGTATAATACCAGGTTCTGTGTCAGGTTAGGAAATGAATTAGTGTAAGCCCAGGCTAAGCACCTCTCTCTCCCTCTTTCTCGCTCTGTTATCATATTACACCGCTGATAGATGTTCTCTCCAACCCTGGAGTTAAAAGATTAATTTGTTTAAGCAGAGTCCAATGCATTGACCTTGGAAGAAACTCTTTCTCTCTCCTTGAATCAGTGCTTTGGGTTGACCAAAGAGACTAATAGACATATTATATATTCATTTGACCAAAAAAAAAGATGTTTAGCCCATGGTGCTACATTAGCATAATGTGTCAGAGGGCTTCTATTTGGAAAGAATTACTGTTCATAGAGTTGGATTGGTCAACAAGGGAAACGTCTGGTGGGAAGAATCAGTTTGAGTGTTTTCAAGATGAGCATGAAAATCAAAAAGATACAAGATTGTAAAAATGCATTCTCTCTTTGCAGCTGGATGTCTTAAACCTTCAGAGCCCCTAGTATTGATATTGATGCTTTTATGCAGATTTTAAAATGTTTTTAAACACATTCAAAATAGATTTCTTCAAAATGCAAAAGTATAAACAAAGGTTTACTTATACTTGCATTTTTTCTATGATTCTATAAAACATGTGATGCTGGTAGAAAATTGCCAATATTTCTCTGTCACACTCGTGGCTATACATTTAATCTGCTGTTAAATTTAGTTTAAACTCATATTTAGTGAAACAGACACTACTTCATTTCTTTAAACAAGTGTTGCAATTTTTCAACCGTGGGTCTCTAAGGGTTCGCTGTCACAAGAGCGAAGTGACTTGTTATATTTTCTGATGAAATTTTTAAGCGTTCTGTCAAAAACAATTCCTCGTGACCAAACCCCTAAACCTGCAGAGCCTGGGTTTCTGTCATCTGTTGAGAGAAATCATCTCATGCTCTCTTTCCATCTGCGAGGTGAGTTTAAAGCTCTGTTTGTTTTTATTCATCTATTAGAACTGACAACCAGTGAGAGAGGTGTCAAAATCACAAAGTGTGACCTGAAACAATTACAGACTGTGATCACATGCACACTGCAAAGTTTGGGAGTGAAAACCATTGAATTCTTTAAATTATTAATCTTTGTGTAAACAAAAGTTATTCTTGAACCCTGAATGACATTAATACCAAAACAAGTGTTTTAACCTAAAGAAAAAGTTTAAGGGGGCATAACCAAGATGGCAGACCTTTGTTTTAAAACTGACTTTGGTTCCATACTCCTCTTGGATAGAGATGCTAGACCAGGATGACTATTTTTCAACAAGATTCTGAAAACAGCCAGACAAGCAGATTCAAATTAAACCATTCACAGCACGTCATGCCAAGCCCTAAGACTACGCATCTCCTAAACCAGAACACTACCAAATTAAGATGAATAGAGCGATTAACAGCAAGACAGAGCGAAAACATTTTCATTCCTTCTTACCTCAGGGACAAATATGAATGAATGTTTTGATTTTAACCGGCTTAGGTAACAGCCATTGATTTGAAGCGTTTCATTAAGCTATCTACTATCATCTAGCAGGTATATTGGGCCGCGCTGCTCTACTACACAGTGCGATTTTGATATTGAACATTTCACACATCGATTGAGCCCCTAATCTTTACAGACAAAAGAAAAGGTCAAGCATTGAGTTTGCTACATTGTGGTGAGGTGAGGGCATATGAGTATGGACAGTGAGGTGCTTCCATTTACATACGCACCAACATAAAACACACATACTCGAATTAATTCCCTTGTCACATCTGCTGTTGCTGTACGTCTCTGGTGTTATGCAGATCAGCAGAGGTGCGGCTGTCAGAATTGATTCCACCTCTCCATCCAAAGGGTCATTAGAGATAAAGTAACCACTCTGTGTGCTGTCACTGACAAATTATGGTTTGCATAACCAATCGTCTCAGGCCTGACAGACAGAAATGATGATGTACGCGGGAGGAAGCTGTATGTGACCTCACCACCCAACATGGCCAACACCTGATCCAAGCTGAGGACAAATGTTAAGTCTTGCTTTAGCCAGGCAGGCATTTTCTTTTGTTAATAAGAATTTAATTTGTTTTTATTTATTTTGTTTTCCATCACTTGTTGCCTTAGGGTGAGGAGGAGAGAACTGAGAAAATGAGGACTGTCAGTTGTGGTTGAGGCTGGTGTGCTGAGGGTCATGTTTGATTTGTTTGGACTGGGCTTATTTATTCCTAATTGAGTTTTCCAATCAGTGCCACTATGATTGTTTATGTGTCATAAAACAGACACTGTTAATCAGCACAGGATCGCTGTAATGTATGACAGTATATTTCCTGCCCTCTGAACTCTCTGTTTCAATGGGATATGTGCAGATTCAAAAGACGTGAATAAAGACTTGTCTTTAAAGCGGGCATAATTCACACAGTTTCTGCCAATCTCATGTTAATCTTGAGTTCCTATACAGTAGTACTGCATACGTTGTATCTTCGAAGAGTATTTAGTTTGATCACATTTATAAAAGAGAGAAACAAGTCTAACAGGTCTGGAGACAGAAATCATTCAATCAGAGGAAATCATTTATAATTTATTGGCATTAATAAATCAACCTGATTTTATTATCGGGCCGATACCGATAACACTAAAAATGACAATTTATCAGCCGATACCGATATGGTCGATAACATATCGTGCATCCTCAGTAATAATAATACCAGAAGTTTTTTAGTGCGCGTGGCCTTCTTTTGTGCCATCAAAAACTTAGAAGCAGTTCACCCAAAAATGAAAATTCTTTAATTATTCCAAACCTGTATGACTTTCTTTCTTCTGCAGGACACAAAAGAAGATATACACAAAACCACTGTGACATTTCTCAAAATATCATCTTTTGTGCTCCAAATGACATGAGAGTAAATAAATTATGACATTTTTATTTTGGGGATGAACTATCCCTTTAACAAAAAATGTTGCTCATATTGGTAATGATTCACACAGAAGTGCTGCAATTCATCACAGTACTGAATGTTTATTTTTAGATGGTCTTTTTTGTGAAACAGCTGTTTCTTCTGGCCAGGAATGTAAGAGGACAGCAGGTGTTTGTACAGTCAGATGAATATGGAAGAATGAATTAGGGTTACATGCAACGCTGCTCACTCTCCCTGCTACACTAACCACCGTCATGAGAACCAGAGCCACAATAAACAGCGAGTCATTCTATTGGATAGTGAAGCTGAAAGGCAAATCCCATATAAAATCTGATATTATATTTGTCTGCCCAACCATAGCAAAATGCAAAAATGTTTCTATGTCTGTACAGAGCTTCTACGTGTTAATATTAATGCTGTCATGACTCAAATCCTTTGAACGGGCAAGGCATTCTTGCCTTCACATTCATTTATAATACATCCTTTTCTCAATCCCAAAATATGGCACGTATTCTAAACTGATGCCAGAATGAATCTTAGTCAGTTTGAGAGCATTTATTTTCAGTCAGACAGAACGTATACTATGCTTTTTATACAGTATGAACAATAAATCTACTCTTAAAAATATAGGCCTATAGACCACTTTGCAATATGTAAACACTGGTCCAGAAGCACTTCCGGTTTCTTGAACAATTACATTTTACATACAGTATATATTTCAATCTGAAAGATATAACGTTTATTTTGATTTGGTTAAAATGTTTAGTTGAATGTATTTGACTGTAACAGAAATGGGACCAGAACTGGACCAGCGCATTTTTACGTCTTTGGAAGTGGTCTATGTGACAAATCATTTAACCAAGTGACATTTTTAGAAACACATTTACATAAAAAAGTTTAAAAGACAAATTTGTTGAAATTACAGCACTAAGCATTAAAAAACTTTCTTAACTTTGTGGATCATTGGCTTTCATTTGGTGAACTACACCTGGTGGTGCTCTGCTGGGACACCTGTGTGAATGTACTGTATATGACTTTATATGTTTACTAAAAATGACCCTGAGACCAGCTGGTTAAAAGAAATTGAAAAAAGAGTCTAAAAGTGTCCGCTGTACCTAAAATGCATTTAACAGTAACCATTATGCATTTATCTTCTTCTTGGGCTGTTTCTCTCTTCATTTAACTTCATTTCAAGCCTACACTGAACCATCCGTTCTTTCTGCTTTTATATCATTAAGCTGTCAAATTATCATGTAAAACTCCAAAGAATGGTTCTAATCTCTCTACCTTGAAGCTCCAAAGATAATAACTATATGCCTAAACTCTTCACATATATTATATAAGTGCATTATGACGTCATGTCGCATTCCAACTGCTCCTAAACTCTCAGTAAAATGGAATCCAGGACAGATGCTTTTTCCAAAGCATTCAAAAGCAAGGACAATGGATTGTTCTGGTCCAATTAGGTTAAGGAAAGTTGGACTAGATTAAAATCAAAGTGGAGAGCGCTATCCCCGAACGCCTGAACTCGACATAATGCGACTCACAGCTGGAAAAATTGTGTGCAAGTGAGAACCAGAGAAAGCGCGAGAAGAAATGAACAGGAAATGAACATGGAAATGCAGCAGGGAATAATTCATGGTTTTATATGGGAATAAAGAATAAATGGAGCAATTTTCCTCTAGACAAGGTGACATTAAAAATGTCAGCAGTAATTGCGTGCGGGTTAGCGCAGCAAAAAGAGCTTAGCATTATGGGTAATGCTCGAGCAGAGCTATCATTAACATCAGAGGCCCATCATAAGCCTCTGTTCAGTTTTAAACCTGGTAGTTGAGGTCAAGACACATCTCGCAGGCATTGAGCAAAAGTTTGGAGAACACGGGTGGTTTGTGAATGAAGAAAACAGGATTTTCAGTGACCTTCATCTGAAAGCGACGGTCTACCTCCCGTCGCCCGTAGAGAAATATTATATAAAGAGTCACGGGCGAAAGGGTCAAGCGTTCATGTTCTTGCCATGGGGATTTAAGTTTCTGTATAGCTGCGTCTCTTCTCAATGTGTCAGCAAATGTCAGCGGTGAGGAGCACCTACACCTGAACAATTGCTATTACCGTATTGGGCCTCATAGTCTACCTGACATTCCGCGTGCTGTGACATTTCGGCTGACACATGAACGCACACACGCGAGGAACAAGAGTGAGGGAGCACCGTGAGAAGTTATGGAGAATGTTGTTTGGGACATTACTTTGACAGAACCTCCGATTGGTTGAGCTGACCTCTGTGACCTCAAGAATCCATTTCCTCTGGAATGCAGTGCCAACGTTGAGTGCCAATGGGTTCTGTCTGTTCACCTGACCTCAATACTCCGACCACACACATACACAGACAAGAAGGAAGGTGAGAGCATATCAAAGTCCAAGTTAAATGCACAAGGTAGAAGAATCGCTGACTGTGAAGATTTCTCGGGGTTGCTGAAACGTCATTATTGCATTTCCCTCTCAGGTGCTCTGGTGGAATGAGTGGTGATGTTTCAAAGCCCCTTTTCTTCAATTTTCAGAGCTGTCTGGACACTGGATGGATAGTGTAGAGAAAGACAGATGACATGGGGAATGGACAGGAGATGGACAACACTTCATGAGGTAAACAATTAGAACAAGTACAGAGCTGGAAAGGTAGAAAAGTAGGGAGAATTTTTCGATATGTTGCTCAGCTACCCTCCTGAAAAACACCTTAAACCAGCTTAAGCAGGTTTAAGCAGGTTTGCTGGATCAAACTGGATTAAAATGTTTATGGCAGGCTGGCCAAGAGTTCAGGTGGGCAGATAAAAAAACCTTTTAAAACCAACCATATATTTTGTAGTTTGTTTTAAGATTGTAATCTTAACAATAAAACAGACAAAAGATAGCAAAATAAATCAAATAAAAATTAAAGAAATATCAGCATAATACACACAACTGTATTACTGCATGTGAACATTTAAGGCAACTTTTACTCTCACTCTTGTCACTTCAAACCTGCATGACTTTCTTTCTTCTGCAGAACACAAAACAAGATATTTTGAAGAATGTTGGTAACCAAACATTCACTTCTATTGTATGTACACAAAACCAATGCAAGTCAATGAATGGCAGTTCTTCAAAATCTGTTTTTGTGTTCTGCGGAAGAAAGAAAGTCATACAAGTTTGAAATAACAAGAGGGTGCACAAATTATGACAGCATTTTCATTTTTTGGTAAACTATCACATTAAGGCTTTAAAATCAACATCATTTTGAGCAACCCTCAACCCATCCATTTTTATCGAAACTGCATGTGCAAGACCATGGTTAAGATCTTTCTGCTTCAGAACATTAATCTGAGCCTCTGTGTCACACAGGGAGGTGGGCGAGGGGTCGTCTGTCCTCTTTAAGGTCTTCCTCCCATTAGCCCAGACTCATCAGAGAGATTAATCGTTCCCCAAGTGTACCAGTCGACACATTTGTCAGGCCGCTCATCCAATAATACCATCTTTACCATCCTTTCTTCTCCCTCATTTTTACTATCCCCTCTTCTTTCACTTCAAAGACAAAGCAAGGTCAGGAGTGAGACGGACAGTGAAGGATGAAATGTGACTCATGGGTTGTATTAAAGAGTTAATGATGGAACACGGACGAGTTTGTGCATTTCCAGGAGGAGACATTGAAAGGCAGTGTTGGGCTGGGAATGCATGGTGTGAGCGTGAAAAGGACTTTCTAAAGTGACATTTAGATAATTAGGCTTGCAGTATGTTGAAACTTCAAGTGGAAATCAATGCAGATATCCAAGCTGAAAAGGAGTCAAATTTTCTGACATTTACTGAGAAAGCTCCTTTGCAATGCGCCAACACAATTTTTGAGCAATTAGCTTATTGATATTAAAATGAGTTATTGTTATTCTGTTATGTAAATATTATGTCGGGGAGATTTTAGGATTTTAGTCTAAGGTGGGCTCAGATCCTCACCTACAATGATTTGTTGTGGGCAGAGACAATATAATGAAGAGATGAGCTGCATGCATTACAAAAAAAGGGAGTACTTGGAAAGCAATATTGTTGCTAATTGCCCTTTGCTTTAGAATGAGCTTGTGCATTGTCTAGACCAAACTGAAAAACAAATTAAGCATTACTTGGGCTTACAAAATGTTTATAAAATCATGCGTCAGATTGTGAAATATGAAACAGGCATGCAGTTAGATTTTGGTCTTACCCTATTCAAACAGATAAGAGCTGTACTTGAATATTTAAAAAATGTCTAGCAAAATGGTTGCCAAGTGTCTTGAAAGAAACTTGCACAATATCTCTTGCTGTAGAAAAAGAAAGAGGTCACAGGTTTGAAATTGCTCAATTTCCACTTTTGCACAATGATACAGATCCGCTACTGACTAATATAACTTATCATCTCAGTCTTATCTTGTTTGAGCTATGATTACGGTTTAAGCCATCAAATATAATGATTGCCGTTTATTAATCTTTTCAGCCGGATAGAAAAATAAACCATTAAAGTTCAAGGTTCTAAAACATTTACATGATTGTATGCCGAGGAGTCTTTGTGATATATGGCTGTTGTCCTGAGTCATGGACACTTGCAACGGTAAATTGAGAGTAATCCATGCGAGACAGAACAGGAGGACATAACTGTTCAACAGAGGGACATAACTGTCCAGTACCTCGGTGATTCAGAATCTGGCTTCTCAGTTTACAGAAATACAACTGAAGACACAACTTCTCTCGCTCTGTGTGTGTCATGCTCTGCATCTGACATTTTTCTCTTAAACAAAATATGTCCAGTCTTTACGTATCCTGGCAAAAAGACAATTTATGAACAGAAATTCCACAATTCTGTTTGTTCATGCAAGTAACAAATCAAAGATCATTTCAACCATACAAAAAAATATATATCAATACTCTTACATTTCTGAACTGAAACTGAAATGTCAAGATACTACACACAACCAAAAAGCAACAACATGGTAAATAAAACTAGCAATATGTAAGTCAAACAATATTAAAGTATTTATACCCTAATGCATGCTGTGACTAAATCAAACAGTGTTGGCATGTTTGAACTCCAAAAATGCATTAATTGTATTAAATGCAATAAGCGTACCTCCTAATGTTATTGAAATATGAAAGGAATTATCTGGTTGTTCATCAGCATTTACATGATATGAGAATATTTACAGTGGTACAAACATTCATCATACCCTTATCCCCCCAATCAACATCTGTTTATGCATCGAGACCCCCTTCCGCCGATTTTACACACTGTCCATCTTTCTTAGGCAAGGCGCTAAGTTTTTTTTTGCAAGTGCCCGATGACATGGGCGAAGGAAAACACTGAGAGGAAGCGAGGCAAAAATATCCCATTAACTCAGGAAATTGGTACAAGCTGTGCCACAGCACAATGCAATCACCTTTCCCATCTTAGCATCTCCTGTCCCCTCGCTCTGCCTTTCACCTCGTCCAACAAGTGCTGGAGTCATGTGCACTTTGCTTTTCAATACACCATTACACACCTCTATGGGCAGTAAAAATAGACAAAGTGAGAGACATTGCATTAGAAAATCTCCATGGGTAAGATCACCCCCCCAAAAAAATATTTTTTCATCATTTACTTAAAAGATGTTTTGAAGAACGTTAGTAACCAAACAGTCTCCATTGACTTCCATTGTATGGACACCAAACCTTCTCAAAGACATTTCTCAAAATATCTTCTTTTGTGTTCCACATAAGACAGATTCATATACAGGTTTTGAACAACATAAAGGTGAATAAATGGTGTCAAAATGTTTCCTTTTTGGGGAACTATCTCAATCATTCTGTCACCTTGTATGTGCAACTTGGCAAATTTGTTTCCAGCTTAATCTGATTTAAGATGTTTCTGTGAAGTCTATATTAATATTACACATGGAATATAATTAAAAGCTCTAAACTCTTACTGTATACCAACAATTGTTTCAACTGTTTTTTTATACCATCCTTAGTACAAATTGTACATCTCCATATCTATTAAAGAGCAACTTTTGTACAAGAACATTTTCTTCTGCTTTCGCATGAAAATAGTCATTATTCCGTGTTACGCTGAATGAGGCATAAAACTAAATCAATTCTCCACATAGAACTGTCTGGCCAATATGATCATCTGCAAGAAACAATGTGTTCTGCTTTAATGAGCAGACAATGGCCGATAGCGATACTTGTTGAACAAACCCGTTTGAAATATTACAGAGTTTTATCAAGGTTGGAGACCAAAACTATGATGTGATTACTGTTATAGCAGTAAACATTTGGGTGTGATAACATATGAATTGCTTCTAATGTGTTGATTACTGTAAAAATTACCCATTTGATAAATGATTTTATAAGATCAAGTAAAAGGGACCTGGGCAGATCTAAAATGGGAGCAAGTATAATTTAAAAAAGTGTAAAGTGTACGTGTGGTTCCCCAGTTCTGGCTCACATTACTCAGAGTCTCACAGGACATACGCGCACACACATACATCTGACCTTCATCTCATCATTAAGCTCATCTCAGCGATCAGTTCAATTCATTTGCACCCAGAGCAACACTTTCAGATTTATAGACTTATTTTACACACACTCAAGCTCTCTCACTAGCTTTTGGCTCTGTGTTTCTAACAGACTTTTTAATTAGAAACCAGAGGATAACAACAGTAGCGATTACTCATAGCGTGCGTTTGCCTGCAGGAGGTGAGGGGGGGAATCAAATTGCAGATATCCAAAACGCATTGCACTGGATATCAGTCTGCCTGCTTTCTCTGAGGAGTTATCATGAAAGTGACTCCATATGGTCAATAAAAACAAAGCACAATAAGAATAAACTTATCGCTAACTTTTAAGAGGTTTTAATACTCTTAATTTTACCCAATCGACCCAATTTAATCTTTTTTTGGAGGGTTAAATAATATATGCTTTTTTATATTTCATCATAATTACAATACAGATCATAGCATGTTCACATATTACAATGCTTATTCACATTGCAATGCTTATCACGCTATTCTAACAATATTCCGTGTAAAAAGTCAACCTGTTAACTCGTGGTACAATTTCTATGTGATCTGCCCTTGGAAATTATTTATCCAGCATAAAACCACATCTTTTTTAGTTTAGCCAATAAAACTTTTCAAGTTTCACAGTGAAAATCTTCAATTCCCAAGGTTATGAGGCTGTGCTTTTAATATCAGTTAGATTCCGATGATCAGATGGATACATTATACTGCATAACTCTTACAGATGTGCATATTTTGTAACGGACCGGTGACCCTGTCCACTTCAACCCATCACATCTGTCCTCAGAACAGCTTGATTGGGTTTCACAGCCCAGGGCCCGTATCCGTATCCTGTGGATAGCACGTTCTCGGATCTCCCGGTGCTCTGCGAGGGATCGGATTTCCGGTTGAGTGAAACTTTGGCAAGAGACAAGGCCGGATGATCTAAAGAAGCTCCAGTAAGCAGCCCACACCCATCCCTCTCTGAAGCCACACTTCACCCGTAAAGGGCTTTCTCTGGCTCTGGAGGTTTCGCACCACGCTGCTGTAACATTCCCCAGGACTTTTACAACTTTCAGCTGGATGGGTTTATTGAGGGTATCATCTCCTTCCATTGAGTTTCATTTCACAGTGACACCACCACAAGCACGGATGTACAGTACACACTGCGGTGTGGGCTGCTGACAAAGAAAATCACTTTTAAAAGATTTTACATGTGAGAGAATCTAGAAAAGTATTGTATGAATTTGGGCCACATTTCCTCAAAATGCATAGTAAATATAGTAAAACATGTTAAGAACGTATTTTAAAGGACATGCATTTAAAGTGATTCTCATTTTTTCAAAAGATCATATTTTGTTTTACATCAAACAGTGTCAGTAGGTTTGTGCAAAGGTTAAGTTTAGGACATAGGACACAGGCATAGTAATTCAGATGTTTGATTGAAAAACATTGCATCTATGCATATATGACACAAACAGACCGTGCAAGCCCAAAGCAATGCAGAACAGAATTTGACTCAAATTTCCATAAGGCTCTTTTATAGAATTCAGAGGCCTCATTTCATAGTTATGAAAGACTCATCAAATCGTGCTCCTATTGTGCTGATTCAAAGAGAAAAGCCATAAAGTGAACTTCACACCCAACGTCTGGAGCTTTAATAGGCTGGAGAAACGCCACAGCATCCCAGCAGACAGAACTGCTTCTGGGGAGAGAGAGCAGGAAAGTTTCCACTGTTTCAAAAGAAAAGAAGAAAAGAAACGAGTCATTCTCAGTGCCGATGGCCTTGAAATATTTCTGAAAGAAAAGTCTGGACAGAACTTATATGGTTCTGCTCATTTGGCAACTGGAGCCAACTCAACTTCAGTAAAAAAGGAAATAAAAAATAGAGCAAGATCATCAACATTTGATCATGTGAATAAAATGAATCAAATTTAATTCTCTTCAAATTTGTTTCATTTGCATATTTAGTTTAAGAATAGAGGATAGTTCACCCAAAAATGTGTTAACATTTACTCAGCCTAAAATTTTAAACCTGTTAAATTTTCATTGTTGATCTGAATACAAAGAAAGATATTTGGAAGTTTGTTTTTTACCAAACAATTAATATCAAACTAATTTGGCTTCCCACATTCTTCAAAATATCTTGTTTTGAGTTTAACAGAAGAAAGAAATGCACACATTTTTGAAAATGTTTTACTATCCCTTTAAAGACCAGCTGCATATCCAGTATCAAGCTTGCGTCATTTTACCCACCACCCCTCCTTTTCTCATTTGTTTAAACAAAATAAAATAAAAAAAGACTAGACAAGTGTTTTTTTCTTTTCATTTTTACATTTTTATCTGCCTTTGAATCAAAATCAGGAATTATGTCATTTGTTCTTTCAAACCTTCATATTAGAGAGATGATGTAAGTCATTATACTGTATGCCTGTCTTCAACTACGGAACATCAGGAACATCCAAATTTTGCAACATTTCAAGTACAGATGACTTTAGAATGAATTAGTCTCTTCTTCATCATGCTATTTTTACTTCAATAACTGTTTGTGAGCAGAGATGTGTCTGAGATCAGACTTCAAAATGAATTTGTAAACGTTCATGTACCATTCAGAGAAAAAGCAACACGGTTCATCCACCATGCCATACGTTTGCACTTAGTATTTGTTTATCTCGATTAGATACAAACTATCGGCAAAAAGGTGCTAGACTGCCTTTGTTGTACCGGTCAGTTATTGTGTAAGGCCTTAATGACCATCCATGCAGTGACCTGTGTTAATGGTGCTATAGATTAACTACTATGGTCAGCCTTTGAGAGGGTCCCAAACTATTCCTACGTAATCGATTCTCAGGAGCGCCTGTGAAATTGAACTGTCAGGTGTTCCGCTGGATGCTGATATGATATCGATTCCACTTTTTTCCCACAGCACGACCTAATAGAGCCGGGACACGGTGGATGCACCCGCAAGCCACAGCGTCATTGCTATTAAGAATGACTCTCTGAGTAATTCTGGATTAGATTTCAAAGGGATGGATAAAAAGTTTGTGTGTGTGAATGAGAGGGGGCGAAAGAGACACAGAAGGTCCTGGTGGGTTATCTGTTACAGGAAATGTTTGTGTCGTACAAGACTTAACCACGTGTTTGCTTTTTGTAGCTATCTGTCAATTAGTGAGGCCTGCTGGAGGAGTCTGCACTAAAAGCACATTGACATCGTGGAGATGAGGCTAATAATGAGTGTAGATAAAGGCTCGCATTAACACTAGGCTGCATCATTACTCTTTCTGTCAGACTCTGCCCTTTACCGAGTACAAAGATAGAGCGAGAGAGAAAAAGAGAGAAGGAGAGAGAGAACACTGGCCATAAAGCTGGTAAAGAACGTGAAGGAGGAAAATAATTTTAAATGTCTGAAATTGTTTTTCATGCTTTATGGATATAATGATAAAGAAATATCAATATATAGCAGCTTCATAAAATATTTAGACACTTACGTCACACTCAGATCTATAAATGTAATTGCAATAAGAACAAGTTGTATGCAAACTGTAAGGCTTTGTCAGAACTACCTTCCTTTTTATGACCCATTTTTTGCAATTACTTTTTACCAACTGGTGTCAAGGTGATTTTTAGTGGATGTATGAACTATGAAGTCAGTTTCTGCTGACTTCACACAGGTGTCCCAGCATTGGAACCACAGGTGTAGTTCATCACATTAACTATGTTCCACAAAATCGGACAACCAGAAAGTACCATTACATTCTGGCTAGATTTCAAAGAGATGAACTAGTTTTAGAAACTAAACCCTAGCATATTTGTGTATAGAACGTGTTAATGAATTAAAATAAATGGCACTTGGCTTGATATTTTGGTGTCTAATGCAATGACATTAATATGTTTTTCAGATTTTATTTTTCTGTAGATGGTTTCAAAGCAACAACGTTACTGCACGTGCACGCTTTTGTGCCAAACTTAACTTCCGGTACACATCCGCAAAGAATAAAGTCCCTGCAGATTATTTCAGATAACAAGAAAAAGAAATCAGCTAGCAAGTTAAAAGTATGTCTAGTCAGAATTATTTTGGGTTACAGTACCAGTTGAAGAACTGCTACTTGGCTAAACTTTAATGCGACACTTAAGTTACATGACCCATTCAACAAATTGTTTATTTCCTAAAGTTATTATACAATAAAATTCAACAAATAATTTATTGAATACAATTATTATATAACATATTAATATATATTAATATTAATATAAATATAAATAGTTCTATTATTAGCCACTAGTCAGACTGATCAACAAACACAGACCTGAAGTTAACTTCAGGCCAGGGGCATGTCCAATGAAACATCTACAGCCTATGTCTTTCGAAACAAGCAGTTCACTTCATTTTGTGGCTAGTTGACAAATCTTTTGTGTCCTATGTGGACAAATGTGTCCTAACCATGAAGGCAAATCTCTGTTATGCTATTTTACATTATAAATACAAAAATTACTATTATATTATTAACAGTTTGTTTTCAAAATTTTTGCTGTCACACCTTAGGACACATCTACAGTATATTTGTCAACTATCCTCATGCTATGGTTCTATTCTTGTGCCGGGTCATGCGTTTGCTAAGACGCATTCAATTACTGTGGCAGTCATCAATTTATGTGTTTGTTCTGCACTGTAAGTGTCTGTCAGCAAACACATATCGCTTTAGTCATCACATCTGCATGTATGATTTTATTGGTGTTTAATTACGCAGTCTGTTTTAGTTTTCCGTCTGCGACATATAGAGAGAAAGCAAGTGCATGATTTGTTTGTGTATTGTGTTTCTTTCATAGAAAGCATAGGCAAAGTATTGCTTCTTTAGGGGTGGTTTCCCAGACAGGGAATAGCTTAAAGTTAAACCTGGACTAGGCCTTAGTTTAAAAACATTACTTGTGTGCATTTTGAGACAACACTAAGGCACTGATGTATTTTAAAATATGTCAGTGCAAGTTGTTTTCAGCACTTACATTTCTAGGACTTGTCTAATCCCTGTCCGGGAAACCGCCCCATAATGTTAGGCATGACTATAATAGAAATCCTATTTAATCTTATTCACACCAGGAAAGTCTGCTAGTTCACTTGCTTTGGTCCGGACCAAATACAATATACATTTTTTTGTTTGGTGCGGTTCGCTTTCACACTGCCCTTTTTCCAAGTGAACCAAAATTTGTAAACAAAACCACATGTGTGCTAAGGTTATCCATTCATTGGACAGAAAAAGTGCAAAAATAGGCTACTCATGGAGATTTTTCCTAGTGCAATTATAGTGCAAAGTTCTACATTTTAAATAGGCGACAGAATTTTATGGACAGATTTATGCATGTTTATTTTGAGCTGGATTACTTTAGTTCTCAACTTAATTAAATATTACATATGTTTGGTTGATTTATTTGTGTTTAAGTATTTTATATTTTTAAAACGAGTAGAAAATTTGTTAAATGTGTTATGTCATTTAATCCAAATGAAACTAGCAAACCTGTTAGACCGAATATGTTTGTTTTAATACAGAACCAGGCCGAGTAACACAAGTGATTAGAGAGGCAGGTTGCTTCCTCGCCTGTTTTGGAAGACGCGTGCATGATGCGCAGCAAGGCGAGAGTATGTACAAGAGAGATGCAAGCATGCCTCAAGTTTAAACAGCTCGCAGGATGTTTAGGAGATGTGCAATGACAGTGGCGCTGCGCAGAAGATGGATTTCTGAAGTTAGGTCGGATCGAGGTTGGGCTATGTTCACACCTTAAATGAACCGTACCAGAGTTTGTTTGGAACTGGACAGCTGGGTCTCGGTACGGTTGTTTGGTCCGCACCCGAGTGCAATTGCTGTATTCACACCTGCCCAAAAGAGAGAAAATGAACTTGAGTTCGATTGAAATGAACTAAACAAGACAGGTGTGTCAATCTCACGGCGAAATCGTAAGTATTTTACGAGGTGTCTAATTTTGGCTAATTCGTATGAATTCGTACGATCTCAGTCATTTTGGTACGAATTGCTTTGGCGCCAGTGACGTTAGGTGTAGGGGCGGGCCTTCAGTATTGCTTAATCGTACGTTTTTGTACGACTCACAAAGTATTGATTCATACAACTTAGCCACCTCGTAAAATACTTACGACTTCCCGTGAGATCAGGTTGGATTTATATTGTTTTTTGGGCAATTCAGAAAATATAGGGTTGTGAAATGTGCTTTCATTGCCTAATGTAAAAAGTAGCAGTTATTACAAACAGAATTAACCACTGCTCCCTTAACCACATATTATTGCCACATTCAAAACACACAATGAAGGGCTGCAATATGACAATTATTTTGTATTGCTACTGCAATCTTTTTTTTTAAATGCATACAGTATGAGCTGAGCCTCAATTATGTTGATACGATACATTATCTGACAGTGTTAGGAGTGTGTGTGCGTGTCTGTAATCATTCTGAGCCCTAATATCCTCTCTCACTCTAATGCAACACTACACACAAAAACAATATTCTCTATCGCCCGAATTAGCATTACACCATTTCCTTTTATCACAGAGCAACACTCTATACACAAGTTTGTCTTTAATCCTTTTGCTGAGGTCACATGATGTCATGTGTAGGCGTATGAACAGGAAGTGAGGGGCAAGATTCTTGTTCCCCTTAATTCAACAAACTCACATATACACATACTCACCTCACATACACACGCAAACACATGCTCAATAACAAGTATATAGCGTTGACCCGAGTGCCATCTGTATCTTTGACCTCCACTCGCTAGGAGACAATGTCGAAAAATAAAATAACCCATTTCCCCTCCCTCACAGCACTCCACTCAACAATGAAGTTCGAGAAGAGATGAGCAGGGTTAACCAACTAAAAGCAAGGTGGATTAAAGATGTAGACTCTAAATGTTTAATTCTGCTCAGAAAGGGCATATGCATTTACATGATTAAATACTGATTATTAATGTTTGAAATATAAATGTATTAATATGGAATGTGGATTAATATGAATGAACATATGAAATTATGAAATGTATAGGTGGAAACATTGTATCTCAAAAACTTTTTTCGGCAAATGAAAAAAGCGATAATATGCCCTATAGTGACAACAACAAAGTTTAAGGGTGCTACAATGCTTCCATTCATTCACAAAGAAACAACTAATAAAGCCTCTAATAGAATTGAGACTGAGGTGGAATAAAGTAGGAAAACTGTAGCCGGCTTTTATGTGGCATTGCGTCAGTGGACCAAATTCTGATGGCTAAAAATTAATTATTCATTTGTTTATTTAAACATTAAAACATAAATCTAACATAAATTCTTACTGACCACAAAATGTAACACAGTAATTGAAAAAATTAAAGTGGACTCTTCTCTCTGGTGACATAATAGGACATTTTTAGGCAATCCCTAAAAAGGATCCATTTAAAATGCATATTTAATTTAAGTCACTTCTGGTCAGTGGGTCCTGTGGTCATACTTCCTTAAAACACATTTTAAATATCTGGGAATCAGTTAAAACTAAAGAACTCCTAAAAATATAGAACTCAAAAACAGGTCAGCCAACTGAAGACTAATGAGTGAGAGTGTGTACAGGAAAAGCAGCTCGTAGACTTCAGAGGTTTAAAGCCACAATTACATTTTGTGACAAAAATAATCTCCCTTTATGAAAAGAACAAGGCTCAAGGGTGAAAACATGAATAAAGAAGAGAATGGGGAATGAGGGAAATCAAATAAAGAAAGAGAGAGAGAGAGAGAGGGGGGGGGGTGACGATTATAAGAATATATGGGATTGTGGTATGGCCTAGATTACCTCATTCCAGACAAACCAAAGCCACACGTTCAGAATCTGCTGCCAAACCATCTCTCTTACACGCACAAACAATGTAAATTATTGGTCAGTGAGTCCAGGAATATGACATGATCAATGTTCCGTGCTCAGACACCTGGCCGGTGACACTTCTCACCCTGTTATTGTCACTTGTCCTCTAAAGACAGGGGAAAAAAAGACTATTTTAACTCAATCACTGCTGCTAATGTACTGCCAATGTCTCCTGCTTTTCTGCTCCCAAATCTACTTTTCCATCTGTTCCAAGTTCAACTGTCTCATACTCACCTAATGCCTTTTCTCTCTATACCCGTTTCCACATTCCCTAAAGCCATTGTAGATTATAAAATATAATAATACTTGATTATAAAGCCAATGTATAAATCAAATTCTACCCAATTTACTGTTTTAATATAAAAAAATTGGTCTTTCTGTGACCAATTCATCAGTGTGCATTATCAAAGGCTCTAATAGGCAGCAAAATATTGTGAGTACAGCTTAACATCAAGCAGTCAATAACATTTTTAAATCAGCCTTAAAAACTAAAAATGGTGTCTTTTATATCTTTAATTACACACCAACAAATATTTTTGATACTATGGGAGACACATACTGTACAGATAAAATGTACCGTAACTACATAAATGTGACCCTGGACCACAAATCCAGTCACTAGGGTCAAAGACGTATATATAATCTGAAAGCTTACTATATAAGCTTCCCACTGATGTATGGTATGATATGACAATATTTTGCTGAGATACAACCATTTGAAAATCTGAGGGCCAAATCTGAGGGCCAAAAAAAATCTAAATATTGAGAAAATGATTTTTACATTTGTCTATCAGAAGCTCTGTAACAGGCTGTTGTAACAAGTTTGTTTTAACACTCTTTATTGGCTTACCACTATACTGACATTGTGGAGATTAACCTGAAAGCTGAAATTCTAAGCTTTACATAGATACCAAACTTAAGTGGGTCATTCCCAAAGAGCGGACAGCAGCGAGTGAAGTTTGTAGACGTGTTTCCGGCCATTTTTGTTCGCGATTTTGTTGCATCCATTCACGAAAATAAAGTTTTGATATATTTACAATAGGAAATGTCCAAAATATCTTCATGGAACATAATCTTTCTTTACTTAATATCCTAATTATGTTTGGCATAAAAGAAAAAGCGATCATTTTGACCCATACCATGTAATGTTGGCTATTGCTACAAATATACCAGTGCTACTTATGACTGGTTTTGTAAATTATTAACATGCAAGTGAACTGATGTTCTTTTTCAACAGAAATAAATGTGGGTCTAAATCACATTTTCCATCAATTTTAAAAGTAAAACAAATAAAATACATCCACTGAGAGCTTCTTCTCTAAAATAATGCAGGTCTGACAACAGAAATGATACTGTACGTAAGGTCTTTGACACATATTATACACAGCATTTAATCCAGGGCTGGTCACTGACTCTCAAATATGCAATGCACACATAAAAAGCTGTACACAGTAACATTTACTGTAATAGGGTGAGATGCATGGTTAGCTCTGAATGCCAGCAACCCGCATCCTCTTGCCAAGCTGAACAGACTGTGTTTAATATAAAACTCCCACATACAGCGGAGATGCAGAGATGTTGGTTACAGCAAGCACAGCAGTCTCTGCTTATGGCATTTATTAAAGAAATTACTGGCAAATCAGACGAACCCGATTGGCATATGGCGTGGATAGAGCACGTCATCGCTAAAAACAAAACGCTGTGATTAGCTTAGCATCAAAATGATGGTTTGTGACACGCACGTGTGGGCTTTCAGAGACGTCTTCCCGTATACAGCTGCGCTTTGCCACCTGCATCATCCAAGCTGGCTTCCCACTGGAACCCCAAACTTCTTTTTATATCTGCGTTCTCCGGCATTTATTTGTTTTGATAGAACATCCATCAAACCACCGACCCAACTATTTGTCTTTATAAAAAGAAGCGGCGATATTTGCACCGCGACGGGCTAAGACGGTGAAACAAATAAACAGTAAGGAAGGAAACCTGACATGATGCTCCAAAAGATGGATCGAAAGAAAGCAGGGAATAAAAGAGCCAGAGCAGAGGGAGTATAAATAGGTAGGCTGTTGTAAGTGAGAGAGAGCTTGAGGTTTTTGGCGGCGCAGGCGGGCCAGGGGGAAATTGCACGTGGCTGGTATTGGAGGCACTACAGTGGAGAGCAGTGGTGTGAGAGATGAGAAGAATCAGAGGTTTATTTATAAAGCTCAGCGTTTTATGGCAGAGAAAATACGCCCGTGTGCTGGAGCAGAAACAGGTCCGGGCTGGACAGAGCTGGTTGAGGGGCATGAGTACATCTGCCATCATTTTCTTTGAAATTCACTACAGTGTGTGTATGTGCACAAACAATATATTTAGTCATATTTTTGGAATCAACATTTTGTTCACTCTGTTAATCTTTAACAAAAGCTCTCGTTTCCAATGTATTGAGTCATTATTTTTATATAAATATTGCGACAGAACACTTTCTTTCCAGTGTATTCTGGCCTAAAGCCACTGTAAGCAAGATCTGGAATGCCAGTGGCCAGGAAATATAGGGGTGGATAAAGATAGAGAAAGAGCAGGAAAAAAGTGTATGACTGTTCCATCATCAGGTTAAAGGCTATCGAGGTAAAGAGACACAAGATTCAACAGGACAATTAAAATCAATCAGATGGACTTTGCATGAATATGATACATTTTAGTGTCTGATAACTTTGAGGCTAAAAGATTATTTGCATGAGAAAAATGTGGAAAAACTTACATTTACATTTACATTTACATTTATTCATTTGGCAGACTTACAACATATAATAAGTATTTCAAAGGTTTTGACTTTCTTGACTGTATCCAACACTTGGCATTCCATTGAATCTGTTGTAAAAAAGCATACTTTTAGTTATTAATAAAACTGTAAAATAACAGACTACATATTATAACTTTTTAGCTTATATAACTTAACATTTTGGACCAGGACTCCATGGACGAAGAGGCAGCTTTTCTCAATGAGGCCTTACTGCCTAAACAAAGTTTATATAATTTCTTAGGCTTCCTCCTATCAATGGCAATTTATTGAAAAATAAATCCATATTTTGTACTCTATTTGTAGATACCAGTGGTGTTTTGAACTATAATTTTTTCATAAGCACCCTTCAAAGATGGTGCAATATACCGGCAACTTTCAATATATTAGAAATTACATGCATTGGGTTCATGTAGCGTGACTCAAGAAATTGGAAAAAAAATGAGAGCAAGGAGGTGATAAAATAACAGAGTGTGCAAGCAAAACCATCTGAGCTTATCGCGGCTGGAGTCAAAGATAATCTTACAGAAAGAGCCATGGCAACTGTCAAATCCAGAAATGCTTTCAGAACGGTCAATGTCCTACTGACATACACACATAACACTATGAAGTTCTCAGTATCGAAATAGGGCATATATACACTTGCATGTGGATATCGAGGTCTACCTTGACCTGTCAAGTCTAACATTTGACAGTGGTCCGGTTATCTCTGATGCCAAGCTGCATGCTGGACATAGTTCCAACCATGCCTGTCAAACTGACTCACACACCCAGAAAGTGAACTGGGTGGGAAAATGGCGAAGGAGACGACCAGGAGACTGGATGAGTTTGAGACTCACCCAGACTGAATGATGCGCCCTGGATGACGGTCTGAAAATGACTTTATTTTCTCACCATAGCTTGCCGCTGAGGATTATAAATGAGGTCACTCTTACGGATACCTCTAGAAAAACATATTCCATATGGTTTCCCTCTCACCGCATGGGGTAAAATAACCTCTCTGCTCTGACTTTGGCATTAAAAAAACTAAATGTAGACAGTCAAATCTAAACCATGAATCTTTCTTCTGCATTTCAGCAGACAAAAGAAGAGTATTAATCTTACACTTAACAACAGCTTCATTTTAGCTCTCATCACAAACTCAGACTGTAGACTAGGCCCATAAAACCTCTAAACTCGCCTCCAGTTTTGCAGTTCCCAGAAAGATTCATAGCACATCTATCCATATGCTGCACTCATTGTTGGTACACATTGTAGACAGTGTTTGTAACCTCTCAATCACAATTGATTAAATGCTTGTCCTCTTTCACAGTGTACAGTAGAAGCAGCAGCATATGGTTTTGACTGAACCTTAATGGGGTTTCTGTTTAAATATCCTCTGGAAAGCCAGATGGGCCCTATATTAATGGGAGCCAAGCGGATCAGAGAAAATAAGAGGATGGAGGGAATGATGGGTTGGGGGGGCTATAGAAGAATATGAGGCATTCCACAGCGTCAATGAAGTGCGATTCAAAGTTTGGTAAATCGTCGCTAAATTTCCTGACCTCCCTCGCCTTAATCGTAAACTGTTTACACAACATAAAATCATATTTAATAACCCCTGAGATGTAGCTATTACTGAGAGCTTCTTATTTAATCAGTTTCTTAAGAGGTGCACTAAAAATAAATATTAATTAATTAAATTAAATAAACTGATCCACTTGGAGGCATGCAGAGACGAAAAACTGCTATTTCAGCTCATACTTGGATAGACATACAAATCTTTTCTTTTCATTTGCACCGCTTCACTGTACGAGGAAATGGCTCGGGCTAGAAGTCGGCGGTGTGGTTTATTTATGCTAGCTGATTAGCAGCCCATGTTCAGTGCATGGATGTCAAAGGGGAGGAACAGCACCAGACTTTGTTGGACGTGTCTGGTTGGGTAGGATTGGAGGGGTGTATGGTACTTTTAAGGAGTAAAGAGAATTAATAAGGATTGTTAAATAAATAATATGTTTTGCATTTAGGTTTAGCAAGTAATGGTTCTTCTACTGGTAACCCAAAATAATACATTTACATTTACATTTATGCATTTGGCAGACACTTTTATCCAAAGTGACTTACATTGCATTATATTATACATTTTTTCTAAGTATGTGCAATCCCTGGGATCGAACCCATGACCTTGGAAGGCTGCTGGTATTTCAGACGTTCATCCATCTAAGCCAATTATACCACAGACGGAACACAAAAATCCATTAAAAATTATTTATTTCTCCATTTACCTTTTGACACACCCTTTCATAATAATCCCCTACCTATCTTAACTACCACTACCAAAATAGCAGAATTTTACAACAAAATACAATAAAACTGTAATGCTCACCTCAAACGCGCATGATCTCATCTGTAAAGCACAATGACGAGTGGTGGACAGCATCGAGTAACTTTCAAGCGCGATTTATAACTGTGGCTGGTGGATAAATCAGCTCTGTAATGCCAGAGTGGCAAAAATAAAACAAAAGAAATTAGGTAAATATGTTCATGCTGAGGCATATGTAATCATTTATTCATATTTTTATGTTCAATACTTGACACCCAGTGGAGCAATGGTGCATCTGTCAGTTTTCCGCTGAACACCTGTTGTTGATACTACTTGGCTAGAGGTAAAGGCATTTAAAGATGCTGGATGAGACCACTGCTTTGATGCTTCCAGGTTTTTAGCTTCCAAGGTAAACAGATCGCAAGTCCCATATCTAACGTTTATTTACAAAAACACAAGTGACACTTCCTATAAACAACTCTAGGAATCACATTGGATTTGTAGTCTCAGGAATGTGCTTTGTTCTGCCATCCCCATCAACTGTTTGGAGCTTTGACTTAATAGCCAATTCATCAGATCTAACATTTACCAAGTTTTACAAAGTCTATATACTAACCACATGTGACATTACTTTATCGTATTGCTAAAACTGTGAGGGCAATATCCTTTTTATATTTTTGATATGCAAGATATATTAATTTGTGTGTGTGTGCGTGTTTGTGAAATCGTTTAGTTGCTTAGTTTTGACATTGCATATGTAATGGCCATGCTCTATTACTGCAGTTCAAATGGTAGGAGACATCTTCATTTCATTTACATTACATTATATTTGGCCTTTGTTTTACATTTTGACCAGATTTGAACAATCACTGGGCTGGAAAGCATCGTTTGGCACTCCCACTTTGAGAACTGCCGTGTTAAAGCTTGGTGCTAGTTATAGGAACACTTTCAAAAACATTTCCCTTTTGAGATTTAAACTTTTCAGTATGAATCCATGGTGTGGTGGTTTGCACACGTAAACAGCACTGCATTTTCGCTTGTGATTTGTGAGTTCAGGTAATATCATCATTCATGCCGAAATCATTCTAAAATGTTTTAAGCTCGCTTAAAGGAACAGGTTATAATATAAATGTAATTGGCTAAAGATTATGAATCATATAAATTATACTGCATATCCAACATATGGATTACCACAAGCAAAAGCCTGGTTATGTATTGTATTTGCACAATTATTAAATCACCCACAATACTGTCGGTCTATTAAGTAGGCACACAGATTTTCCGATTGCTCAAGGAAATTTGCCCAATCTTTGTAATTTCACTAAATAAGGATCCCTTAAAGTGTAACAGCTTCTTAAAAATGTTTACGACATACTGGTCAAATCTAATCCCCTAAAAGCATTATGAATGCACTAAACAAGCAATAACCAGAACCTTCATTATATAATGCATGAACCTCTTTTTATCCTCCAAGTAAGTGCTATTTGTCCTTGATGTTCAGCAAAATAATATCTTTTCAATTACGGTTTCAGCAAAGGCAAAATCAATAAAACCTTCCATTAACCAAACTTGCCATGTAATCAAGAACTCTCTGATCATCTAAGCATGTTGTCTAGTATGAAGAATCTTCACTTTGAGTACACAGCCACATATCTTCAATCAGCTCATCATCAATTTGCATGATTGCTGATTGGCCAGTGCTCTGGTTTCCCACTTCCTGTATTAGGGGGCTGCATCCTGTCATCAGTATTACTCGGGGCACAATCTACACCGACTGTGTGTGTGTTATTAAAGACATCAATTATGAAATACGAACTGTTTTTGGTGAAAACCTGATCCACTGCAAAGTGAACAAAACTAAAGGATTTTTTTAACAAAGCTGGTTTCAGACAGGCTTCCAAAGCACCATAACATTATGTCTAATGATCTAGAGCAAAAATATCTAAGTGTGTAGAAAATGAATCATACAATGGAAAAAAGTATCAAATGATTTTCTTCTTTCAATCATTCCAGAATTCTTTAAACCAAAAGTCAAACACACATGATTGTGGGATATCATAGACAGCACTTTATAGACGCATTTACTAATGTAGCATGAACGCAACCAAACGAAATAAATCACATGCACATTACAGAGTAAAGTTGCAGAAATACCACACAAGCAACGCGCACACATCCCCCCTCACATTAAACATCCGGTTGTTCTCTGATCCCACCCCACCTTGAACCCGATGCCACAGCTTTCATTTACGCCATAATATCGTTTTGGGCAGAGAAAACATTCAGATGCAAATTTGAGACATTTGTGAATATCAATAACATCTGGCTGGCTTCCTGAGCAGGGAGAAATCATGTCTGGAGGCCGTGCCAATCACAGGGAGCCACACATGAATAAAGATGCTTGCCTCTCAGACACTGCCTCTCAGTCTCTCCAATACTAATTGAGATGGAGATGAACACTCACTCTTTCCAAAAAATACAGACAGACAAATTATTTTTATGCTACATGTATGTTTAAGGGTACTTCCCACACATTTTATGTACCAGTATGTCTACCATTGTATATTTTTATTGTTTTTTTTTTTTTTTAGCATTGTACGTTTCTAGTTGTGTCACACACCAGCTGGGGGCACTCCATGGATAATACACAACCACAGTCTTAAGAGCAACTGATATACTGTATGCTACTGAATGATAACCTTGTATCATAGTATGTGTAGGAACATTAAGGTATTTCAGAGCTACCACATTAATACCATGGTACTTGAAATGCATGTGTCTATACGCTCACTTTTGCACATACACTGTGTGAAAAGCTCTTAGCGAGTTTGTTTAAATGTCAGGGGCTAAAAGAGCTGTCAACATCCACTTCCTCTCCGCGTGTGTTTGTGTGTGAGTGATTAACATTGCTGTAATTGTAGGATTAGCCGAGACCATTGTCATTGAGATAAAAATGACTCTTACTGTCTCAAGAGTCAATGTTAATGGGGGTCAATTGGCTGAAAGTAGAAAGGAAAGAAGCAATTATTCAATTACTTATCATAATAAAGAAAGATTCTCATTTGATTATGCTAATACGCCTGACACATTTTAGTCCTGTGAAACATAGCTCAATAGCCACGGGTCATCAGGGTCAGTCCAGCTTTTTTATTTTGTCTCGGCAGCTAATAATGATCATTACATGTTGATTGATTTAGACAGCATGCAAAATTCGATGGATTCAGGCATAAGCATTCTGAAAGTTGAGATTCTTGAAATTATTGTGAACGTCGTTCTTTCTAACCTTTATCTCCCTAAAGCAAAGCAAAAATAGCCAAAAGCAGTGAAAGGAAAAAATGCCTAAATAAAGAGTGAAAAAAAATCCTATTTACGCCACACGTATGTATGTATTTACTGTATGTTACACTTCCAAATTAAGCTCCAGGCCAACTTGCAAGTGTTCTTGCATACTTTATATAGTAATATTTAGTTAAATGGTTCTCTTTGAAACATCAAATGTATTTAAGAAAAAATGATTTAGCTAATGGTATCTACAACAACAATGACATCTTACAAAAGAGGAAAGCATTTCATCATTGTTTGGTAATATAACCTCTTTTGCATTTCTTCCAGCTTCAATCCTCAAATCTCACGTATCGCTCAAGGCCATTGCGACATATGCTGTCCATCACACTCTGAACAAGAATGCTTTGAAGTGTCCGAACAACAAACAGTGGACGCAGCCTGTCAAACAGGTGGACACCTTAGACATCGAACATCTGGAACTGTCTCTTCCAATTCCCCGGCTGAACTAGCCGCTAGCAGACGGCCCGTATTACAGACGAGGGCATCGAAGGACCTCCAATGTTACGTGTACATGCGTACCACAACTACACGTCTACTCTGCGCATTGTTTGTCAAGACAAAATGGATTTCCAAATAAAAGGAAAATGATGAAAGCAAGTCAACCATCTGGGAGCTAACCTCCATGCTCCTCCTCTCTCGCCCGCCCTCCGCCGGTCCACATTCTCTCTTTTCTGGACGGTGTTTGCTGAGCATTAATTACACGTGCCAAGGCCTTGTGTGTTTGGAGTGAATGGACGCCAAAATTCCATCCGACTCTGTTGGTCGCGAAAACAGGCCTGGTGGGTTCCAACGATAACAGGGCGAGTGATTGGGCGGAGAGAATAGGATAGGATGATAACTGGAAAGAGGAATAATGGAGAAAAAGATAATAGGGGTGAGGAGGAAGCGAGAGAAAGAACAGGCAGAAAACAGGAGGTACTTGAGTCAAAGACATTTGTTGGGAGATTACATTTGCGGTCAGTACAACTATTCAAATTTTTTAAGCTGGTTGGGGTTTTATCCTTATGGAGTTTCAGCTGAATTACGTCAAGTAAAAAATAAGGAAAGGATGACAGCTTTTTTCCCCAAAAACATGCGTTTTCTTCACTTTTTTTGTCTTTTATATCCTCACAGCTCTAGGCTTTATGTCCTCAAGGCTTTACTGTTCCATTTACTACTATGGATATCATCTAGCATTATCACACTTTCAGTTCCTCTTTATGTGGAATGAGTTCCCAACCGCCACCTAATGTATGTTGAAATCATAACTTTCAAGAAACAGCTGCAGACGCACCTTTTGCATAACTATAAACATAAGTACTTACTATATTTCATCTTTTTTCTGCATATCATATTTGCATCTCTCTGCTGTAGCTTATGTAATAGTCTTGCTCATATAAGCGTTGTGTACATTTATTGTTGGCTCTCATGATTAATTGCCTGTGATACTCCTCATTTGCAGTTTGCTTTGGATACGTGTCTGCTAAATGAATAAATGTCAAATGTAAAGTATCAGTAATATTAAAAGGGCTTGTATTACAATAATGAAATGTGGCACAATCATATTTGTTACATGCAAGGCTGAAGTCATAAAATGTACAACTGAGAATTAAATTCATTATTGCAAGTTAGCAGTGAGTTTGGTTTTTGCATTATTGATTGAGTTGGAGAGATACAGAAGTGTTTTTCTTTTCTCAGAATCTGTGTATCTTTTGTAGAATTGCATTTACAATAAGTCAGTTGTTTTCTGTGCTTTGAAACATTTGACGGGTGGAAAATATGACAGAGCATTGTGTTGTTATGAAGAAATGCGAGTGAGATGAGTAGAAATGACTTTAGAACTTTCAAATAATTAAACTTTAGGATGAAAATGTTGCTTTTACCCTTTTTTCATTGCCTAGAGATGTCTAGGAAGGAAAGTCAGACAGGGATTCACCAGACACTTTGAGAAAGGCTGCAGTTGAAGTCAGTAAAGCTTGTTGTTATGGCCTGTTGCATTTGCTGTGTCATTTTAGGCAGATAACATAAAGCCGAGAGAGAAAGTCTTAATCCTGCGTGAGCTACGACAGCAGCCAGAAGGCAAAACTTGTTGGAATAACTTGTCTTGTTCTACATTTCTAGGTTAGATATTTTGCATTTCAGGAGGGCGATCTGCTCCATAAAATGTTTACATTTTCAACATCAACAACACATCATCTTTTTTCAACTGCATAATTTGGATCAAAAATATTTAATAATTTCACAAATTACCTCATCTTAACTGATTTATATTCACAGATTTTATAATGACTGATATTTGTATTAGAGAGTTCAAATGTAAGCAATCTAGGACCAAACCCCTTTATTGTTCACAGACAAAGTGTTAAAAGGCTTAGTCTTGCATAAATGTCCCTGCCACAATAACCTTCACAAAGTAAACCAGTTTATCAACACGCTGGACTGGAAACTATATCAAACTGGCACGTTAGGGTTTAAACAGAGTTAAAGTGGCGCATGCCAAATCCACACTGCTGTCGCATTTCGAACAACAGCAAAGGCCACTGAAACAATTTTGACCATGACTGGCATTTTAAGAGCCACAAATCAGCCATTCCATTGAGTCAAAGGTTAAGTTCCAAAAAACGATCAATATCGGTGTTGCTTTACATAGTCCAGATTGTTTAGAAGGGCGCAAAGGCTGCAGCACAGGTCTAACCGCTACTGCATTTGACATTTAACTGAAATTAACTTAACATATTAGAGCATGCTTGCCCCAAAATGAATTTGCTCTCCATCAGGTGCGTTGGCGGCCCACATCTCACATAAGGTCAGGGACTCTGAAAGAGTATTTGGTGAATACATATCGCACAGAAATAAAGGAGAAATTGCAGACGATTTATTTATCTTTCATGGTATCTTGGAGACTGATGATGACCTTTGCTTTAGTGAATATATATTAATTGTACTTTTTCAACATTGTGTTATTTTGCCTGTTATTAGATGGATAAAATACTTTTAATGTAATTTCTCAGCCATTATAACTTGACTACTTCCAATACATCACCCAGAATGTTATGTTACTCTTGAGATTTGCTTTTCCCCAGGAAAAGATTTACTTGACTTCTTTTTAATATCTGGTTTATCACCCATTAGGTTGTGCCAAAAGCTACATGGAAGCCAACCCCTTACATCAATATTGTGTAAGACCAGAGCCACTGTTTAAAGAATGAATTCTGAGAGTGAGGAGGCAACAGCAGGATGGGTTGCGTGTCAGTGTCTCTATAATGTTTGGGTTGAACTTCAGTTCTGAGTGTGATTTTGGCACTACCGGTCAAGTTTTTGACCAAAACTCAATTTTGCAAACATAAATGTTTATTCGTTACAAAACTAACATTTTAACATAACAAATGTTTTTAAATTACATTGACTGAATAATGAAGAAACAGCCAACAAGAGCTCATAATATGTGGAAACTTTTAAGATTGTTTAAAAGGCATCTCAGAAGTTGCTTGATAACATGACTAGAAAACATTTCTGCAAATTCTATGCAAAATGTGATTACACTAAAAGTGCTAAAATACATTAAAAAATGTTGTTGCAACATAATTCTGATATAGTTGCAGTATACTTCCCTTTGTTTTATTTCATCATTTTGATGAATTTTATTGTATTATATATTGCGGAAAAATATGACTAAGAGTAAGTCTGATTGATAGTGTACATGCATCTTTTATAAACAATCCAATCCATGAATGCACTGCACCAGAGCTTAAAATACAAAAGGTTTTGGGCGCTAAAGAGATTAAAGAGAAATGTAAGAGAGACAGAATACAGTAAGATATTAACCAGGATGAGTTCTTAAGGAATAATGTTTTCTACAAAAGTACACTGTAAGACCTTGGAATATCCCATTGTGGCTGCTCTTTGATGTGTGACTTCGGCCGTAGACAGAGACCTCCAATGTGGACATACATCAGACTAACCTACGGTTCTCTCAGACAGGCAAAGTCCCAAATTTACATTCCTGTCAACCTGGTAGCTGCACATCCCACAATAATCAGCGTGCTAAAGTGAGAGAGGTTTAGATAAAAGACGCTGTGCTCGCTTTGATGTTTCCTGCACCAATAAACAGAACGTTCAGATTATAACAAGATCTGATTTACCAGATAACACTTGTACTGCAGATAACCCCTGTCATGTGGAGCTACTCTCAAATAGCCAATATTTTTTTACCTGGCATTAACACATTGACTCACACATTTTTGTTCCTTTTCATGTATGCTCCTGTTATCTCTTTCTCCTCCACGTGTATACTCACATGTCCTATGAATGTCTCTAGTTTATATCCCTCCCTAGTAAGGAACGTCTGGCCTGACACCATGATTGGCAGCTGACAAACTTCAGATGACGCTGCACGATGAGACCCTGAATCACACTTGAACTCCTGCATGCGATCAAATCAATCTAGTAGACAATCAAATCAAACGGGACCGCCCCGACGATTGCCTTGAACTCTCAGCGACTGATGACACCGGTCCAGGAAGATGGAAAAGAGGGACTTTAATTCTGCAAAGGTGATGGGTCATGAGGAAGGCATCATGGGAGTGATTAGAGAATACTTGAAGTGCTGATGGAAGCAAAGCGAATAGGAACGGAAAGGGGAGAAGTGTTAAATTATGAAAACAGAGACAGGCGTACAATTATTTTTTTCCGTTACGTTTTGTAGATGGATTGAGATAATTCAATGATTATTCATACATCTTAACCCTAACCAACCTCCCATCTAAACTTGCAATCTGAAAATTTAACCTAAGGGTTCTCAACATTATTTTGGTTGGCAACCTACTTTTCGGTTCCAAGATTACTGTGACCTCACACTTCCATCTGCATAACCAAAATTAAGCAATACACTTATTCATCAAATTTCCTATGCACCAACATGCGCTCTTTAAAATAAAGTCTGTTTCAATTATTACAGACTTTGACTATTTTCACACTGAGATGCAGTTCACAATTCACATTTGCATTCACATTGGTGTCACCTCTGTCTTCAGGTCAGGTCCTGTCTGGCTACATTTCACTCTAAAACATACGCTAGATCAAAAATATACCTTAAATAAGATATGCTGTCATGACACAAAAGTTAAGAAACCTCTTCTATAACTCTTTGTCCACACATGCATGTGTGTTCAAGCATGTGTTGGTGATCAAGAGAATGCATCTGAGTAGCACAGATGCAATCAGAAAGCTCTTAAGAAAAGACATTCTAGATGTGTTTGGTGATATAGATTTTCTTGTGGAATGCTGTGGAATCTCCACAAAAATAAGGTAGTATAGCCAGACAGACACGCTGTAAAGTTACACACTGTGTTTGTGGCTCAGGAGACAAATGACGCAACAAAGCCATAATTGTTTACAGAGTTGCATCAGTGTCTCGTGTCCAAATGTATGGTTTTTATTGCTCTCCTACACTCGTTTTCCTGTGAGACCTTATTGGTCAGTTTGTTCCTGAAAACTGCCTTCCTGAAGACAGCAAACCCCATAAGTTTTCATTAAGAGCAAACTATAACTCTAAAAGACTTTCATTCTCTCTTTTACACAGCAACAGTAGTCCAAAGGGTCTTGAACACAATGTGCAGGGTTGTGGTGCCATTTGTGGGACCTGTATTTCTGCTGGAGAATACAAAAGAAGATATTTTGAAGAATGTTGGTAACCGAGCAACTGCGGTACCCATTGACTTGCATTGGTTTTGTGTCCGTTGTTCGGTTGCCAAGATTTTTAATACATATAATAAAACAATACAAAATACAAAACACACAACAAAATTATGAAATTCTTTGTACCGTCAACCTATCAATGTGCTACAAAGAGAAACCAAAGAACTTAGACACTACATAGTACTTCATTATTGCATTCTTGGCCTTAGGTGTAAGTTAATGCATTGACTAACACAAACTGACAATAAACAATAAATTCTTCTCACAACATACAGTATATCGATCTAAAGGAAATATGTGTGAATATGTGTCTTAAGCAGCACGAGAACATTTGTAGTAATGGCCAGAAACACACCAACAAACTTCACTCGCTGCTGTCGCTCTTTGGGAATTACACTCTTATATTTGGTATCTATGTAAAGCTTAGAATTTCAGCCTTTAGGTTCGTCTATTCTCCATGATGTCATTACAGCAGTAAGTCAATAGAGAGCATTAAAACAAACATGTTTCTTCTTAGCAGCGGCCAGATCCCAGAGTTTTAAATATTTATATCTCAGCCAAATATAATCCTATCCTAACAAACCGTATATCAATAGAAAGCCCAGCTTTCATATGATGTGAAAATCTCATTTTCGACAAATTGACCCTTAAGAATGGTTTTGTTGTCCATGGTCATATATTATATTCAAAACATATAAAGATTAAAAAATGCTTAAAAAAACAATTAAACGACTACAATAATAATAAAAAATATTGTTTATTGTTAGTTCATGTTAACTAATGTGGAAGCAATAATTCTGTAATATGTTTTTCTGCATGTAAAAGAAGGAATTCATATGTATATGGTTTATAATAGCTTTGAATTGGCATGTAGAAAAGCCTCCATGTCTCCATCTTAGACTGTAACACTGTTTTTATATTCAATTTTAATTTGGCAGTCTCCTGTTGACAGTACTGCGGTTCATTAATATTAATTACACTTTTATTAATCCAACTGATTTCAACTGATTTACAGCCCCTAAAATAATTGCTTTCGTTAGACTGTGCTGATTATAATTGAGACGATTGTGTTTATCACAGTTTGACGTTTGCTGTTGGGAAATTTACACATGGATTCTAGTAAATTGAACAGTACAGTTCAGATGTTTCAGACAAAAAAGGAAACCACAACGGACATAATCTCTGATTTCTTTCTTGTTACCTCAACTGAAGCTTTTAAGCTTACAGAATACTCTACAATATGCTCTTTCCCACATTAATGTATCATGCAAACGATCAATGTTGTATTGACCACCACAGCTTCCCATGCTTCATACCTTTAACATTCACAACCTCTCTTTTTATCCGCATTTTAAACATTCCACTAGTGCAAAGCACAGGGAAGTTTTGCGATCAATTTGTATTCATTTATCATTCCGAGATAGCCATTCAATGTACGCCTAATGAGAACAGATGTTCTCTTAGACAACACACACACGAGGTCAATACTGTCCTCTTAATGTCCGACCACACACATCAGGTCTTAGTAAACAGGGATATGCTAAGTAAACACACAAGCTGTGATGTCCTCAGAACGGTGTAAGATGATTATAAAACATGATTGAACTGTTTAGGTTCTTGCACGGCAATATGAAACGCTATACAATGAACTCTTGTAGCAATGGTGATGATCTCTGGCTTTCTAAAACTGAAGCTCCACAGGCTGGTGGCCCCGCAGACAAAACAAAGTTGCCAGAGTGCAGAAAAGCATCACGTCACCATTTTTCCTCATTATATGAGTCGACTTACTCCCTGGCCTGAGAAGAGGAGGAGAGAGAGACAGAGGTCATGTACACATTGCAGCTATAAGGTTTTGACTTCTCTTCTGAGTGCTGAATCCTGCACATACAGACTTTGTTTTGAGTAACTATACAGTACATTACAAAACCGCATTCACTCTAACATTTGTACTCTTGTTACACAGCAGATTCGTCTATCAACTTTTGCTTACTAACATCCAATGTAGTTTGATCAAAAAACTGTGTTTACCTAAAAATGTTTTCATAATTTTCTCACGCTCTTGTCTTTTTAAACCTGTATGCCTTTCTTTGCTTTTTCTGCAGAACAGAATAGGAGGTATTTTGAATACCCATTGACTTGCATTGGTTTTGTGTCCATACAGTAGAAGTGAATGGGAACTGTTCGGTTACCAACACTTCAAAATAACTTCTTTTCTGTTCTGCATAAAAGAAAGTCATACTTGTTTGAAATGACAAGAGGATGAGTAAATGATGACATCATTTTAATTTTAACTATCCCAAACTTCCCGAAGTTGACACTATCCGTGTCTCTTAACAGCAGCTAAAAGATATCATAACGTTGCTTATACCTTTGTCAACCTTCTGAATTCAATGGTACTAGAAATTACTCTTTTATTACTAGTAAATGAGGTCATAACTTTTTACATTTTTCAGTATATATATATATATAGGCAAAGAGAAGCTCATTTATTAATTTACTCCAGAACGACATCACTGGGAATGTGTTTGATTCTCCGAGCCGAAGCCAGAATTAGAACTGATTCATAAGAGAATACGAAAAGCCAAATTCTCTATTTGTGTGTGTGTCCTCTCTTATTCAATTTCATATTAAAAAGGTCTCTCCTCTCCTGTCGCCCCTTAGACTTTTCATATCCCCTCATAACACTTGTAGAACGTCTCCAACCACTTTCATAATGTATGGGCTTTAGCCGCCGTTACGGAGCTCAATTCATATTCTTTTATCTGTATGAATTAATAAAACATTAAGAGAGATTTGAAATGATAGCCTGTTTCTGTCTTTTTCTAATTCATCCTCAAAGGCTCAGTTGTTCGGCGCTCCCAGTGTTAAGATATGAACATGCGAGCGCCACCGCGCATACGTGAATGAAAGAGACTCACAGCGGGGGACAGATACACAGAGTAGTTTTTAGCAAGGACCCATTTGGTCCCTAAGTGTTCCCGCCTCGCTGCCTCAGAAAGAGCCTCTCCATTTTTCAGCCGGAAAATAATAAGCAACAGCAGGAACCTGGGGAGCCAGTGGCTGGCTGACAGACCCGTAGCCGTTTTATCCTAAACGCTCCAGCCTGTGTGTTCAGAATAGCTCATAGCTCACCTGTGACGTTTCCATGAAAGTAGCCTAAAGAAAAGAATAAAAGCCCTCATTTCTGAGGTCTGAAACGTTTCTGATTGTTATTAGTCTAAAGCTGAGCTGATTGGTGAAAAGTTCCCTACCTTATATAGTTGCCATGGCATTTTGAAGAAAAAATGTTTTTTACCTTGTTTAAAGTATCCTTTAACTCTTGGGCACACACACGGCACAGCTTACCCTATTCACCTCTGAAGTGAGACTTTTGAAGTATTTAGATGGTTTCATCAGACGCATGCACCTGGCCTGAAGCTAACTTCCAGTCTGTGTTAATATAACTATTTATATTTTATTTAATTAAATTAATATTTATTGTAGAATGTTTGTATTAAATAAACAATTTGTAAAATTGTAGTGTATATTATTTTTATTAAATTAACAATTTGTTGAATGGGTCGTGTAACTTTGACGCAGTTTAGTTTAGCCAAGTAACGGTTCTTCTAATGGTAACCCAAAATAATACCGAGACATACTTTTAACTTGCTAGCTAATGCTTTTTATCCTAAATACTCTGCAGGGAAGTGGCAGAAGTTAAGTTGAAATGTCACTGCAGTTATTTTTTTGTTTGAAAGACATAGAAAGATGCAACATTCATGTCTATTACAGAAAAGATTGTTGTGGCAAAAAAACTTGTTTGCATTAAAAGTGTTGAAAGTGACTCTTCAAAATAGATCAAAACAATTCAGAAGTACTCTGGTAACACATCTCACATCCTCATGTGACCTCAATTCTCCCAAATTGGATATCACATAGTCATGATCATAAACAAATAAATACAGGCAGAATACAGAAGATTTATCCAGTGTGAGAAAAAGGAGCAAATAGTATCAGACTCCACACAACGTTGATGCTCTAGAGAAATCAATGGTTGTCACATTGCAAATGTTTCCATAAGGATTTATTTCTGCTTCCGGAGTATTCATTAAACGTACACTCTGCACCTGCAGCCATTAAAAGCTTTTTCCTCCTTCTTTGAGGTTTTCCGTGCGCCGCGTCTCAGTGCGCTAGCATGCTAATCCATCTTGGATTCTGAGAGAATGATGACGGACATAAATAAACCCAGCGGCCTCCTGCTTTGCGAGCTTTTGAGTAATGCACGTTTCCCTGAATACCGAATCAAAAGAAACAAACGTGGAATGTGCTCGGTCGCCACGGTGACAGGCTGTCAAGACAACGGCTCCTTCTGTGACTCTGTCTCTCTAGAATACGACACACAGAGCTGCTTTTAAAAGAACAGATGCAACCCAAAGACTTTTAACCATCTTTATAACCTTTCTGCACTTGTATCCTCTGTATCCAAATGTGGAGAATGAAGGTAAATGAATAAAGAAAGTCATTCCTTACAACAAAGCACCAGTTTAAAACGAGAATATACAAACAAACCGACTTAGGCTGACTAAATCTATTTTATGTCAGGGAACATATAAAGTTTGGTTTTCACGATAGAACCCTTTCCCAAAACATAATGGATTTTAATGATTATAATGGGAATTGTATTGGTTTTAATGGAATCTATAATGGTGGTATAACTTGTATGTGATGGATTCTATTGGATTGGTGGGGTGTTGTCTGGCGGATTATTGAAATAATGCCATGGTCATTTGCCAAGTTAAAGCTGTTATTGATGTAAACAGTGTCATTTTTGATCAGACAGGTGAAAATGATAGTTATTTTGGTCAGTTCATTTCAAATGATGCTCAAACAGACTGGAATTACCATTAAATGGTTTTAATGCACACCTTCCAGCCAATCAGAATTAAGTATTTAAACAGACCATGGTATAATATTATGTTTTACAGTTAAATAATGTAAATATGTAACGTAAATATGTATATATGTGTTATCCAGGTCTGACTTTGTATGAGTCAACAGAGAGTACAATCCATCCAACCTCGAATATGACCCTCAGGGGCAAATTACTAGCCTTTAGTCAGAATGAAAAAGGGGCTAAATTATTCATTTCCTCAGTCCTAAGCTCCTCAAACCAAGATAAATCTGCTTCCCAAAGAAACTTTCTCCCATGGTTAATGAGTCATTGCAAGTATATTCCAAACCACTCAGTGCTAGACACCATAATACCGATTCTGGCATCTGTTTTCCTTTTTGAAATGGAACTACAGTACACACAATGACCTTTATTAGATAAACTCCACAAGGAACAAGTCTTTTAAAGTTTCTTCGGCGCCCTACCTCGCATAGTGTAACTCGCTGACACACACAAATATCTCTAATCCCATCTATAATTTCCATCCTGTCTTTGATCTCACGTGGAGACACAAAACTGTTTCAAAGAAGCATCGTCCCAGAGCATCATGGGATGGCAATATACATGACAGGATTTGATGGAGACCAAATACCCTTTCAGTGTGAGGGTCAGGTCAGAGATGGATTACCAGCACAGTCTTTCGGTCTATTCATATCCTTTCCCACAAATAATAGTGTTGTACTTTTAAAACTATTCTCTTTTTCTCAGATGTGTACTTGGAAGTATTGCGCAGTGATAAAACACATGTCTTGCTCATGCTGTTTTTTGATTGGCTGTGGCAGTGACACCAACTGATGTGTGTTATTACGATCTGTCAAGCTGAAGGACAAACAATCACTTTCTATAAATCTGTACAGACCCTGACCTGTTACTTCCCTTATATCAGTCCTGAAATTAATATTGAAAATGAAGGTTTGTAATGTACCTCAATTGGCAGTGCATGGGGCTGGAAAAAACAAGGTCATTGGTTTAATTCAGGAGGCGTGTAAATCGGTCAAATATAAGAACTTGAAAGAACTGTAGGTCACTTTATATAAAAGCATCTGTTAAATGCATAGAAATGAAATGCACACACAAGATTATGTCAAGTTTACAGCTTATCACGGATTGGATTCTAGCAACCAACAAAAGAGGCTTAAGGCTTTCTTAACGTGAAACTGATCTAACGGCCTCATGAAAGACAAGGCTCAGCTTCCATCAAAATTTCATTTGTTTTGCGCTGCATCTAAATCTCAAAACTACTTACTTTCCTCCCCGTCTGGCAGAATAGAAGAGCTTTTTAAATGAAACGGTGGAAGATTTAGTCAAGTCTCACCGTCACAGACTATCAAGAGGGACTGCTGACCTCTACCTTTCACTCCCTCTCTCTCTCTTCATTACTTGGGACATGTTCACCCTTCATGCCCGCTGCGTATCGACATCCCCCCATCCTTTCTTTCTCACCTCTTGTCGCTCCTTTGGATAAATGATGAGGCCTGATTAAAAAAAACCCAGCATGTGCCTTTTTAATATGACCTGAAGATAAAGCGTGAAATAAAAGTTGACAATACAGTTGTGTATACCACACACAAACTTAATACTGCTGTTTATTGTCTGTTTAGATAATACATGTTGTTCTGGGTTTCTATAAGCAGACAAGAAGTAAAAAAATTATACTATTTTATTATACAGTTTTTTTATTTAACTAAAATTATAAGCTAAATAGTATACTTATCATAAATATCATTACAAGTAATATTTTTGTTATTCTGTATTTTGTATTACTTTCCAGTAAATTCAGTAAGACTTGTGTTCAAGATGTTAAGACTTTATCTTTTCCAAGTTCCAAATGTTTACAGTATAATGCTATTTTCACTATTTTAATGTTGAATGGGTCGTGTAACTTTGTTGCATTTAAGTTTAGCCAAGTAACGGTTCTTCTACTGGTAACCCAAAATAATACTGACTAGACATACTTTTAACTTGCTAGCTAATGTCATTTACTTGTTATTTATTTTGCTTGTTTTAGAAATAATCTGCAGAGGCTCAATTCTTTGTGGATGTGTACCAGAAGTAAGTTTGGGTCACAAAAGTAAAGTTTTTTCATGTTGTTGCTTTGAAAATCTCTATAGCCCTGATGCTAGTCACAAGAAAAGGTCAGTCTAAATATAAAAATTGGTCATAATAAACGTGATTAGCATTAGTTTGGAAAAGAAAGCATATGGTATTATGAACCACTGACTTGGACCATATGCTAACAGATTAAAGGGTCTGACTGCACATGGGGTGTAGACCCAACCCATGCAGTGAACCATACTGATCCATAACCCTTAATGGGAGAAAATGTGTAATCTTGCCAACATTACATCACCATCTTTATCCCACTGAAGGACTTCCTTGCAGGAACAGGGAATCAGACCTCATGCTCTGGTGCTTTGGCCTGATGCTTTAGGGGGGTAATGAATCAATGAACCTTAGGCCAGCATAGTCGGTCAGTCCTTTTCTGGGCGCTGAAGGGAGGACAGAACAGAACGTTCTGAGATAACCAAGTCTGTGTCCGCTGCAGTGTAACCAAGACAACCGTCAGAGTAACTAGGGGACACCTAGAGATTATTAGAGGGAGAAATTTGTGAGGATAGTTCTATTTTTGAAACATGTTTTTAAGGCAGATATGAATATTGATATTAAATATATTATTAAACAGAGCAATCTGTCCAGATCTAAGTGTAATGTTTTCACTGATGCAGAATATCATTCTTTTAGATGCACAGCATATTTGTGACCCTGGATTACAAAACCAGTTATAAGTAGCAAGAGAACATTTGTAGTAATAGCCAAAAATACATTGTATGGATCAAAATTTTAGATTTTTCTTTTGTGCCAAATATCATTAGGATATTAAGTTAAGATCATGTTCCATGAAGATATTTTGTAAAATTTTCTACTGTAAATATATCAAAACTTCATTTTTGTGAGTGTATGCAGCAAAATCGCTAACAAAAATGGCCAGAAACACGTCTACAAACTTCACTCGCTGCTGCCGCTATTTGGGAATTACTCAAGTTTGGTATCTATGTAAAGCTTAGAATTTCAGCTTTCAGGTTCATCAACAACATCATTACAGTGGTAAGCCAATAGAGAGCGTTAAAACAAACCTGTCTGATTGACAACTTTAAAGGTGATTTTCTCAATATTTCGATTTTTTTGGCACCCTCAGATCCCAGAGATTTAAATAATTATATATTGGCCAAATATTGTCACATCCTAACAAACCATATATTAAAAGAAAGCTTATTTGTTCAGCTTTCATGTGATGTCAATTTCTGAAAATTTCTGAAAAATGTTGTTGTCCAGGGTCACATTGGTCTGTTTTTTTCAGATAAGCAGTACACTTCTTTTTTGCCAGGAGGTTAAAATGTCATCTTGAGAGAAATAATACAGCATTCCCCCCTGGGAAGAGTCTCTCTGTAGTCATTTTGTTTTAATGTAAGATAATAAGATTTATTTATGCTTGCTTCACATTGGATTTGACACATGTCAGGTCATCTACAAGGCCATTTATGAGAATGCCAGTTAAAGCTGCAGTTCTGAAAAAAGATACAGGAAAAAAGCAGAAAACAGAGAAAATAAACAAAGGTCAAATGTCAGGACTACACTGAAAAAACCTTTCTCAGCTAAGATTGATGATCAGTGTAGAACCCCCCTACACACACACACACACACACACACACGCACACCATATGTATATATGAGGAGTGTCATGAAAAGAAAATAAGAAAACAATAGGGGAAGAAAGAAAAATAAAACAGGCCAAAAAAGAGCATAGCTCTAACATTAAACACTGCAATCCAACTAAATTGTTCATGGTTGAATTTGATCAGTTTGAGTGGCAGATCATGTGTCATTAAGAGGACTTTTGATATCACCTGGTGATTAATCCCTAATCTCATGAATGCAAACATCACTCTGATAACCTCTAACACCTCTGGCTTGTTCACAGGGGTATTAATGCTCTATTTCTGGTAAAGCTGCTTTGATTTTGTATTTAATGTTAGCTGCTATATACTGACTATCATAAAGAATATAAAGATGCCAAGTTGTGTTAATGTATGTCTTAGGTATCTGGCCAATTGGCACTGTAGAATGGGGCAGCCAAACTGTAAGCTATTAATATTAAGGTACAGGCATAGTTTTATAAACACATTCAAGCTCTGATGAAGGTCATGTGCATGCATGCTAAAACACACTCACAACACATGCAAACACGCCAAAATCCTATATGGGAAGAGTGGGACACCCTAACCACCCCTTGCATCTAATAATAATGCAATTTTTACATTTACATTTATGTTTTTGGCAGATGCTTTTATCCAAAGCGACTTACAATGCATTTTGTTATGAAATTTTTGTTTGAGTATGTGCAATCCCTGGGATCGAACCCATGACCTTGGCATTGCTAGCGCCATGCTCTAACCACTCAGCTACAGGAAAGCAGGAAAACATTTTTAAGTTATATAATTTCGTAGTTAGAGATTGCTAGTCATTTACATACATGTAATGTATAGGAGCACATGGGAAAAGGGCAAATTATTTTTGTATGCTATAACTGTATGCAATAAAAAAAATAACATTTAGTACAAGAGTATTTTCATAAATGTCAGGTCAGGTCAGGTTGTTGTTTTGACGTTTCATGAATAATTTTCTGCTTCGTAACTGTTTGCTGAAAAGCAGTTAAATCATTTATCATAGGCTATTTACTGTAAAAGCGGCTTCCCATTTGTGCCAGTTTGCTTTTGACGTTGGGGCACGTTGTCACAAAAGGTCAAAGTGTTCGGTGAACTGTATTTTTCCTGAAGCAATAATGGTGGAAATGTTAAATAGCATTTCTAGCCTAAAATTCTTTAAAAAATAACTCTACCCTGAGAAATATTTGCTTGAGTTAAGGGTATAAGAAATAGCAATCTACATGATACATCAGTGTTGATTTGCCGTGTATAACATCATGTAAATGTGAGAAGACTGAGACTGAAAACGTATTTTCATATTTTTGGTCATGAAGTTCATTATTTCAAGATGTCTCCAATCATCTAGATCATATGGATCTTCACTTCCATTTGTGCATGTTATGCATGTAAACAAACTATAAATTAATAAAGTGCATTGACCTGGTCAATTGTCAAGTGTCTCTTCATATTCTAGTTCCATACACATCACTACACCTAGAATCGTAACCATCCTAGACAATGTCATGTCCCAACCCAACCCATCCCTATTGGTTCACCGATTTGAGCTGTTTAGTGATTGGTTCTTGAATTATTACATTTGGTGCCGCTCAGTCCTGATTATTTGGTTTTATATTTGATAACAAATCATCACAAACATGATAAAATACAGAATATTATTGATCTTTCTATCCAAGTTCACAAATCCCGAAAAAGACTGAATATTAACAATAAGCACATTTAACATCCACACTCGGTCCAGGCTGTCCTGATTTTCTCCCTCCAGCAGTCTCACATTCATACACTCCATTTTAAATCTGCATCAAAGTTTGACATCTCTTCCATTATACATGGTTATTAAACCATAACATCAACTACACCTGCCACAATAAATGACAACCACCCTGCGAGGCAACAAATTTCATATTGATTTCCGTTTCGAAATTCACAGACTCGTAAGTTGACAGCTGATATTCCAGGAGCTCGTACAGTATTACTCTGCTGACAGATGCCTTTTCAAATGAGGCTAGGAAAAAATGCAGAGGATATTTACACCAAGTATAAAGGAAGGTAGATGCTTTTACATTGTATATACATAGTGTCAGAAGCTATATGCACTCTGTTGTAAATACTAACATATTAAATAAACACTATATGCATGATGTATAGTAACACAGTCAGCAAAATACCAATGCACATGCTACCTTCTACAGACCACTTTACGTCATTGTATTTTTCCAATTATTTGTCTGGTTCCACCAGACTATTGGTGTTCAAACAGCTGAATTGGTCTGTGATATTTACACACAGACATCTTTCCCTGTTAGGGTGATGTGATTTGATTTACATTCAGACCACACAGTCTGGAACACTATTCAATCTGACTCCATATCTGTTCAATTACAGTTTAAAATGGATGATGAATGGTGAGACAGACAGAGAAACCGCGATTGTCATTTTGACCCACGTTTTACACTACACTACTATGTATCTACATTGCTGGTCATGGAAAATTGTGTACTTTTAAATGTGCAGTAAGAAAGCATGCAATAGGATGGATAATAAACAAAAAGGCATGACTTGATTGTACACTTAGTACACTTCCATAGGAGTACTTAAAGGGGCAGTTCACCCGCAAATAAAAATTCTGCCATCATTTGCTCACTCTCGAGTTGTTCCAAATCTGTATAAATGTCTTTGTTCTGATGAACACAGAGAAAGATATTTGGAAGAATGTTTGTAACCAAACAGTTCTTAGCCGCCATTGTGTACCATAATAGGAATGACAATGGTAGTCAAAAGAGCCCCAGAACTCTTTGCTTTCCTACATTCTTCAAAACGTCTTCTTTTGAGTTTAACAGAACAAAGACATTTATAAAGCATTTTTTCCTACTACGGTAGTCAATTTCATTTTTTCATTTTCAAGTGCTTTATTTTATACATTAGGTTTTGTATGTAATATACTAAAAAGTACTTTTTGTGCACTTTTTACCTATGTTATAAAGTTAATTTATTTGCTATTAAAGGGATACTTCACATAAAAATGAAAATTCTGTCATCGTTTACTCACACTTTCTTTCTTCTGCAGGACACAAAAGATTTTATTTAGAAAAATGTTGGTAACCGAACAACGGTGGTACCCATTGACTTGCATTGGTTTTGTGTCCGTACAATAGAAGTGAATTTTTACTGCAGTTACCAGCATTCTTCAAAATATCTTCTTTTGTGTTGTACAGAAGAAAGAAAGTCATGCATTTTTGGGTGAACTATCCCTTTAAAGAACATGTGCTGAAATATGTGCCAATGCCTTGCTTTACAGTAAAAAATCCCAGATATGTGATCAGTATAATAAGCAGGATTGGAGAACATGAAACCTTGCCAACAGTAACAAATGCTGACTAGTGGTCGAGTGGTATCATTATCGATTCCCAACCTAAAGTGAATTCAACTTTTTTAGAGGTGAATCTGTTTATTTCATAATTCATGTTGTGTGAAATTTGTGAATATGAAAGATACAAAATGTGATAATGTGTGTAGAACGAGGCCAAATCCATAAGCAAAACTGCGAAATTGATAGCGAGACCTTTTAGTGGATGTAATTGTGCAATCATATTTTGATGGTTTGATGATGTGGGCAGTTTGCCTGTCTATCTCGCCTCAGATGGAAACAGCACTCGGAAAACATTCCTGTCCATCAGCACAATCTAAAGCGATTGACTCAGTTCTGCTCCCACTGCCTTCCTGCTCATGCTGAGACAGCACTAACTCTCTCACACCCACATCAGACACACACACATATGCTCATATACACATGCAGAGCCTTTAAAATGATCCTCTTGTATCCCATGCTCTTCTCTTCTCTTCTGTCTCACACTCACTCACTCACTCACTCACTCACGCACACACACAAAGTTAATCACTTCTCCTGATAGTCTGCCCCAGAGGCCCTGGGCTACCGTTTTGTGTAAGACTCGATTGCTCCCAGAGTGATTTCACAGCGCGCCGGCCCTGGTGCTATGAGCTCAGACAGGAAATGCTGCTGGTTGCTTATTTTGGCCCTGCTGTGGCAGGCAGGTGCAGTCTAATAGGAGCTAATGGACTGGCTATTGTGCCACTTCCTGTCGGAGAAATCCCCTGGGAGAAGCAGGTCCGGGGAACTTACCTACAGGGGTTTGGGTCTCTGATGGAGGAAGTGAGCTCAGTGCCACTTAAAGCCTTGCAGATAATACACTTCCGGGCCAAATTCATTGACACAGAAACAGGGCACACACACACATCAGAAGAGGCGTTCACATTACACATTGAATAGCTGTGCTGGGTATAATATTCATCGGTCACACAGACACACACGTGAATCATGTGATAAGTTAACAATAAAAATGACGCATTTTCCCCATGATACCACACAAACAGCAACTGCGTCATTTGCTATAAATACAGATGTCCTAATGTCTATTTTAAGAAATCTGAAAAGCGTGACATCGCTCTAAAGGATTACGCAAATCTGAAAAAGAAAAAACTTCTGGGTTGAGAGCTTTTACTAAAGTCCCATTTGAAATCATTGTAGCACAAAAAGCAATCACAACGTCAGCCATAGAGTCAAACACTCAAACACCAGAGGGAGCCCATTGTCCCCTGTACAACAGTTCTCTCCAAATAAAAGTGTTTCTATTGCAGCAAATGCATTCGCGTCTTGAAGACGACAAAACGAATCACAAACATTCAAATAAGCATCTACAGAGAACCAAACTATATTGGCTTGAACTTGAATCTTTCTCTTTTGCAGAGGTGATTTCAGAGAGGTTAACCGTGTGTGGGTTGACTGGTCGGGCTTTAAAAGGGCTCTTCGGGGTTCTATTGTTGATCCGGAGCTGACACTGACTTTCGTGAGAGAGAAGTGGCAGGAGGCACATCAGCTAGACAATAGACAAACCGGCTCCATTTCAGGAGAAATAATCCTCTCTTCACTCGCAGCTTGCCACCACTGCTTTAACAGAGACGGCGGAAATCTCTCTGTCAGAGTGTTTGCGCCCGGGCAAGATCTGGATGGGAGGCCTACTGTGAAATTCAAGCTTTCATCTGTTTAAATCGCAGTACTGTACATTTCAAGCCACCTATATGATAACCACAAGTAAAACGAGTTGTTTCAGTGGTCAGAAATGTTCTAGGATGTCGCACGTAGACATCCACAGGTAGTTAAGCGTCTCCAACACGAATATTCCCCAGAGCCTAAAAATGATCCGCCACCTACTAGCTGCAAAAATCGACTGTCCTGTTCTTGAAATTGCCGATTGGAGGTTGAGCACAGAAACACAGCAGCTGTTATTGTGTCATAGAGGTGAGTGCTACAGACTGCACTTGTGAAAAACACAGTTTGAAATAGCACTGCATGAATGCTACAACTTATTCATACAGACAGTCAATACAAATCAGATATACTGTAGAAAATGACACAGAACTGTGTGTAAATCGATCTATTTAAGGTTTATTTTTCTAAATAAATGAATAATGGTGCTGCTGACAAATGTGTTAACATGAAGTTCATTTGTTTGAGATGGAGATCATACAGATCACCTGTTGATATTACTCAAAAGGATAGTTCACCCAAAAATGAAAATTCATCATTTACTCGTCCTCTTGTGATTTGAAACCTGTATGACTTTCTTACTTTCTTTCTTCTTTTGTAGAATGTATGTAACCGAACAATGGGGGTACCTATAGACTTGCATTGGTTTAGAAGTAAATGGGTATCGCCCTTTTTACGTTCTTCAAAATATTTTCTTTTGTGTTCTACAGAAAAACTAAACTCATACAGGTTTGAAATTACAAGAAAATTTGAAATTTCATGAGAAATTTCATTTTTGGGTGAACTATCCCTTTAATCAGCTATGTCTCTCATGGGATTGGTTTTATTTCACAAGAATTAAACTACACAATTATTTTAAAAAAAACAAGGTGCTTCACAAGCACGTAGAGGAACCATTTTTGGGTAAATGGTTTCATAAAGAACGTATCTGGTTCTTTGACGTGAAAAAAAGGAAAAGGTAATGAGAAGATGTTGGTTCATATATTAATTTAAGTTTGCACTGACATGCATAGAAACCTGCACATCATGTGAATGTGAATCTTCAGCCATATTTCAGGAGCTCTTTAAATGTGTTCATTGCCCTGAAAAATTGAGCACATAATGAGTAACGGGCATGAAATATTTCCTCTCACCTCCTCACAGCAAAGACAGAGCCATAGAAACGCGAGACACTGATTATGTTAGACAGAGGGGTTTGAAAATCAACCTGAGCGTCAGGAGGATTTGTGTCGTTAACCTCTCCTTCCACCCGGGGAGGAAAAAAAGTGAAAAGTAAAAAGAAATGAAGTTGCCATGGTAACAGCGAATCTAAATACGGGAGCGTCTTTATTGAAAGTGACATATTAATAAACTGTAACCTCCCAAGGGCCAGTAATCAGGCTTCAATTAAGTTTTCTCTCCTTCTTTCTCTCTCTCTCTCTGTCAACTCTTGCGCGGAGCTTCTGTTCCGCGTCTTTGCCTCGAGTCTGCATACGCATGTTTAATAATGCATCAAGGTGGGGGTCCTCAGACACTTGACATTAGCTGGAAAAAAGCACCACTGTTTTATCGATTGGCTTGATGAAGTATTTCAACGTCAGGTCGCGAGCCAGGGGACGGTGCGAGTTTACTGTCATTTCCACCTCTGAGGTAGAGAGTTAGAGGTAGAATACAAAATAATGTAGACTGGAGTCGGAGAAAAAGATCAAACAAAATGCAGAAGAAAGAAAATTAAAACGTGTATGGTTTGTATGTGGGAGCTGTGACCTGTGATCTGGCAAAAAAACATGTGACCCTCTCGTGTCATTCCAAACATGCATGACTTTCTTTCTTCCGTAAAACACAAAAAAAGATATTTCAAAGAAAGTTAGAAAACAACATTGACCCGATTGACTTATATGGACACAAAACCCAACACATTTCTCAGTTTCGCAGAAAAAAGGAAGTCATGCATGTTAATAAATTGACACTAGAGTGAGTTGCAATGGATTTTGGGGTAAACTATCCCTATAGATTATAAATGATAAATTGTCTATTTGATCAACACATCTTCAAAGCATTTTCAGCCTAAAATGGAATCTTTTCACACCTACCTTTAAAACCTGTATGATTGACTTAAATATAATTTTAATTTGTAAATTAACTGTACCTTTAAGGGCTTAGGGAATGAGAGAATGAACGCAAGATCAAATGAAGAGAAAGAGAGGAGACAAGGACCATAAAAGTGGATTGATCGACCAATGTACCGTCCCTTCACCCTCGCTATGATCTGTGCTGCTTTATGGCATATTACCTTCAGCAGAGTTTCAATAGAAGAGCTCATATAGGGATATAAAGCGCCGCTATTCCTGCATCCATTACTCAGTATGGAGAGATAATCAGGGAAACATAATAAGCAGTCATTAAATACCAGGAAAGGAAACTAAATCTCACTCCAGTAAGAGATGGAGCCGATGGGTGCGCTGGTCTCTGGTGCTTAGAGGAGCTCTTGATGCGAGGGGCTTCTCAGCACACACTTGTGCAAATCCCTCTCTAATAAATGATGATTACGGCACTGATTTAAACCGAGATTTACCGCTCCCTTGTAAAATCTCCTGGCCTTGGGTACAGCACCTCAACGTTTGATGCCTCAGATGGCTGCAATATAGCGTCCTTGCTTGACCCCCGTGTTTTTCTGCTAGAGGTCCTTTGAAAAGAAAAAAGAAAGTTTTGATAGCTGTTTCACTTTGAACTAGGCATATTGGTACGCCGGGTTTGCAGGTGTTAGTTTGATGGTGAGGAAAGGACATATTTGTTCTGTGGTTCTACAACCCAGTCCAACACCTGAACACTCTCTGTTTGGATAGATGGGGGTCCAGAGTTATTGTGCACAAACAATGCCTGTCAGAATTCAGCTAATCAGATAAAAGCAGGAAGAGGGCATTTGAAAGAAAGATAAACATGGGCAGATTTCCTCTCTGCCTGATGTTGGCATGTCCATTGTTTAGTCAATTCACGAAGAGGTAGTACACACGTAAACAGCACAAAATTCAAGCTCTGCTCATTGTGTTCAACATGAAAAGCTCATTTATATTTAGGCCTTTTGTCAGGTTGTGGTTGAAAGCAAAGACCACTTCTTTATAGTGGGCTTACTGCGAATACCGAGCTGCTAACAGGTTTTAGTTATAGATTTAAGTCTACTTAAAACAATGTAAATCAACTGATATTTTTGTGGAGTTTTGTGGTTTTTAGTTCATGTCATCATTTACTCACCCTTATGTCATTTCAAACCTGTGTGACTTTCTTTCTTCTGCAGAACACAAAAGAAGATATTTTGAAGAATGTTGGTAACCGAACAATGGCGGTACCCATTGACTTGCCATTGGTTTTGTGTCCGTACAATAGAAGTGAATGGGTGCCGCCGTTGTTTGGTTACCATCACACAGGTTCATATTGTGTTCATCAACACACGCAGCCGAGGGATAACGGAAGTTAGACATTATTATTAATAACACTGTCAATATGGATATTTCTCTTAAACAAACGCTTCAGAAGACCTTTGTTAAGACCTTCAAAAAGAGCTTCAAAAAACGTTTACCATTCACTCCCATTCTACCACTTGGAAGAAAAAGCAGATTTATGCTTTTTAAATTGTATCGTATGTTCCACTAGAATATTTTTGTAAAACAAAAATTGGAGGTGCCCTTCAATACTGTTTGTCCTATCCAATCATCTTGTTCCAATAAAAAAAACACCACACTCATCGAAATTGTGCAGGGTCTTTACACACTAACCATAAATTCCTTGAATTTATTACAGCTAAAATAACACACATAAGTCGGAAATTATCTACAAACCCACGTTTAAATTGAGCCAGTACAAGTTGTGAAACCTCATGCATATTTGAAACTTACTTGTTACCTGAGAACAGCGTCGAGTGAGGCCCCGGCAGAGAGAGGTAGAGCCCCAGATGAACCGTAACGTATAAAGACGCTGACAGGTTTCAGAGAATAATTTAAAGTTTAACAGGGATGTCGAGCACACCGTCTCATTTTGCGTCTCGCAATGTTTCTCTCTCTCATTTTCTCTGTCTGTAAATCTGTGAGGAAGTGTGTTGTAGTCTGTTAGGCGACGTTTTCTAGGCACAGGGGTCTGGTAATTTAAACCCCACACAGGGCCCGCTTTACAGGCACACACACACACACATTCTCTCAGTCTCTCTCTGTCTCTGCCCTCAGTATTTATGACACCGTCTGTCTTTCTCTTGCTCTCTTGCACTGTGTAATTTAGGGTGACGGCGAGGAAAGAAAGATAAGATGAATGAAGCGGCGGCGTCTTCAACGGAGACATCTAAATGAAAGAGGGTGCAGGTGCGCTGTGCTATGGAGAGGAAATTAAAGACAGGCGGGTATGACAACACATCACACTGAGGAAAATTTGACAAATACACACTTTGTTATTCAGATTAGCACACTGGTACTTTCTAGAAGCGATCTCTGCAGAAGCGATAACATGCACACACACGCACACAGAGAAAAGGAAGCAATATGTAAAAGGCCTGTCATAGTTCAAGATGAAGATGTCACATAAGGTCATGGGTTCTTGTAATGCAGGAAAGGCGAAATGTTATTGAGTTCTAGTTGGGGACAATGTTTACTTTTTACTAAATTCTTTTTATCTATATTTCAGAACAAAATTGTCACACTTTACAATAAGGTTGTATTTGTTAACATTAGTTTATGCATTAGCTAACATGAAATAACAATGAACAATACTTCTACAGCATTTGTTAATCTTAGTTTATCTTAGTTGATCTGTCTGGCGCCTAATTATAAAATGTATTAATAATATACTTTACTTATTTATTTAATATTTAATTGAATTTATATTAATATAAACTTATATACATATTTTATTGTGTAATAATTGTACTGAATTAACAATTTCTTGAATTTTATTGTATATTTATATTATTAAATAAGCACTTTGTTGAATGGGTTAATTATTAGAAACGTAAGTCTAAATCCTGAAATGTTTCTTTCTTCAAATTCCAGATTTTACATTATTGTACCCCACTGTACATATGTGAGATCTGCATAACTCAGAACTCATAAGCAAACATGCCCCTTCCTCAATGACACACACATAGCAGACACAGGCATGTCTGTGTAAAGGACTCTGTACGTACATGTTTATGTGTTAACAGAACTCTGGTACACCAGTCCCGATGTGTGTGAGCGGGAGAGCGAGCCAGCAGACAAACATTACCACAGTCATTTATCTGTCATGATGGAGACTGGAAAACAACAGCATTCTCAAGCACATGTGCACAGATCTGGCAAACTTGAATTATATCTCCTACACTGTCATTAGCCGCCACATTCATTCCTTATTCTCGGGTTTGAAATGAACACTTTGAGGTTCTATAAGTGCTTCTGCATTCACGCTATTGGCGTACACCCAGAACAATGTGGAAATGGCGCGGGGACCTACTCATTTCAGGTCATTCAATTTCTGCCTGCTATCTAGTGTGATTTATATGCAAGTAATGATTACTATAACAACAAATATAGCTTAAAATAGACCTACAAAAGCAACTGATCTTTAAGGTTATGAGAAATATCAGACAATTGAAATGAAATGAAATAGTTTGTAGTGTGCATCATGATAGAACCATAAATGTCTCACCGGCCCTTTAATTCATTCTTTTCATGATTGTGTGTTTAGTTTAAGCTGTAAAAATCCATAACAGAAAGGATTCGAGTCAAATTGACTTTGGCGAACAAATGACTCAGATACTTCTGACTGATTCATTGAGTGAATTTTCATTTCACAGTTCTTTTATCCAGGATTGCGTCGTGCTCTAAAGCTGATGCGTGTCATCTAAAAAAAATTACTTGGTTAAACCATTTGTAGGTTAACTTCCTGAAAAGTGAAACATCTGTGGTGCTTTCAAAACATTGCTCCGTTTGTTTGAGCGGCTTGTTTGACTGAACAATGGCAACAGGTTCATCTGTGAATGTTTCTGAAGTCATATTATACAGTATACATCATAACTTCTGTTTTGAGTTACATTAAATTAATATTGGAAACTGGATTTAAATTAAATTATTACTGAAGATTATTTAATAGCAGCTTATTTAAAATGATCTTAAACGCAACATTAACTGAAATATAAGCCTTATGTCATACAGACATGTCCAGATGACCAGGCATGATTTTTGATAAAGTTGGTAAAATCATTCAGGGCCATTCAAGTCTACCCCTAGTTCATTCATGGCAATGTTGGCACAGGACAGAAGTGACGGTAGTAGTGTTTTTGTAACTTATTTTAACTTGTTTTAAATTCGCCATACAAAACACATATACAAACAGAAAATGCAAGAGCAAGTCTTTATTTATGCCATTTTTCTCTTTGGTGAACACACAAAAAATAAAAGCCACCTACAGTATCTGTTTTTAGTATAATGTAATGTTTTATTTTTGTGTGCATGGGACAAGATGGAAGTTTTCAAAAGCACGCTGTCACGTCCTGTGTGTTTTTCGTTTTTTAAAAGATAGAGGATAAAGACAAATTTTGACATGAACAGACCCAGATTCCCCTTTCTCCATAATCCTCTGCTGCCCAGTAGAACATAAATATCCCTTCACGTTGTTTCCTCTGGGCTACGGCTGCGTGTGCACTGCACTGCGGGGACGAACTATCCGTTCAGCCTTTTGTCAGCTCATAAAATTTGAGTTTTGCTTACGAGCGTCACCGTGTTCCCCTCCACCGGTGGGTTTCCGAGGTAATGTGATAACATGATACGTTGTTATGCGTGTGGAGGGAGAAATATAGGAGCGTGTGGAATAAGGGAGTCACAGTTATGGCTGTGTCACGACGAACGGCCGTGTATGGATGCCGTACGATATTTTAAACACAGCCGTGAGAGTGAGGAATGATTCCAGATGTGTTTTAGTGCCGGGAATAATGCTAGCATTCAAAACGGCCTGCCAAATGTATAAGTATGTTCAAAATGGGGTCTGAGCCGCACAGAGTCAACTCTCGAGGAGTCAAAAGAATTGAGAGCTAAGAGCTCTAAAGAGTGAATCTGGAGCGCTGAGGTGAGCCTCGAGTCAATTGAATTGAGTGGAGACACTGAAAAGGGCAGTTTTGACAAAAGCGCCAGACAGAACGCTACGTTCGAACAAATCGTGGAGTTATGGATCCGGCACAAATCAGACAAAAGTCCTGCACAGACACAATGGGGTAAAGGCCAACTGTCAATCAGTTTAAAGATGGCCAAGATCAGACAAGAAAAAATGTGAGGGCCTGAGTTAGCAGCGCGAGTGTGTGTGAGAAAATAGATCTTTGAAACAGGTATTTTTATTGATATTGTATGCAACTATACACTATGATCTCTCAGGAAGCAAATTACAGTATGTTCTTGGATAGTTAAGTGGGTACTCACACAAAAATGCATCACATTTGCCCTCTGTGTCATAGTTCATGTTTGCTTCCTGTCTGCACACTCTATCTGTACCATCTCCATCTGTTTTCGCTCCAATACAAACCTCTTACGCTTTACCCTTGATCTTTTCTAATGTTCCTTACACAGACACACACACACATAGATAATCCGTTTAATGGGTATTAACCCAAACACACTCATTACAAAGATGGATGTGATGGTTTAATAGGCCTGCTGAGCAGTGGAGGTGAATTGTACAACACACACAAACTCAGAGAAAACCCTCATTACTCTGAGGGATTACCTAGTCACACACACTGTGTCGGACAAGTTACAGACCAGCACTGATCCCTGATCTGTGGGCTCAGTGGCCCGTTTGCTATTCATCCTCTATTTTCAATTTCATTTTCAAAAACAGACTTTGTTATGGCAAGATGTTTCAACGCTGATGATGCGTGATTCAATTTCAAGTTCAAGCTCTCTTTATTTGTATAGCACATTAACCAGAGCCGCCAGGCTGACCAAAGTGCTTTACAGAAGAGCAGGAATTATTAAACATACACAGACAACAGACGTAAAACAACCCACATTTAAAATAACAAATTGATAGGTGATTCATTGATGCATGTTATGCCTATGTAACATTTCATCAAATACTTTCATTTTCCATCAATATCCAATATTTCCAGTAGTCATTGGCAATGTGACAGCAAGTCTTACATTCAGTCCGGTTCAGTTCAGTTTAGATCCAATCCAGTCTCACGGCAGTTTGTGACATAGTCACGAAATTTGGAATCTATTGATTCGTGTTTATTGACATGAATAGGCCTTTTTTCACACTTCCGGGTTTTTGACTTCCGCATCGTTCGACGCAGGCTAAATGATGTTCCGGTTATAGCAGTATTCATGTCTAACAACAGTGTTGGATAATAATATATATTAATATTAATACCTTATTGTTGCCTGTTTAAAGTTAAAATCTTCATTTAAAACACCCCACAGCAAAGAGGGGGCTCTAGTACTGCTGTTTTTGTCTAAATTTAAGGTTTGTACTGTTTACCGGACACTGACAACAACCTGAGGCAGGTACTTGCTGATACTGAACTGCATATAATAAATCCAGTGATGATGTTCTGTTTCATTTTATTCTTCAGTCTGTCTGGTTTGGCAGGTGCATTGGATTATTGCCACGCATTATGTATTGCGTGTTTTATTATGTCTAAAAAACGGAAGATCATGATTATTCAGGAATATTAGAATTTGATGTACAGTACATTTACACATATGGCAGTGAAGAAAACAGATATACACACAAATATATTTTTTATGATTGATATACAATATATTAAAGTCACAAAGAAAGACAGTACAGATAAACATAAGCACCTTTAAAAGACCCAAGCGCATTCTATTACAATGAGATTTAATCTCTAAGGGAAGTTACTTTACCCTGCGGTGACGTAGTTTCCGATTCTTCCGATTCTAATTTCCCTCTTATTCGTGTCAGTCAGCTAGACCATTTGTGTATATAAACATTTATACATTTATAAACTTATAAGAGGGGAAGTTGTGAACCTAATGTCACATCATAAGTCAAATCATAATACAATGTATAAATGAGATCATAGAAATTCACACGAATGAGCCACCTCGTAAAATAGGTAAGAATTTCCATCAGATTGCATTGATATATATCTATTATTTTTCTTTTTAAAATTCAATATGTAATTGACCACTTTAGTTTATATAGTAAATGTAAATTGCACATAATTTGTAACATGTTATCCTCATAGCTAATAGTTAGAATTATAGTCTATAGCCTTATAGTTAAACATCATAAAAAAACGAAAAAAGTTCATAAAAACCGATGAACAGTGAACAGATTTGAGATGCGACAGTTTGAGGCACCAGGTACGGCCAAACTCAATCATCCAGTGAGAGCAAGCTGTTGACTGCAGATGTTGTTGACAGGTGACAGTTGTTGCACAGCGTCAAGCTAGCTTGAAACAAACACAACGCAAATCCCCTGGATGCACCTCAACCATCCAGAACATAGAGCAAGTTCTGTGTTAGTGTAGCCAACATTACGGTTTGTCACTATTTCAAAGCTTTGGTAGTCGATACCAATAACAGTGTGATTTCATGATTCTCACCACCTACTTCCAAATCATCTTTGTACCAAAAATACCAACAACTCAGTGTACATAAACTTTCATCAAACTTAAAATCTATCAGCATACAAAACATCAAAAAATCATCTAATATCACAGAACACTGTACATGTTGCTGGTCTTGACTGTAAAGTCAAACTTCTGCTCTTCCGCATCTGGGCCATGTCGACTTACTGTTTTGAGTCGCACAGAACTTAATCAAAGGCTGTTTATATCACGTTCTGTCAAAGAGATGCTCAACAGAGCAGGGAGGAATAGAGGAGTGCCGGGATGACGGGAAAGGAAAGAGGGAGAGAGAGAGATTATCCAGATAGCAGCTAGCATGAATCATATGGCGAGAGAGTGCATGTTAGCCGGGGCGAATGTGAGCTGAACAAGAAAAAGGGAGTGTGTAACCTCTGGGAGAACAGATAAAGAGTGTTCCGGGCCAGTGTAAGACTTCTGCAGCTGCGGGTTGAGCTTATCCCGTATCCGTGACAGGAAAAAGACCAGATTTACATCGCAGCGAGAGTTGGGAATTCGGGCCGGATTTAGGCAGCCTGTGTAGGCCGTTAGTCAACAGAGGGTTCCGCGAGCGGAGGATTGAAACAAAGCAGTGAAGGGAATATGACAAACTGTTAAAGCTTGAAAACAGATTATTGTCTTAAATTTTGATTACAGGTTGGACCTTGAAGGGCCTGTGCTGTGTCAGGTCAGTAGAGATTAAAAGACAATGGCTCCTGTTCAGTAATAACTGTGCATTTACAGTATGCATGCATAATGGGCTGGGCTTTGGTGATGTCAGAGAGTATTGCAATATTTTCCCACAAAACTTTGCTAGATTTAGTTAAAAATCTGCAAGAATAACCCGTAACATTAGTTCAAGACTTATTTTTTATTAATAAAAAACAGAAGTCAAATTCAGATTTGAAACCTGAGAATTGTGTATTTTCGGATGGAAGTTGAATACTAAGTGAATTTGGGTATACAACTAATAAAAGGAATGAGAGCAGTTTCTCATATCACGTCAAGATGTAAAACCTTACGAGTGATATACTTAAAACATACTGACATCCGTTAAGCAAAGTGCTGTCAACAGCGAAACCTGCACATTTCCACACAGTAAAGAAAACATAACTTTAGCATTTCGCATAAAAAAGTAAAGTAACCCAAGCTGAATCTGTTCACCGAGTTTGTTTTCAGTGGTACAGAACTGTCCCATGATCCTCTCCTATGTGGTTTTTAGAGGCAGATGGGATAGTGTTTCCAGGAAATGAAAGCTGCAGCAGAGAGGTGCATGATGGGGGATTACAATAATATATATAAGGCCATGATGACTTTAACATCTGAGTGTTAAACGTGTTACATCCCACAGTGAAAACCCACTGAACTGCTACCATTAATATGTCAAAAGCATATAGCAATGTCTAGCCGCCTGTACTTAAAGAATCAATCTGATGTAAATGTTTCATACATGTGGCGAGCAAATGAATGTGTGTGAACCAGGCTCTACAGGGACGGCTGATTGAAACTCTACTCAGAAGAAACTCCTATCGTGAATCAACAATGTGATTTTTGTCAGCCATGTAATCACTGTATCGTAATTAACAACAAATTACACCCTGTGATAAAGCAATATGCTTCAAATAATATCTATTATCCACAGGGAAAAAACACAATTGCATACTAATTATGCCACAATTATGAAATACAACAATGCCTCTGCATGTTTCCCCCCTTCTCCACCACACCTTAGGTAGTCAGACAGTTGTTAGTTCAAAACAGACCATCATTAAAATGCTCATTTTCCCAATCCGTTTCCTGACAGGAAGTCGAAAGTATTTTACGAGGTGGCTAATTCATATGAATTCATACGTTCATACTTTGCAATTCCTTACATGAAACTGGCCATGTTGTTTCTACAGTATTCCTAAATGGACAAACTGCACTACACAGCGAGTTTCGTAAATATGTTATCTCTTTCAGCAAGGACCTGATTGGTCCTTTAATGTTTATTATAAAAGTGTTTTAGTGTAACATTCACAATAACATCACTCAATTTCACATTTTCAAATGTTCACAATGTATTTGGATTTATCATTGATCTGGTATTGCTGGAATTTTAAACGTTCATAGTTTTTTGGTGACTTAAAGTAGCCGTCAAGTTACCATATTATTAGAGATAAATAAAGTATATTTTACTTTCATCTGTGTTAAAAGGAACCCAGTTAATATCATCTAGGTCATAAACATTTTTTTATGCACTTGCAACACTTCTTTACATGTTGTTGCTTTAAACTGAAAGTAAGTCATATAACAAAATGACAACACCATCCCATAACTGCCCTAACAGTGATATCGTTGCTGTTCTTCCAAAACCTCAGATGTCCAAATTCACTATTTTTCAAAAAAATTGAAAAAACTTTTTAAAGTATTAAAGCATTAATACTTTGTATTAGTTAGATATTTGCAAAACCCAGTGAAAAACATAAAGGGTGACTAAAAATAATGATTTATAGCACAAAATAAAAATCACAATATAAGGAGACAGAAGGTTTTGAAGCACAGCAGCAAAATACTATAACATTGCAGAACATAAATAAACATAAAGAGAAAAAGGAAAGAGAGAGCATGTGCAGAACAATACAAAAGTCTTTAAATTGTAGCAAGCTGTTAAAGTCATCTGTGTATCTGTGTGAATGGGGTTTTCTGGACGGTAAGTGACTATTAACGTGGTTTTGGTTGACCTCAGCATATTTTGGGTTATATTTTCTACATAAACTGATGAGCATAGGGTTGTAGAGCCAGCATGGCTACTTGTTTCTGGCTAGCGGTTTGACTCGACACCAGAAGATGCTGGAAACATATGGCTGTTGATGATATCACATCTTGTTTGTCTAAAGACAGAAAAACATCATGTTTCACATAAAAAATATTGATTTAAATTTTGGGGGGAAATAAAGCAAAAAAAAAAATTCACAAAATGTAAATCTTAAAATGTATTTGTTGACTATGAGTATGTTTACAGATTGGAAGTCTCTCTTCCTTTAAATAAAAAGCAGCAGGTCAGGGTTTGGTGATGCATTCTAATTTTATCATGTATGAAGCACCTCTGATATAGAGGTTTTGATTCCTGGAGAGTTCAAACCGCCCCGAGGAAAGTAACCCAGTTATATATCATCCATTACTATGGGCCCTCACAACTGCTGTGCACTCATTCATTTATTTTCCTCTCTCTCTATGTCTTCCACCGCCGCAAACGTCCCTCCTTTATCGACCATGTAGGCACTCTGCTGAGATAGAGCATTAAAAAATATCCCACGCTGCCTTGAGTCGTGCCGATTCTGGCATTCGGGTTTGAATGACCGATGACAGTGAAAGGAAAGTTTCAGATATAGTTTCATATATTACTTTCATATAACTCTTTAAATCTAGATTCCTTATTCATCCTTCCCATGTCTGGTCAATAAAACTTAGTAGACAACTAAGAACTAGTGCTCATTGTATGAGTCTGTAGAGGCAGTGTGAGTATGACAGCCATCTAATGTTTGATCAGAAACACTCATAATGCTTTTAGTCTGCTGATTTGTGTCATTGCTTAAAAATCACAGATGAAAAGTATATCATCATTTGTCTTGAGTCTGAGGCGCTGAAGTGTCGAAATTATTTATGAGTGCTGACTTATGCGCAAACGCTGGAAAATTGGACAACACTTGGGGATTCATCTCTTAAAATTGCAGACAACTAGCTGGATTTAATTAGAGCCGTTACGACCCAACGGTTTCTCTCACTCTCTCTGTAGATCATATTCAAATTCCGTATTGTGACTGAGAGATATTTAGGATGAGTTTTTATAAAAATGCACAGGGGGGGAGAGAGAGAGAGAGAGAGAGAGAGAGAGAGAGAGAGAGAGAGAGAGAGAGAGAGAGAGAGAGAGAGAGAGAGAGAGAGAGAGAGAGAGAGAGAGAGAGAGAGAGACATGTTTGACATAAAACTTTGTTTCTGGGTTTACATTGTAAAATCAGTAGAGAATTTCAAATGCTTAAATTAGCCCTGCTCACTTCCTTTTATTTAACAGAATCAAGACAATACAAGCAATGCACATATAACACATTCCATTCCAACACAATGTCACTGGAATTCATAACTATTTTAGTTATAGATCTTTTTTATTTGTTTTAGTTCGATTTAATTTAGCACCAGTGACTTTAATTTTAGGGGAGGGTCTCTCATGTTGCAATTTTTTATAATTGTAAGTTTTAGTACGATTCACATTATATAATTTCATATGAATTAACCACCTTGTAAAACGAGAGTGTCCTAAGCACCCAAAACAGTATTTTCCAGTATGTGCAGCTCACTGTTCTTTCTACAAATAAAGCAGACAGTTTGGCTAAACTATTACTTTTTAAAATTAATTTAGTTTTTTAAAAGTCGTATTTTAGTGCTTTAATATGTATTTTTGGTAAAAAAAAATATGGTTAGCGTACAGGTTTGGAACAACAAATGGGTGAGTAAATAATTTTGGACTAAACAAGTATCTTAATATATTTGTGATTGTGTATGTGTGTGAGAGAGAGAAAGAAAGAAAGAGAAAAACACCTGATGTGGATATGAAAACCATAAAAGCTCACTGCCTGTTCTGTGGTATTTCTCTCTCATCTGATCTCCACTGGTTCTCAATCAAAGCTAGAACAACATGATGACACCCAAGAGTGCTCCAAAATAAATCACCTCATCTCTCCCACACTCCAGTAATCCTTCCACACTAGTGTAGAACACTGCGAGTAAGAGAGACTGATTCTAGGACACAGCAGATTAAATCAAAAGATGCATTCATATTTTTAGTCTATCAGGTCTAATTAAATAAATAATTCATTTAACGGTTAGTTAGCTTAGTTGGTATATAACTATATCACTTGCATACATATAGATCATTTATAAGAACTCACAACAAAAATATTCTTAAAATGTTGGGCTTTTTCAATCCAGCATTGGGTCAAAAAATGGACAACCCCAATCATGTTCTGGGTTAATTCAATCCAACAGTTGGGTTTGTCCATTTTAAACCCAATGTCATGGGTTGAAATAATCTGGGTTGAATTTTTTTAGAGTATATCATCACTTTTTTGACGTTTTGTTGAACAGAATTTTGGAAAAAGACGCAACATGCAACATTAAGCACAGGTGTATCTCATAGATGACAATGAATGCCACCAACACTTTTCAGGCTTTCACCTGGCACACTCCAGAAATAACATAACCCAGGAAATTAGCACAGATCGCAGTATGATGTTCGCTTTAAGGGCTTTGACTGTGTGAAGTGTGTGTCGGTGTGTATCTTCATGATAAGCTGATGAGAAGCTTTGAGAAAGTCACACAGACTGTAGATTGCCTTGTGCTTGCATGCTCTACTAGGTAACACTTATGGATTGCTCTTGTAATATTGTTTATATATTGTGATCATCCAGTACTGTATCATAGTGTAAATCAAGTAAGGTGGTATTGGCAATCATGCCGTCAATATTCATCTTCTCATCACGTCCTCCCCCATCCCTTTGCAGAATAATGCGATATTATATCATCCTGTTCTAAATATTTAAGCCACTCTATTTTTGAACCACCCGATACCAAATGCTTTTTTTCTCAGTGTCACTGAACCGGCGACTTGGGTATTTTTCAAGACACCTTGTAAGAGCTCTTCATCACCTAGATCTTTTTGTAGCACATGTTGAAGTTCAGTGTCCGAGTGTGCTGGGGTTGTGTGGAGATGAGACTATGTTGTGTGTGGGTGGTGTTGTGTGAAGCCAATTCTTACATTCATGATGACTATTTGTAATATTTTTTTTAAATTACAGTGTGTGTGTTGGCTGGGTTTCAGTTAGTGAAATCCGCTTGTCCGATAACATATATTTGCTACTACACACATATATATATACACACAATCACATTATATATTATATAAGGTGGAACTTCTATTCCTGCTATTGAGATTGACCAATGGCCTATCTCCACCTAAGACTCTCTTAGGACTCGTCTGTCAGCTCAGATCTAATAAGACTCTCAAAGCAGGACAGAAAGGAAGCGCATGTGAGTGAGTGCTATTGTTTCACCATGATGAAGGAATGGTGAACTTAGCAGATCTGTCAAGTAAATCACTCATTATGACAGAATCACCCCTCCCTCACTCCATTTTGCGTGAAAGCTTTTATCATAAATGTGCTGTAATGTGTCTCTCACTCCCTTCCACTATATATGTGTCTAATGTGCTGTATGTGGAACGTCTGTGCATTTTAAAGGCACAAATACACATCTATTCAATCCATAAACGTTTTAACAGGTCACCAGGAATTCAAAGCCACCCTCTACTTAGTGTCTCTTAAGGCAGCTGTGCATCTCTTGCCTTCTGGTAAAAAAAGAAAATGTTAAAGAATAATGCAAGCAGTGCATTGATACCTGTCGCCTCTGATCTTTTTATTTTTGCTGCCTAGGCCCACGAGAGCTATTACACCATCAAAACCAAAGACTATCAAGGAAACATGACTCAGATTGAAATGTAGTGAAATGTAATAGGACAACCAGATGAGCAGGTAGGCTAGTTTTATCTATTTGTCTATATCACTTGCAATTACAGAAAATGACATTGCATTTTAGAGACGTTACTTAAAGCTAAAGTATGTAATTTTTTAAGGTAAAATTTCTCAGATCTTAGAAAGTACATACCAACTGAAAAATATTTTTTGACATATCTTTCAGATCCCACTCGAAATAAATACAAATACGGATACGTGTTTTTCCTGTTATTTGTAGCCACAGGTTAAATATCAATATCCAATCCCACCTTGAGAGGGTTTAAAGGAAAAATCTCCCTCTAAGTAAGCTGTTAATTAGGCGTAATATTAATGGCCTAATCTTTATCCTCTGTGATCATTTGGTCTAAACCGGAATTCAATTCAGTTAATCAGAGGTTTAACCTGATTTAAGTGTTTACAAAAAAAGAGAGTCGCTTAATCTTAGTAACATATTAAAATATCAGGTGTCAGTTATTATCAAATCAAAATACTGGAGGGCTTTTGTAGTACTACAGAATTTAAGGCACCAGGTGCAAGATGGAGTGAATTAAATAGAAAGGTTTCATGTCTCATTTGCATCACTCTTTGAATGGGATTCTGAAATGAACCCAAATAGATTATATGCAATATGAATCAGTAATTCTTGAGTCAAGAAAATCCGCTTTGATCTATTCTAAACTGATAGACGTCCCAAAATCAAATGTTCTCTTTAAACTAATTCAATTAATAAGATCTTGCTATTCATCACAGAAATAATTTCAAAATGATATTTGTAGAAAACAAGCAAAAAATCTGGTGTGATCAGGTGATCTTTACCCAAGCAGGTGACCTGTCTAATAGTCATAAACAGACTCATGCTTAATTCATACCAAACTTTCACCAGTATCCTGTGAGGTTGTGAGATATCCAGCATTGAGCAGAACCACATGGAAAAAGAGGAATGACACAAACAGTTCAGGAATGACACGAGAGTTCAGGAATGTCGGAATGGTTCTTATCTCATGCGTGTTATTACTAGGTCAAGCCAGGTATATTCAGATTACACAAAGAATGTTTCTTTTTCTACCTCTCCAGTGCAAAGGCAATTTTATTGCTCAGCAGTTGTTTTTTCATAGCTTGGCAGATTTAAAGTCTTCAGTCATTTCAGTATCAACAATGTCTTACATTTTTCTTGGGAAAAATATATTGAAACATGGCATCATACGAAAGAGAATATATGAAATTAGAATGAGAGAGAGAAAAGGTGACATGGAGTCCTGTTAAGTCGTTCGGGCCCATGGAAGGAACTTTTTGGATTAAAAATGAAGATCAAGCTGTCAATTCTCATGTGAGGTGCCATCAAAAGCAGGGGATTAGGATAATTCTTTTCCCCATCTCTAAACGCTTATTGCTTATTGTTTTATAATGCCATCTTTACAACTGCTGTTAATCCCTATTATAATGTGATTACTTCAAATGAAAGGAACTGACTGTGGTCTACATTCTGTTCCTACCATGTGCATCAACACACATACTGTATACTCACACATGCTGTACAGTAGTGATAGTCTGAGGTTTACAGATTTCTCAGAATAAATTAATATAGAGCACTTCGGAAAAATGTAAGCAATGCTTAACCAATGTTCATCCTGAAAAACTTCCTGTTTCAGTTTTTATCACTACACAATTGTTTGAACAAAATACAATCAACAGAACATTGAATTATATGTAAGATCAAATGTATAAAAAATTTACCAAAACTGCTTCTGGAACAGTGTTTAAATCCAGCGAAGTGGTGTAGGGTGTTGTGTTGTGATACTTATATGCTGCAATGAGTAAATCATCTAAATAACAACTAACTTGTATGCTTACACATACTAAACAAATAGACCTAAAGACTCTAATAAATGGTACCATTTATGTAAAATTCTGTTCTTTGTTGATGTCCTGTTGAACATGGTTTTTCATTTTTAATTCAAAATCTTGTATAATTTACAGCATGCATAACCATGACTTTACATTTACATTTACATTTATTCATTTGGCAGACGCTTTTATCCAAAGCGACTTACAATTGAGGAAAACAGCAAGCGATTCGTCTAAGTAATGCAATATTCACGAGAAGTGCCAGTAATACAAAGTTTCAGATAAAATGTTAAGATGGTATATATAAAGGTATATTACTTACTTTAAGCTGGTTGGTTATTTCTTAATAATGAGAGCACTCAACATTATACAGTATATATGGCACTACAGTATCAAGAAAAACACTGCTAAGTGTACAGTACATGCATAACAAAATTGGCTACAGTTTTACGCCATGTCCACACCAGACGTGACGTAACATGCAACAGTTTTTTTAAAAAAACTACTCTTTCCTGTAGCTCAGTGGTTAGAGCATGGCGCTAACAACGCCAAGGTCATGGGTTCGATCCCAGGAATTGCACATACTCAGAAACAAAAAAAATGCAATGTAAGTCGCTTTGGATAAAAGCGTCAGCCAAATGCATACATGTAAATGTAAACACCTGGCAGAATGTCCACACCTTCCTTATTTAGGTGAAAGATTTAGCATTGAAACATTTTGTCGAACAAATCTGTGAAAGACATTCAGTTTAAATTGTAGGAAGCAATAATTTATTAATCATTCATTGATTAAATTAAAATAATAGGCTGGCTGCAGGTATTACAGACCTCATTTGATCAAACAAAGGTCAAAATGTACCAAACAGTTAAAATGTCCAGTTTTCTTGGCAATAAAGTCATAACACCACTCATTCTGAATAAAGTCACTCTACAATAAATGTAAAACACTCTAACTACCCTTCTTTACTGCTTTAATTGCTTCTGACTTTTGGACTACAAACTGTCATGTGTCTGCTTTTAAAAGAGACCACAATTATGTCTGCAGCACAAAGGAGTGAACCACGCTCATTTTATTTCTAGTATGTCTCCTGCAAGCTTTGAAGGTTAATAGGTTAAGCAATAATGAGCACATTTATGCCACTAGCTCTTCATCGAAATATTTTATTTTACAGATTTTCTTTCCTTCTTCTCCACAAATGCCAGCGTCCATCCAACTTTCATTTTAGTGGCTTAAGTGAGAGCCGAGATTTAAACAGAGCGAGTTCACGGTGAGGCGGCCTTCTTGTAAATCTGTCAACACAGCACCACACAGTAGAGCTGTCTGCCCTGATTTACACCCTGTTGGAAATGATGGACAGGCGGACGGTTAGACGGCTCGGTCTGGGCCCCTTTAGGACAGGCGAGATGGAAAGAGCAAGGCTGGCTCTTATGGAAATGAGTGGGAGAAGGTGCATGGAGTGATACTGAGAAAATAATAAACACTCCTCCACAGTCAACAGGATGTCGGATTGGAACAACTCCGTTTTGGGTTTTATGAACACAAAGATATGTTGAAAAAGGTTGTGGGTTTATCTTTGATAGTGATGGTTTGGAGCTGACTTTGGAAATAGAAACCAGAGAGGATGTCTGAACTGAAAGACTTCAGGGTGTGGATGAGATCAGAGGATATGACTGGTGACAGATGACAGTTTTTGGGTGTTGTGAGCAGACTGTGGCCTAGCAATACATGATTTAAGCAGGGGGCGATACACAAAAAAATTACACATTGAAAAACTTCACACTTTTAGTATTTTCTTTGAAAACATTTTACATATATATCATACTTTTTCCTTAACTATATTTCATAAATAAAAAAATGTAATTCTCATTTTAATACATTAGTAGATATTGTACTTACTCACTTTTACTCAAGTAAGACGTTTAAGTGAAAATACTTAAGTACTACAGTAGATTTGAATGTACTTATGTAAACAATATGTATTTATAGAATAAAAAGTATGATACATGCTTTAAAATGTAGTTAAGGAGAACAATTTTACAAAGGAGAACAAAGTAACAACACTCTTAAAATGTCCATTTGAGTAAAAATACTTCACTGTTATTTATGGGAGCAACCACCACATCCAACCACATCTACTCACTCACAAAACAACCATAACTGAACTAAACTTGTAAATGCAATGATGTCACTCTCCTTAGGACACTGGCATCTCTGTTGTACAGTGCTTCAAAATAAAAGTTTGGAAACTCCATAGCTGCTTTCAACAGTCCTGTGGTCCAGGAGCCCAGCATACATTATGGTCAACAAAGAGTACACTGTTTAAAAGCAGCAGCTTAACAAGTATAAATAAAACACATCACCTGCAATCCATATAGCAATGGTTGTGTTATTTACAGTTACTATGGTAATCTTCATAAGCATCACTTATGTGGGCCAAATCTCTGATGGACTACTTTGTCAATGCAGACTTGGAATATAGCTTACTCCAACAAAAGTCTGCAAACATGTTGAAAATTAGTGGCAATTTGTTATGTGACAAACTATTTCCAAACAAAAGCTGTTTATTCAGTGTAGTGAGGCATCTCCTCATTGACTTTTATTCAAACAATGCCGCTGGTATCCCTGTTGAGATCCTGCTGTGTTATAAATTTTTTACTTTGAAGGCGTCCCCTGGGGGAGAAACTTGTGAGATTACCTCAGGGTTGAGGGTCTTATGACTTGAGATATGACCAATCATAGGTGAGAATTTTAGGGTGGCACAGAGGGTGACTTTTTACAAGTTAACACCATCATCAAACAATGTGTTAAGAGCTAATATTTGGAAAAGAACTGGAAAAAACTGTTTGCTGAAAGACAACAGCTGTTGATGATCAAATGATCATATAAAAGAAAAGAAAAAAGGAAACACAGTACACCTAAAAACAATGACATTACAAAGAGAGAGAGAAAAAGAGAGAGAGAGAGTTGTTAATAGGGTCATTCCCACATCCCCTCTGGTGACATCACGATACATTCAGCAGCCTGGTATATTCATGCTGGATATGGATTTGGGTATGAATATGAAAGAGTAATTATGCATCAGATTGGCTTTAGGCCAGCCAGAGAAATGAGCCGGGTGACAGTAACACTCAGCACTAATGAAAATGATGGTATTTTACACAGTGTAATATCAGAAATATACTGAGCCCTTAAAGTGTGTGATTTAGATTCTGGATTAGATGTGAGCGTGTATGAATGACTGCCTGGGCTGGAGGTCTCTGTTTCTCCTCCTGGGGACCTTTGGCTTGCAAAATCACAGTATGCGTGACTTTAAACATGGATTGTGAGAAGAAAGAAATTCTTGTAATTTATCTTTGTATGGGTGAATAGCTTTTAAATTTTAAAAAGGTCTAAGGAAGATTCACTGGGCTGTAATTTGCATAGTTTTATTAAAAACATATACTCTTTTGTTCCTGTGGCAACTGAATTATATGGCAACATCATTTTATGGCATTATATATATGATGCTGAACACTTAAGCAAATGTGTCTTGGTATGTTGTTTATGCCAATACAATTTTAAATGGTTTAATAATCCCATGAGCAAAGATATTGTAAACATAAAAAGCTCAATTATATACAAATACAACCTAAAATACAACCTAAAATGTATACATACAGCCGTGGAAAAAATTAAGATACCACTCCAACTCTTCATTTCAAATCAGCATTTCTAGATGTATTGTGGCCATTTCATTCCAGTGTCTGTTGAATTTCAACAAAATCAAACCTCAACAGTGACAAAGTCATCCAAAATCAATGTGAAAGTCTGAGAGAATGACAAGAGACCTGAAAACTGGACAAAAATCAAGGTTACCACATTCCCTATATACTTACAAATACATTTACAAATATTACTGCTGTTTTGCTTAAAAGTGAATATGAACTTGTTTTCTTTGCAGTATTTGAGGTCTGAAAAAATTTCAGCTATTTCTCCAGGTCTCATTTTCTGAAAATAAATGCAAATAGAAACAATATTTTTACTATATCCAATGCCTGTATTACAGAACACAGATGTTTAAAGAAGTGATAAGACCAGTCAAGCCATTTTGAAGAACAAGTATATTGTGTCATAAACCTCAGTGATATTATTTATTATTTTGGTCTATTCTGGTGGTAATTAAAACCATTTTTCTTCATTCATATTCTTTTAATCTTAATAAAAGACTTTTTGTTCAAAAATGCTGTTTTCCCATTAACAAGTGTTGCTGTGTTTACAACTTGTACAATCAAAGTGATTAAGAAATGATGCACTTCACCTCTAGTAGTAGATGACTTCACTTTTCACTTTATTCTATGGTGTAATTAAGTCTAAATAAATAAAAAGTAATATACTGAAGAGTGTAGGTTCCAAAAGGAAATAAACAAACGTGTGAGAAAAATCAATCTTTATGTCCCTCTGTGTATGTGCGTGTGTTCGTGTAAGTGCTGGCTCACTCCACCTTGGCCTAGGGGGAGCTCTTGAATCATACATGAAGTGAGACGTGTGGGCAGTGTGGGGTTGGTTCAGAGAGGGGGTAACTGTGTGTTATGCTCATACACACAAAACACACAGTATTGTTTTGATGAGGACTAGAGTGCAACTTTCCCATGGTGGGAGCAGAGGAGAGCACAGCAGCCCTTTCTGAACACACAGACCCTTCCTGGCATTCATAACCTGTTCCTTCCTCCCCTCCAACAATCACACACCACTGCGTGTGTGTGCGTGCGTGCGTGTGTGTGTGTGTGTATGTACAATAGTGTGCCAGACTAAGTGGCTCCCATTGTTCAGTCAATATCTGAGCCCACACATTTGCTTTATGTACATAAGCCATCACTTTGTGAACTTCTCAGCCATTTTAAGCAGATTACTGGACCTCCTGCCTTACACCAAAATAACCATTATAATATCATTTCTAGCAACAAAATAATAACAAACCACCCATGGTCCAATCTTAGAGATTCCTAATCAATACATGTTTGATATGACATCAAGGTGATCTGCACATTTCATGGTGTTTCTAAAAACTGGAATACACTACAAGACTTTTGCTCAGATTTTCAGTCTGGAGTTGTTGCATAAAGTCTGTGCCAGTCTGCAGATTTTATTATGTATTTTTTATCTGCAAACGTGCAAAAAGTCTGCAAGTGTGTGATGTCGAGTTTTTTAAAAATGTGTTCAGATCAAGTCTTGTAGTGTATTCCAGCCTTAAGATAAATGGTCAATCACATAAAAATGTATTTTATGTTTTTATGTATAAAATTATGTTTTCTTTCCAGACTCCAGTCATATCAGCTTCATTTTTTTTTTACATGTACATGGAGTGGCACCACCATGATGAGATCACATGACCAGTTGAATGCTATGCGATTTTTCCCCTAACACACTTGGCTAATGGAATAAATTAAAATAACAAATTTCTACAATGACTGAAAACTTATAAGATGCTGTATGCACCCTGTATGGTGCCAGTATGAGTCCCACATAACTGCCATACTCGCCAGCTCATTGGCATGAGCACTGGCAAACCAACTAGGAGGGCACCTGAGTTACAGACTCTTAAGAAATGATTATTTTTTTATAAATATTGTGGAGAACAAAAAAGATCCAGAAAAGAAACCTTACTGTTTTTAAACATGTCTGCAAAACTCTTGACAGCATCAATTAAGTTTGGTCCTACTATACAGGACACTTGGGATGGTTTACCATTTTTCTAAACTAAATTACGACAAATAAGGAAGCACAAATAACATTGTTAGAGTTATAATATACAGTAGGCTAAAATAATAACTGTATGTAATTTTCCTGTTCTTAATCTTAGCTCTGTTCACACATTTGAGAGTCGCTCTGGATTCTGGTGTAGACCTGTGCATTCTTTCTACCTTCAGTCACTAATTCTGACTAAACAATGTTACCATGACTGCATGACTTCATAGTTATTCTGTATAGTTTCCAGCAAGGGCATCAAAGCTATCGCAACCACATATCTCTCCTCTGAATCAGAGCGGGCATAGAGCTGGTATGCCTGTGCAAACATACCGCTGCTTCTGCGTCTTTGAAGTGCCCCTATCTTCCCTGACCCCTCTCAGACATTCACTCTCTCTGACACCCCGGAAAAAATCTGTAGAAAGGATTTACAAATGCACACTATCCCACTTTCAATGTTCCACAGTTGGAAGCCGTCCACAGTCAAAAGCAAAGAGATTCTTGAGGTTTTAGGCTAAAGATGTTCTCGAGGAAGGGATGGGGCAGAGAAAATGGGGAGAAAGAAATGTTTCGTCTGTGCTGTTGGACTGTTCATTTCAAATATCTAAAGAAATGTCTTCTGAGGGCTTTCCGTGGCATTCAGATCCCAAAAATCTTTTTAAAATCTCAAAAGTTCACAACAATTTTCTTTCTCTCCAGTAAGAAAGACGCCTCCCTCTTTTTCTTTCTCTGTGCTGTATTCTTCTACTTTCAAACCGATTATACATAGTTCTCAACCCCCATCCTTTTCTAAGTTTGCAGCAGCGATGTGCACAGGGTTACTCTTAAGAAGCCAGTTGTGTGAGAAGGCTGCATACAGCTTCTCCCTCAAACTGAGTCATCTAATGTAATTAAGCTTGTTTTATCTTGTTCTATCTAGAGTAGATGGGCTAAAGGGGAAAAGCAAAGAGGATTATTATTTTCAGCTCAGAAATGGGATATTCTGCTAAGATACAAATATTGTTTTAAGTATATTTAAAACAGACACTGATGTAGAAAAACAAAAACGAGAAAACAAGTGCATTTTTAACATATTTAACTCGCACACGTAGCGTAGCGGCTACTTGTGCTACTGGCTAAACAAAACAATACAATATCATGTTTGTCATTTGGGCGCTGTAGACAGGGATTAAAAGCACATAAACATTTTTCCAGCAGATGTAATAATTGATTGGGAAATAACAGTCAGCGTGGCGGAGGAACCGCGCAAAGGGAAATTAGCGAGATAAACTTCAGCTGCTACATTAGCGAGGCACATATCTGACAGCATAATTTTTATTCAAATAGCTTGTCCTCAAAGGAAGAAGTTAATGAAGCGTGCAGTTTCTTTACACATTGTTTGAAGCAGCAAGTGCTAACTTGACAATTTGACAAACCATTGGACTTTCATGACAACTTGTTATCAGTCCTTATTATTTTTTTAAATATAGAAATATGAGCTATTTCTTTTGTGCGCCAAGTGGCATTGAATGGCAGGAGTTTAACTCGGAAAACACATCTTGAGCTGACTTTCTTTCATTAATACTGAATTGATGCTTTTCAAGTCCCTGCTCACAAGTTGATTATTTATCGGAGGTGTTAGCAAAGGTAATTGCGGTGATGTAGAGGGCTGTGCCACTGTAGCTCTCAGGCTACGAAAATAAATATAAAGTACGGCGTTACACAATCTCCTAATCAGAACTTTGAGAGAAAAATAGGAAAAGCACTTTAGAGAAAAGAGGGAATGAATAAATGATAGGCGGTAAACGTTTGTGGTGAACGAGGGAATGCTAGATGGAGGAATTGGGGCTTTTTGGCCCAGAAACCTATTACAACAGTTGGCATCAGGAGAAAGAACCAAAGCATTTTAAAAAAGCTATTAAATAAACACACAATGATCAAAACCATGTTACTTTTAGTGCAGAGTTTCAGCGACGTGTACGCAGCAACTGAAGGTGGAAAGCAAGTAAAAAGTTTACAGTAGCAGCACACATGCTAAAGGCGGTTTCATCTGACGTTTGTGTTTGTTGATCGGTCTGGCTAGTGCCTTATAATATAATGACTTATATTTCTTAATTTGTGTATTTCTTAAACCGTAGGCTACTGTCACAAAACCACTCTTATTTCTACTAGAAAATACATTTCATTCAGAAATCCGGTGTAGTTAACTGAATTATGTTAATTGACAGCGCTTTGACAACATGCCTCACAGGTGAGCAATATCCTGAAGGATTGTGATTGTGTGTTAATAAAGACCTCAGATTAGTTTCTCAGCTTGTTAAGAGTGTGTCACAGCTCTGTTTTTTATGTGGTGGGAGGGAAATGGAGGAGGTGCCATAACTCATTTTCAGATAATGACAAACCTTTCATCCAAACTCTTCTCTAAGTTTCTCATCGTCTCTCCAGGATGTCTCATCCTCCGCTGTGACAAACTGCAAAGTCATCAATCCGGACACTGTTGTGACATGCCCCCCCAACACACACACACACACACACACACACACACACACACACACACACACACACACACACACACACACACACACACACACACACACTTTTTGCATGTTCTTGCCTGTGACTGTTCTGTCACTTTAAGATAAAGGTCAGTACATTACACCTTACATGAATAGTTCATCCAAAAATGAAAATTCCTTCATTTATTCACTCTTTTGAAGAATGCTGGTAACCAAAAACTGTTGGTCCCCATTTACTTCTATAGACACAACACCAATACAAGTAAATGGGGACCAATGAATTTCTGATGTTCTATAAAATATCTTCTTTTGTGTTCTGCAGAAGAAAGTCATAAAAGTTTGAAATGACAAGAGGGTGAGTAAATGACAGAATTAGCAATTTTGGGTGAACTATCACTTTAAAGAACTGTGGAGAATGTCCCGTGTGTGGTGGGGATTTATTTACTTTTTTAACTTTATTACTGTTGGTCAGTGCATGAGGAAAGTTTGCGTGCATGCATGAGGTTCAGAGGACATTCAGAGAAAAACCAGTTTGTGCTCCCTGGGTGGTCGCGGGTGTTTGAAGTTATCGGAGGACCATGAGGAAAATAACAACCTGCACTCAAAATGGAATAAAAACAGACCAAAGTGACGCTCAGGTCTCTAAAACGTAAGAATTGGGACTCTGTCCACAACTTTACCGACCTTCGCAACGCATCAGGGGGAAATTAGACTGAAAGGCTACAGTTACAGTCTAGCATAGCGCAGCTGCCACATTGTGTTTTGGTGTAGTCATGATCACTCCATGTCGGTCTAATTAAGGCTATTTACACTGGCCATTTGATCTAGAGTGACAATAGAATCAAACCTGAGTCTAAATCCAAGTCAAAACAGGCCTAATGAGGACCAGGCTAGGCTGCACTTTCCCCCTGCTGCCTATAAATATGACAGATACAATATCACTAACAGTACCTGATTGAAAGAAGCTGTTCTGAATTCCCAGCGCGTGATTGGAGGGTTCTATGGGGAGGCCCTCACGTCACGTGTCCCATCATTTATGCCATTTGGCAAAGTGGCGATGACACGGATGGAAATTAACAGAGGCTAGGGCTACAGGATGGCAGGATTTTAAAAGGCGATCGTGTCGTGATCCATCCCAATTTTTTATAGGTATCCGATCTCACAATAACTTGATACCTCACATGTGCTTCCTCTCAGAGACAGAGAATGATGGAGTGTTTCATCATTTTCAGCATGAAGTGACATTTGAGCTGTTGAACCGGTATGTTATGTAAAACTATAACAAAGGGAGAATGTTATGAATATTGCGAGGATTTTCCCAAACACGTCATCCCTTCAGGCAAAGTTTTCATTCAACAATAAAAATGATATTTTTATTTTACCACCCTCATTTAGTTTCAAAACTCTGTGATTTGTTTTGGAGCTCGAAAGGAGTGAAGGAGACACACTGGTTTAAAAATACAGAAGAGTGAGTGAAAGGTAGAATGTTAAAGCTTAAATAAAAGAAGCATGTTTGCCATTCTTAAACACAAAGCATCACTTTAAAGACAAGCAACGAGAAGAGACACCATAAACCAATCCTCCCTTAGCTTTTATGCCTCCTTGTCTCTTTGCTCTTGCTCATAATCGACATATTATATTCTAACATCTAATGTGTTGTAAATAAAATATTTGCCCTGTCAGCAGTTCATCTTGCCAGCGAGGCGTTCTTCAATGCTCAGCACAGGGCAAAGTCTTCAGGTCTCCTCTAAGAGAAGAGTGTGATGGTGCAGAGACAGGGGCTTTTAGACATCTTGACGACTCTTAGCCAGGAGTGGAGACACAGATCTACCAGAATCAGCAAAAGCTGACACTCATAAATAGACCAGCTGATGTGGTGAGAATCTGAACTGGAGAAACCTTAGACAACTTCAAACTTTAGGGAAGAAAAATAGGATATGAGCAAGGAATGGTAGGAAGCATAATAGCTAGCAGAAAAGGCAATTACTAATACAGAGAATTCTACCTATAATGCAGAGTACAGTAAGTAAAATAAAGGTACTCACTGTGATGTTGACAGTAATAATCGGTTTACTTTACACAAATTTAATCTTTAAAAGAAATCATTTTCTCACGCTAGTGTAATTTTTTCTTCTGCAGAACACAAAAGAAGATATTTTAAAGAACACTGGTAACCTGACAACATTGGGCCCCATTGACTTCCATTGAATGCACACAAAACCACTGTGATACAGGTTTTGAACAGCATTAGTGTGAATAAATGATGACCGAATTTGTATTTGTGGCCAAATTATCCCTTTATATATCAAAGCTGACAATAAAATGCGACTGTCATTACCGAAGGTCTACATTTTAACCTCAGTCAACGGCCTGAGGAAATGTACCCTCCCAGCAGCTGGGCCGCCATATTGTCATCCATTTTAAGCTCCAATTTCAAACAAAATGGCTGACATAATCAAACATTAACAAAATATCTCTCCACCACCTGTAAAATCATAAAAGAGCAGGAAATATACAAGTAACATCCCACATTTAATTGTAGTGGTGGTGGGTTTGGGGGAGGTTCACATTCAAACTAACCAGCAATTATCAAAGGTCCAACAGGTCTTATCCCCTCCCCATGGATCTTTTTACCAATTAAACTGTCAGGTTGCACGCAGATGGCTTGCGGTGTATCACAGGCTGCTCCTCTGCCCTGTTGACCAGCTTTTCTAACTTTCACAGCCATCCATCATTCACTAAAGCCTTAATTAGCTTGTTATTTTGCCATGTAAACTATTCCCGGCATCTGAAAAAAGGCATCCTCTGAGCATTCTCAATGCTTTCAGACCAGGGCCAACCAGGGGGATAGCACGCCTTGTGGGAGGGCAGCCAATCAGCATCGCCCAGAATGGCATTTTCAACAGCCTTTTCAGCATAGTGCACTAGCAATTATGCCCCCAGCCCCCACCTTACTCTACTTCCTGCCAAGCAGCGGTTTTTTTTGGTGGCCCGCAATTCTGGAGCTGATGCATAACCCTGTTATTTTTCCTCTCACTTCCTCTCTCATTTTTTTGTAATTTTTTGCCACCTTGGCAGGTTGGGCAGAAAGTGTTTATCAAAGATCAGCTGCAAGCCGGTGCAGAATTAGACATAAAAAGGAGTGTGTGTGTGTGTGTGTGTGTGTGAGAGAGAGAGAGAGAGAGAGAGAGAGAGAGAATGATAATATAAAAGATAAAATGAAGTTCCCAATGTTTCCATTTGGCACCATCACCTCTCTCTCTCTCTCTCTCTCTCTCTCTCTCTCTCTCTCTCTCTCTCTCTCTCTCTCTCTCTCTCTCTCTCTCTCTCTCTCTCTCTCTCTCTCACTCTCTCTCCTTGTGCCAGAGGGAGGCTCTTTGGCTTGTGGATTGATGAATTAGATTAGCCTAATGCAAGTTTGGGTACAGGGCCGCACCTGAGGCATGGCCACGCATTACGATACCAGCTCTCTCTGATTAACAGCACAAACTGATTGAAATCAAGTCCAAAAGGAGCTTTTTAAGTGGATAATCCTCTACAGACAGTGGCGCATATGTTCGACAAACTAGACGTTAACTATTTACCATTGGCATTCGCTGATAGCGCTCAATGCAACATCATGATGTCAGTAAGAGATCTGGGCTGTGTTTCCTGAAACCGTCTTATTGGTACATTGTATGCATCACTTTAGTATATATCGCTACCACTCTTAAAGTATAACTTAAAGGAGCAACATGCAGATTTTAGCCTGGTGAGGTTGGGAATTGCAACCAACGGCTCCCATCTCCCATTCGACAAAGATGACCGAAGGACAAAGATGTCATTATTTTTTATTCTTTGCCGAAGGAGATAACATATTTATGCTTCCTTATGTAAGGTCTTTATACACATCTGAAGATATTATGTTTATTGCATTTCTGTCAATAGATTCTGCTTAATATTACAAACAGCACCTTTAAGAATGACGTAGAGTTAAGAAGGTTTCAGGAAACGCAGCCTTGGATAGTTTGTACTGCTTAAAAATTTGCTTTAATTATACTTGTGTACTAGGTGTGTATTTACAGTTTGCAAAGTTGTCTATACATAGTTATTTTAGTTCGGACTTTGTCCAAATGGTAGTTTCAATAGTTTCAATTCAAAGAAATTTCTGTTTCAAATTATTTTGTCATTTCATTTGGAATCTGATGCAAACCAAAATAAATAATATAATGCATAATAACTAAAAGTCTCTCTAAAACCAGCTGCTTTACATTATTTAGCATCCGAGATAAAAGCAAGACATGGCAAACTGGCATTGACATTTTAAAATCCAGACCATGTCCACACCCCATTAACAACAGGTTCTTCCTCATCTTGACTGGTCTGTCACATTCCTGCTCTGCATTTACCTATTTCTGCATGTTTCGTCACTTTCACATTTAATAAAGCCATCTTTTTCACTGATAGCCGTGCTGTTATATCTAACAAGGTTTAAATGGTATAGAGGAATATTTACCAGATGACCCATTTGTACTGTTGCGTGATATACAACCATACTTTTAACTTTACATATATATATTTAATATTCGTAGACCAGAGGGAATCACAACTATTCTTAGATGCTAAATCCTTATTATATTTTGTTTATCCCTACAGTACAGCATGTTAAGAAACATGTCTTGAATAAAAAAAATGGTTAACATTGCAACTTCTGCTGTTATCTTCATACCATTAATAGTTATTTTCCCTCACCTAAAAGCCTCCTGTCACAAGCATTTTACCTGTGCGATGGCCATTATTTTCTTGCGTCCATCAACCCCCTCTCTCTGTCTTTCTTTCTCTTTCACTCACTCTCTTCTTTGTCCTCCAAGCCAGCAGACCAATAAGGTTTATTTACCTTCATTATCTTTGGCTCTGTTTTGTCTCATCACGCTTCAGTCTGCTCTAATTCAATCCTCCCTGAGTCTTCACTGTCTCTCTCTCTCCACTGTCTCATCATTCTTCACACATTCCCCCAAACCAAACAAAAGAGAAGGTGAGAGAGTGCCACTAATTTCCATCTGCCCTGGAGGAAGGTTACAGCGGTACGGCATTTCACTGTATTATATCTGATAACAGAGGCTCATGATGAACAGTGAAACAGACAAATAGTCGCTGGCAATTCAGTCATGATTACGTTCTTTTGTTTACACGCAGAAGCGGAAACACTGACAGAGGAGATTTCCTTTTACACAAGTAGACCTCGCTCTCTAAGTAGATAACTGGCCAAGATTTACTATTCATTTACTTATTTACAATAATATTACATTCATTTTATTCATTTCTTTTATTAATTATTAAGCCAGCTTACATTCTGCCTTTCGTTTGACTTTGCTGGCTTGGTTAAAGGCATAGTTCACCCCAAAAAAAAATGCTGTCATTATTTTCTCACATTTCAAACCTGTGTGACTTTCAAAACACAAAATAAGATATTTTGAAGAATGTTGGTAACCAAAACCATTGGTCCCCATTGATTTCTATTGTAATTTCCAATGGTGTTTGTTTACCAACATTCTTTAAAATATCTTCTTTTACATTCTTTAAAATATCTTCTTTTCTGTTCTTCAGAAGAAAGGTTTATCATGACATGAGGGTGAGTAAATTATGGCAGAATTTTCATTTATGGGTGAACTACTCCTTTAATTTAGTTTTGTTGCAAGCCTGCTTTACATATAAATCAGCATGAAACATCCCAAAAGATACATAAAAACACTTTAAGCTGGTAACCATCTCAACATGCATCTCAGCTTGTCAAGTCACCAGAAAACTTCAGTTTCTCATTTCTCTATTTCAGTTCTCTATTGGGTCATCAGGGTCTAGACAGCTGGAGTGAAACTAGAAAGTTTAATTTCAGAGCAGACAGATGCACATAAGGGACAGAATGTGATTATTGCTGAGGATTATATAAAGAATTAAAAGACTTTTCAATGAAAAGAATGACAAAAGGCCATGACAGCTTTGGACTGTGATTTGATGCAACAAAGACATGACGTGAAGCATTCAGAGCTTTGTGTGCATGTAAGATAAAGAGATTTTAAAACACATACTTCTATTATTAATTAGCTTTGACAAAATGGTACAAAGCAGATGATCTTTATCAAGAAAGCACAAAAAAACTGTAAAATTACAGACCAAAATAATTCCATTAAATGTTTCTTTAAAGCTTTTAAATAAAAGGCCATTATTAACATGAAGTTTAGAACTACATTGCTCAACAGGCTCATTTAATTTGTATCCAATTATTGCTATTAAAACAAGATCAATAATGATAAATTGTCTCCTTCATTTGTGAGAAACAAATGAATAAATGTAATAAACATCACATCTGCATTGATCTCCATTGAGTGAAGTGAAATAACTGTATGTTTGCATAAGTGTTATGAATAAACCTGTCTGTGTCTGCTTTAGCTTCAATCCAACACAACTGCTTGCTAAATAACTTAATACCTTCACTTCAAAGCTTAAAAGAAGACAATTAAAAGAGTCAACCCTTTTGATATGACGTCTATTGGAAAAAAAATTATTATCCATCTTCAAGAACACTGCCAGGCAACAGTTACAGAAAAGTCAACCACAATATTATATATCTCAAATGATATCCAATATATCTTATATATCCGTTTTTTATTCCTGAATTACAATAATTCCCAGACATCACATCCATCAATTCCATGCAGATACACTCGGCTAGGAACACCTAAACCAGGAATTGAAGAAAAAAGATGCAGAAAATCCTCAGAATTAGGATTTTTCTTAATTAATATGAAACAACATCATACAATATTTAACTGAATTCAAGCGAATCACTTAGTCAAGCAAAAAAGAAAAGGAAAAACGGGGAGAAAATGCACACAGACGGGTGAACATGCCCTCCTGCTGAGAAAACAAGTTAACAGCTGATTGAAGACTGAGCTGGTGATGACAGAAAGACTTGGGAGAGGTAAGAATTTATGAGAAATTCATGGCAGCTTACAGAAATGTGGATGAAATGCACTCCATTTGATTTAAAGCCCTGTTTGAACATTAAAGGCTAGCGGGGAGGGAGCAGGGAGTTGTTTAGAGTCTGCGTGATACTCAAGTAATGCCAAGGATTCATTAAAGACGGAGCATTCGGGCATGGCTTTCTGAAGAAAGGAAAAAAGAAATACAGAGATGGTGTATGTAATTGTGTGCTGTGTATCTCTAAGTCAACATGCTTAATGTGTGTGTTGTCAGCGGCACGCCTCAAAATCCAGATAAACCCACTAATATTATCCCAGATATTATCTTCAGCAGCAACACCCCCAAAAATAACATCACTGCCTCACATCCGTCACCACTCGATGACCTATGAACAACATGGCAACAGATAATGTCCTGCATTAGTTATACGCTGAAGATTCTGCCACTGTTCATGTTAGATCTGGGTCTGGCTTCATTTTCTTTATCAGAAGTGCAAGCAAAGCCTGAAGCTTGCTGCTATAACCAATATTTCATATATTCTAGGAAATGTCATATATTGTTGCTGTCCAAAACCTTGGATGTCCAAATTCGCTGTTTTTCAGGAAAAATATGTTGTCAATGTTGTCAAGCACTTTTTATTGGTTTTATATGAAAAACATGCAGGGTGACTAAAATTAATGATTTTGATATTTAAGGAAATTTAAATGGCTAAATATGAAGATACAAGGTTTCAGAAGGACAACAGTGATATGTACCATTACATTTAGCTTTCATACATTTATATTCAAATTTTATTATCAACACAGTGGCAACAACATAAACAAACATGATGTGACCCAAACTTAATTTCTGATAGACCTCTGCAAAGAATCAATAACGGTTGAGTAGTTTAAAATTAATTAAATACAATTAATATACAATAAAATATGAATCTAAAATAAATTGTTATATCAAACACATACCAAAACCTATTTTCGGGCCAGGTGCGTGCATCCGATGAAACCGTCTATAGCTCAGATAAAACCCAGATTCTTACAAGACTTGAACAGCTATTTTCCAGTCTGATCTTATTGGAATTTGTATTGAAGAACTCATGGGAATCTGTTATTGTTTGATGTTGTGGCTTATGCATATGAATCCATACAGTGTGAATCGTACACATACATATAATTATTTACTAATTAAATCAAAAAGCAATAATAAAGCTCCACCACTAAACCTAACCATCACTGGCACACTGGCAGACGTCTGTAGATATTCATTTAGCTATTGATTTTTCATAGATTTTTGACAGTTTTTGAGATCTGCTATACAGGCTGTGTTAGAAATATGTAATACATTTTTGGTTAAGACCTGAAGAAAATTATATTCAAAAGTGCTTTTAAAAGGTTTATTAGCTATACTGTACATCACTATATATCATCTAATCGTGCACTTTATACGGTATAAAAGATTCATATGATGTTTAAAGAGGGTTAGAGAGGTTTCTGAGATCAGCGTCTCTCAGGCGCTCACTCAACATTCAGTTCATCATTTTGGACAGCGGCGAAGTAAAAGCATATGGCCGGCGAAGGAGAGAAAGCAAACCATCTACGCCTGATCATCCACAAATTCAGCTCATCAGTATAGGAATGCTGACATCCCGGATCAGATAGCATACAGAATAAATAACCACACCAAACATCACATAACAACTTTTCAGCACTGTATTTATTAAACGCACCATCGAGGCACACTTTAAATCACAATCTGGCTTCCTCTGCAGAGTTTCTTTTTTTCAACTTCTCAACTGCTACAATAAGAGCTTCTGAGGAAAAATAGTCAGCAGATTTGACAAGGTTTATGAAGTTCATTGCATAAAATATTTTCCAAACATTAAATGTTTTGTTTGAGGCTCAGTAGCAGCAGGATATTAGTTAATGTGTGTTAAATAGTCTGTACTTATTATTGTTGGACGGGCAAAAGATCTGACCACAAAACCTCACACAGCTTTCTTTAGAGCTCTCCGTGCGACTGTTAGGAAAGACTGCTGCGCTATTGTTAACTATTAACTGCCACTAAATGATATGGCTGAATTTGTCTTAAAGAATCTGTCAGACATTAGCCGCACGCCTCTACACAAAGCAAAAGATTTCACAGTCAAATACGAGAGTTTAACGGCTGTCGCTGATATAGGGAAGAAGCTTTGCTTTCATCATAAAATCGTGCATATGCATGATCACATGATGAATATGTGCTGCTGTGAAATGCAAATGGAACATAATGATGCCAAACGGAGACTCCGTACGCGGGGTTCCCTGGCCCTGAGGGGCTCGGAAGACGGATAGTATGATGAGGGATTCATAGGAACATTATTATATTCAGATCCTAGCTCCCATGTGAATAAATGCATAGCAATGATAAAAATATGAACCTCCATGTAGAGCGAGGTCTAAAAAGACATCATCACCCAAGACATGCCATGATTTATGAAACAATGAATAAGAGAAGGCAATGAAGAGGCGAAAAGAGTGAGCAAGCACCTCTGCGGCATAGATGAAAGAACAGCTTTAGCAGAATAATATTTTCAGTATTCCAGAAAAAAAATCCATTTAAAATATTTAAAGCTCACACACAATAATCGTATTTAAAGAACATTCCCCCCACAGCTAGACATAACAGTCTACACTTATTTGAAAGCAAATAATCTCAAACCCAATACTGACACAATTTAATGGATATTGGAGAGAAATTGATCAAATTTTTACCTCAGTTCTATACGACCTTATGAAACAATGGACTGGGAATATATGAAGAAAGATGAAAAAACACACGGCTAAAATGACAAATGAGCTGGTTCGACAACGTTATTGTGTAACTCCATCCTCGGCAGTGGTTTGTCGATGTGACTTGGCCTCATCTATCATCCATTCTCTCACCGCCTCATTCTTGCCATCAAAACAATCAATAATCCATCCAATTCACAGACAATAATAATGTAGGCGGTGGCTGTGTGCGTGAGGGGCAGGTGAAAGGTCAAACATGTAAAATGAAGATTAACACTCGGTCGCAAAATGTCAGACTGTGAATTTATCACTGGTCGTCTGGCATTGCCACCTGTTAAACAGATATTTTGTTGTATCTCTTTCATTCAATCCAGCTGGTTTCATCTCTCTATAATCTCCTTTGTGTTATCGATCTTGTCAGTGAATTTGCCAGTCACGCTCCTCAGCATTTTATACGACTTGACAGATATCCGTGTTATAGCGCTTAGTAAAGCACTTCTCAAATTGATTTTGCAAACTGAGACACCATAAACAATAAAATCATATCGACCTCATCTATTATGAGAATAATCAGTGGCATGTTGGATTGCTTTATTTGATGCGTTCTGCTATGCCATACAGGGATGACAACATCTCAACCTAATGCTGACAAAGTTATCTCAACAGTATTGATTGTGATTTCTTAAAATTACCATATGAAACACGCCGTGTTATACTGTGTCTTTGAGTGGTTTTCAATAACAAACATACTCTTTTCTATTCCATCATGACAATGTCCCTGTGCACAAAGCAAGGGTTCAGAAAGAAATGATTGATTCAGTCTAGTGTGAAAGAACTTGACTGGTCTGCCTGAAGCCTACACTATAAACAAAAATAAACATAATTTTACAGAATTTTACTGTATTTATAAAAAATTGCAGAAAAAAAACTACATTTATAAAAAAATTTGGAAAAACAATTTATTATATTCTATCCTGTAATTTTGGTACAGCTATTTCAGATCAGAAAAGAGCCTTTCAGAACTGTTGCAACAAAGATTTAATTAAATTCTTTAATATAGTATTGTACATCATTAATATTTGTTTTGATTGAATTACTGGAATAAGCATTTCGATACTTTTCTCTATATAGCATATATGGCATGTGTGACCTTTATCCCTGTCCACACACACACACACATGAACCTTCTGAATGGATTTTGTCATTCATGAACTGCTCTGTTAGGAGAGCTTGCTTCAGGTCTGAGGACCACATTGGTTGAGAAGCAGAAATATGATCAAGCCAACCAGAAATATATGCTACATGCTGCAAAGAAAAAGTAATATAATTTTATTAGACTTTAATCATTAAACTGTTCTTTCATGCTGACGGCAATATTCAGGAATACCACAATATGTTTACACAGGACCCTGAAGCTAACATGACCATATCAGAATCATATTAACCAGCTAATTCAATCAGTACAGCTAATGCTAATGCAGAGCTTTTTGCTGTCTCTCTGGCTTTCCTCCAGATGCAATACTAGCTTACAAACTAAAATATACCTCAAGTATATTGTTTTTAATTTATTTTATGTTATTTTATTTCAGAGAGCTAACCTTACCATACAAGAAATAGTACAAGTGCATTGCATTGCATATATCGTGTTGTATAATGAGCATTCTGGAAAATGCACAACATGTACAATAATTAAATACACACCTTCACATGAATTTAAAGCCTAAGACATGTGGCAAACGTAAGTGACAAAGCACTGCAGCTCCACAGTATTTTTCCATATACAGTCAGTATAATGTTTGACAGATCACATTTAATAACCACCAGTTTTGATTGTAAAGATGCTACATTCAAAATAAGTGATAATGTATGTGTCATGGTGCTGGCCTCATGAATCCCTTGTTATGCATGTGGTCTAGTATTTGTCATCGCTTTATAAGGTAAAATCCATTTGCGATTTCAGAGTTTGTGCAATGCCTTGGAGAAATGCAAATCTATTAACACCAGCTGTGGGTCAATCTGGTCTTATTACAGCACATTTGAGCAAATGTAATAGGTTATCTGGGTATTTGATGCATACAAAACAGTGTCGTATTTCATTATGCTATATACGTGCCTTCTTTGTTGTCTTTCATTCATTTGTCTTCCTCCATACTGTACCAATACCCCTCCCTCCCTGCCATGGCTGTCCACTCCCCCTTCTCTGCTCCATTTCCCAGCTCTCATTTCCTCATTATCTCTCCACAATTCATTCATATCTCATTTTTCAGACAAAATGCGGAAAAATTGCAATCACTTTTAAGCATTCAGTCCCGGGCAGGGGTCCCACAGCAGTGCGGCGGACAGGTATAGAGACAGAAACCTGCTCTTGCAGAGCGCTCAAAGGTAATAAAGGAGCGATATAATAATTATGACATTTCTGTGCAGAACACCTGTGTGGGAATTGGTGGAGAGGAACTAAACGCGGCTTGTTCGAAGCTCCACCAAGGACAATAAGACAAAAACGAGATAATATGCATAAAAATGTGAAAGAGGAAACAGAGAGACTATTGAAAGCCCCAGGTACCTGCACTAATTACCAGAAGGAACACATTAAAAATAAATGCGTCATTATGTTAACAATTAATATAATTATGTTTGTCCCGGCGGCCACACTATCCTCTGTGTGTGTAATGTGTGTGAGTGACAGAGCCTCAATAAAAGAGAGTGTGTGTGTACAGGTTTAACAATACTTGTGAGGGCCAAATTTATTCCTCACAACTATAGTTAAGCATGTGAAAAAAGACATTTTAAACACTTCTCGCAAGTTAAAAGGCAAGTGGTCCTTTGGTTCACATCTTGGTTAATGTCCTTTGGAGATTCATTTTTCATGAAAACAGAAATCTTTCTAAAGAATATTAATAATATTGACATGCCAGTTCACTTTTTTGCGTCTCTTGATCTGTACTGTCTCCCTTTTTAAACACACACACACAAACATAAGCCCATTTTGATGAAAAACCGTGGAAGGCGTGTGTTCTAATATCACACACGTACAAGAGAAAATCACCATCTTTCTTATTAATGTTTGCTTTGCTTCGCAGTCATATCTATGATGACTTTTCTGCATATTTATGCTGATTTTCATAACACAGAAACCAACCCACTATATTTAAAGATGTCATTTACATATGCTAATCGAACAAAAAACAGCATTTTCTTGCATAATCTCGGAGAAAATTGCCATATTCTCTCCCCTTCGGTTTACACATGGACCCCCTTCGCATCTGCCAGTATTTACTATATCATTTTTCTGTCATTGACTATCACGCTGTGACAGACTGTTGTCTTTTTTAATATATTTGACTGTCATAATCAAAAGTTTCAAAGAGCGTCTTTATTGTTTGTCTCTTAAAGTCACTGCAACAATGCTAACCCGAATCAAAAGCTGTGGGAAAATAAGAAGAAAGGAGGAACGCGCGCAGCGGGCGATGTCAGTTTGTTTGTTTATTGTCGGGTGAATGATTTGATTAATTTATTTTTACTCTCATCATAAGCAAAACTTTAAACACAAACAACAAAAGGCTGAATTCAATTACAGTGTTGTGCAACTGTCAAATCGCCAATGAAAATAAAGCACAAAGATGCTGCTCACATACATAACTGCTTTTAATTTGTAGTGTTTTAATGTTGTTGAATTGTTTTGACTCCTGACCATAACTGTTGTGAGTATAAACTGTCTGCTTTGATTACAGTGACAGTCCATTACCCTTAAAAAACGTGCGTATTCTAACCCTTTGTAAATGGCTATATTCCAATATTTATCAGTCGCAGGAAACTAAACAAATATTTCATGACTAGAGGATTTCTGAATGCCAGATGTTCTTGTAGAAATGGGTCGAGACGCTAATGTTTCCATATAGATGTGTCAGAGGTTTTTAAACTTAAAAAAAAGAATAATGTATTTTATAATAATATTATCTTCATTTTCCTTACTTGGAGTTTGTGGACAAATACAATTATGACAAAAAAGAACAAGTATAGTTTAATCAGATTTAAGACTGTTATCATAAAACAAAATTGAAGCAGATTAAAAATGTTAAAAAAATTCTTGACAATTTTTTTTACTCTGTGACAATCATAAATATTGTGCATTAATATTTAGATAATGGTGGATCATTATGGGTTAATGTTAATGGAATGCCTTTAGTAATGACCAAAAATGTTCACTAAAAAAAAATATTTTGTTCCAGAGCCATTTCAAACCTGTGTGACATCTCTTCTGTGGAAAAAAATTAGAAATGTCTCTGTGGTTTTGTCTCAGTACAATGGAGGTCAATGGGGTTCAATGCTGTTTTGTTAATAACGTTCTTCTTTCGTGTTCTGCTGAAGGAATAAGCTGTCGCACTATCCCTTTAAGCTATCGCAGTATTTTTTTTAGGTATTTTATTATTTTTTTCCCCTTTAAAAGAAAACATTCTGTAGTTTTTGATCATCCTTTAACGGCGAATTCATTAGCACATGAAACGGTTTAAAATCAGCGAGTATGAAATTGTTAGAAAGCACCTCTATTGTTTCATGTATGCTAACATAAGAAAAAAAGCGAAAGGAACCAAACACAGATAGTTACCATGCAAACAATCTCTCAGCACTGGCTCGCTGAAGTGGAATAAAGAGAATCAAAATGAAACACGAATTGTCAAACCAAAGCGGAAGCGATAGCAAATAGGTGTATAAAAAGAATCGAAAATGAGAAAAAAAAAGATTAGACAAAAACTACGACGGAAATGAGATGGGAGTCTTGAAGTCGGCCCATCAGGAGAGCGGTTTTGTTGAGCTTGTAGGTGGTTCTGCTTCAATGAGCAAAACAGAAAACAAAAACAAATAGACTATCAGCTGACGATGTAGAAACTGAAGAGCTACCTTTCATGTTTTCCTCAAATATTAGAGACTGCCACTCAAAAGTGTTTTTTGCACGATATCAAGGCCGTAATAAGACTTCCTTGTTTCTTGCTGTCTGAAAATTGCATCAGTTCCCTTGTTAGGCTGCGATAAATGCCTTACTCTATCCTTTATTTGGAGTGTAAAACCGTGTTTGGCCCCAAAGGATTTCTCTCATAAAACCTGAAAATGAAACTTTACACACATTTTCTCTCTCTCTCTCTCTCTCTCTCTCTCTCTCTCTCTCTCTCTCTCTCTCTCTCACACACACAGTATACAGATATGCTGAGGCATGTTTAATTCTGCTTTAATACAGAGAGAGAATTTCATTCAGGGTTGTGTTGCTAAAAGAAAATTAACTTTCTCCTTCCATGTGCATAAACGCAAATACAAACAGGCGTCATGCTGAATAATATACAATATTAATACTCATAGAGAATATAGCCGTATCTTCAGACAGCACGGTCACAGTTCCATAACCAACCATCTGATGCAAAATTGGCAGACTAAAATTATATCAGGTCTGTGCTATCCAACTTTGGGAGTCAAGCACCTGTCTGCTCACAGATACAAGATTTATACAATCAGCATTTGGAACTAAATATTCTGCGTAGAAGCAAATGGTATACACCTGGCACCAAAAACCTAGTTGTTTTGCAAACCAATACTACGCAACTGACTTGCAATTTCTCTTGGTACTTCTTCATGTCTCTTCACCACATTCCCATTTTGCATAGTGTGATAATTACGGCTTCACTGACGAAATTATACAGTCCTTGATGAGGCAAACAAAGACAAATCTGTTCTCTGATACGAAGGCAGGGGAAAATGTTATGTGTTCTTCTTGAGCTCTTATTTAATCATGTGCGCAGTAGATATACCACTGTCTGTGAATATTTGGTGTATTTTGTGCATCTGCGTTTGGGTGGTACACAAATTCCCTGGTGATCAACTTCAGATCTTCATCAGAGCATCAGACCACCAGAGCACACATCTTTCTCTCTCTGCTTCATTACATTTGTAATAAAGACAGCTGTTTAGTAATGTGCAAACTCTACTATCAATAATACCAAGACAGACATGTCAGTCTGTATATAGAGGGCCCAAAAACTGGCAATATATGGCCTATATAAACACACAGAAAAATATGTTAAAGGACTTTCTGTCTGTCAATCATTTTGTGCATTTACAGGGTAATTACAAGATTTTTTTTTGCTAGTGATGTTTTGACAACTACTGCCATATTACTGTAGCTATACGAGATTAGTGATGTTAGAGTTTAAATCAAAAAAATTTATGATGATAAAATTATACATTGTGTTTTATCCCAGATGGGTGGGCAGGGTTTTGAAAAGAGGGGGCGCCTTAATCCAGTGACTAAATCTGGATGATATTGTTGAAGTTGCACACATAGTTACATCATGCCTCTATTATTATCCCTGCCTGAACACTGATCTGTTGTCCTGATATCGGTCACAAAATCAGACTCAACAAAATCATGAAAAAAAACTAAAACACGAACTCTGTCAGTGAATGCAGTCAGCTGCACACACTCCTGACACACAGTTATGTTTAAACACATTTAAAAGTGCATTTCTTGGGATAGGGGCCCTTTAAACAAATGTAAATTCAATAAATTAATAGGCTCTCCCTGTTAATTATTTAAAAAATACTAATTTAGTCCCTGTTAATCATAAACATTTACTCAGTAAGTATTACTCAAAAGGTACTGACTGTCGCTGTAATGTGGCAGAGGAGAACTGGCCCTCCTGCTCCCGGCTGAGACTGGTGTTTCCCAAGGTTTTTTCTCCATTTATTCCTCATTCATCATTTTTTCAAGTAAAGCTGTTTTGAAACAATGGAACATTGTAAAAAGGGCTTTATAAATAAACTTGAATTGAAATGAAATTCTAAAATGGCTAACATGCCTTTAAGCTCCAACTAAAATAGTAGTTACTTGTTAGAAGTCCAATATTTAAACACATGCTCTTTCATTCAAAACAGTAACAACAACAACAAAATCTTATATTTGTTATCAGATCCTGTTTGATGCCCCACTTAGAAACAACTGCAAGAGTAAACAAGTTATCCAGGGGTAGAGCTTATCTTGCAAAATGAACAGTGCGATTGTTCAAGCTCCTCTTCATCTCTGTCCTGTTTTTCTCAATGACCTTCATTCGCAGACCGAACTGTAGCATAATGCTATGAATAGTGTGTGTTCATGTTTGTGTGTCCCTGTGGGCTTAGCTATGTTAGGAAACGGCTGTGAAGTGACTGCCTGATACCCAGAAGCACAAATCTGTCTTTCCTAATAACTTCATAGAGAAAAAAATCAAATGTGCTGTACATTAATAGGTCGAGATCCATGTGAGTGCAACATTCAGTTCCTGTATGTCATATATTTCAACTGAACAATTAAAATGCATTTTTAATGTGAACAATATGACTATTGCAATAATTATAAAACCAACCTTGAATACAAAAGGAGCAATAATACAGTTCCATTTAGTCACATTATAAATAACTTTAATCTCTAAAAGCTAAACATCATTATGCTCCAGGAGACGAAAATCTCATGACAAACCCATAACTAGTAAAAAATTATAACATATCTCACATTTATGATTTTGTCACTTCATTTCTGGCTCACCGTACTAGCATGTGCCCACCCCTGCGCCCTTTCTTTGAACTTAAGAGAGACTAATACGAGTACCAATTGTTGTGGCAACCTGTTTGCTATTGTAAGCATCCTTTGAGTTTTAATGGCTACTATGTTAAACACCGTCGCAAATAAGCATCTCAACAGAAGTTGTTATTTCCACTCCAGCGAGCATTGTTTATTGCTATCAGTTACTAATTAAATCAGATGCGGTGGGAATCGCAGCTCTTGTACCAGGGCGCATGCGATAGGATGGATAACGGTCTCAGTCAATGCGAACGGGCACAATGCGCTTATTCACTGGTGCACGACCGGGGACTTTACATCACATAATCAAATAATCAAGTCCCAAACCTAATTACTGTACTGCTATGTATCTTCATTCATGGAGGACTGCCTTCACACTCTATGGTGTGTGTCGTGATCCGTGCAAGATTTTTTTCTCTGTTTGGAGAAGAATTACTGTGTTAATTAATGGAATATTTTAGCTTCAGTGGTTGAAGATTCCCAAAAGGCTATGATACCGTTTTCTCCTAGAATTCTTTAAAAGACTTGACATTTGTTGACATACAGTAAGAGTTTAGATAAGCTCCACCCATATTTTATTAAGAAATATGTCAACATAAAAAAGAAAACTGTGCGCATCAAGGAGACATGGGAGATCTTTTTTTCTTAGGATTTTGCAGATTTAAGCTCCATTTTCCATCTGGGAGCAACAACAGAGGAATCTTTTTTGTTGTATTGGGAGAAAGTAGAAGAAAGTGTAGAAAGGGAGAAGAAGAGAGTCAAGGAGACGGCTCAGTTTTGACTTTAATGAACAACGGTCCCCGACTGTGTAACGGTAATCTATTCTGACTCTTTCCTCTCATTCACACTGTTACACTGATAAAGCTCATAGGATGAAAACTCACAACAGCTTCTCATCACAGGCGTAAGTAAACAGTAGAAAGGTCAACATTAATCTACTTCCACTTTTATATACAATAACCACTGTTTGAACTTCTTCCATTTTAATATTCTACCCAGAATTCCTTCAGGCCAGCTAGAACATAAGAAGATCTGTCTCCTCCAACCACTAGATAACTCTTGACACAAGCCTCAAAAGGTTTACAGAAATACTTAAGAAATGTAATCTTTCTTCTTTTACAGACAGCTGTCTGGAGATGTCAGGTGTCTTTGAGAATTGTACCTGTGGACTTTGTAGTCATGTAAGGGGGAGACAATCCGCCCATAAGAAAGACAAAATATCTATTTCTTGAAGACGGCAATAAGTAGAATAAAGGACAGAATATGAAAACCAAAAGTCAGTAATCTCAGATGAGCTCTCAAGTTTCAGAAGAGATCTCAACAAGACTTCAAACTGCCAAGATACCAAGTTTGCTGTCAAACATAAAAACTTGAAATTCTTCAGAAACCAAGTTATTTAGTTATGGTTAAATCTTGTTATCTTATATTCTATACTTAAAGGAATAGCTAACCCAAAATTGAAAATCCTCTCATCATTTACTCACCATCTTGTCATTTCAAACCTGTATGACTTTCTTTCTTCTGCAGAACAAAAAAGAAGATATTTTGAAGAATGTTGGTCCCCGAAAAACAGTGGTATTCATTCACTTCGACTGTACGTACCCAAAACCAATGCAAGTCAATGGGTACCGCTGTTGTTCAGTTACCAACATTTTTCAAAAGATCTTCTTTTCAGACTAAAAAGTCATCCAGGTTTGAAATAACAAGAGGGTGAGTGAATGCTGACAAGATTTTCATTTTTGGGTGAACTATCACTTTAACAACATGTCAACAAGTGTCTCATCACGGCTATTTTAGTTCTTATCTAATGCTCCAATGATCCATAAATCACACAAATCTCCCTCATTTTTAGCACAGCTATGAAAGAGAAACCTCAGAGCAATAAAAATTGTCCGCTGGTGCCATTTTCTGTAAAACACACGAGGATCACATGGTCTGTTGCCAAGCAATTCCTCAGTCAGGTCATTCAGACCATAGTAACAGGTTGCAACGGTCCCTTTTTTTATCGTAGCCTCATAGAATATTTTTACTGCTAATATAACTGGCACACAAATCAGTTTTTGAGGGAAGGTTGCCATGGCATCTGTTGTGTGTTACCAGGGAGATTTTTCCCCACATGTTTTTCATCATTGCATCCTTTTAACACCCAGGTTAAGACACCTTTTATCTCTATCTCTATTTCCACAGCGACAGTAATTACCTTACATTATATCATATCGGCGAGCTACAGGAAGTGCAGATCTGTGAGCGAACAACATCAACCCTGTTTAAGATTAAGACGTGTCCGTCACACCTGCTAAAGAAATAACAGCGATGACACACGCAAGTCAAGATCGCAAGTGACAGCAGCTGCTTGAAGCCACGCTGTGATGATATAATTACAGACAGACTGATATCAGTTACACTCAGCAGAAAAATAAGAGTGCATTTTGATATCGAAAAAACTGGCAGAGAGATCCTTTATATGTGAGCGTGAAATTTACTGCAAGAAAGAAGAAAAACTGAAGCTAAAAAAAGCTTTAACCAACCTAAAATGGTTTGCTGGTCTCACAGATTGCTCCGTGTGCTGGTTTTAGAAGACATTCATCTGGTCAGACAAGGGTCAAGCTGGGAGACATACACCATCCAAACCTGGCAGGTTTTCTACATGTCAAGAAAAAAACTTCCTTCATCATTGTGTTTTTCCTCATACGATGTAGAGAGATGGATGCTAGAAGTTCAGGAAGGTTCATCCCTTTCTTTCATTCTGTTTCCTTTCTCACCACCCAGAAAAAAACTTTCTTTAAATGGCAGCCATTTGTAGCTATTAAGTCAAGAAAATAGCTTCAGCACTGAGGCACATTCATAAAATAAGGCAAGAGAGGAAACCTGTATTGAGAAAGAGCAACAAACCATCCTAGAAACAGGAAAAAGTGCTAGAGAGAGAGAGAGAGAGAGAGAGAAGGTGAGCATAGACTCGTCGTGGGACAAACCCTGTGTCAATCTGCAGGCTGGAGGTGACCTCCTTTGAGTCATGCCTGTGGTTTAACCTGCCCTCTGGAGTTTGAGCAGAGGGAGGCAGATTGATCCTAATGCTGCAGATTATTTAAAGATAAGTGTTTCAGATCAGCAGATCCTAATGGTGGGAATGAAAGGCCTGATCCAATAAGGCAGGAGACACTATTGATCATTGTTCAACCAGCGAGCGTGGAGACCAGATCCGGGATAAACAGTTCATTTAGAGCTAAGGGTTAGAACTATCGAACTGCTGTGAGAGAGAGAGAGAGAGAGAGAGAGAGAGAGAGAGAGAGAGAGAGAGAGAGAGAGAGAGACAGAGAGAGAGAGGGGGGGGGGTGGGAGAGAAATACAGAGAAAAAGTAAACCACTCACACTTCTACTTCCTGTACAGAGGAAAAACTCATTAACCTGTATTGAACTGGAACAACTCACACCGGAGAATTAATTTAACTCTGTCCCGCAAACACTGAGATCTGCATGAATAACGCTTACTGTATGCTGAGCTCCCGTATAGAACATTTACGGGACTTAAAGCCCAGTAGAGAGCCAGGCAAAACCTCCCAAAAAAAGCCAATCTCAGAATGTATTGCAACTAGATGGGTACAAAGGAACATTTATCCAAGATGGTGGACGATTCAAAGAGAATGCTAAATATAAAAAGACTTACATTTTAGTCAATACTAAAAGTAACCAATACTAAAAATAAAAAATACTAAAAATAAAATTAAACTGGTATATATATATATATATACAGTGTATAAAGTGAGTACACCCCTCACATTTCAACAACAATTTTATAATATCTTCTCAAGGGACTACTATAGAAATGCTACTTAAATATTTTTTTTACAGTAGGCAATGTGCTTCTTATATAGCAGTATGGATTTCTTGTCCTCTGAAAATAACTTAACAGCTATTATTGTCAAAATAGCTGGCAACAAAAGTGTGTAAATTAGGTAAAATTAACATTTTTGATTCATTCTGTGAACTGCTGACAATATTTCTTTAAATAAATAAAAGGTTTCTTTTTGCATTTATTTGCAGAAAATGAAAACTGGAGATGATTTTCCAGACCTCAATTACTGCAAAGAAACAAACTTATATTCATTATATTCACAGCAATGCAGGAATAATATTTCTACATGTATTTAGGAAAAGATATAAAATAATTTTGTGATAACCTTGATTTTTATCATAGTTTTCAGGTCAGGGTTAGGGTTAATGTCATTCTGTCAGTCTTTCACATTGCTGTTGCATGACATTGTCACCCCCGAGGTTTGATGTTGTTGAAATTCAACAGACTGGAATGGCCACAATACATCTAGAAATAAATGAAAATTTGGCATGCTTTTTTTTTCTTAATAGTGCTATGAATCTTGAGATTTAATTTAAGCTTAGTTTTGGAACAGAGCCATTGTGAGCCCTAAAATGATACAAAATAAAATATAATTTAATCACCAGTTGTTCATGTAATGTATTTCTGACACTTGAATTAAAACCTTTTGGCCAGCAATACAAGATTTGTGGTTCAATGCCATATAAGGAACATTTTTAATTTGATATTACACCATAACAGAGAAGAGGGACTGAATGTGTGAACATGAAGTGTATGGAATGTTTTTTCATCCTCTCCCATCTGCATCAGTGAGAAAGGTTAAGGGTCCGAAATGTAATAAGTACGAAATGGATCCCCTGTTGAACTATGAGGCAAATAATGTGATTAACATGTGAAGTGGAGCATTACTCAACAGTGAGGCACTAAAGGTCATAAGTTTACTAGAAAGAGAGAGAGGGACACTGTCAGTCAGCATTACACCTCACTTGAAAATATGAAGTTCATTTATCTCTGTGGTTTTCTGGATGTAAAATAATTCAATTAATGAAAGACGGCACGTCATGTGTTGCAAATCTAAAGGGTTTCCCAACGTATAGCTGAATAGCAGAACAAGAGCAGAATGGACAGATTTGGAGAAAGACACGTCATTTTTCCTCATTTACTACCGTCCTGCTGAATCATGTGGTACGGAAGACAGCCACTCTGCTTTAAAGAGTAATATCTGCTCTTATGTCTTCTTTTTAGTGATATGAATTTCTTTGACTGCCATTTTCTCGTGCTAGCTGTCAGCTGCTCATGGAGGCCTGAATGAAGAAGCAAAGATGGACAGTGCTATGGATCTTCTTGGGCTTTTAACAGATTCAAAACAGCCAAGTTAGAACATCAATACTGGGTGACCGGATAGATTTTTTCATTTGGAGTCTTCATCTGGCACTGACAGGGGTTGGAGGGAATCCCTGTGATTTTTTACTGCAGACTTTGACATTCCAATGCAAATAATTCACTTTTAATACAAGATAATTATAACATTGGAACTTAAAGGAGCAATGTGGAGATTTTAGCGACATCTAGAGTTGAGGTTGCTAATTGCAACCAACCGCTCACTCCACCGCTCACTCCTCCCACCCCAAAGCACTACGGTGGCTGACACAGGACTAAGATGTCATCACTTTTTCACTTCTTTGCTGAAGGAGATAGCGTATTTATGAAACACGCTCGGTAGAGCAGTTTGTATGTTTAGAGCTACTATAGAAACAACATGATGAATTCCATGTGAGGGGGACCTGCGGTGTATGTAGATAAAAATAAAAGGTTATAAAAACATAATGTTTTATTATGTAAGGTCTTTATACACCTCTGAAGACATAGTTATGTATATCATATTGCATTTCTGTCAATAGATCCTCCTAAATATCACACACAGCAACTTTAAAACCATAACATATAGTTCACCATTACGACATTAAAGAGATATTGCAAGTCCCCGGATATTTGTTCGAGATTTAAGGATGCTTATTTTTTGCAATGATCCTCAGTTTCCGAACAAACCCAAGTCGCTGTCAGCTGCTGTCAAACATTACTGCCACCACCTGAATCCAGAAGTTTACTGTTCTCACTTCTAACACAACTATTGATAGTCAATGACAGCTGCTGTCAGTGCACATTCTGACTCTTCCTCAGTGCCAAAACAGCCCATGAGATTGCCCAAGTCTGCAAGATTTAACCTTGATGTTTATATTTGCATGATTGTCACATACTACATGAATGATGAAAAGTCACCTATGAAAAAATCAACCCATGAGCAATTAAACTGTACTAGTCTGGGCCTTTGGGTACAACCGTTAGTAGCCATGATTGTTCGTAGGGTGTTTAGGAAGCATGGTCGTATTAAACGTATTAAGTCACTGTGTTGTTCTCATTGTGACAGCTGTCACTCATGCTCAGTGCTGTCATAATGAGTTTACACTGTGAAATGGGTTAATAGAACAGCTTAGCACAAAATAATGTCTGGTGTTGGCTGCCACTTTAGTCCTTATTATCCTACACAATACATTGCCATCTTAACATAAATACCCTGTACGTGTCTAAATGTCTGGATAGTATGTAGCACATATTTTGTACATTATTTATGAAAGCACCGTGTCAACCCTGTTTTGAAAAACTGACATGTAAGCTGGTTAGTCATCGAGTCCAATTTGACATGTCTTTTTCAGTATGCGTCACATGCACTGACTCCCATAACATGACATGGGTTGATATGCTGCATTTGATCTATATTTGCTGTTGTGACGGTTTGTTGTGACAACTGTTAAGATAAAAATAAAGAATAAAAATATCCTTGAGAAGCATATAAATGAAGCCTTGAGAGATGCCACTGGGTTACCACACTAAGAAACAGTGTGTGTATCTAAATGCCTGAAGGCTGAAGTGGAGCTAAGAGTGAAGAATCTACACAGACATGTGTGGAGTGTCTCTCTGTATGATTATGGATTATTGCTGTAATAATCTCAGACATCCACTGGCAAACTCGCCCAGATTTGGATATTTTTCTCCTCACAGCAGGATTGGGCAGAATAAGCCAAACCCTGTCAGCATTCCAAAACCTGATGATCAGATTCAGTACTGGATATGATGCCCAGTCCTTTCTGCCAGAATTTCAAACCTGAAATTCTTGGAATGGGGCTGTTTGTGCTAAACCACAAACACATTTGGGATAGAGTTGTTATTAAAGATTAGGGTTAAAGATAAATTTGATGAAAAATGAAAATATTTTCTCTATTCTTACGTCGATGACTTTCTTACTTCGGAACAGTGAAAGACAGTGTGTTCTTTCTGTTCATTTTTGTGTTCAGAACTCTATATTGTATTCTACTGAATGGGTGCCATTTGCTGAATGAAACATGTCAAAATCTTCAACACTGAATCTAAAAATACATGTTTTACTATTCAAAATGTATATTGGTCAATTTCAGTAAACTATTAGTTAATAGTTATGCATTTTTATACATATAATGGCCTGGGGACAGAAATGGCACCCATTCGGTAAATGACCTTGAAACTGAATGTAACCAAATTTAAACCAAAAGTCATCATGTGAGAGATTTATCACAATTAAACTGGCATATGAAATGCATTGGAATTTAGGAGTCTATATTTAAATATGCTTTTATATAACAAAGTTTATTTAATATATCCTAAGCTAGGGTTCATCATTTATTTATTAATTCGTTTTCAACCACATAGATTTTATACGTCAGACTATAGTAGTATTGCAATGTCATGGAAAAAGTTTTTTAAAGTATAAAAAGCTATGTGTAACTGAACTTATATTAACTTAATTTGTTAAACGTGTCTGTGAATATTTGGCACAATTGCTCATGTTGCTCTTAAAAGGGTAACATGATCAATACTGTTATACATATATTTTCAACTAGTGTCTATTCATACTTTTTAAATGATAAATAGAGTTTTTGAGTTATAATTTTGAAAGTATATTTCACAAGATAAAGGAGTTTACTCTTCGCTCTCTGACCCCATTAAGTGCTGGAACTCTGGTGTGGTTTAATCTGCTTAAAAAGACACACTCCCCAAAAAAGGCAGCCAAATGGACCAGAGGAGGCCCAGATAAACAAACATCAATAATAGATGAAACCCGTCCCAAGTTGTGCTCAGCAGGAGGGCCATATGACAGTATGAACCGTCTGTGGGCCCAAGCGCCATTGATCTTGACCCCCCGCACTTCCTCGTCATCTCCAGCAACACTCTGGAAAAACGTAGCGACTTTTTAATCTCTAATGTCTGCTTAAGCCAAAAAGAATGCTAATTTCTGTGGCCTGCCACCAATTTCCTCCTTTTTCTTGTTTCTATGGTTCTCTGAAATTACAAATCTCTTTTCCCTACGGTCCTATTTAGATCTGCTCTCTACAGCTGGGGACGATTACCCATAGGAAGCCATGGGGGGGCAGGGGTCACATTTTGGAGTCGCTCGGGAAGTTGTAAAGGTGGCGGTTGCAAGATGGAGGGATGGAGGTGGGGTGCAGCAGACCTCGGCCCCGGAGGACAGAGATCTCACCCAGGGCACGGCATGACCTGCGATCCCCCCAACTATCTCCAGAAGTGAGAGCCGCGGCACGTCTGTGAAGATTAGCCAAAACAAGGAAGAAAGGAAAGGCGTGGGATAAAAGAGAAGAGGAAAATCAAAAGGAGGCGCTCCCCCAAATATGCCTTGCCTCCTGCTGTTGTGGGGGTTGGTCATCTGTTTTGTCTGAAACAAACATATTTTTATCTGTTTTTTGCAATATTGCCCACCAGTCACAATTGGCACATTATTGGGTGTACTCTAAATGCCAAAAACATTCTGTGTCATGTTAATCCTTGTATGTCAATATCATTACAATAGACAGAATCTCATGTGATATCCACAACAAACATTAACTCATTTTTATATTGTATCACCACTATTGAAGTTTTAAATACATCTTTACACGCTATGTGTCACCTTTCTTGTATAAATGTATTAAAAAGATAGATTAGATAGATAGTCCACCTTTACATTGTCATTCTATAAAAAAACTGTGAAAACATTTTGCTAAACACAGAAGAACGCCATTAGGGTCTGAAAAGCATCATAAATATGAGAAAATAATGTAATGTACCTTTAAGACTTGGCCTTCAGCAATTTGTCCTATTACTCAACTTCATAGCAGTCTTTCCAATTAGAATATTAGGATCTGAGCAGTTCATGAATGACACATTTTATGTTACTCTGTTAGTGGAGTATGTGGTGCATTATGGGATATCAATTTAATAAACACTAAGAATGACCAAAAGACAGAGATAGGATTGTCTTTTGTTTTTGAAGTACCCCTGCCCTTTAATAATTCAATGTCTGCTGTTACCTCTGTTATCCGTCCATCTCTCTCTTTCTCCGTTTCACTTTAAATGCTCTATCGTGCTTAACTCGGGAGAGGCCTGATTTGTGCGGGTATGTATTGTTAAACACAAAATTTGACATTATTAATTCATCTGTTGTGTTTTGCAGTCTTGGCTCTCAAAAGCAAACATTGACACTTGGCATTCCTAGCTAGCAGACATCTACTCTGTCTTTTCTCAAGATCATATACTCATTTCCCAAGCTACGGTGACTAAATTAGCCCTGTGACGCCTGCTTCACACTCCCTCCCAAGCAAAGATCAACCATCAATCACTCAGCGGCATTACTTACAGGTGAGCCCTAGACATGTCCTCTACACATGTGATGAGAGAGACCGCTGCAATTAGAGTGATTGATCTATCCATTCACACACCTCCGAGGTCCCTTCTAATTTCACTAACAGTACATACGTTGCAGAGAATTGCGTCTCAAAAATGCAGCGTGCACCTTAAATAAATGATAAAGCGTGCATCTTGCTGCACTTCAAAACCGCTCATTTCGTGTCTCTTAACACATACAAACCCGTCGCACCCTACCGTGACCTCTCGCCCATGGCGGTCGCCGTTTCCGAAGCTGACCCGTGAACCTGAGCCATCATCCTCCACTGGCGGGCATTTATCAAACGGATAATTAAAGCTCACAGAGAACCAGGTTCCTCTAGACCTGGTTGGGGCCAGGGGTGACATCATTATCCCAGGAACAGAGGCGATGGTGGGGGGCAGAGCTTTGTGATGTGACTCCTCCTGGACCCGGTCATTAAAACAGCCTGCCTTCATTCATTATGGATGTGTTGAGTGCTCGCCTGGGCCTTTGTTCGCTGTTAAACCAGCCCGCCTCTGAAGAGTCGAGCGAGAATGAAAGGAGGAGAAAGTGTGCGTTTCTGGAGAGAAAGCGAGTGACAGTCACCGACAGTCCGAGTGAGGGAATGGGAAGAAGGTGAGCTTTAGTTGTCATCTATGAAACTCTTCCCCCGCAGCATCCAGGAGGAGTTACAAGGGGCTTTATTTACTGAAAAACAGTTTAAATGAGCTGTGAGGAGCAGCCGTGCCCCCGGTAAACAAGATGGATGGGCCAATCAAGGCAAATTGCGGGACTTCTGGGAAGGTAAAGGCACGCTCACGTTTCCTCGAGATCAGCTTGGGTCCTCGAAATCATAACTTTCCCCTTTATTAGCGATAACAGAGAGCTGATCTTAGGTCAGCTGTAAGGCTGGTAATAGCCTCATAACATCGGGGCTCGGAACGATCAGAACGCTCCCTCACCGAAATGAGAATGTGGAGAAGCTACAGCCCTTATTACATCAGTTCCTGTCGAGTGGGGACTAACACATGTCCGCTGGTTAAATTTGCTGCGGTGGCAGCAGTGTGGAAGTTTAATAGGGGATGTTGTGCTGTTCTGTAGAGGTACAATGAAGCGGCAATGTTTCCATGACAATCAGTTATCTGTGAACGCAGCACAATTTCATTCAGGATTTTAATGGGTGGCAATGACAGAGACAGTCGGTAAAGACAAAACAGAAGATCGAGGCTGTTAACACACGCACCCACACACACACACACACACACACACACACACTCTCCTCCTCTCACAGTAATGAAATCAGATCTCCAGCGCACTTCACTGTTTTGAAAATGGCTCCGTGGAGGACAACACAAACGTTTCAATGAGTTGCGTGAAATCAGAGATAGATGGAATCACTTAGTGCCGGCATTCACAATTCGCCACTTTAGAAGCAAGATAAATAGTCTCAGTGCTGTGGGAACAGTCCACCTTAGCTAAATTCCGCCTTTCTGTTTTTCCGCCCTCTCTCTCCCTCTCTCTCTTCTGTTCTGCTGATGTATGCAGAACACAACAAACTCCACATGAAAAGCAAGAAAAACCGAGGCTAATTTCCATTAAAAGATGACAGTTTTAATGGCAAATGAACGCACAATACTGCCGATAACGTCCCACGCTAATGAACCGACTCAGCGGTTTTTGGGACTCGACTGGCAATTACCGAGACATTGCTTCCCTTTCCCATCATCTCTCTCTCTCTCTTTGCCACGTTTCCTCCTCCCAGAGGAAGTTCTTCTCCCCCGCTGCTCCAATTTGTTCCTGTGACTTCTGAACTTTGGCTGGAAGGGAACAATTTATCAAATCACAACCATAACAAAAATTCTATTAATTAAAGGTGCTGTAAGCAATTTCATCAATTTTGCTACTTTCCGCTAGATTAAGCCACTGGATTAGGAAGCCCACATCACCTTCGATTATATGCTCTCTTCACAAATCCCGCCCTCTGACGACATCTCAGCCAATGGGATGTCTGAAAATCTGAACGGAGTGCTTTCTAATTGGGTAGTTTTCATGGACTGTTTACTTGACTCTTTTTGTCAAGATGGAGATTAAAGGGATATCTGTCAGGTATATTTTATATCAGGTATAGTATTTCAAACAAAACGCAACAAACAAACTAAAATAAATAAAAAATAAATAAATATTTATAAAACAAATTACCAACCACCATATTTTGTATACACCTGTCTGACACAAATGTGTTTTGAGTGATCCTACATCAGAGCTTGAGCCAAAAAATTTAGAAATGATATAATAACAATAAGGCATTTTAAATACAATGCATGAAAATATCTACAGCCAAACAGCTAGCATCTCAACCAAACCCATGCACAAGTGAACGCTGGAGAGTGGCGACCCTTTTTTCACTTGGTATGAAAATAATATATTTTTATACGAAAATCTGTCTCTCTATATGTCTAGGTGATTTACAAAGATTATACTATCAGATCAATACTATAATCACCAGCTCTAATATACATTAGATCAAACGATTCCAATATCCTATATATAGACTTTAAATCAAAGACAGGCAGTTTCCAGATAAATACAAATCTACCAACCTCAATTAACCTCTGTGTAAATCCTCCACTTTCTCACTGTCATGACATCATTCCATCTCCACTTGCCAACGTTTTGACAGCCCAATTTAAAAGCTGATTCCCATTGACTGGAGAAAGATTTCCTGTTTTCTGTTTTGAGTCACGTACTGTTTAAGCAGTTGTCATCCCATTCTCACGGACTTGAAGTCGGAGATGAAGATTATAGTTATAGACATTTCTTAAAAACATCCTATATATACATCCTATAATACGAAGCAAATCAAGCACATCTAAAAAGTATCTAAAATGTACACTATATACAGCAACAAAATAAAAGCAAGATTGTAACTACAAAAGTGTTAAACAGTAAAAAAAAAATTTTCAAAAGAGATCAGTTCATTAACACAAAGCATCTGAACTGATTCACTGAAATATACTAGACTTTCCAACAAAAAAAGAAAGAGGAAAGGACCCCAGCTTGCATTTTTTCTACTAGCTGGAAAAGTCAGCGTGTTACTGGAAGCCCTATACATACAAACAGCTGAACCTAGGAGTTGTGAGAAATGTAGGTACTATAAGCAAGGAGCATCATCACTTGGTTAGTTACTACCAAACACAAGAAAAAACACATCCAAAATAACAGATTGCTTTTGAAAGACATCACTGGTCTCTCTCTCCTCTCTGTATCCACCGAGAGGCAACAAACCAATGATTGGTTCTCAGGGGATGCATGGAGTGGAACGTGTCCCGGCCGACACACTGACCTGATTATCACTGTCAGATGTCCTCCTTTACTCCAGGACAGAGTCTGTCTGTCCACAGATCTGTCACTGGTTAGCATCTGCGCTCACTCAATTTCTTTTCCCTTCCTTGGAGTAATGCAGGTTTCCAGTTCTGGAAATCTTTCTATGTTGTGTTTCTGCTCACCGGGTGTTACATTTTTTCATGTGATGGTATGTGTTGGTGTGTTTGGCGTCCCTGATGAGACTGAACTACAACTATCAAGACATTGAGTGTTCATCAGAAATGATGGTGGAAGAATTCTGGCAAAACTACCTACTGTTTTTTTTTCTCTCACACACACTTACAGACACACACACACACACACACACACACACACACACACACACACACACACACACACACACACACACACACACACACAGAGAGCATCTATTCTCTGCAGGGTCAGACCCATGCTGTCATCATAGCCATCAACTGAGCAACATCTCTTTGAAAAATTGTCTCACTGATTTTTCTATTTAGAAGCTGGCTGTGGAACAGCATTTATCCCATAATTACACCACTGTCGCTGACAATTTCCATACAAATCATCAAAACAAAATTGAAAACGGACCCCAAACTCCGTAAGACTGTATTTCCAATCTATGAGAAGCTGGCCAAACATCTTTCTTACTGTGTGTGAAAAAACAACAGGGGAGGATGTCCAGCGAGAGAGATGCATACACTTTTTTGACAATTTCTTGAGGGATGCTGAAGCGTGAGACAGCTCTGGATGTTTTAAATGACCCAGTTAATGAGGAAAATCAACGATCTCTTGGCAGTTGGGGATTTACCATGTGGCTTGCATATAATAATGATACAGTGAGTCGTTTTTATTGATTGCATGGTGGGAAACACATGTAAATGTACACACACACACACACACACACACACACACACACACACATACACATACACATACACATATTTTAACACTAAGTAAATACAGACATCCTTATTTTTGCTGTATTTTTCACATGAAGATGTATTTTCTTCTGACATTAAAGGAATTGCTCAACTGAAGTGTCTTTGATCATGTGACCTAATTGTTTTCACATTGCTTACATTTAAAATGAGTTTTGTTTTTCTGTCATTTCGGGGGATTTTCCATTGTCTTTAAACTGAACTAATGGTATTTTTCTTCCACTACCCCTATCCATCACTTAAACGGTTCTGCATTTTTACACACAAGCACAAAGATTAATTAAAAATAATGTTTTTCACTGACAAAACAAGTAGTTATCTAGTTGTATTACAACCACATATGTTTTCTATGAGGATAAATCTAGTTATGCATTAGGGTTCAATCATCCAGAGCTGCTAAAATCAGATGCATGTTTTAATAGAATATTTATTAATATTCTCTATTTAAATATTTAATGCTTAGTCTTACATTATAAGATGCTGTAGCATGAGATATAGTAGGCCTGTTTTCTAATCCTAACAGGATCAGGATCTCTGACCGCTCCCTCACATTCCTGTTTTTATTCAATTACATTCCTTTCATTCATTTTAATCACTCTCGATCTTAACTTGTCCTTTCTTTCTGACTCCCCCTCTGTCCTCCCTCATCACTCTTAAATGGATTTGTACCTGCCAGACTGATTCATTCCTGTCCCATATATAATCCCTTTGGTTCCATTCGTCTATGATCTATACAGTCCAGCACTGTGATAATGCACATGAAAATGAGCCTTCAAATGATGCCATACCTCAGTGTTTATGTCTATATTCCTAACATCATAAGTGTGAAAAGGCAAAGCAGATTCTATGTAGATCTATGTGGATGAAGCACAGTTTTTTTTTTTTTTTTTTTATAATTTATTTAAAAATAATGCATTTTCTTTCATGAATGTATATACACCAGTATCACAATGGGATGAGCAAAAATTGCCAGTCACCATTTACCACACATTTACTCATTCTTACTAATTTTTGATTTAATAAAAAAACGAATAAAATTCTTTAAAGGAACCACCTTTGCCTGCATTACAATCTTGGCATCTTCATGAACAATCTTTGGCTGCTTTATTCACTTTTCTTTCCAACTCATCCAAATCACCAATTAAAAAAATAAATAATAAATCCATTTAATAATGAGGGTCAGAGGAAAATGGTCATGAAAAAATTAATTAGGACACATTTTTCTGGCAAGAAACCTTGACTACTATCTAGGGCTGTCAATCTGTTAAAAATTTTAACCAAATTAATTACATGATGTCAATTAATTAATTAAATTATGAGGTGCTTTCATACACAACATGCTGCATGTCAAGTCATTAATTGATTGATTGATTGTGGATGTTAAGAATTTCTCTGTTATCTTTATGGATAGCCACACCAGTAACCTATCCTAAATTGTTTGATATATATGAATTCTGTGTTATCTGTATGCACCTATGGGTCTGAGAGTAACGCAATTTCAATCCTCCATTTGTATGTACCGTACATGTGGCAGAATTGACAATAAAGCTGACTTTGACTTTTTTGACTGACTAAATCCTGCTCTATACTGGATGTTTAGGGAAATGACAATCATGCAACAAATCCTTAAAGTTTCCTTGCGGAAGTATTGAAAGTAATGCTTTTATTCTTAAGATGTGCAATGCAATGCAAGAGTGAAAAACACCATTCTGATTGGCTTTAATTTGTGATTGATTGCATTGGGCCACGCCCCTTGTTCCAAGCTGACAGCTAAATTGTTTGCGGCTGGAATCTTGAGTTTTTTACCGCTTTAATATAAATAATTCAAATAAAGAACATTCCTTAAGTTGACAGCCTTATTTACAATAATATCACATATCAAACTAAATTAATTAATCAAAAATATGATACGCAGTTTCACATCAACAGTTTGCATCATGTAGCTGGTAAAAGGACACTGTGGTTGTCTGTGAAGGACAGCGAGACTGTGAAGCATGAGGAAACGTGGGTGAAATGAATGTGGCGGTTTCATTAACCACATTAATCTTTGCTCTCGCTTTGTATTAGTGCTTTTTGCATAACTGTCACAGCATGGTGGCAGGAGAGCTTAAACTGAGAAGAAAAGAAACCCTGGCAGATGGCTCACATTAACACAGCAACTCTTTGACTCTCTGAATATTATGTGATAGATATGATCTCCAATAGAGAGTTTACATTTACATTTACATTTATGCATTTGGCAGACGCTTTTATCCAAAGCGACTTACATTACATTGTACTATACATTTTGTACATTTTGTATAGTAAGCAAGTGGGGGTTAGGTGCCTTGCTCAAGGGCACCTCAGCCGTTACCTGCCAGCCCTGAGAATCGAACCAGCAACCTTCTGATCATGAGTCCAACTCTCTAACCACTGGGCCACGAGAGTTGGCATACTGGAAGAAGAATGACATCGTACAAATACATTAAAGAGTTAAAGTGTCAATACAAAATAAAGCCCGCAGAGAGCCCGAGTCTGTGTTTGCATGCGCTAAAGGAACATTAAGGCAGGAAATTTGACTTTTATGTTTAATAAGCCATTTAATCAAGTTATAGACATGTAGTGACAGAATGCAAGCAAACGCAAGCTACTGGTCTTATCTGTTAAGCATTAAATATTGTAGGCTTTAATTCTGAAGCATAAATATATAGTTTGTATGTATGTATGTCATTATAATATCCGTATTCAGACTGGTCAGCGTTCCATTCCAACAATTTAAATGCATTATCAGACTTTGTTTTGTTTCCAGTATGCACTGACCTGCACAGACTGGTATAACAGTTCTGTCATTTCAAGCTATTGACAGAGAAGAAGAGCTCTGGGTAATCTCGACGTTGTATCGTATTAAACAAATACCATCTGATTGAGCCATTTTGCCGAAACAATGGCTCCATTATGTCTCATGTCACAGTAGCATCATCTAGACAAACCCCACATGTTACAGCAGATGGGCACTATTAATCTCCACTGAGAAAGAGAGAAATTTCGAGGGCACCAAAGAGGAAAAGCGAGATGAGAAACTCCACTCCAGCCAGACATTTTGCACATTTCACACAACAGCTCTTTCTAAAAGTTGGCATTTGTGTACATGTACAAATACAGCCAGTTACAAAGCGCAATATATATCGCCGAGGCCTGTTCACACCAAGAGACAAGTGAAACAGCGAGGCGAAAAGACTATCACAGAGAGCAAAACAAAAATGCACTCTGGTCATGTGCTGACATAGAGAACACAACAGTACAACTATCACTGTCTGAAGTCTAAAGAAATACTGTTAACATTCTTATTCAATGTACAGTAAATGTTCACTGTGGCTCTGAATAGGACCTAAACCAAACAAAGACATCCACAGAATAAATCAAATTATTAAAACAGCCTTGCATGAAAAATGAGCGAAACTGCTAAAAGGTGATATTTTTGATACAGTATGACCCTTCTGAGCGTGCTAACATGTCCAAATGTCACTTTGATTCATGTCTGAGCTCAGCACAGCATAAGATGCCGTGACAGTATGCGATTAAATCTATCCTAACCGATTACATAGTCTCTGAATCTAGGTGACAAACATAATCAACCTCATCACAGCAGAGGAAATCTCACTGCATTGTGCTGTGAAGCCTTGAATGCATTACTTACTACCAAGCAAGTGCAGTTATATGGTGTACGTTATTAAAACAAACAATAAACAAAATGGATGAATCAATAAAAACTGTTTTGTCGATGGCACAGATGCCTAAACATTGCTAATATGATGCATTGCTAATGGACCAGCTTTTGACAACAATGATAGATAGAGTGGCTTTGGGCTTAAAAGGTTTGCTGTTTTGATAACCCTGGAAATCATTTGTTAGGAGAAAAATGTGATTTGGAACGTTTTACTTAATCATCATGTTTTTACTGATGAAGTCCTAACATTACTGTAGGGGTGTCACAACATGATATATAAAAAATCATGATTATCAATATCATTTACACATATGAAAATATGGTTAATAATTCAGCACCTGTTCAAAATTTGGACTTAAAAAAGAAACAGTTGGTAGTTAATGGTGGTCAAGAACTGTTTGGTTACAAGCATTCTTTCGAATATCTTTCTCTGTGTTCATCAGGAAAAAAATGATACAGATTTGAAACAACTTGAAGGCGAGTAAATCAAGACAGAATTTAAATTTTTGGGTGAACTGTTCCTTTAAGAGCCACATTGGTTACAAACTCTCTCTCTAATCTATCAAAATGTAAGTGTGATTTGATGGCCAGAAAAAACACATACAGTAATGAAAATGTAAGATTTGATTTGATTTAATTTGATTCAAGATCATTTAACAACAGGACAAAAATGCTAAAATCACGTGTAAAGTTATCTCACCCTGAAGCTGTAAAATCTGTTCTGCCTGATATAAAATCAGGGAGAAGACAGCAGAAATGCATTTAAAGTTTGCTACTAATTTTTTTTTTTAAAAGTTCCTCAAATCAGTCTAGAAATATATTTGCAGATGCTGCCAACCTAGCAATTCTGTTGTTCTTAAAAGCACTCATTGTACAATATCAGCACGGTAACGTGTTTACGCAACTTTGCAAGCGCTTGTCATTGTTGTGTGCAGTACTCCTCTGTAAATGCAGTGCACATGTGGGCGTGCTGTTTGAGGTTTAGACATGAAATCCAGCATCCCTCTATTCATGAGCATATAAATAAAGAAAAGGCAATTATCAAATGAACTTGCTTGTGGCAAGAGTGTTGTTGAACAGAAGAAATATGTACTGTATAAAGCAACATGGTTTGCTCTGTTATAATGTAATATGCACTAAATCAAAAGCAATAAAGTCTAGTGAATTACTATGACTCATGTAGATCTTTACATTGTATTAATGTAAAGTAACACTCTGCACGTAATTACATTGCTAAAGTGAAATGGATATAAATTGTTCACACTACAAAGCTATAAAATGAAATATAAAATGTTCAATTTACTGATGACTGAGTTCTAGTGACTATTTGTTTTTGTGCCCTATGTTTCACCGGGTCAGACTCGCATTAAAATTGTCATTTAAGTAATGCAGAGCAGCTTTAGTGAAATTGAATTAATTAACTAATGAATTTAATAATGATTCCGTCCCCTTTTCTCTCAAATTAATAACAGATAACAGAGGGGTTTTGGGTTTCGCAAGACATGCTGAGAGTCCTTAAATAAGCAAAGCTTTTAGATTGATGCTGGTCTCCTAAACCAGCATGTACGAAACAGAATTCGAGTTTATTGAGCGTGACCACTAATTTAAACATCTTAAAGCTGTTTTGTTTTTGACGTTTAAGCAGTGAACACGAAATCGGATTAAAGCTTTCTTTCTGATGAACATCAATGTAAAACGGCGCTGCATAACAAAGTTACGATTCCATTACAATGCTACCATTACAATAATTAAAATGAGGTCAGAGGGTATTCGTTTTTGTGAATATGGTGTACAGCTAACTAACACAGACGTTGAAATGTTCTCCCACACACACACACACGCACGCACGAACACACGCAATGACAAAAGCTAATGAACAGCAGAGGCAGAGGGATTCTACAGAAAGCGCGTGAGAGAGGGAATTAGAGTCCTGTGTGCTGAAGTGCTCTACTCGAGAGCTCCACAATGGCGGCCCACCCTTGCCCACCGCAACGAGAAGGTTGTTTCCTGGGCAACAGAGAGCTGAGAGCAGGGCATCGGTCTCTGAAGTGTGTATGAAGAGCTGTGGAGCCGAGCCAATAGTTCATCTCAGGAACAGAAACACTGATGGAGGTTAAGTCACACTAACACACACACTCGAGGTTGGAAGGATGCAGGACACAAAAACTAAGAATGTGCTCTCTTTACAATACCACCGTTCATCGCTCTGCACCTCAAAAGCAGTTGTTCGACTGGCACAGGACCCCATTTACAATATACAATTTTCGTTTAGTTTTATGTCTCATGTAAAATTATTAGCATGCTGCAATCCAGACGCAAGTATACAGTTGTTGAAAACACAGTGGAAAGCTCACAGTGTGTACATTTCCTGTAAAGAAACTTCAGAGAACAGACAAATGTCTCAATATCTACACACAACAATCAATGTTCTGAACTTCATATCAGTATTCAGCATCTACCTGGTTTACTCTTTAAATATAATCTTCCTCGCCCAAAAGTTTGGTTGACAGCCTGAAACTGTGTTTGCGGCTCTGCAAACTTCCCTCGACAAAATCCTGACACCAGTCTTCCGCTTTGACGCGTAACACTCACTGTCACGCTTCCCTTTAAACATTTTCCCACTTTTTTTCTAAGATAGAAGGCGTCATTGTCATCCTCTCTCTCTCTCTCTCTTGTTTACTTATTTATTTCGGGTCTGAGTTGAACTACATTAGCTTCCATCCTGAGGTGTGAAGCATCACTCTAACACACATGTGCACAAAGACTGTCACCTGCCACACGTTCTGCCAATGGAGACTGCATTAGCAAGCAAGTGATATATTTATAAGTGTTCTGGAACCTTCCGAAATGGTAAAAACATCTTTGTTTCTCTCTCTGTCGTCACATACAAATTGGCTCATAAATCACATTAACAGGCTCTTGTTGTTGTTTACATTCTTATAGAGGTCAGTGTAAGCAGATCTGTGTGTTTGAGGATTTTTCTTTACCTTCATCTCCAGTAATGATGAGAACCAGGGTTCCTGAAGCTCAACTGGTAGAACATCATGTTGGCAATGCCAAGGTCATGGATTCTCATGGTACAATCTCATATCTGAAACAAACATATGAGATGTAAAAATGCATACCTTAAAAGTTTTGGATATAATTATCTGCCAAATGTTTATTGTGAATGTACACTCTTAAAAATAAAGGTGCTTAAAGGGTTCTTCACAGCGATGCATAGAATAACCATTTTTGGTTTCACAAAGAACCATCTCTTTCTTACCTTTTCATAACCCGAAGAACCTTTGTGAGATCATTCATTTATTATCTCAACCAAGTTATCATGTATGAATAAAGATAACAGATGAAGTGCAAACACATACACCGATATATGGGTAGTTGACAAATAAACCATACATGTGTCCTATGGTGTGACAGCAAACAAAACAAAAAAAACAATGAAGATATGCTATTGTATAATCTACGCTAATGTTTTCTACGTTTTTGCTGGCACACCATAGGTTATTTGTCAATTACCAATATACTAAAACTAAAAAATGCTCTAACGTATACGCAAACACCTTTCCCATGAATTAAACATCCTGGCTGTTTCCATCCATTATTATATTGTCTATATACTTAAATATGTATCATAAAAACACTGAGAGCTTTGATTAAGCTGATAATGTGCTGAGGGAGAGATATGAGGACGATTATTATTGTAAATTAACAATTCGTTGAATGGGTCGTGTAACTTTGTCGCATTTAAGTTTAGCCAAGCAACGGTTCTTCTACTGATAAACCAAAATAATAGACACTAGACATACTTTTAACTTGCTAGCTAATGTCATTTAATGTGTTTAATCTGCAGGTACTCTTTTCTAAATAATCAAACCTACAACTGTTCCCTAAAAGAGCAAGAAAAAAAGATCAGTCACAGCATAATTCCTAAGTTCCAATCAGAAATGCAATCATTCAGAAATCTTTAGAATGAGAAAAACACCAGTCGGTTAGGAGAATTCTGTCCTTTCATCCCAAAAAAGATGCCTAGAAATTTTGGTGCATTCTCCACTGACACTACAGCAGTTGTGGCGACATTGAACGTGGTAATAAGAGGTTGTTCAATAGTGGATAAGTGCGAACGAGCTGTGCCTCATCAGTGCAGCGATAATAGCTCTCCATTCATCTGAATTATAATTACACATTAATAGAGTGTATAAAAGCAAAGCCATTCAACTTGTACTCTCATAAAAACATTAAGTATTTCATTGTTCCCCTGGTCGGACTATGAGTCAGACAAATATAGAGTGAACATACACACATTTCTAGAGTCTGTCTCTCTCTTTCATAGCCTTCGCTGGCCAATGCACATTCAAATGGCCTATTATTTTGTTGCTGGTGCTTTGTGGGAGATTAATTGCAGGCATTCAGAACTCAATGAGACACATCTGCAAACATTATTCAGAAGAGTTGGAACCAATCAAGACTCTTGCTGAGAAAGAATGAGGGGAAAAGGAAAACAAGGTTTATGAAGAATGTTAGATAACACTAATTCACCGAAGGGGTGGAGAATACGAGCAGGTGACGGGAGGACGGGAAGGGCGGAGGAATTCTGGGACAAGGTGATCATATCCCATGGTGCGCATCTCTCCCGAGATATCATTAAGTTTGCTGCTTCTTTTATCAAGGAAGGACAAAAATATACTCGGTGAGAGAAAGCAGATACTGTAGAATGATTTATATTATATACACATCATTTATAAAGTAAATAGGTATTTTAACTGCAACATCACATGCAACATGAACCCATTAAATCCTCACCATGAAGTTGGTATCTGTGACACTTTTGATTACCGCATTTTGATTCGTCCCTCAGTGTGCATAAACGAATGGGAAACCCATTTACAGTAAATATACTTACAGTGAAAGCTTGGATAGGTTGAAAAGCTCCTGTGAGGCACATTTTTGTAATGGTCTTCCTCAAAGCTGTTGTGTAATTTCTGCACAACCAGGGGCAGCAAAAAAGAATCGCAAATTGGATTTCCAAGATCCCCTGCCACCATCTTCCATATTTTAGACAAACATGCACACCCACCCGAGACCCAAAACAGAATTATCGGGTCGGCCCCAGTCCACATACCACCAGTAAAGGCACACCTCTCATCACAAATTCTGCGAAAACATTCCCCTGTCCTCACTTTAAACCATCGCTTGATCCAAAACTGACATTCGAACAATGTTTTAAAAGAGTTTACACTCAAAAAAGTCAACCTATAAATAATTTATTTGTATTGCCTGAACACATTAATCAGAGGTATGAAAAATGATATTATCCTCTCGAAAACATTACGCCCATCACCTTTAACATTTAATTGATTAAACATGTCTTAAATTTAAGTCCGAAAACAATTACAGGCCCACCGATCGCTTCCTGAAATGTCAGAGGGTCTGCGAGGGCCTCGGGCAAGTGTAAGCACACCCTGGAGAACTTCACATCACACTGAACTCCACCTCTCTCTACCTCATGCTAATGAGACTTTCAGCGTGCGCTGTGTTCCGCGATACGTGCACAATTTCCACTTTGACTATAGAGACTGCTCTGCCCTTTCTACTTAATGTGATGCTAACCTGTCTTCTCCCCCCGGACCGACCTCATTCCCGAACTCTCGGTGTTGGCAATTCTTTCCTCTTCCATTTATTTTTAGAGGAAAGAGAGAGAGGGTCACTTCCAGTCCCCTTGGTTCCACACACACACAGACACGCACCAGGTCAACTCTCACTCAGGGGATGGGCTATTGTTGTCTTTAGAAGAAGTGTAATTAATTAATTCAACCTGGTAATTAAGCATTTGCCTTGGTAAACAATACATTTAAGTGGCTTTGGAAAGCACTCTTGAATCCTTGAGGACCTCAGCTCTATAGTTCACTGCATGCATAAAAGAGAATTAAAACCCAACACAATAGCAAACGTTTAGAGGCTTTTAGACGTGCATATAGTTTACGGTCTCACAGGCGTCTCACAGGTTTACATTTCTTGTCATAGATGAGTTTGGGAGTCCATCGTTAGGAATTGAATTACAATTTTAAATATAAATCAATCCGGAAATGAACTGCTCATTGTGAACTGACTCGGTGCATAAAATTAAGACATGACAACAAATTACAAAATGTGTTTTTTCTGACTTTAAAATCATAATGACCAACCAGGTACAGTAAACTCTTATGAATTGTGATGAGATGTTAAAGCACAATGCTGTGTGTTTATTAAAACAAAGAAACTCATGTTTATTCATTTATTTTAACATATTCTAGTTATTAAACATTTTTCCAAGACTGTGGGAATTTTGTACAAATAGTATTTGGGCAATTCCAGCATATGTAATTCTCAGAGAATGTATTTATTACCAGTATATTGAATCTGTAATGCCACGGGACAGATCGGAAGAGCACTACACAAAGTTCTGTGCAATATAGGTTCATTCAAAAACAGATGCAAACAAACATTAACAGACCGAATAACATAAAAGTAACATCAAGACTAGACAATGAATCATAAAAACAGGCAAACTTAAATAGAGTGCAGGAAATAATGTGCAGGTGCGGGCGTAATCAAAAATGGGGAGGTGCAAGGGGTTCTGGGAAAAGGAGTTCCAAATAAAAAGTTAAAGGTCCGGTGGAGGTGAACGGAACAAAAGACAGGGGAACAAACGGGAGTGTTACAGAATCATATGTTTATGTTTTACTAAACCCCTGATGATAGTCCAGACATCAGAAAAATATCAGTCTGCACAAGTTTCCTAGTTTAAAAGAGAGAAAAATTCATGAGTAATGGGTGTGACAAAAAAAGGATGAACGTTTTTGATGATAGACAACGTACTTGAATACAGGATTTCTGTGAATTAAAATGTGAAAACCAGAAAGAATAATATAAAAAAAACAAATGAAGAAGTAATGGCTTCTTATAGAACATAACATTTTCATGAGCCCATTTATGAGGAATAAAAGTGTTGTAAAAACCTAAAACCGTCATCTTAAAGTGATAGTTCACGTTTGTTCTAGTACGGTTCTCTGCTAAACTTTTTCCTTTATTTTAGCCGCTTTAAAGGTGTACAAAGGCAATTCCATGCAAATGTCAACCTTAAAGTCACCCCAAAATTTAAATTATTTCATCTTTTACTCCCCCTCTTGTCCTTTGAAACCTGTATGACTTTCTTTCTTCTTCAGAATACAAAAGAAGATATTTTAAAGAATGTTGGTAACTGAACAGCAGCAGCACCCATTGACTTCTATTGTATGGACACAAAACCAATGCAAGTGAATGGGTGCCAGTTTATGAGTGCCATATTTTGAACATTCCTTTTGTTCTGCAGAAAGAAAGTCATACAGGTTTGAAATGACAAGAGGGTGAGTAAATGATGACAGAATTTTCATTTTTGGATGACTTTAAGGTTGACATTTGCAGGGAATTGCCCCTTTGTACACCTTTATTAATATAGGAAAAAACAGTGTGGCTAAAATAAAGGAAAAAGTTTAGCAGAGAACCATACTAGAACCAAAAAAGGTGCAATATGGCCATGTTTTTCATTCTTATGAAAGATGGAGGAGAATGGAAAAACAGAAACGAGGTGTTGGGCAGCTGCCTTTCATCTGGATTTTTCCACTTTTGTTTCAATCTGTTGTTAAGAGCACACTGAGAGGCTGCAGAGAAACGTTCTTTAGCAGGTGTCATCTTCTTAAAAGCATTGAAAGGTGTTAAAATTGCTACTCTACGATGTCTCGAGGTCTATTCCTGCTGAGCCAAAGCAGCTGTCTTGAGTTCACGCTGGCGTGTGCATCTATGTGGATTCTTCAGTGAATATTTACTGTGAAGAGCTACAATCCATTACCATCTTTTTCAATACTGTGCATTTTAATATTGTTCGACTCTTCTGTGCATGATGATGCTCTTAGCAAACTGACACATCAGTGGGTTGAGATTTTAGAGAGAGGGCCTTAAACCTTCATAGTGTATCCTAACATGGAAATACTGTCATAATTCATTCTTCCATACAACACAAAAAGTGAATTTTTGAAGAACACGCTGACCATTTTTGGTCTGATAAAAAAAGGAAATGAGGAAATCAGATGTGTCAATATTCTTAACTGTTTGACAAAGAGATTCACATACAAATTCTGTCATCTACTTATTTACCCTCATGGCATTTATAACCTGTATGACTTTCTTCTGTGGAACGTAAAAGTAGATATTTTGAGAATTGTTCATTGTTATGTCTTTATAAGTCAATGATGTTCGGTTACCAACATTCTTATAAATATCTTCTTTTGTGTTCTGCCGAAGAGAGTCAAACAGGTTTAGAATGACATAAGGGAGAGTAAATATAATCCCTTTCATAATAAAAAATTCTTCAAAAATGTTGGTATTACAGACCTTTTTCGTGCATATTTACTGTATTAAAACAATAAGCCGAGAGAGGCTTAATGGCATTTATAAAACAACAGCAACAACAATACAAAAAATTTTATTTATTGGTTAAAAAGATAACAATTGGAACATTCATAATGTATAATGAAAAGCGTAAACAACTTCTTCACTATATAATACAGCTCATTATACGGACTGTAAGCTGTTTGTTGTTGCCAAGCAACGCAGCAACTTGCCGCATTAATATAGACTGTGTGCGGTCACAGGTGCATTTATCTGCATTACAGAGGCTTCCAATGTGGCTCATACAATCAGAAATAGGAGTCAGACTATTCATTTATATTTTCTTTTTCAGAGCATTTTCTGTATTGTCTTCTTTTGATACGTCCTGTTTGCTTTCATTTGCATTTCTTCTCTGTCTCTCTCTGAACCGCATTGTTAACAGTAGCTAACATAAGAAAGCAAAACCTCATCTGGCTAAAGCCATTTTTTCCTCTCTTTTCCTTCTGTACCCCATACACACCTAACCTGCCCAGGCGGGGGCAGAGACACCGAGAGGTCACGAGAGAGAGTAAATAAACAAAAACTACAAACCCCAGCGAGCATTGATACCAGCTCTCTCCTCAGATCATTCCCTCACACAGAGCCGGTCTCTCACCGTCCAGCCTTTAACCAGCAGCTGGTGAACCCTGTAGGACCCGGTCCCCTACAAATGTTTAGATTACACGAATGACCCGCTGAAGGAGTGTTTTACTGTTAAGTGGGACATTATTCTGTTGGGTTTCTCTCAGGCAGACAGTAAACTCTATACCTCTTTTGGCATAAAGGTTTCTGTGTACATGTACAGTACGCTCCAACAAAGACTGCCTTGTGTTACAAGCAAATGCGCGCACACACACAAACAGGAAAGATGAAAAGGGGGGAAAAAAACACCAACGTCGCGTAGATGGAGTCAGTCAATGGAGCCGTCAAGTTATCAGTTAACTCCAGTAGCATGTAGTCAGCGGAGCGGCGCGGAGAGGAAGAAAAAGAGAGAGAAGAAAAGAGGAGAGGTGAAACAGGACACTGGTTTAGGGTGCGACGGCTGGGTTGAGGTCTTATCAGTACTTCTCTCTCAATTACACCCCTAACGCTGCTCTCTCCCTCTCTTTATTTCAATCTCTCCATTATTCCGCTTATCTGTGTTGCTTTCTTACCTAGTGCCTTTGCAAAAGGGCAAATTACTTGAAACAGGAGACAGCATTTGAACAGAGACCAAACTATGAGCTCAATGAGGAGGTCTGTGTGAGAGTCAGAGTGAGAGAGAGACTGCGTATGTATTTTAAATCAAAATCGCACCATTCTACTATTTTTTAAACATTTAAGCATTATTACAATATATACTGGTAAACCTGTAAATGAGTAAATAAATATAAATATAATAAATAAATGTTATTTTGATTTGATTGTCTTTATATCGAATAAAGGATTTTAAAAAATTGCCGTAAAAATAACAGCATGAATGACATGAGGGTAAGTACGTACAGTAATGGCACCATTTTTTATTATCGGGTGAGATTTTCCTTTAAACGTAAGCGTTTGCTTGTTAAGAGGGAAAGCTTAGAACCAATTTAAGCGATTTGCTGCGTTGATAAGCAATCGATCCATCAATTAGTCTGCTTCCTCTGTTCCCAGCCCTTCGCTTGATCTAATGTCAACAGGAAATACCATGTGTGATGTAGTCGATGAGAATGTCACATATGAGTGGAGACTCGGATCTGGACAGAAATCACAGGGTGGTATAATAGACACGTGGTCTGGACTCATCCGACATCCCTTTTTAACCCTCTGGGGTCTGAGGGTGTTTTGGGGCCCTGGAGAAGTTTTGACATGCCCTGACATTTGTGCACTTTCAGTTGCTTTTAATCATATTAATGGCTAAAATCTGATGACACTGCAAGCACAAAGTGGGCTACAATAATATGTGAGCAACATGTATGCATATACACTAAAATCTCCACATTGCTCCTTTAAATATAGAAAAATCTAAGTTATATTTCGTCCTAAGTTTTCTTGTCAAATATTATCATATAATAAAATATTTCAAATTGACCCTACACATTATTGTCTTCTATAGCAGGGGTTCTTAACCTTTTTGACTTTAAGGCCCACCACTGTATTTAACAATATTCAAAGGCCATAATCTCCCACTCACAAATACATTTATTCATTATAAAAACATTTTTTCTCATTTTAAATTATTAGTCATTCTATGGCCCTTGGATGTCAGCCGGGGCACCCCTGTTGAGAACAACTGTTCTAAAGCTATATGATGGCTTTGTGTTAGTAAGACCTTTAGCCTTCTATTGATAACAGAATGTTTAGAATAGCAAATGTTTTAGGGGAAATTACTCTTGTGCGTTCTAAAACGTACAATTCTTAATTTATGTACAAATATTTGGAAAAGGAAACAGAATAAGCAGAAGGAAAAATTATGTTTATTATAGTGGTCAATAAAACAGTGCATAAAAAAGACAAAAAGAGATGAAAGTAAGTATGCAGTGTTCTGTATTCTCCTACATCTGTTTGGTTCTTGTGTTTTCATTCTGTCAGCAAAAACAATGGTGCAGAAACAGGCTTGTATGAAACCGACAGCTATATTTACCCAGCATTCTATCATATAGACACACTGCACATTCCTTAACAGAGCTTTTGTCATAGTTGGCACACATATCAGTGGCACAGGCTGTTTTCACAAACCGGGGAAAAGGAAAAAGAAAGAGCAAGGAAACAGCACAGCTGAAAACAATGACATTACAGAGAGAGAGAGA